>JAGIQG010000028.1:19108793-20308793 GCA_024679065.1 Sphyrna mokarran | reverse complement strand
CTCATCCAATATTGAAATGCCAAGAACATCCTGGCAGAGAGTGAGGAAGCTGTATAACTTCTGCTGTGAAGTGCTCCAGCCTGCATTCTTAGACACAAACTATTGGACATTACAATCCAGGCGCTCTATTCACAGAATCAGAACACCTCAAGCGCAGGGGACAGCCAATAGGGCCATCATGCTAATGTCAGCTCTCTGACATTTTTAACCCCACTCTCCCACTTCACACCTCCCCTCTTTCTTCATCATCCTGCAAATGTTTTCCTTTTCAAGTATATGCCCAATGAAAGTTACGACTAAAGCTGCTTCCACCACTCTGCAAGAGTGCATTCTGGATCGCAAAATCCACCACGTTAAAAAACATCCTCGCTTCCCTGCTGGTTCCTTTACCGATTATTTGAAATTTGTGTCCTCTAGTTACCGATTCACCTGCCACAAAGCAGCCTCTCCTTACTTACTCAATGAACATCTCATGTAGTTTTAACATCTATTAAACTTTCTCTGCTCAGAGAAGAACAATCAACATGTCGCTGCAGAACTCAAATCCTTCATCCTTGGTGAGGCAGGTGAATCTCCGCCCTCCCTCCAATGCCTTGATATCTATCCTGAAGTGTGATGTCCAGAAATGGATACTATATTCTCTCTCAGACCTAACTAGTGATTTATAAAAGTTTGCCATAACTTTATGAATTTCTATCACCTTTATTCTATTTTTTATCTCAACTAACATTTCTAATGTGCAAATAAGGATTTGCTCAAAATATAAATCACATTTGATAACATGACTAAACTTATCCATTGATTTTTTTTCATGCTTTTTGTCTCAAACCAAATACACAAGCCATTTCTTGCAACGTCACCCAGCACATCAATGCTGGAACCATTGAATATGAGGGGTGACAACGTTACTGGTTTAGGGATTGGGAAAGAATTGTAATGACCACGTTTGGTGATCCAGTGCGCTCTGCCCATCATCTCGAACACTGGGATGAAATCAGGCAAGGTAGTACTTAATGCCCTCTCACATGGCAAGATTGATAGCATGGGGTGTTTAATTGGGTGGGAGGGTAGAAGATGGGGATCCCACCAGCTTGCTGCCTCCACCCCCCATTAAGTCCACAATGGGAACACCCATGGATGGCCTCACCACCTCTAAGTGGGAAATTAATGCCCAATGATGTGCCTTATCCTACCACCCTGGATGGTACTTATGAAGGGGACTTGGGTCATGACCTCCTCCTGCCACTGCTGATATTTAAGAAGGATGACAGCTACGCCCCCCTGCCTTTATTGCCTAACCATCCTCACCCACCATTATCCAATTCTAGTCTGGGTTCCTTGGACATCCTGGGCCAGGGGGTGGGTGATGTACCAACTACTGCTACCTCAGTGGCAGTACAGAGCAATAAAGAGTTGCTATTTGGTGGGTGGATGGGATTTCCAACAGTTGGCACTTAACGTGGTGGGCCTTTCTGAAGAGAGAGACTGCAGAGCTCTCACCAACTCACAAAACCAATGTCCCCTCATGAAATACCATTCAGGGTAGTGGATGCTTTCACATCTCTCATGGTTTCCCAGTATTTATTAGATCAGAAATAGCTCTTCGCTGCTGTCAGTAATTGGCAGCTCTGCGTCATTAGTCTTCAGAGACAGATTGGCTCATTGACCTGCTGTATCTATCCCAATACCAATCATACACCTTCAGTACTTTACCTAGATAAATCCAAGATACTGCTGCAGCTTCTAACCTCCTCATGAGGTTGCATGAAGGTATAAACACCACTTGGCCCACCATGCCTCTCTCAATGCTCTTTATCAGGCCAATCCGATACAGTCTCACTGCCCTGCTCTCTTATATTTTCATATCTTAACAGAAACATGAGGAAAAACATTATCACACATTGAGTGCTTGGAATGTGCTGCCTGAGAGTGTGGTGAAGATTCAACTGAGCTTTTTAAGAGGGAATTAGATTATTACCTGAAAAGAAGAATGTGCAGGGCTATGTGGAGAAATTTAAGAAATGGCGCTAAGGAAATTGCTATTTTCTTAGAGCCAGCACATACATGATGGGCCAAATGGCCTTCTTCTTTATCATAACCATTCCACAATTGTGAATATTCATCTACCTTTCCCATAAACAACATAACAATCTTTGTCTCTACATTCCTTTTAACAAAGAATTCCATGCTTCAACAACCCTCTGTATAGTTATATATGAGCAAAGGAAATAGAAGTAGGAATAAGCCATTCGGCCCCTCAAGCCTGCTCCACCACTCAATATGATTATGATTGATCTGGTTGTGACCTCGACCCCACATTCTTGCCTACTCCCCCATAAACTTTGACTCACTTGTTTGTCAAGAATCTAAATATCAACAAGATCTCTTGATTCCACCCCCCCCACCCAGCAATCATTTTAAATTGATGACCCATTATCATTGATATCAAAATCAGATGACACGGTCTCAATTGAAAAGCCAATGGACAGAAAAGAGCAGCCTGAGACAGGTTTCCAAGGTTCGTACTGCTCCACAATCACATTTAAGCTACAATTGCTCTATATATTTCTGACTCTTCATCTCTTACTTAATTACTGGAAATGAGTGAACATGTCGCATTCCAAATTTAGTGTATTACACTGTTATGGTTATGGCCACTTACCTCCAAGTAATTCTGAACACCAAGGACAGGTTGGTGTGGAGGACTTTTCATTACTCCACTGCAAAGAGTGAAATATATTGCTTGTATTAGAGGTGACCTTAGATAATTAACCCTTAGGTGCAATGCAGTGAACTGTAACAAGGCAGAAGAGAATCTGCAGCTTTCAGAGTAACTCTAGAGAAAGGCTGTGCTTAACAAAATCATTCTGTCTCCATATCTAATCTGGAACTCATCATGACATAAGAAATCACCTTTCAGACCCACAACCTCCAGCATCCACAAGGGTAAGGGGGGCAGCAAGAGAACACAACTACCACCTATACATTTCCCTCCACACCATCCTGATTTGGAATGATTCTCCTGTCTCTGTGTCAAAATCCTAGAGTTCCTTTGAATTGCATTATGGGTGTAACTACACCCACAGCAGTTCAAGAAGTGGTTCATGAGCGACACCCACACCTCATGAAAGAATAAATTAGGAAAAATATATACAAAATTGTTCACAATGGAGGAGACAAATTAATTTATTTGCAATTATATTTGTATCATGCAAATACATGTTAATGACACTGATCACAGCTGGGTCTAGCAACTGTCACAGAA
Source organism: Sphyrna mokarran (assembly GCA_024679065.1). Classification (NCBI taxonomy): domain Eukaryota; kingdom Metazoa; phylum Chordata; class Chondrichthyes; order Carcharhiniformes; family Carcharhinidae; genus Sphyrna; species Sphyrna mokarran. Next base: position 20,305,528 of record JAGIQG010000028.1, on the reverse strand, counting down.
AGAGAACATATAAAGTAAATCTTTCAAAGACATATAGTCCCTGGGTTCCTTGAATAGACTGTGGATTCCTGCTAACACTGATGTGCTAAATCACAGTATAGAAGCAGCAAAGCCACTTGCTTAAGGACAAAGATGTTACTCCAGCACGTTCTGTCTGAGTTCAATCACTGTGGAAGTCCTTCTTCGACTCCTTCCCTCCCCACCAGTAACAGATACCAACCTTAGTTGGGTGGTGCAACAAGCCCAAGAACTCAGTCTACAGATTTGCTGGTTTTTTGTTCTTCCTGTCCTCTCTCTTGCAGATGCTTTTAAGCTTTCGCACCTCGAGCCATAGGCCTTCAAACTCCAGGCCTCTCTCCTTCTCTGTTGGTTGATTCTTCCAAGGGAATTTTTGTTTTTAAAGCCATGGAATAAACTCGATCATAATCCATGGTGACCTAAGGTGAAATGTATTTACTTCTCTCCCCTCCCAATGATGCTTGTTTATGACTTACGGTCAGCACCATAGAAAGCATCCTTTCTGGTTGTATCACAGCTTGGTCTGGCTCCTACTCTGACCAAGGCCACAAAAAAAATCTATAAAGGGTTGCGAACAGAGACCAGTCCATTGCGCAAACCAGTCTCCCGTTCACTGACTCCATCCACACTTTCCACTACCTCAGAAAAACACCCAGCATAATCAAGGACCTCATACACCCCAGATAGATCATGTTCCACCTTCTTCTGTCAGGAAAAAGGTGCAAACGTCTGAGGTCATGTACCAACTGACTAGCTTCTTCCCTGCTGCTATCAGACTTCTGAATGGACCTACTATATATTAAGCTGATCTTTCTCTGCACTCTAACTGCAATTGAACACTATATTCTGCACCCTCTTCCTGACATACTCTACAAACAGTAAGCCTTGTCTGTATAGCACACAAGAAACAATACTTTTCATTGTATCCCAATACACATAAATATAAATCAAATCAGAAAATCAGGAGCTCTCAGGCAAGCAGCTATTTTTCACTTACAAGTGGCAGGGCTCAGACCCTCTTCACCCAAACTGAGGGAGCAGAGGTGCAGTGGGTAGGAGTCACTCAATAGCCACCAGGATCCAAATGGGTTGCTGGGCCAATTTTGCTTTCCTCTGAGACACTGGGGTGAAAGAAGAAGCAGCAGGTAGGCTGGGGCTAATCTGAGAGCTTTCCCAGTCTGTGACTGGCAGAACGGCAATCATAACTTTACAAATTAGTATTCATGCCTCACAGCACTAGAGACCTGGGTTCGATTCCCGGCATGGGTCACTGTTGTGCAAAATTTGCACATTCTCCCTGTGTCTGCGTGAGTTTTCTCCAGTTGCTCTGGTTTCCTCCCACAGTCCGAAGGATGTGCTGGTGAGAGTGCATTGAGTAAAGTTTGACAACACCAATTTTAAATCCAACCGAGTGCATTGGCCATACTAAATTCTTCCTCATCGTACCTGAACAGGCGCTGGAATATGGCGACTTTCACAGTAACATCATTGCAGTATTAATGTAAGCCCAGGGGGTGACACTAATAAATAAACGTTGACAGTTTATGCACCCACCTGTAGCCTGTGCCCCGATACTGGAAATATATTAAATACCGCGCCCTCTCCGCCATTGGCCGCGCTCGAGCTGCAGCCCGGAGACAATTAACCTAGAGCGACAGGAAGCAGCCAGGACCCCCGGAGCACAACAACAACATCCTGACACCAATATACATCAACATGCCGACTGCAGGCAGCACAAAATGAGTTAATCATCACTTTAATATTTTTCTGATATTTGTGATCAATCCTGGCGTTTTGCGACCCTGCCGGTTTCCCCATGCGGGTGGGACATTTAGACAGGCGCTCTTTAGAGCAGCAGCCAGTGCCAGAGATAGGGCGCATTCGGGGGCCTTCTCTAGGGGCGACGCACAGCTAAGATCGTCATTGGGTAAGAGCCACTGGGAGGCGGCACTCAGCTTTGGCAGGGAGAGAGAGAGAGATAGATAGATAGATAGATGAGGGAGGGTGAAGGAGAAATGAGAGAAGAAGGGAGAGATGATGAGAGAGGAAGGGAGAGAGATGAGGGAGGAAGGGAAAAATGATGAAGGAAAGTGGGAAAGATGAGAGAGGGTAAATGAGAGATGATGAGGGAGGGGAGGAAAAATAATGAGGGAGGAAGGGAGAGATGATGTGGAAGGGAGAGATCATGAGGGAGAGAGAAATGATGAGAGAGGGAGGAGTTGAAAGAACTGAAGTTGGGGATGAGAGAAGGCAGGAGGGACTAAGAGGGAGAAGATAAAGAAAGGAGGGAGATTTGGGAAGGAGAAAGAAACATGAGAAATGGAGTTTGGGAATGATGGAGGAGGATGATCAGGGAAATGGGGAGGAAGTTGAGAGAAGGAGCTGCGTGGAGGGAGAAATTTAGACATATATTAATGCTGCAATGAAGTTACTGTGAAAATCTCCTAGTCGCCATACTCTAGTGTCTGTTCAGGTACACCCAGGGACAATTTATCATGGCCAATGCACCTAACCCACACGTCTTTCAGACTGTGGGAGGAAACCAGAGCACCTGGAGGAAACACACACAGACACGACGAGAACATGCAAACTTCGCACAGAGAATGACTCAAGCCAATAACTGAGCGAGGGTCGTTGGCACTGTGAGACAGTAGTGCTAAGCACTGTGTCACCAATGCTGCCATATGAGCCAGGAATGTGGGTGTTGAAGGACTGTGGAAAGTGGAGATGCAGGGAAGGGTGGTGATGAGGGAGGGAGCAGAGAACATGAGAGTGGAGGGAGTGATGGACATGACAGCAGAAGATGAGGGAGGAGATGGAGAAGGGGTCAATACAGATAAGGTATGGATAAAGGGATGAAGGTGAGCAAGGATGGAAATGTGGCTGACGGAAGGAGATGAGCTAGGGAATGGCAGATGTGGGAAGATGAGGGAGAGAAGGCAAAGGAAAGAAATGAGGAAGGAAAGAACATGAAAAAGGAGATAAGTGATTGAGAACAATGAGTGAGATGGAGATAAGGGTAAAGGGAGGGAGAGTGCAGAGACATGGGGGTAGGAGAGAAGAGAAGGAGGGAAATTGGGAGATGAGTGAGAAGGAGATATGGGAGGGTGGATGATGAGACAAATTTTGGATAGAGGGAGATATGGTTGGATTTGAAGGGGAGCATGTCAGGGAGGAGGTGAGTGAGGGCAGATGAGGGAGGAAGGGAGATGAAGAGGAGAGACCAGGTATATGAGGGGGGATTGAGCTCTGAGAGAAATGAGGGATCAATGGAGTGCAACAAACAAGGTAAGAGAAGGAGGGAGAGAAAATGCAGGAGGGAGGGAGGAATGGATGAGGAAGGGAGATGGAGGGATGGAGTGAGATAAGGTAGAAAGAAAGTAATGAGTGATGAAGGAGAATAAGGGAAATATGGAGTTGAAGGGTGGGAGGCAGGAAGAGGATACGAGGGAGCTGAATGAGGGAGGGACAAAGATGAAGAAAGGAAGGAGATGAAAGTGAAAATATGATGAGGGTGGGTGGGAAAGAGGGAAATGAGTGAGGGGCAGATATGGGAACAAGGGAAGATGATGATTGAAGGGGGAGCAATGAGAGAGGGGTGAAAATGAGGCAGGGATGGAGATTAAGGAGGGAGATGTGTGGTTGGGGCAGGGGTTTGAAGAAGCTTGAAGAAATGGAGAGGAGGGATTGATAGAGAACTGATAAAAAAGGTACAGTGCTGAAAGAGCCAAATCAGCCCATTCTGTCTATTTTGACTAAAATAGGTTAAAAAAAAAACAACCTATTTTAATCCCACTTTCCAGCATCTGGTTCACAGCTTTGCAGGTCCCAGCACTTCAAGCGCAGATCCAGGATTCCTTTTAAATGAATTGAGCATTTCGGCCTCAACTACCAACGTAGGCAGTAAATTCCTAGATTCCCATCACCATTTGGGTTATTTTTCTTACATCACTCTGATCTTCTTAGCAGTTACCTTAAATCAATGCCCATTTGTAATTGATCCCTCAGACACGAGAAACAAATCTTTCCTGTCCATCCTATCTAACCTCCCCATAACACCTCAGTTAGGTGTAACTTCCTCTGTTGCAAGAAAAAAGATACCCTAGCCTATCTGATCTCTCCTCATAGCTGCAATTTTCAAGCTCAGATAACATTCTTGTAAACTTCCTCTACACTGCCTCCTTCCTATAATGTGGTGACCAAAATGACACAAAATTCCAGCTGTGGCCTAATCAGCATTTTATACAGTTCTTGCATTACATCCCTGCTTTTGTATTCCTTCAATAAAAGATAGTATTCGGTATGCTTTCTTGACTGCCTTGTCCACCTGTCCTGCCACCTTCAAGGACCTGTGGACATGCACTCTAAGATGTCTTACTCACTCAACTCTTCTCAATACCTTCCCATTCATTGTGCATTCCCTTCTTTGTTTGCCCTCCCCAAATGCACACTTTTCCGGATTGAATTCCACTTGCCAGTTTTCTACTCATTTAATGAAAGTATTTATATCATTCTGGAGACAGCAGCTATCCTGTAAACTATGAACTATATGGACAATTTTTATACCATCTCCAATTCCTAATGATGTCTTCCACATTTAAGCCTGAATCATAAATATATACAACACTGAGGACTCCAATACTGAGCCTTGCGGAACACCACAAGAAACAGTTTCTATTCACAAAATCATCAATTGATCTTTGCTTTCTGTCACTAAGCCAATTTTAGATCCAATCTGCTGTCATGATAAGTGATTCTTGTTCTGGACTCCAGTATATAAACTGTACAATTCACTCTGGACTATACAATAGGGCCATCTGATCCAGGGGGCTCAAGGTAAGACGGCACATGTTAGAGATCGTTGGAAACAAATCTTCAGATGCCTTGCAGTTGAATGTTTATGTTATGAAAATAGGTAATAAAGTTAGTTCAGCAGCAATGCTGTCAGCTGTCGTGCATCATAAAATCTAGACAGCAGCCACATTCCCCTATTTTCTTTGAGATATCACTTTTCTGAACAGTCTGCCTTGTGGGACTTTGTTAAATGCTTTACTGAAATCCAATACACTACCCTCACTAATCCTCTCTGTTTCTTTCTCAAAAAATTCTATTAAGTTGATAAGATACAATCTTCTCTAACAAAACCATGCTGACTGTCCCTGATCAATCTGTCCCTTTCTAAGTGATAGTTTATGCTATCTCTCAGAATTGTTTCAATCATTTATCCACCACCAAATTCAGATGACTGACCTATCATTTTTTGGCTTATCCCTCACACCATTTTAAATAATGATACAACATTGACAGACTTCCAATCCTCTGGATGTAGTGAGGATTGGAAAATGATTCTCTGAGGATCTGTTATTTCCGCTCTGGTTTTCCTTCAACAGCCAGTGACATAATCTATTTGGCCCTGGTGATTTATCCACCTTCAAGGATGCCAAGACTTCTCTCTCACAATGCTTATTGTACCTAATATTTCTCACTCCTTGTCTTTAACTAGGATGTCTGAATCATCCCTCTCCTTAGTGAAGACCAAGAACTCATTGAAAACCCTGTCCACAACTTCTGAATCAACCCACAAGTTATCATGTACATCTCTGAACAACCCTACCTTTTCCTTAATTATTCTCTTGCTCTTAATATATTAATAAAACATCTTAGGATTTTCTTTGATTTTACCTGCCAATATTTTTTATACCTTCTCTTTGCTTTCCTAATTCCCATTTTTACTTCAGCCCTGTACTTTCTATACTCCTCTATATTGGACTTTTGTGTCTGCCAAGCTTTCTTTTTCTGCTTCATCTTACCCTTTATGTTTCTGGATAAGCAGGAGGTTCTAGATTTGACAGTCCCACCTTTTTTTTTGCAGGGGACCTGTCTATCTATGTACCTGTAGAATCTCACCTTTGAATGCTTCCTACTGCTTTGACACTGTCTTTCTAACAGCTGTATCCAATTCATGTTTGCCAGCTCATCTCTCAGCTTTGTAAAATTTGTCTTCCCCCCAGTTTAGAACTTTTACTCCTGTTCTATCTCTATTCTTTTCCATAATAATGCTAAATCTAACTATATTGTGGTCATTATCTCAAAAATAATCACCCACTGATACTTCATCCACTTGTCCTAAGACATATTTAGATTTGCAGGCTTGTTACATGCTGTGTAAGAAGTTCTCTTGAATGCAGTTCAAGAATGTTGTGCCCTCTGTACCATCACACTGTTTCTTCCCCAATTGATATTAGGGTGGTTCAGTCCCCAATGATTATAGCCCTATTGTTTTTATGCACTTAGACACCTGTCTACATATTTCCTTCCACTCTTTGGAGGTCTATAATACACTTCGAGCAATGTGACTGCCCTTTTTGTTTTAGAGAGATGAGGAGGGAGTAAGATGAGGGAGAGAGATAGGGAGGAGGGAGATGAAAGAGAGGCAGAGATCAAAGGGAGAATTAGGCCAGGGTGGAATGGAGTTAGTGAGAGAGCAAGGAAAAAGGGAGTCCATTTGACGCTGAGGCTAAGGTGCAGTTCTAATGTGTTTAATACTGTTTAGAGCATTGAAGTTTGAAATTCAGTGTTTGTGAATGCAGTCCCATTGTCTGGCACCATGATTTAAAGTACCAGTGGTTACAGTTTGAGGATTCAGGTAGACTATTTAGGATGGAGGTGAGGACATTTCTTCACCTAAAGAGTGATGAGCCTGTGGAATTCATTACCACAGGAGGTAGCTGATGCTAAAACATTGAATGTATTCAAGAGGCGGCTGAATATAGCACTTGGACCGAATGGGATCAAAGGTTATGGGAAAAAAGCAGGATTAGACTATTGAGTTGGATGAGCAGGCACGATCATAAGGAATGGCAAAGCAGGCTCAAAGGACCAAATGGCCTCTCTTCAATGTTTCTATGTAATCCATCAGTTGAAAAGCATTGGCATAATCTTTCATGATAGTACATAACGTAGGTGACTTCACCTCAAAAATGTTCATTCATTTAGACTGTGCATGAATCAAGAGTAAAAACATTGTGCCCAGGATTGGAACAATATAACGAATTTGGATTTGTACCCATGGCCGGCCAGGCTATTCCCAACGGTGCAGTGGGGTTGTAGCAGGAAACCTTTGTTGCAGCTGGCACTGTTAACAGTTCTTGACTAGCTTCTCGATATCAGCATCGATACCAGGCCATCACATATAACTCCTGACAAACATCTTCCTCTTCGATGAACACTGTTATTTCAGTTAAAAACAGCTCCCTGCCTGGCATAGGAAAGATCACTCTTGCTCCACAGAATATGAAGCCATCTTGACAATGCAATTCATTCTGGCCAGTAAAGATGCTTTTATTTCCTCGGAAACTGTTTTACTTACTGATCCTGTAAGTATTTTGTCTCTCACTTTGGACAGAGGTGGATCTTGATTGATTCAATTTCTGACCTGCTTCACTGAGACTGACAATCTATCTAAAAATTCAATGCCATGATGATTTGTTGTGGTACTGGAATACATGTGATACTTTCTTGCAAGGTTAAGTGGCTAAGCACATCTGCATTTGCTGTGTACATTCCAGCTCGGTGCTTGAAAGTATATTTGTAGGTGGACTGAGTTAATGCCATTGTTGAATTCTTGCCGAGGTGATCAGCAGGTCTTTGAAGAAACTCAAGAGCAGATTGTAGTCAGAATCAGTGGTTAAGTATCTACCGTGTAAACACTGGTGGAACTTCTTGATGCCAAAGATTGTTCTTCCTTCTTGCTTGTGAGTAGCCTTTTTTGGTCTCTGAAGGGGTTGTTGACAAATACCCTATTGACCTTTCAGAGCTGTCATCCATCTCATGGGACAACATCGCACCAACATCATGTGGCAAGGCATTGCAGGGTCAAATCAGTTCTTTGGTGGAAGAGTACTAACATGTTTGAGGAATGCAACAATTGCCAAAACATTGAATGTGTTTAAGAAGTGGCCAGATATAGTACTTGAGGCGATGGGACCAAAAACTATAGGGAGAAAGCAGGATTAGATTATTGAGTTGGACAATCAGCCATGATCATAATAAATGGCAGAGCAGCCTTGGAGGGCTGAATGATCTCTTCCTGCTCCTATTTTCTATGTTTCCATATTTCAGTTGAAAGCTTGCTTTTGAGAAACTTCCAAGACTAATGATGGTGTTTCTTCGGCAGAATATGTAAGGGGGACAATATTGTTGATAAGTTTGGTAAAAATTGGTAGTTTCCATCCCCAAAATTATTTGAGTTCAGTTGTGTTTATAGGGACAGGTGCCTCCTTTATCAGTTTAATCTTGTCTTTCATGGGATATAATCATTGTGTATGTATACAGTGCCCCAGCTAGGTCTTCTCAGTGGTTTAAAAGATGTGCTTCTCTTTCTTGAGATGAACTCCAGCCTCCTGAAATCTCTTTAACACTTCTTCCAACTTTGCTAGATGCTTGGTTTCAGTTGATCCAGTTATAAGACATCATCAAGGTACACTACAACCCACGTAGCCCCTATGGCAGATTCTCCTTTGTTCTTTGGAATATTGCATATGACAAAGACAGACCAGGCGATTTTATGAGTACTACTGTTCTAAGTAGAGTGATTAATGATGTCTATAGCTGCCATTGTAAAATGGCAACGTCAGGAGATCAATTTGGAATCAGATTCTGTTATGGAATGTTGGTGTTAAATACTTGTGGAACATTTTCAAATATCACAGTTTTCAAATGACTTCAAAGCTCTACAGTGAAGTTGGTCATTGGCGAGCATGACCTGAAGAGCAATCAATACTGCAAATAACTTGTTTTTTAAGTAACTGTGTGTCCTGTATAGATTAACTTCTTTGGTGGTCTTTTTTCTTTCAGTCAGATGTGATTTTACACTTAATATAAAAAAAAACTCAAGTTGCTGCTGGTAATGATATGAAGTTTAGGGAAGGTATTTACTAGTCGATACATGGTTCATGTATAGTTCACACACATGAACGGGATCTCCCTAAAAAAAGTTGTTTATGAAATTGTAAATTTAAGTTTTTTTATTTCTATGGTTACAGGAGCTAAAAATTTAAAGTGATAATTATTTGTATTCCTGCATTTTTAAACTGTAAATTCTTATTAAACAATTAAAATCTTAGAAGATAGATTTTACTCATTGTCAATGATATAGTACAATTCTAAAATTAAATGAGCACATCTACATGTTAAAAAAAATGGGGGGACGGTTCAGATCAGTGTTGAGGAGGAATTTCTTCACACAAAGGGTGGTGAATCTTTGGAAGTCTCTGCCTGATGAAGTGGTGGAAGCTTCCTCGTTGAATATGTTCAAGTCAAGAGTGGATAGGTTTTTGATTGTTAAGGGAATTAAGGGTTATGGGGAGAAAGCAGAAAAGTGGTACTGAATCACTACAGATCAGCCATGATCTTATTGAATGGTGGGGCAGGCTCGAGGGGCTGTATGGCCTATTCCTGCTCCTATTTCTTATGATCTTATAAAGGCAGGCACGTTATTGGAATAGGCCCTTGTATATGTTTATCATGACCTATCATCATCTAATTCAAATCACTGGTATGCATGACCCATATTCAGCTTTTGTGTAAGATTGACCTCCTGCCAGCTTTGCATACATGTCCTCAATTCTCACGATTGGATTTTTATCCAGCTTGGTGGCCTGATTAACTGTTAGCTTACAGTTTCCACAAATGCGAATGGTCTCATCCAGTTTCAGTACTATAGGTGCTGTCTACACTGAGAACTGAACTTGACTGGCTGTGTAACGTCTAGTTCTTCCAACCTGTTTAACTCAGTTTCCACTAAGGCATATGGTACAGGTCTTCCCCTAAAGAATTGGGAGTTGCCTCCAGATCCACATAAATGTTAGCATTTAGCCCTTTCATTTTGCCTAATTTATCAAGAAGATGCTCTCATATTTTCTTATCAGTTCGGGCAGACACCCTTCCCACACTTGAAAAATCTCAGCCTAATTCAACTTGATTTCTTTCAGCTAATCATGATCGAGAAGTCTTGGTCCTTCATCTTTCACCATTATTCCAGGGAGCTGGGTAGGATTATTGTCCATAGTTTACAGGTACCATTGAGGTGCTTTTTATTTCTATTGCTTCTCCCAGCTAAGTTTTCAACTTGGCAGAAGTGGTCTTCATGTTTAATAGTTGGACTCCCTGTCTAAGGTGTATGCACGCCCATCACAGTGACAATGTTCCTGTAAACACTTCCATCTTAAGAGGCTTCCCCAGGGCATTACAGTGATAGGGTCGAACTTGCCTGTTTTTAGATTAAGCAAAGAGTGAATACCAGGATTACTGGTGTTCCACATTGTATACCGATAAGATCTTGACTTAACTCTGCACAGCTTTTTTAATTGTCCTCTTCTGTGACAATAAAAAGCATCCATAAATTGATATGACTGTTACAGTGTGATTACCTCCACATCTGTAACATTCCCCTTCAAGCATCACTGACTGACTGCCTATTCTGTACCTTTTTGTTTTGTTAGTAGCTGAAATTGTTTCTCACTTCATGACTGGTTCGATGGTTTTGGCACCACAGCTGACTGTAAGTTCCTGCCCTAACTGCTGAACAGTACCATTTTATGCACTCTTTTGCAGCACTTTCCATGGTCAATACTCCCTCCATTGCTCATTTAAAATTTATGTCAGCCTCTGCAAACAATCTGTACTGAATAGCATTATTCATGACACAGACTAACTTATCCCATAATATGTCATTTAGGGTGGCTTCAAAAGTACTCCGATAATTGGTCCTGTTTAGCAATGTAAGTCACAATCGATTTGCCTGGGGCTCTCGCCCTCAAATTAAATTAGAATCTCTGGAGTGTTTGATGGTTAATTTTGCAACTAAGCATTCACTAAATCCAGGAGCTGCTTAAATTATTTGGAGTCAAGCACGCTTGGTGCAGTAAGATTGCAGACAAGGTTCCATAGACACTTTAAGAGAAATGCTTTGCATTTGTCTCCTTCCCAATTCCATTTGATGGAGATAATATCCAAAGCATTCGGCACACTGGATCAGTGTTCCACGGAGGAGTCTAATGGGTGTCTTCATCCAAAGAGAGGCATTCTGCTGAGTACTTTTTTTTTCAGACTTTGATTAAAACTGGATACGCATGGGTGTCAGACAGTGTCAGGATAATTTATCTTCATTGCCACATGTAAAGATGCACTTCATTAATGTACGCAGAAGATATTTATTAACAAGAATTGTATAGCAGCAACATGGGCTGTCGTTTGCTTCCAAAATGTCTCTCCCTGAGAACCTTTCTCACCATAGATTGATTCCACACCCTGATTCCTGATTGGCCACCCAGGTCAGGTGACCCTTACTCTGCTGTGTTGCCCTTAAAAGACAATCACCACACAGAAGTGAGGGAATGGCAGAGGATGGTAGTTTGGGGGCAGTGGCCACTACCAGGGCTGTCAGTATCTCTGTTGATTCAGACAGAATGGGAATGGAGAGAGTTTATCAATGAAACAGTCACGCTATGGGATAAAAATGTCTTCATTCTCAGTATAGGGAGGGTCTGTATATTAACACCAAGCAGAGATCCATGTACATCTCCAATCATTAATCAGTCCTTTTATTTCATCCTGGGCATTTGCTGCTGTTTGGGCTCGCCAATCTGGTCTAATGCATCTTGATCTGTGAAACAGTGATTAGCTCTGCTGCCTCACAGCACCAGGGAACCTGGTTCGGTTCCTGGCTGTGCAGAAGTCTGCACGTTCCCCCCATGTAGGTTTCCTCTGGGTGTTCTGGTTTCCTTCCACAGTCGGAAAGACGTGCTGGTTAGGTGGATTGACCATGCTGAAATCTCCCTCCTTGCACCCGAACAGGCGCCAGAGTGTGGCGACTAGGGGATTTTCACAGTAACTTCATTGCAGTGTTAATGTGCGCCTACTTGTGACAGTAACAAACAAACTTTAAAACTTTTTATTTTGAAGAGCTGAAAGTCCAATTAGTTGCAGCCCAGCGGGCAGTCACTGACGTGCCCCCGCGCCTTTATCAAAGATGGCGGCCCCCTGGGCCGTCACAGCGTCCCGCTGGGCGTTCCCCTTCGCGCCAGCCTGATTGACAGCTCTCAGAGGCGGGGGTTCGGCTTTGCGAGCCTCTGTATCCCGGCAAAGAGGCAGAGGGAGCAGGAGAATGGCTCCGAGAGTCTGGGATTCGATGCAAACCATTCCTACCATTTTGGACTAAATCAAGCCCGGGGTCGCAGGCATATCCTCCGCGTTTGTCTTGTCCTCCCCCCACCCCTCTCCCTTCGGATCAGGCGATGAGCAGACTAAATGAAGGGTGAATGCCAAACGAGAGAGAAAGACAGCCTCAAAATGACAGTGGATTTTGAAGAGTGTGTGAAAGATTCCCCTCGGTTCAGGTAAGGGGTGTGCAGTCATTGGACATGACTTATATTCTGGCTGGGTTCATTGATTCTGAGAGTAGCTGCTGTAGGGCACATAACAATGGGGGATGTAATACCTATCTTCAATTCAGAGAAAATCCGGCAAACCCGGCATTATTTCGAGTTTGCAAAGATATTCAAAAAACGTACTGTGTGAATATGAGCCTTAAAAGGCGAGGCTGTACTGGTTCCCTTACATTCCTACTCAAAGCAGCTGAAATAAGGCACGTTTCAGCCGCTGAATGGGACGCCCTTTAGGAGCGAGAGTGTGAGCCTTCACAAAAGGTGTTCTGTCAAAAAGACACACGCGTTGCACAAATTGCCCTGTGACAATAGTTTCCTGGCGAAAGTAGGCGTGGTGGTCACTGTCCCCCCGCCCCGGTGTGGTGGCACCTAGGATGGGAGCAAGAGACACTGTCTTGACATATATCAGGACGTTTATACTTGTCTATTTCAAAACGCCCTCCCCGCTCCCCCACCCCCCCCAAATGGGACAAGGCAAGCGGGCGATTTCTTGCCGTGGCCCCGCAATTTCAGCAGTGGTTAATCCGTCCAAAATGTTGAAATAATAGCCAACCGCCATGCGGTGTTTTTTTTTTCTCTTTTGTTAGATGATGGTGCTGCACAGTGGTTGCCTGGTGCCGAAGGACTTCACACCTTTAATGATAATAGTGACGGGCTGGGGGCTGGGGGGAACGGTGTGGTAATAAATAAAATTAAGTAATGGGCCAGTCTGTCATTGGACTTGTGGCATTTCTGCTGTCAGTTGCAGCCAGTGCAGTAACTGCAAAGGAGGGCGAGAGGCGCCGTTCCTCGTTTAAAAAAAAATCTTAGCCTCATATCATTTCCCAGTCATTTTCGAATCCAGCTCCACTCGATTCAGTCGTTGTGGTGGACAGATTTCTCTTTGTCAATTTGTGATTTTTTTTTTAATATATGTGTGTTTGATGGCGAGAGATTGCATGGTGTTAGATCTTGATATTGGGGAGCGGGGTGAGAAAACGGTCCTTAATTCTGTGCTCGTAAAAATGCCACGCTGAGGATAAAGGCAGATGTGTAATAATGGACATCTCTGCTCCTGTTCTGTGCATCAGGGTGCTTTTGATTGCTGTGTTATGTTTAAATCATGCAAGTTACTTATTTCCTCGGTTGAGGTCTCTTTTCTTTCATCACTGCAAATTGGACTGGATTACTATGTTTCTGGATTACTATATATTTCGTTGTGGGTATCACTATTGTCTGTAAGATGCTGTGAACAGAGCAGTGAGTCTTACTAAGAGCTATGTGGATGGTCTCAGGGGGGTTAACCGGAGAGCAGTGATAGTAATTGAATTTACTACTAGATATGTACATGTTGGTTCTGTGCACTATCAACTTCTCTATCTTAATTCCCCAAAACCTGTCCATCATCTATCTACAAGTCACACTTTGCCTGGATGAGTTCAGCTTCAACAATGCTCAAACTCCACAGAATGCAGGACAAAGCAGCCCCATTTGATGGGCATGCCATCCACCACCATAAATGTTCACTCCCTCACACCACCAGCACACTGCGTGTACCATTTATACGAGGCAGCAATTCACCACAGAGCGCCTTCCAAACTCATGCTGTCTATCGAGGGTGACCGACTCATAGGAACACCACCACCTGCAAGTTTCTCCCAAAGTCACTCTCTATCCTGACTTGGAGCTATAATTACTGGTTCCTTCAATTTCGCTGGATCAAAATCCTCAAGAGTTCCTTCCTTTACAGCACTGTGGCTGTACCTATGCCAAATGAGCTGCAGTGGTTCAAGAAGGCAATTTCTCAAAGGCAGTTAGGACGGGCAATAAATGTTAGTCTAGCCAACAAAGTTCAAAAAGCTGTGCTGATGTGGTCAGAATGAGCTGCCACGTTCCTCCTGCTCTCCTTCGAACCTGTTGCCCAAACCATACCCCTTTCACCTCACATTCACACTTATGGGAAAGATGACTAATTGCACCCAGTCAAAAGCAACAGAGGGTGGGCAATAAAGGCTAACTGGTCTTCCAGTATATATTAAGAATGTACTCTAATCATAAGCAAAGGAGTCTACATGTCAGATTTCCATCCTAGTAGCATTTATTGTGTAGCTGCTCAAATTATTGATCCATGGGTCAGTGTGCGAACCAGGATGTTGTGTAGGCTTCATTGCTTGCCCAATGATTGCTAGGGATCAAGGCTATGTCAATCAGGTCATTCACTGACTGTTGTGTAAGAGCCTCAATACCTGGGAATCTCCAGCTCAATTGCCAAAATTGTTGTCGTGCAGTAGAACGGGAAAAGTCACAATCCAAATATCAGAAAAAGCAAATGTGGCAGAACACAGAGGACTATAATTTCAATGTTCTGCATTGTCGTCACAAGCTTGAATTAGGAGTCCAGTTAAAGATAAAAAGCTGTTAAAGGAAATTTAGTGCTATCCTTCCTCTCTGAGTCATTATCTAAATACCAATCTGTATGACATGGACAAGAATGCTGCTATTCCCATCCAGTAATCCATCCAACATCATCTTCTGGATCAATCAAAACTTCCTAAGCTTCAGTAAAAGTGAAACAATCCTCTTTGCTTCTCATTTGTATATAATTCCATCTCCATTACTGGCTCCTAACAGAGACTCAGCCTCTGACTGCACGTCACTAGCATACTCTTTGTCCCTGAGTGAGTTTGCTACACATATCTGGCCCATTGCCAAGAATGCATTCTTTCACCTTGGGAATTCTCCACATTTATACACACATCCTACCTCTCTGCTACAGGAGCTCTCGCCCCTGGCTTCATCATTTTATGGATCAATATTTCAAAGAACAAAACAGCACGGGAAACAGGCCCTTCGACCCAACGAGCCCGCGCCGCCACCTCGATGTTCCCATCTCTGTCCATCCCTGTCAGTGATGGGGACACATCACTGTGATCCCCTGTCCATCTTTATAGATCTATGAATTTAAAAACCAAATTTGAGACAATTTAGGGAGAATTTGTTTTGCCAGTTAGCCTGAGAGCACATCTTTGGGATGTGGGAGGAAACTGGAGCACCCGGAGAAAACGCACGCAAGCACGGGGAGAATGCGCAAACTCCCACAGACACAGGCCCAAATCCATGTATCTGCACACACAGCGATAGTCACTAAGCTGTCGTGTTGCCCATCAAATGGTCCAGGTCAAGCGTACACTAACGACGTGAAGCACTAGGATACTCTCAAAAAAATCCAAGAGCAGCCCTCTCATGACCCATCGCGTGTATGCCCCTTGTTAGACAACAAGGTGGACCAAAGCATCTGTAGGATAAAAACAAGTACATCAATATCATCATCTATTTACACACTTCCCAGGGACTCCCAAGGCTCATGATCCCTATTTTAAATCAGTTTTCTATACCCCTCCATTCCCATTCAGTTCATGTGCCCATCTAAGTATCTCTTAAATAACTAGAGTGCCTGCCTCCACCACTTTACTTGGCAGCGCATTCCATACCCCCACCACCCTCTGTGTGAAAAAAACTCAATGGCTTCCTGCTTTATTCTTTTAAAGTTTCCTGTAATCCTTTCCTACAAAGCCCTGTTTTGCTACCATCATCTAAATTTTTGCCCAGTCCTACTGGCTGCTATTCCCCATGTAGAGTATTGAAATGTTACATCTACATGCAGTTCCAGCTAACTTTTCCCATTATAAAATCCCATGTCAATATTGAGGATGGAAACTTGTGGAGCTGTAATTAAACCCACTCTCCATTGATGCGTTGCAGCCTCACCACCACCACCACTAGTCAGGTACGGTAGTAGTGCTGCAAATTAATACAGATTCTTTTCGTTCCAGGGATGTAGGAATTTATACTGGAAATGTTTAAAATCAAAGCAGAATTATGACTTTTAAGAAAAGGGCAAAATGATGGTTGGCTGCCCTGGTCCAGGCATCTCCTGCCCTTTAACTGCTGCTGTATCTGAAGACTACTTGATCCACCACAGCAGGCAGAATAGCCTCCTTCTGTGCTGGATCATTCACAATTCTATCATTGTCCATGTGGAAGATACCACAGGAGATAGATTGATATAAATGGTTTGGAAATAGAGGCATGATATCAAACCCTGTGAATGATACTAAATTAGTGGATATGTGAGCAGGAGATTAAGGAGGATGTAGCAAGATCAGTAAACAGCCTGGACAGATAAAGGGTGCAGCTCAGTGTGGAAAAATATAGGTAGTATATTTTGAGAAAAAAGAGGTGAATAATGAATCTTACAATTAGGTTTTATCTCTTGAGGGCAGAGGAATATAGAAGTGTCCAGGGCTGCCAACACATATCCCTTTAAAATTGGAAGTTCAGTAAAAAGAAGGAAAGTGGCATAGTGGCATTGCCACTCACTAGTAATCCAGACACCCACGATAATATTCTGGGGATCTGGGTTCAAAGGCAGATTAATGGAATTTGAATTCAGTAACAATCTGGAATTAAACAATTATTGATGACCATTGTCATAAAAACAAATCTGGTTCACTAATGTTCTTTAGAAAAGGAAATCTATCAAGCTTGTCTTACCTGGCCTCTACGTGACTCCAGATCCACAGTAATATGGTTGATTCTTAATTGCCCTCTGAAATGGCCTAGTAAGCCATGAGTTGTATCAAACTGCTACATAGTCAATTGTGCTCACCACCATCTCCCCAAGGACAATTAGGGATGGGCAGTAAAAGTTGGCCTAGCCAATGACACATCCTGTAAATGAATTTTTAAAAACTTCTTTACGTACATTTGAACTTGAACAAGAATTGCAATACTGCATTTGGTCCAGGAAAGATATTAGAACCATAGCAATGGTGAAGAGATAGCAAATTGACAGGGTTTAGTTATGAGTCCAATATGCCTCTTTTTTGGAACTCAAAACATTAAGTCTCTCTCTCTCTCTCTCTCTTTCTCAAAGACAGTGCCAGAATTGTTGAGTTTTTCCAGCATTTTCTACTTTGATTTCAGATTTCCTGTAAAATCTGTAAAAGTCTGTTTATGCAAATTCTGGATCCTCCCTGTCTACGTTTGGAGTTCTATGCTATTTCAAAACCTGATGCTGTGTTTGTAGAACTTGCCGCCACAAGGAGTAGTTGAAGCAAATAGTACAGATGAGTTTAAGAAGGTAGATAAACACACAAGGGAGAAAAGAATCAAAGCCAATGCTCATAAACCTGGATAGAGTAAGCTGAGAGGAAAGCTTGTGTAGAACATCAGTACCAACACAAGCCTATTTAAAGTTTTAAAATTTATTTATTGGTATCATAAGTAGGCTTACATTAACACAGCAATGAAGTTACTATGAAATTCCCCTAGTTGGACTGAATGGCCTGTTTCTGTGCTGTGCTGTCCATGGAACTTTGTATTTTTAGCATCTCAGAGTTTACTTGGGGTGATGTGTACTATCACATGGAGTTTATATTGCTGGAAATCCCTGAGGGTGATGAGGATTGAATCTTGATGGGATAATGTTAGTTGTCAACCCCTTCCCATTGTATTTCATTTCCTGAAGGATATGTAAGCATGCTGCCTCAGATGGGCCTCTATACATAGTTTATCTCTATCTGTGGAAATCCATCCTTCCAAAGAATAACAAGAAGAAAACAGAAGGCTATAAACAAATATCATGGATTTTAAATGAATAAAGATGGTAACAAAATTCAGAACATTCCTATATTTAGGAATTGAACTTACTTTGTCATGTGATGTTGCATCACAAAATAAGTCATGAATTTTTAGTCTTCAGACAAATTATCCAGGCTAACTTTAATAGAAAGACATGAAAGGATGCCTTGTGCTTGTGTGTATAGTATGTATTGTGTGTGTGTTACATGTGTTTGAATGGATGTTCTTTGTATTATTTGCAGGTGCTATTAATGTGTTATGTCGTGTGTGGTGTGTTATGGTGTGTATGTAGTGTGTTGTGTGTGTGTGATGTACTATGTTACATGTATGTATGTATTGTGTGTATGGGTGTTATTAGTATGTGTGTATTATGTCTGAGTGTTATTAGTGTGTGTGTAGTGTGTTATGCATATGTATGCTTATGTAAATTATGTGTGTGTTATATCTGTGTGCGTGATTGCACACAGACTATTTGAGACTGATGATATTAATAAGATCTTAACTACAGGGAATTATTTGACTAGCAGAAGTTAAAATTTGAATTTGTCTTCAATTCATCTTCAAAACAAAACATAGGCTGCCATTTTCAGAATTATGAAACCATTTCGCAAGTCAGCTTCCTTATACTTCAATTTTCTGTTATTGATTTATTCATTTATGTAACAGAGATACATAAGCCAAGCTGATCCAAAACTGCTGCTATTAGGACCTGAATAGCTGAACAAACATGAAGGAACCAGTTAGATAACCAGTCTTTATAAATAGTATATGCAAAATTACACTTAGGTTAATTTGGGTAAAGTGTTACATTTAGCCCCCTCCTATCTATCTTAGTTGTAAACACAACAAGGCTAAAGTAGATGCTGTGTTAGTGGAGTATTATTGTCTGCTATAGTCTTCTCAAAGATAACATGATCATTTGCAAAAAGCAATTTAAAATTGAATTTAAGAATAGTCCTGTGGCAAAACTTGCACTGATCGCAAATATTTGAGAGGAATCTGATGGATACAATTTTTGGAACTTCTTGTTCTGACAAGATGTAACCTACTCCCTTTATACACATGTGTAAAGGCGGCACAGTGGTTAGCACTGCTGCCTCACAGTACCAGAGTTCAATTCCAGTCTTGGGTGACTGTTAGTGTGTCAGCATGGGTTTCCTCCCTTGGTCCAAAAATGTGCGGGTTAGGTTAATTGGCTATCTTAAATTGCCCCTTAGTGTTGGGGATTATCAGAGTAAACATGTGGGTTTATGGGGATAGGGTGGGATTGTTATCGATACAGGCTTGATGGGCTGAATGGCCTCCCTCTGCGTTGTAGGGATTCTATATTACCCACAACTGTAATTAGAAAATGAAAGTCTTTGTAAATTGATGTTGTATGGTCTATTGAGAAAATGTTCTGAGGGGGGGAGGGTTACTATAATTTTGCAATAACTGTGTACAACATCGCTAGGTTTGTTGGTATTCGTACACCATGTATGCTTTAACGTGCCTATGTGTTTCTCGCAGTATTCTCAATTCAGCACCTTAGATTGTTCCCACCATCAATGTTTCAGTTTCATGTTGATAAAGCTCAAACAAAAAATAAGTTTCAGAGGATGTATAAGTATATCTTTATTTAACAAGAGAGAATAGAATTAAAAACCACCCTTCACAACCTGAGGATGTTCCCAGATGCCTTGCAGTCAATGAAGTCCTTTTGAAGTGCAGTCATCTTTGTAATGTAGGAAACGCAGCAGCCAATTTGCGGACAGCAAGTTCCTACAAGCAGCATTGTGATCATGACCAAATCCTCTGCTTTTCCAGTTTGTGTTGTGGAGGAATAGATAATGCCCCAGGTCCAAGTGGGATCCTTGACATTTACTGCAGAGGGAAGACAGGTTTGTGGTTTAATGGTACAAGGGATAGTGCAGCACTCCTTCAGTACTTAACTGGAGAAACCTCTGGAATAAGGATTGAACTCATGACTTCCCTGAGAGGTGAGTGTGCCGCATTTGACAGCTTATATTGCCAACATTTTACCCACTCAAATCCACAGACCTATTCCCAATTATCTTTAGTTTACAAAATAAAGAACAGATAATCAATTTGTAGCACGTGTTGGACGGGTGGCTAAGTGTTTGGAATCAGACACAATTGCCCATATGTTTGCCAAGCAATCTTTTGTTTTTGGATACCTTGCCTGCTGTGTAAACAGTTTGAAATAGAGCAAGCATAAACTGGATAATGATCCAGACTTGCTGTGTGAACAGATTGCTCACTGAATCCCTGCAGTGCAGAAGGAGGCCATTCGGCCCATCGAGCTTGCACCTGACAACAATCCTACCCAGGCTCCATCCCCATAACCCAGCTATTTACCCTATTAATCCCCCTATGCTACACATTTTGGGATGCTAAGGGGCACATTTTAGCCTGCATATCTTTAGACTGTGGGAGAAAACCGGAGGAAACCATACGCACAAATCTGTCTCTGTGACATCCAAACCTGCCTCAGTGATGCATCAAGGCTATTATTCCCTATGGATGCTTCAATCTTTCACGTCCATTCAAATTTTAAGACTGTTACCCTAAGAATGAGCACTGCGTGCAGTTTCAAGTACTTGTGTTCACCTTCAGCAGTCAAAGGGAATTCAGCCATGAGTCAGAACTGTTTTTTTGGACATTGTGTAATAGAACATAGAACGTTACAGCGCAGAGCAGGCCCTTCGGCCTTCGATGTTGCGCCGACCAATTAGGAAAAAGCAATGACCCTCTAACCTAAACCATTCCCTTTTCATCCATAAAATTATCTACTAACCTCTTAAATGCCACCAAACTTGTCGCATCTACAACTGCAGCAGGCAGGGCATTCCATACCCTTACCACCCTCTGGGTAAAGAACCTACCTCTGACATCAGTCCTATAACCACCACCCCTTAATTTAAAGCTATGTCCCCTCGTGCTAGCTTTCTCCATCCTAGGAAAAAGGCTATCACTGTCCACCCTATCTAAACCTCTAATCATCTTATATGTTTCAATAAGGTCTCCTCTTAGCCGCCTTCTTTCTAACGAAAACAACCTCAAATCCCTCAGCCTCTCTTCATAAGATCTGCCCTCCATACCAGGCAACATCCTGGTAAACCTCCTCTGTATCCTCTCCAATGCCTCCACGTCTTTCTTGTAATGTGGGGACCAGAACTGCACACACTACTCCAAGTGTGGCCGCGCTAGAGTTTTGTACAGTTGCAACATGACGTTGCGGCTCCGAAATTCAATCCCCCTACCAATAAAAGCTCAGATTCCATGTGCCTTCTTAACAACCTTATCGACTTGATTGCCAACTTTCAGGGATCTATTAACATATACACCAAGATCCCTCTGTTCACCAACACTATTGAGAGTCCTACCATTAGCCCTATACTCAACACATTTGTTATTCCTGCCAAAGTGAATTACCTCATGCTTTTCCACATTAAACTCCATTTGCCACCTCTCGGCCCAGCTCTGCAACTTGTCCAAGTCTCTCTGCAAACTATAACACCCCTCTTCACTATCTACCGCTCCTCCGACTTTGGTGTCATCCGCAAATTTACTAATCTGTCCCTCAATACCCTCATCCAGATCATTTATAAAAATTACAAACAGCAGGGGCCCCAAAACAGATCCCTGAGGTACTCCACTAGTAACCGAACTCCACGATGAATATCGTCCATCAACAATTCAATGATTCTGTGGCGTCAGAACAAAATCAATCCACAGTGGCTCTGCAATTTACTCACAGAGCAAAAGCGGAACAGGGGGCAATGCCATGATTTCAGCACCAGGGATAAGAGAGGTCCTGTGACAAGACATATTCCAGGCCTTGAATGTGCCAATATGACTTTGAAGTTGTTTGAAAAGCAAGATTATTTAAGGATTTAAATAAGTAAGTAGGAGATTGCTGCTTTCTCTATTAGCAACACCATCTGTGGCACATTCAGATCTTTGACACTTGAAACAAGACACACCTTTTTCTAGCCTCACTGCCTTAACTACAGCAATGGGGATTAAATCCAAGTGAAGACATGTTACAGCTCATTTACTATCTTTGGAAATTTACTGCACTACTGTTAATCAGGCAGAGGGCATGGTTGGTAGATTTTTTTTTAACCAACCTGCCATATTTGGGGTCTAAGTTCAGCCCACAATGGAATTCATTAGTGATTGCATTTATTCCATTGCTTCTTTTCAAATGGAGTTCCATGTTCCTAATGTTTTTGAGAATCATTGGACTGGCGTTCTGCTTCACTGTGCTAATTGAACACAGTATAATAATCAGCTTTCTTTGTCGTGACTATTCAAATATATAACTAGGTCGGAAGCAATAATGAAGAAAACCAAAAGGATTTTTATTTGCTTATAAATAACTTTTCCTGCAAGATTTAATGATTAATGCTGGCAAACAATATCACGGGTGCAATTTTCTTGTGTTAAGAACAAATGGGAGAAAAGTGCACACGTCTAATTATGAAAGATTTTCAAAAACAATTTCTACACAGAACTCAGTTACAAAACATACTCATGCTTTCAAAGATCTATCAAAGATTTAGTATGGATCAGGAAATGTACAGCTCTGAAATTACTCCCTACAGCTCTGGTCCCCTTTGGCAGAATATTACCGTGTTCTAATACACCTTTCAGTTCAATTGCACACTGCCAGTGACCACATTTCCAGCTTGTAGTTGGCCGTCTTTATTTGTCAGTGTTTTTTCCAGAGATTTCTGGATTAGCTACTCTGTCTCTTTGTATTCAAGTATGGAGATGAGTGACACTAGGGTCGCCCTTTGAGGAGCTGCTTAATGTGTAAAGTGTGTTCCAGTGTCCAATTGTTAAAGACCTGAGACCGTTTTGCATAGACATAATGATCTCTGGAATTAACCGTGGGTGATGACCACCCAACGAGGTGGCTTGCAACAAAGATCATCACTGAAGGTGCATGGGAGCCAACACAGTGATATGAAGCTCCTGCTCCTCAGAGCCATTAAACAACCTTGTATGAACGTCGGGGGTGTGGGGGGGAGGAAGAGAACAATAGTGGGTTCTGCTGTAAATATCTCTTCAAGATCTGATACTCAGGACTTAGGTTTCACAATGGTAATGTACAATCACCTATTTAAACTCAATGGATTACCAACTGTACTTCATTGACTACAAGGCATGTTGGTGAAATATGATATTTAAATGCAAAACTCTCTACCTATTAAATTACAGTTGGAAAATCTAGACCTCAATATTCAGTTTTGCGTCAACCAGCAGAAAAAAAGAGAAAAAAATCTGGAAGAAACCAATAAAATAAAAGATATAATCGTTGCATTTGACTGGGAAATAGGAAGGTGTTGTATTTTTCAACAGGAACAGGAAAAGAGTTTTACATAATTAGATCTGAAGTAGTCCCAGACACCAATCTGAACTGTTTTTAACCATTGAATGGGATTCCTTTTTTGTTTCCTGTTTCTTGCAGTAAGCACTATCCATAATTCAGAGCATTAACATTGACCAACACCAGGACAGCAGCTGTCCTCAACTCTGATGTTGGAGAGTCTGCAAGAATTCACTTTGGGAGATTCCCTATTCTGTATCCCTTGTTGTCATAGAATCCCTACAGTGCAGAAGAAGGCCATTCAGCCCATCGAGCCTGGACCAACAACAATCCTATCCAGGCCCTATCCCTGTTACCCCATGTATCTACCTTGCTAATCTCCCTGACACTAAGGGACAACTAAACAAGGCCAATCAACTTAACCTGCACATCTTTGGTCTGTGGGAGGAAATTGGAGTACCCTGAGGAAACCCAAGCAGACACAGGGAAAATGTGCAAACTCCATACATACAGTGACTCAAGCCACAGGTTCCTGGCACTATGATGCAGCAATGCTAACCACTGCGCCACCGTGTAACCCACATTGGGAACTGTGCATCAGCAAAAACAATACAGATTGTAGTCATTTATGGGTTATTTCTTTCTCCCAATACACTGCATTTATAAAGCACCTATAATGTTGTAAAACATCCCAAAACACTTCATGGGGCTATTATGAATAGCAATACTTGAGATGTAAGCCACATACAGAAATATTAGACCAGGTGACCAACACTTTAGTTAAAGGTATAAGGTTTAAGGAGTGGCTTAAAAGGGGTTGGAAGTAGATGTGAAGAGGTTTTGGAAGAGAATTTCAGACTGTAGGGATTAGTCAGCTGAAGCCATGGCTGCCAATAGTGGAGCAACTGAAACTGGAGAAGAGCAGAGGGTGAAATTCAGGAGTGCCAAGAACTTTGTATGTTGTGGGGCTGGTAGAAATTACAGAGCTAAAGTAGGGCTAGGCCATGGAAGGATTTGAAAATAAAGATGATAATTTTAAGGTTGCTAGAGGGCGGAGAACCAAAGTTGTGCACAGTCTGGTTCACTCTTAGACAGGGAGAAAGATGGAGATGGAGGGATGGAGTCAGTGGTTAGGGAAATGGAGTTTGTGCATCAAACTCCTACAAGCAGCAATGAAAGAAATACCCAGTTTTAGTAATGATAATGACTAAGGAACAAATGCTGGCCCATACATCAGGCAAACTGCTCAGCTCTTCTTCACACAGTGCCACGGGGTCTTTTTATATTCGCTCTTAAGAGGGCAGATGGTTTAATATCTCATTCAAATGATTGCACCTCCTATGATGCAGCAGCCGTATTTTTCTAATAGATCCATGTCCATTGTCACCTGACTGATAATCCCTTCCATGTTAATGGACCATCCCAGCAGCGTAGCAACCAATGGTGCCAACTCTTGGTAGGTTTTGTAAACAAAACGTATTCAAATGGGCCTTCTGAGGGATACAAAAGGGTCCAGAGGGGTAATTCTTCCACACAGAGGGTGGTGAGTGTCTGGAACAAGCTGCCAGATACAATAGTAGAGGTGAGTACAATTTTGTCTTTGAAAAAGCATTCAGATAGTCACATAGATAAGTTGGGTATGGAGGGGATATGGACCAAATGTGGGCAATTGGAACTGCTTTTAAAAAAAAAAAGGGGTGGCATGGACAAGTTGGGTCAAATGGTCTGTTTCCATGCTGTAAACCTCCATGACTCTCTTGTCAATATGAAAGGCTAGGTTTCAGATGAATGTTGATTATAGAACATAGAACACTACAGCGCAGAACAGGCCCTTCGGCCTTCGATGTTGCGCCGACCAATTAGGAAAAAGCAATGACCCTCTAACCTAAACCATTCCCTTTTCATCCATAAAATTATCTACTAACCTCTTAAACACCACCAAACTTGGCGCATCTACAACTGCAGCAGACAGGGCATTCCATACCCTTACCACCCTCTGGGTAAAGAACCTACCTCTGACATCCGTCCTATAACCACCACCCCTTAATTTAAAGCTATGTCCCCTCGTGCTAGCTTTCTCCATCCTAGGAAAAAGGCTATCACTGTCCACCCTATCTAAACCTCTAATCATCTTATATGTTTCAATAAGGTCTCCTCTTAGCTGCCTTCTTTCTAACGAAAACAACCTCAAATCCCTCAGCCTCTCTTCATAGGACTTGCCTTCCATACCAGGCAACATCCTGGTAAACCTCCTCTGTATCCTCTCCAATGCCTTCACATCTTTCTTATAATGCGGGGATCAGAACTGCACACAATACTCCAAGTGCGGCCGCACTAGAGTTTTGTACAGTTGCAACATGACGTTGCGGCTCCGAAATTCAATCCCCCTACCAATAAAAGCTAAGACTCCATATGCCTTCTTAACAACCTTATCGACTTGATTGCCAACTTTCAGGGATCTATGCACATATACACCAAGATCCCTCTGTTCATCAACACTATTAAGAGTCCTACCATTAGCCCTATACTCTACACATTTGTTATTCCTGCCAAAGTGAATTACCTCACGCTTTTCCACATTAAACTCCATTTGCCACCTCTCGGCCCAGCTCTGCAACTTGTCCAAGTCTCTCTGCAAACTATAACACCCCTTCTTCACTATCTACCACTCCTCTGACTTTGGTGTCATCTGCAAATTTACTAATCCATCCTTCAATACCCTCATCCAGATCATTTATAAAAATTACAAACAGCAGGGGCCCCAAAACAGATCCCTGAGGTACACCACTTGTAACCGAACTCCATGATGAATAATTTCCATCAACCACCACCCTCTGTCTTCTATCAGCTAGCCAATTCCTAATCCAATTAGCTAAATCACCCTCAATCCCATACATCTGCATTTTCTGCAGAAGCCTTCCATGGGGCACCTTATCGAACGCCTTACTAAAGTCCATATATACCACATCAACTGCCTTACCCCCATCCACCTCTTTGGTCACTTTTTCAAAAAACTCAATAAGGTTAGTAAGGCACGACCTACCCTTCACAAAACCATGCTGACTATCCCCAATCAATTCATTTCTCTCTAAATAACTATAAATCCTATCCCTAATAATTCTCTCCAATACTTTGCCCACAACAGAAGTAAGACTCACCGGCCTATAATTCCCCGGAAAGTCTCTCTTCCCCTTCTTGAACAATGGGACCACATTCGCTATCCTCCAGTCTTCCGGCACTATACTCGTAACCAACGACGACCTGAAGATCAGAGCCAGAGGCTCTGCAATCGCCTCTCTCGCCTCCCAGAGAATCCTAGGGTAAATCCCGTCCGGCCCAGGGGACTTATCTAACTTCAAACCCTCAAGAATATCTAGCACATCCTCCTTATCTACTTCAATACTTTCCAGTTTGCAACCCTGTATCCCAGTGTTCTCCACAACTACATTTACATCTCCCTGCGTGAATACCGAAGAGAAATATTTGTTCAGTGCCTCTCCAATCTCTTCAGGCTCCGCGCACAACTTCCCACTGCTGTCTCTGACTGGCCCTAATCTTGCCCTAACCAATCTTCTATTCTTAACATATCTAAAGAAAGCTTTAGGATTCTCCTTGATCCTATCAGCCAAAGTCTTCTCGTGTCCCCTTTTATCTCTCCTCAACTCACTCTTTAGCTCCCTCCTGGCTAGTCTATAGCTATCCGTTGCACTAACTGAACCTTCAAGCCTCATCCTGACATAAGCCTCCTTTTTCCTTTTAACCAGAGAATTAACTTTTTTAGTACACCATGGTTCCCTTACTCGACCATTTCCTCCTTGCCTGACAGGGACATACTTATCAAGGACTCGCAGTAGCTGCTCCTTGAATAAGCTCCACATTTCAGATGTTCCCAGTCCCTGTAGTTTCCTAGTCCAACCTATGCATCCTAATTCCCTCCTAATGGCCTCATAATTACCATTCCCCCAGCTATAACTACTGCCCCCATCTTCATGCCTATCCCTATCCATCACTAAGGTGAACGTAACCGAATTGTGGTCACTATCACCAAAATGTTCACCAACTTCCAAGCCTAACACCTGGTCTGGCTCATTGCCCAGCACCAAGTCCAATGTAGCCTCACCTCTAGTTGGCCTATCTACATACTGAGTCAAAAAACCTTCCTGCACACTTTGTACGAAAACTGACCCCTCTAACGAGCTAGAGCTATAGCTATTCCAATCAATATTAGTAAAGTTAAAGTCCCCCATAACAATTATCCTATTACTTTCACTCCTGTCCAGGATTGACTTTGCAATCCTTTCCTCTACCTCTCTAGAACTTTTAGGAGGTCTATAAAAGACTCCCAACAGGGTGACCTCTCCTCTCCTGTTTCTAATCTCAGCCCATACTACCTCAACAGACAAGTCCTCATCAAACTTCCTTTCTGTCACTGTGATACAGTCTTTGACTAATAATGCCACTCCTCCCCCCCTTCTACCTCCTTCTCTACTCCGACTGAAGCATTTGAACCCCGGAACCTGCAACAACCATTCCTGTCCCTGCTCTATCCATGTCTCTGAAATGGCCACAACATCGAAGTTCCAGGTACTGGTCCAAGCTGCAAGTTCCTCCACCTTATTGCGAATACTTCTTGCATTAAAGTATACGCATTTCAAACCATGCCCTACTCCACCCGTACGCTGCTGTGCTTTACAGTTCTCATCTATGACCCCCCTATTCTCGTCCCTCTTAACATCCAAACTACTCAGGATCCCACCCCCCCTCTGAATCAGTTTAAAGCCCCCTGCATAGCCTTTGCAAATTTTCCCCCCAAGATATTGGTTCCCCTCTGGTTCAGGTGTAGACCATCTCTCTTGTAGAGGTCCCACCTATCCCAGAATGAGTCCCAATTGTTCAGGAACCTGAACCCCTCCCTCCTGCACCATCCCCGCAGCCACGAGTTCAAACATTCCCTCTCTCTGTTCTTCTCTAAACTATCCCGTGGCACAGGCAAGAGTCCAGAGATAACCACTCTGTCTGTTTTGGCCCTAAGCTTCCACCCAACTCCATAAATTTCTGTTTAATATCCCCTTCCCTTGTCCTACCTATATCATGTGTCCCTACATGAACTATGACTTGGGGCTGACTCCCCTCTCCCTTAAGAATCTTAAAAACCCGCTCTGAGACATCCTGGACCCCGGCCCCTGGGAGGCAACACACCAGCCCTGAGTCCCGTTTATTACTATTTACTCTCCTATCTGTCCCCCTAACTATGGAGTCTCCAATTACCAGGCCCAATCTCTTATTCCCCCTACCCACCTGAGCATTCCCAGCAGGCTCACCCCCAGAGACCTGCTCCCTTTGGCCATCTCCAATTGATTCTTCCTCAACTGTAGCCTCCAGGACAGAAAACGTGTTTTGGAGGGGAACAGCCCCGGGGGATTGTCTCCCCGATTGCTTCTTACCCCTCTTCCTAATAGTTACCCAAAAATCACTTTTAGGAGTCACTATCTCTTTGTAACTCCTGTCAATATCCACCTCAACCTCCCGAATTATCCTGAGTTCCTCTAATTCCAGCTCCAGGTCCTTAACACGATCCTCAAGGAGCTGCAAATGGGCATACTTCCTGCAGGTATAATCAGCAGGAACACTACTGGTGTCCCTCACCTTGTACATACTGCAGGAGGTGCAACATACTGCCTGCACTGCCATCCCTGATACTTTAATTTCTAGGAGAGAAATAAAAAAAAACTTTCCACACACTTTTATTATTAGGTTAGAGAAGGGGGGAGGGTGGGATATTCTACTTGTGTAGAGTATCGGGTTTCCTCTCTGTACCAATTTATAGAACTCAGTAAGAATTTAGCAACACCAATGTTTAATCCAACCGATTTATTTCATAGTAAAATTGCAAGCTTTCAACACTCTTGTGTCTTCCTCAGGCAAAATCTTTTGCCTGAGGAAGACACAAGAGTGTTGAAAGCTTGCAATTTTACTATGAAATAAATCGGTTGGATTAAAAATTGGTGTTGCTAAATTCTTACCGAGTTCTTACCACCCCAATCCAACGCTGGCATCTTTACATCCAATTTATAGAGTCAGAGAGAAAAACTACAACTACTGGCAAGCCTCCTAATGATGACTTCCGGTTTCCAGTTAGTTCAGTTCCAGATTATGGCAGCAACTAAATGTAAAATCACTGTCAGTTTCCTACATGTATCTGGCGAGAGGAATAAAATTGACAGGGTCAGTGTCAGACTTGAAAGCAAGTGACTGTGAAGAAGTCCATGTTACAGACCACTTCATTCACAGGGAAGAAACATTGTGTGTGTGTGTGTGTGCTTTTTTCCCAAAGTCAGTTCTCAAATAAATGGAAAAGGATCATCAAGTATCTTTTCATAATGAGATGTCTCTTTAAATGTACATTTCCTTCCTTGACCTTCTGATGTGAATCATACGGATGTTTATAACCAGCCTGGTGTGTGATACATGCAGAAACATTTGACACCCTAAATTATGGATAGGACAATGCATAGACCAGCCTATTGTTTCTGTTCATTGTCTTGTCCTCAGTTTGTGATAGTGCTATTGCTGGGTTACGCCTGGTTCTGCTCTGTCTCAACTGCAGCCATTGCTGAAAATCAGGATTAGTGCCTTCACGTCTCAGGCCAGCATGTTGCTGCTGCTCACGACTAACTTTCTCTGAACCTTTGAAAGCTTTCCCCCAAACTGGGCGGCACAGTGACACAGTGGTTAGCAGCCTTACAGCACCAGGGACCCAAGATTCGATTCTTGGCTTGGGTCACTGTCTAGGTGGAGTTTGCACGTTCTCCCCATGTCTGTGTGGGTTTCCTCCAGATGCTGTGGCTTCCTCCCACAGTCCAAAGATGTGCAGGTTAGCTGAATTGGTTGTCTTAAACAGGCGCTGGAGTGTGGCTACTTGGGGATTGTCACAGTAATTTTATTGCAATGTTAATGTAAGCCTACTTGTGACTAATAAATAAATAGACTTAAACTTTGAGTTAAGTCAAACTTAGATGGAAGCCTTTTGATTCGTTACACCATTCTGTCTCCGACACAGGTAACATTTCAGCTGAATTTACTCCTGCCCTTGTGCTGCATTGTTTACCGGGTTGAATACCTGACTGGGAAGGGGCTTCTCAATGGGCCAAGGTTTCTGAAGGAACAGATGTATAGGGAGCAGTGCATGCCAGCATGGAAAAGGCTGGTGCAATGACAGATTGATCTTCAGCCTTTCCAAAGGTTGCACCAGGCAAAATGTTGACTCACCAAAAAGAAACAGTAATGCAAAATAAATACAATACTGTACAATACCCCAGATCAATCTTGGCATCTTGCCTCAAGATGGTTGTACAGGTAGCATGCACAATAAGTGAACGTGTATCTTGGCATTCGTACCTGATGCCATTATGCCACCAATCGAGGCTGTAAAGAGTAACCCATTGATCTAATCTGAAGCTGCTTCAAATAGCTCGGAGGATTGCATTAGACAAAATGAATTCTCGCCTGTGCCCTGAGCAGTGGGCATTCTCAACATGGTCCCGTGGGGCTGGTCATTGATCACCTGAATGTAGGTTGGGTGGAAGCGCTCCTGATTCATTGAGGTCATGTCTTTGAGTGGCGCAACCTGGACAACCACAAGTAGCATTACAAACCCACTGGCCTTTGGGAAATCCTGGAAAGCAGAAACACCAAGATGCCCTCTCATTCTGCTGCGGGTTGTTTATGCAACACTTCACCTCAGTGACCTGCCTGATGTACCTGGGCACTGCAGATTGACTGCTGTGAATGTCATTACAATAAATCTGAGGCATGATAGGTCAAGACTATGGGGGGGGCCTTCGCTATCTCTGTGATAAATGGCACAAATCATATTCCATTAGACTCTCGGACACATTGCCACTCTGAACAGGAGGCTGTAGGAGCTGTTTTGTTCAGTCTGTCTCAGTGGCAGCATATGTACGACAGTGTGCTTTTGCAGGAGTACATGCAGTCAACGTCCCTTATATCTGTCCTTTAACCTACCTCTTTCTCCTTTTAGAGAAAGCACAAAAACAACTACATAAAATAATTTTGACATCAGGTTAATTTTAAAATCAAAGTGCACTGACTGGCTGACAAAAATCAAGTAAAATTGAAATAAAAATGCAGAAAAATACTCCAAACAATCCAAAATCCAGTTCTCAGAGTTAAATTCCACAATAAATATCACACTGAATACTCCTTTGGTGCCTGACCACCCATGACCATTATATTGCACTTTTGGGAGCTTGGTGTAATCCATTGAGAAATTGCAATAGATCCATTTGCTTGCTATTATCATTGATTACCACATTTAACTTAAGGTCTTCCAATCTTGTAATGTGGTAAATTGGAACGCTTAGGCAAATAACATTGCCTCATGGGCAGCATGGTGGCACAGTGGTTAACACTGCTGCTTCACAGTGCTAGGGACTCAGGTTCAATTCCCAGCTTGGGTCACTGTCTGTGGAGTCTGCACATCCTCTGTGTCTGCGTGGGTTTCCTCTGGGTGCTCAGGTTTCCTCCCACAACCCAAAGACATGCTGGTTAGGTGTGTTGGCTGTGCTAAAATGGAGAGAGGGAACTGGAGTGTGACGACTAGGAAAGTTTCACAATAACAATTGCTGTATTAATGTAAATCTATTTGTGGTATAATAAATAAATAAGATTCCACCTTATGTATCATAGAGTATTATAGAATGTACAGGGCAAAAAGAGGCCATTTGGCCCAACCAGCCCATGCTGGTGCTTGTACTCCACTTGAACATCCTCCTGTCCTTCATCATCTAACCATGTCATGTATCACCCTCTATTCGCTTCTCCGTCATGTGCTTCTCTAACTTTACCTTAACCACACCTTTGGCTTCTACTTCAACTACACGCTGTACAAGCAAGTCTCACATTTTCCACACACTCTGCACAAAATTTCTCCTAAATTTCCAATTTGATTTCTTAGTGACAGTCTTATATAGATGGTCTCGAGCTTTTCTCTTCTCAGGTAGAAGGATAGCACTGTCTGTTTTTGTCTCCAGTTTCAGGCCTTTGGGACTGATCTCACCAACGTCTACAATAATGCCCCTGGATTCTTGTGTCCCTGTTTGTGCTTAACCAGAATGTAGATGAGGATAGATCATCATTATCTCTTGTGCCAATTACATTTCACCAAATTCACTTTTAATCTGCAGTAACTCAAATTAAGACTTCTATCGGTCTCTGTTCCTATTCCTATGCTTGATAAATGAAGCATTTCTGATTGACTGATTTGCGTTACTACATATCACCAGTAACCCCAGAGGCACGGGCTGTTCCCAAAATGATGAGGTAATATTGTGAGTTCTGACAATTCTCATCTTGGGAAATGATCAGGGAGGGTCTTCCAATAAAGCTTGCCAGTGTGTCCAGGCTCGCCTGTATATATATTTTTTTCTATTTCACTTTCTCCCATTCTTGTTTTATTTTGCAGTTGGCTGAGATCCAGCAAAGGCCTCTTTCCAGCTCACTCTCTGAGCTGTGCCTTTTTCCATGGCCCCAGCATTGCTATCTTATGATCAGCCAACAGCAGAAGTCATTAAGTGGGATGTCAGAGGGAAGTGATTACTGCAGAGAACTACGCCTCCCTTAAGTAAAGAATACCTTCAAGTCCAAATTCAACAAGAACTTATATTTATCCAGCACCTTTCGTATAATAAAGCCTCCCAAGGTGCTTAACAGAAGCATTTTGAAACAAAATATGAAACTGAACGCCATCAAGAGTTATAGAATTTCTACAGTGCAGAAGGATGCCATTCGGCCCATTAGCTCTGCACTGACCACAATCCCACCCAGCCCCTATTTCCTGTAGCCCCATATATTTACCCTGCCAGTTTCTCAGACAGTAAGGGGCAATTTACCATGGCCGATCAGTCTAAGCTGCACATCTTTGGACTGTGGGAGGAAACCCACACAAAGTCGAGGAGAATGTGCAAGCTCCACACAGTGACCCATGCCAGGAATCGAACCTGGGTCCCTGGCGCCGTAAGGCAGCAATGCTAACCACTGTGCCATCCTTAGTGGGTCAGATGACTAAAAGCTTGATCAATAAGGATGGCTTCAATGAATATCTTAAAGAAGGAAAGCAAGATAAAGATGTGAAAGATGTTGGGGAGCGGGGAGGGGGGGAACCCAGAACTTAAGGCCAAGGCAGTTGAAGGTACAGCTATCTGCAGTGGATGGAATGTTTAAACTTAGGTTGTTCAAAAGGTCAGAATTAGAGAACCTTATACAGTTTTCGGGCTGGAGGAAATTACAGAAACAGGGAGGGGTGAAGTCATGGAGGGATTGAATTTGATTTGATTTATTATTGTCACATATATTAACATACAGTGAAAAGTATTGTTTCTTGTGTGCTACACAGATGAAGCAAACCATTCATAGAGAAGGAAAGGAGAGAATGCAGAAT
Source organism: Sphyrna mokarran (assembly GCA_024679065.1). Classification (NCBI taxonomy): domain Eukaryota; kingdom Metazoa; phylum Chordata; class Chondrichthyes; order Carcharhiniformes; family Carcharhinidae; genus Sphyrna; species Sphyrna mokarran. The sequence goes on along the minus strand of JAGIQG010000028.1, from coordinate 20,271,645 downwards.
GTAGTGTTACAGTCATAGCTAGGGTATAGAAAAAGATCAACTTAATACGAGGTAGGTCCATTCAAAAATCTTGACAGCTGCAGGGAAGAAGTTACTCTTGAGTTGGTTGGTAAACTCAGACTTCTGTGTCTTTTTCCAGAAGGTAGAAGAGAGAATGCCCGGGGCGTGTGAGGTCCTTAGTGCTGGCTGCTTTTCCAAAACAGCGCAAAGTTTAGACAGAGTCAACGGATGGGAGACTGATTTTGTGTGATGGATGGGGCTACATTCACAAATGTTTGTAGTTCATTGTAAAACAAAGATGGGAATTTAAGCTCTCAAAGTTGCTTGATCAGGAGTCCATGTAAGTCAGCAAACATCGGGGTGAGAGATTAACTGGACTTGATGTGAGTTGAGACATAGGCACAGAGTTTTAAATGACCTCAAGTTTATGGCAGTTAGAACATGAGACAGCCAGGATTGCATTGGAATAGCCAAGTAACAAAGGCAGAAAGGTTTCAAAAGGAATTGAGCTGAGACAAAAAAAACTTGCATTTAATAGTGCTTTTTAGAACTACTGGATATCTCAAAGCACTCTACAGGCAATGAAGCACTTTTAGTCCAAATGTAGTCCCTGTTGTAATGTAAGGAAACATAGCAGCCACTTTACACTCAGGAATGTCCAACAAACAGCAATGAGATAATGACCAAATAATCTGTATTTTTGTGATGTTGATTGAGGGGTGAATATAAGCCAGGACACCAGAGATAACGCCCCTGCTCTTTTTCAGAATATTGTCATGGGATCTTCTACACCCACCTGAGCAAGCAGATGAGGTGTAATGTCTCAAATGGAAGGAGCATCCTCTAACAATATAGTTGCTCCCTCAGCAGTGCACCCCAGTATGCCAGCCTTGACTTTGTGCTCCAACCCGGACTCAGAACTGAGATAGAGATAAGCAGTCCTAGTGATAGTGGGAATGTGAGGTCAGAAGCTCATCTCAGGGGTTAGGTGTGACATCAAGTTTGCAAGCAGACTAGCTTAAACCCAAACCATTGCTGGGGAAGTGGATAAGGTCTAGAGAATGGAAATTGGACCAGGGCACAGAAACAATGGCTTCAGTATTTAATTGTAGGAAGTTTCTGCTCTTCCAGTCAGATCTGAATTTGACTGGTGCTCAGTCACAGTAGTTGGTTTTAGTTGGGTGGCCTTGTATACTATGTGATTGATCTCAGCACCCAACTGCAAACAGGCGATAAGCAGTAAATTCTCCAGCTGCAAATAAGTGGGACAGATGTAATGTTTTCACCCGCTGTTTGTTAGACTGTCTAGAAAAATATATCTCAGAAACTAATGGATGGATTTCAATTAAACTTGATACAGAGATTGGGTATGGCCCAAGGAAGAACTGGTTAGTTTTCAGTGAAACTCTACCTGATCCTGGATTTTTTTTGAAGGATTTAAAGGGTGGCATGCTGTCACAATGCTTAGCATTGTTGCTTAACAGCTCCAAGGACCTGGGTTTGATTCCTGGTTTGGGTCAACTGCCTGTGTGGAGTTTGCACATTTTTTGCGAGTCTGCATGGGTTTCCTCCCACAGTCCAAATATGCGTGGGTTAGCTGCATTAGCCATGCTAAATTGCCCCTTAGTGTCCTGGGATTTGTAGGTAAGAGGGATTAGTGGGGTGAATATGTGAGGTTATGGGAATAGGGCCTGGGTGACATTGTTGTCAGTGCAGACTTGATGGGCCGAACGGTGACCTTCTGCATTGTACTGTTTCTATGTTCCATTAACATTGAGAGAGAAGACGAATTGACTGGTTATTAAAGAATATCGTGGGTTGCGTTATTTAGTTGATGCCGTGGGTTGTCTCAGCTGATATGGTGGAATTTGTCCCAGTTGTCAAATTGTGAGCAGAGTTTTCAGAGCAGGTTATTGGACGTGGATTGGCCTGGAGCTCTTAAAAAAATTTCCCCTTTTATTTTAGTTTTGTAGTTGCAGAGCACCAAGCAGGCAGGGAAAAGCCTTAAGGAAAAGCTACTCGATTGTAATAACATTGAGTTATCACAGCATGGTGGAAATATATACTCTGCTGAATGCCCTCTTCAGTCATTTTTACTATCATGCGTCCACAATTGAATAATCTGGCCAGGCGAGGGATTACTTGGGTGGTATCCCAGAAGGAGAATGTGGAACTCTGACGCAGCACTAGACAGCGGTCTCAGGAGAGGAGGTACAAAATCTTTTGTGTGTTTTTAAAAAAAACTTCTGCTGTTAATTGTGTTCATTAAGAGAAATCTGTGAATGATTAGCAGGTTAGGAAGGCCAGCAAAGTGAAAGAGGTAGTCCCATACTGACAGTTTTGTAACACACAAGAGACCCTGTTCTTTCACACCCATGTTTGATTCCCAGCCTTGTCAACATGTCCTCACAGCTTTGATTTTTACCAGGCATTCCCATTCTGGCTTTGAGAGAGGTTGAGAGTCACAGCCATATCTTAATGGTCAAGTGTAGGTCATTGTTCTGGCATGCGTGAGGGTTGGGAAGCAGAAAGTTCTTAAGTGACAATGTCCTGGGTTTACTGTCAAAGATACATACGAAATCGTAAATGTTAGGAGCCCCTTGCCTGGTTGGTGCTGGAGATAAAGACTCTGTGAAACAGAGAGATGTTGCAGCATGACGGGTTGCCAAAGCACTCCAAGTTAATTGGGCCACCTTCATATTGTGAAGATCAGAAATAGCAGCCTTTGGTAACCGTAATCAGCGCAAAGAAGAGGATCTTTTGTCCAGCCTTTTTTTGTGGACAAAGAAGGACAATGCTATTCAAAGGCATGGGCAGTAAAAGAGTTTAATGTGCCAATGATTTCCGATGAGATGGAGATGCTGGCATTGGACTGGGGTGTGCACAGTAAGAAGTCTCACAATACCAGGTTAAAGTCCCAATGGTCTATTTGGAATCACAAGCTTTTGGAGCGCTGTTCCTTCATCAGGTGATTCCAAATAAATGTGTTGGACTTTAACCTGGTGTTATGAGACTTCTTAATGATTTCTAATGCCTTGAAACGATTAGATCATCAGCTGAATCTATTAACATTCTGCCAATGGATGAGCTGTGCAAAAACATTTTGTTTTAAATAAGTTGATGATCTGTTAGACAGCATAAATAAATTGCCATTAGCAATGATCCTGTGGTGTTCCTCACAGTGTCCCATTCCAATACTTTATCAGGGACTGGGAGGAGAGGATCTTAGGATCCAGTGTCTTAGGATTCTACGTGGGCGGGGACTCAAGGGGAGTGAGGACATTCCCAGGTTTGGGGTGACTGGGTGGAATATCCATTGTTCTGGGATTCAGACTCAGTGGGCTAGGGAATTTGGGAGCAATCGGAGAGGAGGTTTTAAGGTCTGGGATCATTGGAGCTTCTTCCAATGAAATATATAAAATTCTGACAGGGCTGGATAGATTGGACACAGTGATGATGTTTCCCTTGGCTAGAGTGGAGAGGAAGGGCATTTATGACTGGGATAAGAAGAAATATTTTCATTCAGAAGGTGATGAATCTGTGGAATTCTCTACCGCACAAGACTCTGGAGGCCAAGTTACTGAATGTATTTAAGCAAAAAATAGATGTCTAGACACTGGATGTGTTGTGGGATATGGGGAGGGAGCAGGAGTATGGTGTGGAGATGGAGAATCGCGCATGTTCAGATTGAATGATGAAGCAGATTCAAAGGGCTGAATAGCCTACAACCGTTCCCACTTCTATATTCTAGGATGTATTTGAGAGTTTTGTGAATGGATGAGAGGAAGCTTTAGGGATGTTGTGTATTGTTGTGGTGGAATGGGGCATGGTTGGAGTTGGTGCTGGAAAATGGAGGCAAAGGGTCCAGTTGAACTTGGATTGGGGGTTGATAGAACATTGAGCTAGTGGAATTAGAGCATTACAGCAGTTAAATCAGGCAAAGGGCCCAGAAACTAAGAGGCGGCTCTAGGTCCTGGCTGTCAATCTCCTCTGCCTAACTTGTCCGGAGTTCCTTATTTGTTGAGGCAGTTCCTCACTGATAACCTCCCTTCACAAGTTTTCCTGATGGTCACAAATTTCCACTTGTAAATTTCTGCCTTCAAGGAATTACTTTACTATTAGTGTGACTTAATTTGCTGCAGCTCTCAAATAGATGTAGATTTTCATAAACAAATGAAAAAAATGATCTCATGAATTGCTTCAACATTTACGGATTAAGCAGTTCCCTGGGTTGTGGTATAAAATGTTCCTTAACACTCAGAAATTCTTTAACTCTCAAAAATTTGAACCGAGTTATATTTGAGAATAGTACTGTATTGTCACTGAGTTGATTCAGCATGTTCACAGCAGTGCACGATAGGAAATGAGCGAAAATGTTTTGTGGGTGAAGCCCTTAGTTCATCATCTCAAGTTTTTCCCAACTCAGCAATCACTAGTGACCAACTTAAAAGAACCAGTAACTTCACCTTGGTGTTACACAGTGGGAAATGTTCGTGCCAGACATGATGTACATCACAGAGGACAAGTTCTACAATTGTACTGGGTGCATCTCTGAATGGGGCGAGGTAATGCTGTAGTGGTAATGTCATTGGACTAGTAATCCCAGGGTAATGCTCTGGGGACCTGGATTCAAATCCCACTATAGCAGATAGTGAAATTTGAATTCAATAAAAATCTGGAATTAAAAGTCTAAGCTATGTCATTAACAACCTATCTGATTCACTAATATCCTATAAGGAAGGAAACCTGCCATCCTTACCTAATCTAGCCTATATGTGATCCTTAGACTCAATATGGGGTTGACTATTAAATGCCCCCTCAAATGGAATTAGGGTGGGCCAGCGAACAATATCCACAGAGAATCATAGAAATGATTCTATGAAGAATAAAAAGAAATTCCAATACACAAATTACATTTTACTACAAGTCATGTGAAAATGATGACCTTTTTGTCCCAAGTAATGCACAATATTTGAGAAGAATATATTATGAAGTTAATTGGGAAGGATATTTTGGAAGGCATGATGGTAATGGATGAATAATTCAAAGGTACAGGCTAATCCTCTAGGAGCACATGTTCGAATCCCATCTTGGCAGCTAGTGGAATTTGAAAGCTAGTCTCAGTAACGGTGATGGTCGTTAAAAACCTGTCTGGTTCACTAAAAGGAAGGAAATCTGCCATCCAAGCCTAGTCTGGCCTACATGTGACTCGAGAGCCACAGCAATGTGATTGCCTCTTAACAATCTTCTGAAATGGCTGAGTGAGTCACTCAGTTCAGAGGCAATTAGCGATGGTAACACCCACGTCCTGTGAAAGATTAGATATATTTTTTGTACTTTCTTTTTTTAACCGTATGAAATACAATCTCTATATTGTAAACTAATGAATACTGTGCCTGTGATTAATTCCATTTGATCTAAGAGCTATCTTTAAACTGAATTTCTTTGTCCCAGAAATGCTGTTTGTCTTAACATGTTATAGTGGAGTCATTCATAGTGTAAATGTTTGCTTAGAGCAAAAGAATCCCAACTTCCTGTACCACTGCAGCTGGCTTGCAAACTCCATGTATGTCTGTACAATATCATAACCTTTCAAGCTCTGTCTGACTTGGATTGGCTTTCAGAGTCTAAACGAAGCAATGGGGTAGGAATCACTTGGATTTTACAACAGTAGATCACTTAAATATTATTAATGGGATTAAAACACAAAAGACAGAGCTTACAGTCGATTTACACAAGATAGCTGGAACAGGGAAATGATTAACATACAACTAATGAAGAGAAATGTGGTTACTTTTTCTCGTCTGCCTAATGTAAATAATCATTTTCTTCTCCCCACGTCTCTTCACTCCAAGACACAGACGCAGGCTGTTCTTTGCATGCATGCCTTCTCAGTGTTTTTGGCCAAGTGACCAATCTTCCTTTCTGAGCATTGACAGTGGGTTATATCACCATCGATTTCCCCATCCCTGAAAACCGTCCCCTCATTTTTCCTCAGCAGACAGCTGTCTGGACTTGGAGCCCTGGCTGAATTTTACTCTCCCCTTGTTCGCTTACAATTAGATCAAGTCATTTCTCTAAGAGAATCAGATCTTTCATAGATGATAGATGGTGTCTAACTCAAACCCCAGAACTGAGGTGGCAGCTTTGAATTCAATCCCGAATTTGTGATAGTCTATAATTCTGATCTAATATCTATTCCACAGAATCCCTACAGTGCAGGAGGGGATCATTCAGCTCATCGAGTGTGCACCGACCACAATCCCACCCAGGCTCGATTCCCGTAATCTCACGTATTTGCCCTACTAATCCCCCTGACACTTGGTCAGTCAACCTAACCTGCACATCTTTGGCCTGTGGGAGGAAACAGGAGCACCTGAAGGAAACCTACGTAGACACAGGAGAATGTGCAAACTCCCAACAGACAGTGGCCCAAGCTGGGAATCGAACCCAAGTTCCTGGCATTGTAAGGCAGCAGTGCTAACCACTATGCCGTGACATTAATTGTGTATCAATGAGTGCATCAAAGAAATGTCATACAGACTCAAGACATTAACTTCATTTCTCTCTCCTCAGATGCTGGCAGACCTGCTGAGTTTTTCCAGCACTCTGTGTTTCTTTTCCTATCTAACAGTGTTGTGGATGTACCCAAACCATGAGGACTAGTGTGGTTCAAGAAGGCAGCTTACTGTCATTTCCTGAAGGGCAATGAGGGATGGATACTAAATGCTGATCTAACCAGTGATGCCAAATCCTTAAAAAAACACTTGAATCCCTGGGAATGTGAGAATTATGTGCACGTTTTCCAAATATTTCTGGGGAATAACATATTCCTCTGAAATAGTTCCTCTCTTTTCTGTTAAATTCATGGAGATCTAACACTGCAAATTGTATCAAAAGTAACATTGCTGAATTGAATTCCTGGAAAATAGCATGGTTTGAATTGAATTTAGTGATAGTATCACTGATTCAGAGGCTGAACAAATTATGTGGCCATTTTGTGATTGCTGTTTGTGAGATCTTGCCATGCACAAACTGGCTGCCGAAATTATTTGCCAAAATAAGATGTTCCGCAGCCCCTACTTCCCCTCCCACTCCCACCACTGTGACTGTAATACTACATTCTGAATCCTCTTCTTTCCTTCTGTATGAACGGTATGCTTTGTCTGTATAGCATGCAAGAAACAATACTTTTCATTGTACACTAAGAGATGTGACAATAATAAATTAAAACAAAAATCTTCCAGTTTTGCTGCTGTCAACGGGGTTCCTGTTATTTTCACTCAGCTCGTGACAGGATGGTTGCCATCAGCAGGACTGGAAGATCCAGCAGGCAGGAACAGCCAAAATCCCATCGAATGACTACACCTAAAAAAAAAACTTAGGCCTCGAAAAGCAAAAGGCCTTCATTCTACCGTATTCAGATGATTGGCGAACGGTCACATCTGTTTCCAATTTTTGGTGTGAGACAGGAATGCATTGTTCCAGCAAGCCAGATCGGTCTTATTAATTATGCAGGAAAATGGATTTTGGTATTTAAGTCAAATTTTTTCCTCTGCTTGCCAATAAATTGGTGTTAAAATAACCAATCTTGTCCACGCAGTTCCATACTTCTCTGTCTGAGCAGCAAGCTGGAGTAGTGCCAGAGTATTGAGGGCCTGCTGTGTTGTGACGTTTTGAACACAACAATTCTGTGTAATATTCCCTACTTCCTTATACTCTGCCCAAAGTGTGTTCACTGAAAAATGTCACTTTCCCTACCCCCCCACTCCCTCCTTAGTTATTTTATGTTTCCGACAACAAATTGATTGCCTACAACTCTGTGCCAAGTTATTCCTGTGACATTCTATTGTTCACCCAGCTTCATTCCCATAGGTGAGATATTTCAGCTGTTAATGGTTTCAGAATCACGGACACAGGGATATTACATCACCATCTCCTCCAATTTACGTCACGTATTGGTACACAATATCCACCCTTCATTTCTTGGTCATTTACTCCAATTGACGTTGATATCGATGTGTTCACTAGAATTCATTAGAATCCCTACAGTGCAGAAGAGGCCAATCTGCACTAACTCTCTGACAGAGTATCTTAGGGCAGTGAAAAGGCTCTGGCTATCTTCGTAAGCCCACACGTTTACCATGGCTAATCATTCTAACTGACACGTTTTTGGACACGATGGGGCAATTTAGTATGACCAATCCACATGCATATCTTTGGACTGTGGGAGGAAACCAGAGCACCTGGAGGAAACCTGCACAGACATAGGGAGAATGTGCAAACTAGGCTAGAATCGAACCTGGGTCCCTGGCGCTGTGAGGCAGCAGTGCTAACCATATGCCACCCTGTTGTCCAGGGACCTGGTAGTATTAGTGTATGATGGAGAAATAATGCAGAAGCTTGCCTTTTACCTTCAATAAGTTTATTCTGCATATGGTTCAGCAGAGATATAAACTCCTTATGGACTATCCACCCGCTATGTTCATTTATACTCTTCTGGAGTTTGAGCCAATAATAATCACACCTTTAATAAGGTAATTGGCTTAGCAATATAATTACCAAAGCGTACATCTGCTGACACATTGACATTAATATAGGTTGTTGTTATAATAGCAGACTCATGACTGGGAATAGAGATTACAATCTTTAGAAACACGAGCAAGTCAATTAGGTTCATTAAGCCTGTCTCTTTCTAGTTTTCTCAGCTCCACCTTCCCCGCCATGCCAAAATCTCCCACTTTCTTTGCAACCTGACTGTACAACAGAGATCTCTGTACAAGGAGCAGGAATGATGTGGAGATGCCAGTGTTGGACTGAGGTAGCCTGGTGCTGTGAGACTTCTTTCTAAGGAGCACGAACCCAGGATGATTTTCTTTATTCTCTCTTTCCTAGCCCAGAGTACAGAGATTAATTGGAGCATTCAGCTAAGGGCTTTTTTGAAAAACGTCATCGGCACAGTAGAGTTTTCCTTCCAAAACGAAGGAGTTTCTTTGCCGGTTGCTTGTAGCCACGTCGTGACCACTTTCAAACAGAGCTGGAATTCTGACAAACAATTATTATGAAATCTTGCTACAGCAAAGGGTGTTTTGTAATCATTACTTTAGCAACACTCCTTCCTCTGTTTCTGTACTGTCACGACATTTTCACATTCTCGCGGCATCACTATAGCTCTCATTTCTCTTTTGACTAAGGGAGAATGTTTCAAGGCCTCACTAGTTAGCAATGAGAATGGTGATTGTGGGGTAGTCGTAATGACTTAACACATGATGATTGAAGCTACTCCAGTTAGCAGAAGTCAACCAGCAGTTGAATCCTCAGCCTCAATAACAGAATGGTTGCACTTATTAAGCTGGTTTAGATAGTGGGGTTTGAGTGAGCCTGGGGTGGCAACAGTGGCATAGTAGTTAGCATTGTTGCATCATAGCACCCAGGACCTGGATTCGATTCCCAGCTTGAGTCACAGTCTGTGTGGATTTTGCATGTTTTCCCCATGTCTGCATGGGTTTCCTCCAAAGATGAACAGTGGCTTTGTCATGCTAAATTGCCCTTTTTGTCCCAGAATGCCTAGGTTAGAGGGATTAGCAGGATAAATACATGGGATTACAGGGATAGGGCCTAGTGAGATTGCTGTTGGTGTGAACTCAATGGGCCGAATGCCCTCCTCTGCACTTTAGGGATTCTATGATTTCTATTTTCCCCCAGAGATGAAATCCCTCCTCATCAACTTAAATGGGAGATCCCTTATCTTTATATTGTGGCCTCTACTTCTGGATCCCCCACAAAGAAAAGGTAATGCTTTCAGCTCTGAGTCTTGCGTGTTTCAATAAGATCACCTCTCGTTCTTCTAAACTCCAAATATAGCAGTCAATTTGTGCACAAGCAAATTCCCACAAAATGCAATGTGACAATGACCAGATAGTCTGGTTGTGAGATGAATATTGACCTCAACATGGGCTAACTCTCCTGTTCCCCTCAAAACCATGAGGTCCTTTATAGCCACCTGAGCAGGCAGTTGTGGTCTCTGTTTAACATCTTATTCAAAGAAAATATCATCTCTAACATGTGGCTCTCTCTCTGTACTGCACTGGAGTTTCAGCCTTGATTTTGTGTGCCAGCCCTGAGTGGGACCTGAATCCAAACTCTCATGACTCAGAGGCAAGGGAGTTACCAATTGGGCCTCCAGTTGATGTCCCAACAGAAGCGGCGACTTGTAAAATATGTTTTGTCAGCAATGGCCTGAATGTCAAACTCTCAGCGTGGGTCTGTGTCTCATACAGGAGTAAAAAAAACTACCTCATCAACCGGACACTCAGCTACTCTGTAATCAAGAAAGATATCCCTGACCCAATGGTGACAGCAACTTTGACCCCAGTTCAACAATCGAGTGCTCAGCCCTGCGCTAATGTCAGGAAGATTTCTGACCCCAGATTCCTGGAGGAAGATGCCACAATGAAATGGGTGAAGTCATGGCCCATAAGTCAGCCGCTGTTAATATACATGAGGGGTTTCCTGTATATTGTTTACGGTGATTCAGAGGATACACGGTTTTAGAACAACAATGGTGCTATACCCGTACAGCAAACTCTGCATTATTACCATTTCCATTCAAAGCAGGACCGCTGGGTGAGAGGGCTGCAAGTACATTACGTTAAAAGGCAAGTTGACAACTGATGCCAGGAAACAATCCTTCCCACCCAGGGAGTCGGAGCAGTGGTGATTTAATGAGGAATAATTATTCCGACATTACTGAAAAGACAGAAGTCCTGGAATGATCAGTCAGCAGAGTTGTCAATGAAAGAAAGAGAATCAATCAAGTTGTTCAAAATGCTTCTACAATTTTGTTTTTTCTTTCATTTGGATTATTTTGGTTGCAATTACTCTGCTAAAATAAGAATAGTAAGATATTAAGCATTTACAGTGCACCATTAGGTGCAGCACAGTGGCACAGATTCGATTCCCAGATTGGGTCACTGTCTGTGTGGAGTCTGCACGTTCTCCCCCCGTATCTGTGTGTGTTTCTTCTGGGTGCTCTGGTTTTCTCCCACAGTCCAAAGATGTGCAGGTTAGGTGGGTCGGCTATGTTAAACTGGCCATTAGTGTCAAGGAGTTAGCTGGGTAAATATGTGGGGTTGTGCAGATAGGGTGGGATTGTTGTCGGTGCAGTGCTCCTTCAGCACTATATGGAGTCTATGATTCATAAAGCTGACATCAAAAGTTGTCTTTTGAGTGTTTCAATAGATTTGTAGTGGGAAACGTTCAGTGCTAGAAATTCATCTTGGGCCTTGGGCTGTGGTTTCAGATCAGCTTCCCATTATACACAAAGTCCTCTATTCAGTTCTGTTGCAATCAGGGGAATCAGATATCAGAAGATGCTTTGAATGGTCTGCCAATGAGCTAAGGCCTGGGACAATTTCAAGCCCTCTTCAAGCCAGTGGCTCAAACTCTACGTATCTATCACCCAGTACCAGTGATATCCATAAGGTTGCAATCCAAATGGAGGCAGCATTTTCAGACTGGTCCAACTGATAATTGGAAGCACCTCTTTCCTCCTGCTGCACAGTGGGAATTCTGAGCTTGTTTTTATCAAATGCTCTGAAAACCCTCGCTGGAGAATGAACTTCCACAGCTTTGTGTTTGGGGGATGTTTCACATTTAAGCTATTGTCAAATCTGTCATTTTTATTTTCTTGAGAGACAGAAAGAGAGTCTTTGTGCCTGCACCTGCTGCTAGCAACTCTCATCATCTTCCAGCAGTGGTGAAAAAGCATGAGGTCATTGCATTAATTCTGTATAGAAATCTGATCACGTAAACTATTCTAGACTTGAACATGTAATCTGCACTGACACTCTCTAGTGCAGCACTGAAAGAGTGCTATATTTTCAGAGGTGCCACCTTTTGAATGAGAGCATCATAGAATCTCTACAGTACAGAAGAAGGCCATTTGGCCCATCAAGTCTGCACCAACCACAATCCCACCCAGGCCCTTTCGCCTTAACACCACATATTTACCCTGCTATTCCCCTTGACACCAAGGGGCAATTTACAATGGCCAATCAACCTAACCTTCACACCTTTGGATTGTGGGAGGAAACCAGAGCACCCGGAGGAAACCTTTGCAGATGTGAGGAGAATATGCAAAGTTCACATAGCCATCCGTAACCGAAATTGAAACTAGGCCCCTGGCACTGCGAGGCAGCAGTGGTAACCACTGTGCCACCTCTGAGACTCACACTGGCTGCTTATTTGGGCATAAAAGTTTGTGGCACTATTTGAGAGGTGTCTATTCACAAAGAGGATATTTACCTCTATTGTGAATAGACACCTCTATTGTGAATAGAGGTGCCTATTCACAAAGAGGAGGTAGTGGAAAATCCAGGCTTCTCAGTGAATGTAACGGGGTTTACAATCGTGGCCTGGCTAACCACAGCAATTGTGCTGCCACCACAATCCAGTGATTGACAGTTTAATTGCCTAATAAAATTGACAATAATTGAGTCACCTAAAGGTTCAATTAAATGCTTTCCAAGTTTGCTGGGAGATAAATTTTGAAAAGTTGCTTGCAACTTTGACATCTGTATTGACAGAAGTGAGAGAGTTGTTTTAAAATTGCATGGCCAGTGGCCAGAGATTTCTCTCCGTGAAGGCTGTAACAGGAAATAGAGACAAACACTTTAGAGTTTGTGCCAACAAATCAATGTTCCCTCAAATGAAATGGTGCAGATGGTGGAAATCTGAAATGGAAGCAGGGAGTGCTGGCAAACCAGGGCAGGCCAGGCAGCATCTATGGGAAGAAAAACAGAGTTAACAACTTCAGGCCTATGACTATTCCCCCATTATCAGCCAATATCTGCAGTTTTCCAATCATGTGGAAGGACTTGAAGCCTTGTTAAGAACTCATTAAGACATGATCAGTGTGGAAGACAGGTTTATGGGGTAATTAGTTGGAAAACTTAATGCATTCTCTTCATTTTCCTCTGTTTTAGCAATAAATTATTGTGGAGAGCTATTCCAGTGAGTGGAATTCTGCAAAGAGTTTTGATCCCCTTATCTAAGGAAATAAACACTGGCAGTGCAGACAGTTAGAGAAGGTTCACTCAGTTATTCCTGGATATAGAAGGATTTTCCTATGAGGTTGAGTAGATTGAGCCTGTACTTATTGGAATATAGACAAATGAAAGGTGACCTTACTGAGACAGAATTCTCAGAGAATTCAACAGAGTAGATACTGAGAGGCTGTTTCTCCTTGTGGGAGAATCTTGGACCAGAGGGCATAACCTCAGAGTTAAGGGTTACCCATCTTAATTTGAGATGAAGAGGAATTTGTTCATTTAGAGGGTAGTGAGGCTATGGAATCCTGAAACACAGGGAACTCTCAAAGCTGGATCATTGCGTATGTCTAAGACTAAGATCGAAGGGGCAGGATTCTCAGACCTCCCAGCCAGGTATTTCTTAGCAGTGGGAGGTGGCACACCATTCGCTGGTAGCGGGATTCGCTGGCCCTGTCACTGTCAACTGGGTTTCCTGTTGAAACCAATAAGGAGAAACTATTTTCTAATAACAAGGGTCATAAAAATGATAAATAAGTAGGATCAGGAGGAGGCAATTCAGCCCCTCGAGCCTGCTCTGCCGTTGGATATGATCAAGGGCACAGATATAAGGTCATTGGCAGAAGAATCAGAGGTGATGTGAGAGACCTCTAAGCTACATGAAATCCTGAATGCCTGGATACATTCTTCGGAATACTCCAGTCACGTTAGGTCCTAAGGCAGTGGAGGAAGACCCCAGCAGACCGAGTCTGCACCTTGCATTTCTTTTCTCCACTCATTTTTTGCCAGTCACTTAGCGCACCTCCCCCACCCAAATACCAGTTCAGTCAAAAAAGTTTTTATAATCATGATTCTTTTATCCTGATAACTTTAATAGACTCCCTTTTCTTTAAATGCCATTTTCTCTGCCACTTTACGCTCTCAGTAGTAAGCATTCATCCGAATCTTCACTTGAAGGTCTATTAATGTGGAGCTAATGTTGGATGTTGACAGTCCAAATCCATTTGGATCTCCCTAAAACAGATGAAAGATAATTTGCACTCAGACATCACTCTTAGATTTTGAACTCTTTCATGGGATTGGGCATCGCTGGCGAGGCTGGCATTTGTTGCCCATCCCTAATTGTCCTTGAACTGAGTGGCTTGCTCAGCCATTCAGAGGGCAGTCAGAGAAGGCTCACTAGGTTGTTTCCTGGGTATAAAGGGATATTGGTATCACTTGTAGGCCAGACCAGGGACAAATGCCAGATTTACTTTCCTGAAGGGTGTCACTGAAGCAACAATCATGACAATGGCAGCTTCATAGTCAACATTACTGAGAACATTAACTTTAATAATTGAATTTTAATTCCACCAGTTACTGTGGGATTTGAACCTGTGTCCCCCAGACCACTGGGCAGGGCCTCTGGATTAATGGTGATCTGTTCAATGTCAGATTTGGTATATGTACTGTGCCGTGGACTGTGGAAATGCCTCGGGGATGTGTAGTAAAGGTACAATAACCATGGGTGAATTTAGGCCCCGTGAAGTAGCAGGGAAACATCTGCAGATGTGTTGGGTGTTCCACAGATGTGCCACATCTTGGGGCATTAAAAGCCTCAGTCTCTGATGGCTGCCTGGTCTCCATGGAGATGATGGCCCCTGCACATGGCACTCTGTCAGCAATGGCAAAATTGGCCCTAATTGCGTTTGTAATCAACTTTTGTAATCAGCTTAATTGGCTTCCTGCCTCTGCGGACCTGGTAACTGATAATTTCCTGGGCTAAGAATTAGGAACAGTTATCCCAAGAGCCTGCTGGAAAATGGACATGTGGTCAACCACAAACGTTTGACTAGAATCATTTTGTTCTGACAGGTTGTTAAATCTTTTGAAAGGTTTTTGTACAAATAAAATCTGTTCTACACCTCAAGAGGTAACCTCAGCTTCACCCAGTGTTAACTGTCTTGCCTGACTCTCTGAGTCAGTCCAGTCTGAGGGAGTGTGACATATTTGAGATGAAATGTTAAACCAAGGCCATGTCCATCTTTTCAGATGAATATAAATTACCCTGTGACACACACTGAAGAACCACAACAGAGCTCTCACAGTGTTTAGCTTGCTTTATTTAGCAATATTTAACTTTCAACCAAGATCACCAAAACAAGTGAACCATAGAATCCTACACAGCAGGAAGGAGCCATTCCGTCCATCAAGTCTGCACCAACAACAATCTCCCCAGGCCCTATCCCCATAACTCCACATACTAACCCTGCTAATCCCTCTAACCTATTCATCCCGGGACACTAAGGGCAATTTAGCACGACCAATCAACCTAACCCCACATCTTTGGACGGTGGGAAGAAACAGAACACCCGGAGGAAATCCATGCAGACTTGGGGAGAATGTGCAAACTTCACAAAGTCAGTGATCCAAGCCAGGAATTGAACCTAGTTCCCTGGAGCTGTGAGGCAGCAGTGCTAACCACTGTGCCACCATATTGCCACATTGTGGTTTGTGATACCTTTTTCTGTGTAAAGTGATTGCCTTGTTTGCCAGGATAACAACAACATCATTGAAAAAGTCAGAAATTTTCATAGCAGATTTAAGGTGCTAAGTAAATACAAGTTCTCTCTTTTTTTTGACTTGTTTGGAAGGGAGCAGGTATTGCCAAGAGGAGTTTGATTACTGTAATAACTGTAGGACTGAACTGGGGAAGACTCCACATCAAACCTAATTATAGTCTGCACTAACAACAATATCAACAGACTTTAAAAGCACAGATAACACTGGAAAAGGTCAAGGGAATGGTAAAACTGGGAAAGGGTATAGAATGGAATATCTGGAATGGTACAGTGGTTATCACTGTTGCTTCATAGTGCCAGTGACCTGGGTTCAATTCTGGCCTTGAGTCACTGTGTGTGTGCGCATGCACGTGGAGTTTGCTCATTCTCCTCATGGCTGCGTGGTTTCCTTCAGATGCTCCAGTTTCTTCCCACAGTCCAAAGATTTGGGGGTTAGGTTGATTGGCCATGCTAAATTGAATCTAGTGTCGGGGGATTAGCAGCGTAAATATGTGGGGTTACGTTGGTGTAGATTCAATGGGCCAAATGGCTGCATCCTGCACTGTAGGAGTCTACGATCTGGGTTTGTAACAAAAAAAATCAGAAATCGGCATGGAGCAAAATTCAAATTCTGTCATAGGTTTAGCAGAGAATGAATTATCACCTCGACCATTGCATTTTATATAAAATGAGCCAGAATTAGCTATCAGTTCCAGCATTTTCCACGGATATTGTATTGATGCATTAATTCTATAAATTCACTTCAAAGTCTAAGGTCAGATTTTGAAATGATTTTCTTTATTGTAGAATAACATTAGGGTAGCAATTACCCAGTTTGTAAATACAGGGCTGGGTACAGAGACTGTCAATTGTTTAATGGCAACCCAATAATTACGTTAATCACTCAAAGTTGCAGCCCCGTCCTTCACTCTGATTCAATTTGTAATGAAGTTTTCAAATTAGTTTCTGGGCTTAAACACAGGGATTTCAGGGAATTAGTTTTCAATTAAAAGAATAATGCTCTCATCTCAAGATAGGAGAGCTGAGCGATAGTTATAAAGAGGCAGAGTACCTTCATCTGGTGCCATTATGGATGATTAAAGTAATATTACCAATGGTGACCAACACCTAGAAACACAGTCACTCAAAGTTTTAGTTTAAAATTTATTTATTATTGTCACGAGTAAGCTTACATTAACACTGCAATGGAATTACTTACTGTGAAAATCCCCTAGTCGCCACCTGTTAGGGTACACTGAGGGAGAATTTAGCACAGCCAATGCACCTAACCAGCACATTTTTTGGACTGTGGGAGGAAACCAGAGCACCCGGAGGAAACCCACGCAGGCATGGGGAGAACATGCAGACTCCACACAGACAGTGACCCAAGCCAGGAATCGAACTTAGGTCACTGGCGCTGCGAGGCAGCAGTGCTAACCACTGTGTTACCGTGCCACCCTAACCGATGGCAAATGCTGCACCAGAACATATAGAATGTGATCATTTTACCTTCTAATCTTAACATTAGTTACTTTTATCTTAATGAGTTGATTCTGAATTAATCCTGATGCCTCTACATCATAAAGTTATGGATTTGAGAATGTTGACATGTTGATGCGATATGCAAATTGTTGAAAGCACTTTTTTGGACGGGATGTCGAAAGCAGAGCCCATCTGTCTGTTTGAATAGATTTGAACTATTTGCTGGCACTATTTGAAGTAGACATTGGAGTTCTCCCTGTGACCTGGCCAACATTTCTCTTTAGACCAACATCAGCAAAAAAAAATGATCTCGGCATTCACACGTTTGCTATTTTGAGGATTTGGCTGAGTGCAAATGGCTACCACTTCAGATTAAAGTGAATGATAGCATTTTGAAAAATAATGATTTATTAATTGTAAATTGCTTTGGGACATCTTGTGAATGTGCTAAGATGCTCAATGAATATTCAGACTCCTTATTATTCAAGTTTTCAAAAGTTTTTAAAGTGTATTTATTAGTGTCACAAGTAGGCTTATATTAACAGTGCAATGAAGTTACTGTGAAAATCCTCTAGTTCTCACTAGCCTATTGTTGTCTTGCCCTGACTTCCCGTGTTTATTCTCAATACCAGATTCCTTGGAAACCAAAGAGAATATTCATTGAGAACCTTGGAAATTCCTTCATCCTCCGTGCAGAAATTTCTTATTTTGTGTCTAATCAGCCTGACCCTTTCCTTAAGTATTATTTCACTATTTTTTTGCCCTTTATTTCCCCGGGCATTCTTTCTACACTACCATACAAACGTTCTCATCCTTACATTCCATTTTCTTTTTGTGTTTTTAACTTGCAATTTGCCTTATCGTATTTTTAAAGTCTGGTTTTAATTTAATCTTTACTTATCCAAGGGATTCTAGCTTTTATTGCATTCCTTACTTCTTTTGTGAGTATGTCAGTTTTGTCTACTCATCTTCTGTTGGAACTTTTCCCATTGTATGTTCGCTGCCTTATTTGCTGATTTTTCTCTTCAATTTATCTGCCCCTTTTTTCATATTGGAATTGAAACATTTCAACAAAGAGAATCTTTACCTTTTACTGTTCCTTCTCCTTTCCAGTGTTTCTATTGAGTCTCACAATGTTTCTTTATCCTGTCATTACATACTTTACCCATTCCGTTCCCTAGAAGAAAATCCAGCAATGTCTCCTTCCTTTCTACAGACAAATCGGATTTCTGTGTCTGTGGGGGAAGAGTGCATCCACTGGAGCAATGAGGGTGGCATGGTGGTACAGTGGTTAGCACTGCTGCCTCACAGCGCCAGGGACCTGGGCTGGATTCCAGCTTGAGTCACTGTCAGTGTGGAGTTTGCATGTTCTCCCTGTGTCTGTATGGGTTTCCTCCCACAGTCTGAAAGATTTGCTGGTTAGGTGGATTGGCCATGCTAAATTCTTCCTCAATGTATCCAAACAAGTGCCAGAGTGTGGTGACTAGAGGATTTTCACAGTAACTTCATTGCAATGTTAATGTAAGCCTACTTGTGACTAATAAATAATAAAAAATAGCTTCTCTTTGGCTAAGAGCTGAATTTTGTGGAAGGTTGTTCACGAAAAGCCATCAGTTTAGAAACCATTAGCCTTGATGTTGACTGAAAACAACTTGGTATGACAGTGATGATTGTCTTAACATTGTGACAGAGAGGCTTCACACAATTGTGATTTTTTTTTATTGAGCTACAGAAGTGAAAGACCCACACTTACAGCACAATTTTAAAAAGAGTATCAGGAAATCTTTGACCAAATGTTTAGTCACCAGTCCAATATCTCCTCCTTTGATTGACAATTTTTATCCAACTGCGTTCCTATGCTGCTGTCTTGGGATATTTTCCTATGTTAAAGGCACTATATAAATGCAAGTTGTTGTTGTATCACTGCACAAATTATAAGCTTTGGAAGTGACAGAGTTTGAAGCAACTCCAAACCTTTGTGACAGCTTAAAAGATGAAAGTAAATGTCTATTTATTTGCATCACAAGTAGGCTTATATTAACACTGCAATGAAGTTATTGTGAAAACCCCCTAGTCGCCATACTCCAGTGCCTGTTTGGGTACACTGAGGGAGAATTTAGCATGGCCAATCCACCTGACCAGCACAGCTTTTGGATTGTGGGAGCACACTGGAGCACCCGGAGAAAACCAACGCAGACGTAGGGAGAACTTGTAAACTCCGCACAGACAGTGACCCAAGCTGAGAATCGAACCCAGATCCCTGGCGCTGTGAGAGATTCGTGCTAACCACTATCCCCACCGTGCTATGGTGGCAAAGTCTTGAGGACACAGTGAGGAGTCTGAACATGAGAAGGGAAGGGAAGTTCAAGCAATCGATTGATATTAGTAAAATTGCATGACTCTGTATAGATGGTGACTCAGATTAGAGACAGGAAGATTGTCTGTCCTTGGATTACACTTGCTGACTTATCTGCAGAATCTCTTGATCATATTAACCAGAAGTCGGCCATAAAATATTGGAAGCAAAAATACACTAAATCTTGCCGGTATAATAGCAGAGTCTGATGGATCTTCATTCCCTCTGGTAATGGCAGCTTGGCTAGTTTCAGTTATTGCTCAACTGGTTTCTACACAGTTCCCCAGCACTTCCAATTTTCCATCTTAAATTTCCAAGCCCTGGGTGGAGTTTGTATTTGATGCATTGAATTTATTATATTTTTCTTAATAGAAGAAAAATAAGATTAACGCCACATGATGTAATACTTTTCTTGGACAGGTTCTCTGGAATACAAAAAGATAGACTAAACAAGAGAGGAGGGTGATATATCGCATGCACAATACAGCTCCCTAATACCAAATAGTCAGCCTTCGGGCTGGTCTACTGAATAATGGGATAGACAAAACTGGAATATGATGCGCCTTGACCAAAAACCAACACCAGATTACAGCACGACTGTGCTGTTTGGTATAATTCTTGCCATTGTTACGGCATTCCATACCACCATATAAAATGAAAGACTTACATTTAGATTTGCCCATATAGCAAACGTTTTCAAACACCTTGATGCCTCAAAACATTTTGCAGCCGGTAACGTAGATAAGATGAGTTGCACAGAAAAATGATGGGGAAGAAATTCATTCTCAAATGGCATCATACAGACTTGTGGCAATTCCTCAGGATTAGACAGTGTTGCATGGTGCACCCTGCCTTGGTGAATGGAGCTATGTCTTGCATAGAGCTGCTGCAAGTGGCACTACGCAAATTAACTACTACTCCTTAATTTTTTGTAACTGAGCTAACCATGTAAAAAGAGATAATGTAGGAGTAGGAGCGAAATGTGAGGTGATTGGGAAAGAAAACCCATTATTGCATCCCCATTTTTAATTGCTCCATCATTGATGCCCCTCCCTCTGATTTTATAGCTGCCAAGACCTTAAACTTTGGAATTTCTTCCATTAACGTTTCTGCCACTCTTCCTCTTGTTCCTCTTTAAGATGCTGCCTAAGATGTACCATTTTTGTCTATCAGCCTTAATATCTCCCTATGCAGCTTAGTGTTAAATATTATTTGATAGTGCTTCTGGAAAGCATCTTGGAAGATATAGATGATTTATAAAAAGATAAGTTATTGTTGTTATTTGCAAAGGGTCCAATGCAATTTCAGGCATGGGTCTTGGAAGCTTATTTTTTTTGTCCAGGTCATCAAGGCGGGTAATGCAATTCTGTTTCCCACAGCCATGCCGGAATTCTGTTTCCTGCGGCCATGCCGGAATTCTGTTTTAAGGTTTTTTTAAAATTTATTTTTGTCGCAAGTACTTACATTAACACTGAAAGGGGGTTGCGGCAGGCTATGGGATTTCTAGGCCAAAGAATTAAAACAGAATCACCCATAACCTTTATCAAAGGGAAACCTATCAATTCGGTTCCAGATGAGCAAACTGCAGCGTTTTTTCACAAGTGTAAATCAATGAGACTGGAAAATAATGTTCACGGTGTCAATTAGTCAGAACTGTTACACTCAGTGAAAAGCTGTTGTTTACGATTGACTTCATTCTGTACTGATGAATGACTGTTTGTTCTAATGTGTTTGTGAGGGATACTGTTTGATACTGCCGCCTTTGTGCTTGCCTACCCATGGAGAGGTATTCAGACACAAGCTTGTAACAGGTCAGTGAATCGACCACAGCTTGGAGTCAAAATGTTCAGTGGCACTATCCTCTGAGACAGGGTCACCAATAGGCTTGAGCATTATGTGATGGACAACCTGTAGTCAGGACTCTTCACTAACAGACCTATATTGGTAGAACACAGCAAATTTCCTATGAATCTTATAATACCAAAACAATAAGGGATTCTAGAAAAAGGATGCATTGATATGAAGTGTTATATGATGTTGTATGTACCTGCATGATATTGTAATGTAAAGATGCTCAACAGAGTAAAGATTAATGCGGGACTGGAGATTAGCATCACCCATGGTATGATGTATGGAGTCACATGGCAAGATACTCAGAATAGTTTGGAAAAAGCCTGCATCTGAGGAACAACATCATGCATGACACTGCCTGAGATCTTGAATAATTAGAGATTAACAATAAGTGGTACATTTTTAATCATACTAATCTCAAAATCTCATAATTGAGGCACTCATATCACAACATAAAGTTAATGTAAGACATTCAGAGCAGAGAACTTTGTTACACAAAAACTGGAGGCTGTGGAACTCATCAACAGATAAAAGTGATGGTGTCAACATTTGAGAATCAAATTGATGGATGGTTAAGAAGTGTAGGATTCAGAAATATGGGATCAGGCTGTGCATATGGTATTGGGACTATGCCTCACATTGGCAATTAATAAGATTTGGTTGGGCCAAATGATTTGTTGCATGTTATAATTTTTATATCATTTTTTCTGTCTTAAAAATTGGAGCCTGTTTAGCTAAAGAACTGTCTAAATTATGACAGTGATGTTTAATGTATATGTTATTGTCCGTGTTTAAAGGAAAAGTGTGTAACTTATTCTATTCATATAAATGTGAAGTGCAAAACTCTATCATGTGACTAAAAACCATCTGTCAGTTTAGAGAATGCCCCAAATTGAAGAGTATTTGCCCAGCTTTCTCAATTAGCAGAGAGGAACTAACTGGCAGTACAGAGTATATTTTGGAGTGAGTATGCAGATGAATATAATCCCTGCGTCAAGTTTTTGTTCACCTTGTCTACGTTTATGAAAAAATGTGCCTTCAGTATTGTAGAGGACACAAAAACTACTAGTGACAGTGATAAGTGGCAAGTAACATTCATGCCACACAAGTACCAGGCAATGACCATATTCAACATGAGAAAATCTAACCTTCCCCCCCCTTTAACATCACTGAATCCCCCACTATCAACATCCTGACAGTTACCATTGACCAGAAACTTAACTGGACTAGCTATATAAATACTGTGACTACAAGAGCAGATCGGTGGCTGGAATTCTGTGATACTTTACCCAACTCCTTACTGGTGTAAAAATAATGCCATCAACTATCCACCCTCTACAAGGCACAAATCAGGAGTGTGGTGGGATACTGTCCACCTCTCTGGATGAGTACAGCTCCAGCAACACTCAAGAAGTTCAATACCATCCAGGACAAAGCAACCCCAATTGACTGGCAGCCTATCCATCACATTAAACATTCACTCTCTCCACTAGTGGCAGCAATATGTACTGTATACAAGACGCACTGCAGCAACTCACCAAGGTTCCTTTGATAAACCCGTCATCACTATCTAGAAGGACAAGGGCAGCAGATGCAGGGGAATATCATCACATGCAAGTTCCCCTCCAAGCCACTCACCATACTGTCTTGAAACCACATTGTTATTGCTTCAGTGTTGCCGGGTCTACATCCTAGAACTCCTTCCCTAACAGCATTGGAAAGCATCGGCACAGGTAAAGACTGCAACAGTTTAAGAAAGCAGCTCACCGCCACCTTCTCCAGGACAATTAGGAGTGGGCAACACAGGCTGGCCTTGCCTATGATGCCCGCACCTAATGAAAGAATGAAAAGGGACAAAATATTGAATGTAATATCTGAGAAACATGGCTCAGTAATGCAAAAAAAGAGATAATATAATGAGGAAGGTAAATTTAGAAGATGTAATATAAATGAGGATGTAGTTCAAACAAATAAGTGCTGTAATGTAAAGGTGGTAATACAGATACTTACAACAGGCCTTAAGTTATTTGGCCATGATTTACAAAAGAATGAGTGATTTAATGCAGAATGTAAGCCACCAGCAAGGCTTCCTGATATATGAATGTAATTATTTTCCCCAGTCTTCCTTCCATCCTTACAACACACATCCTGTCAGTCACTAATAAGATTCAGTGATCATCAGTCAAAAATACCATTGAAGAATATAAGCTGCAGAGTTTGAGCATTGTCAACACACTGCAACTTTTGACAGTATTATTAGACCTCCATCGCTGTGTCTCTACATAACACATCCTGCACTTTGATGCAAACAGCTGTCTAAATAAGTGACATGCCCTGTCATTCCGGGATCTACAACTGGATGTGGACAGTGATCTGCTGTGACACGTAGCATCTACATGCTGGACAAAGAGGGAAAGGGGGCCGGATGAGTACCCTAGCAAAAATAACAAGCCTATGAACAGATTGTTCCAAAAATGTTTGCTGACTGTCAGTGAATGTTTCTTCCTCAGCACACATTGTATCTGTTGCAGAGTGAACTTTTATGATGTATTTTTGGCTTATTTCGCTTGTAACTGAAGTTGAGTCAGTGATGGGGTCATGATACTCTCATATACCTACTGACCCGGACAGGACTGCCACCCATCAAGTCTGCACCAGACAGGCTGATTTATGAGCAAGTAGAGAAGGTAGCTGGGTGAGGGGGGGACCAAAAGAGAGACGGAATTTCTGAAGATGTAAACCAGACGCTAACAGTTGGATTTTTCAGTTAGAAGTCCAGCATTCCATTTTGGTTCTGTGTTTCACAGTGCGGAAGCTGTTTTAACACTTTTTTTTATATTGAACTTTCCAATGTGGGAAATCATCCCCTGAATCATCAATTCTCAGGCCAACGATCCAAAAACTAGGTCGAGGAAGGAAATATTAGAAAGGAATCACCCAAGTCTAGTTGAGTTGATGGGAATTTACAGAAGATGTTGGTGGTGGAGAGATGGATTGATTCAAGCAGGAAATTCCAGAGAGCTTTGGGCCCAGAACCATTAAAGGCACGTCACTAATAGTGAAGAGAGCGGAGGGAGAAGAAGATAAATTGGAGGAAGAAAAGTGTTTGCAGGGGAGAGGAATTGTAGTGTTGGCAGCAATTATGGAGAGGCATGGCAGCAAAGGGAATGACAATTTAAAATGAGGTGTTGAAGAAGCACGTGATGAGTGGTTGTGGGGGAGTCAGATAGAATGCTTATTAATGCTTTCTGGTGAATCTTTCTTGGGAGGGGAAACACAGATCATTAACCATGATTCTAACTCTTGCCTTATCTTACTCTCTTCTTCTTCCAGTCTGATTTGACATTTTTTTAAATGATCAAAACGTAAATTGTGTTAAGGAGTATTGTTCACCAACAACTGCATAGAGGGGGAGATAGGTTTGTCTTGAGTCTTGGACACTGCCGGGCCTGTTCTATACTTCCAACATTCTTTGGTTTACATTCTGCATTCCCAAGTTTCTCTTCACTCTCCCATTAACATATTTTGACAGCCATAACACCGTGCATTTACCACAGCTAAACCACACATCTTTGGAGTGTGGGAGGAAACAGGAGCACCCAGAGGAAACCCCCACACAGACGTGGGGAGAACCCACAAACTCCACACAGTCTCCTGAGGCTGGAATCGAACCCCCGTCCCTGGCGCTGTGAGACTGCAGTGCTAATCACTATCCATCCACACTTTTGTTTTTTCATGCTCTTGACTTGTTTTCCTGAGATGATCTCCATCCATAACCCCTCCATCACCTCAAGACAAAAGCACATATTTGAGCCAAAAGTTCATTCTGTCTTCCTTCTCCTGTTTTTTGCATCATTCCATTTCATTCAAAGGTTCATTATCTCCCTCGTTTCCAGTTTTGACAATTGAAACATTTTCCCTTAAGCTTTTTTTTCTCAAGTTTTTATTTATTAGTCACTAGTAAGGCTTACATTAACACTGCGATGAAGTTACTGTGAAATTTCCCAAGTTGCCACAGCAGGCACCTGTTCGGGTGAATTCATCTATCCAGCACGTCTTTCAGACTGTGGGAGGAGACTGGAGCACCTGGAGGAATCCCACACAGACATGGGGAGAATGCACACAGTCTCCGAAGCCGGGAATCAAACCAGGCCCCTGGTGCTGTGAAGCAGCAGTGCTAACCACTCTGCCACTGTTTAAGATGCTGGCAGATCATTTCATGATTTATTCATGGGATGTAGGCATCACTAATTGCTTTTGATCTGAGTGGCTTGCTACGCCATTTCAGAGTCAACCACGTTTTTGCTTATCTCAAGTCACATGTGGGTTCGACCCGGCAGATTTCCTCCCCTGATGGACACTAGATTTTAAAAAATGATTTCATGGTCATCATTGGACTTCTAATTCCATAATTTTATTGAATTTAAATTTCACCATCTGCTGTGGTGAGACTCAAACCCTGATTCCCAAAACTGGGCCTCTGGATTGAGTCCAGTGCCAATGCCACTTATACTGTACTTTGTACAAGACCAGGCAGAAATAAAAACAATTCAATGAAGTGAAAAAAGAACGACTTGTAATTTGAAATGTAGACATTTTTGACAGCTGTTAAATGTAATGAGTGTTTCGCCCGATTAAGATAACAAGAGGAAAAAGAATAAATTTGCATCTGCAAAACACCTTATGGTGCCCCAGGATATTACCCAGTGCATCATAACCAATGGGTTATAAAAGAAAATTCCTTATTTAGGCCAATTATGAGTAATTGGGTTCTTTATAAGCAGAGATGGAAGAAAGCTTGGAATGGTCATAATCCAAAATTAAAAGAACAAGAAGTGCAGGGGGTCCAGAATAAGTTCTTCAGGAGCCACGGTGGCACAGTGGTTAGCAATGCTTAGGGACCCAGGGTTCGACTTCTGGCTTGGGTCACTGTCTGTGTGGAGTTTGCATGTTCTCCACATATCTGTGGGTTTTCTCCCACAGTCCAAAGATGTGGGGGTTGGGTGATTGGCCGTGTTAAATTGCTCCTTAGTGTCAGGCAAACTAGCTAGGATAAAAGTGTGGGGTTATGGGGATGGGGCCTGTGTGGGATTGTTGTCGGGCAACTGGATGGGCCAAATGGCCTCCTTCTGCATTGTAGGATTCTATGATCTATGACAATTTCCTAACTTTGACAAACACTCACAGTAGGTCGGGCATACACTAGGCAAGATTTTCCAATCATGTTAAATGAGTGGTTGGAAAAGGCACAACATTGGTGTCTAAATTTCCAATCATGCTTTCTGAAAGGCAAGAGTTCCCGCGGAGATTAGGAAGTCGGGATAATACCCCTGGTGTCTGGTCTTGTACCTGAGCACCCCGTCCTCAGACCTCTGATCTCAACACCAATTTGTCACATTGAGCTCCACTCATTTTCCACTTGTTTCTCCTAATTTCACACACATTCTTTGTTTTGTCCATGTCTGACTCGCACCTCTTTCCAATGTTTCTGCCTTTCAGTTGCCAGTGTTTCTAATCTCTGTTTGAGATTATTTATGCTTAGTTTATGGCGGGTATGCTTTTCAATAAGCGTCTTCAGCGTGAAAGTAGTCAGTAATTTGGAATTACTCACAACCTGTTTTGCATCCCTCCCTCCATTCTTCTCATGGGCCTGTCCCAACATGTTCCTACCAGTCACTTAAAAGGGGCTTCTTCATCTTGACTGGGCCAGTATTGATGACAAGGCCAGTAATGAATGAAAACAAACATACAGTCTCTCTCTAACACAGAAAAACAGCCCAAGGCATTTTACAGAAAGAAAATGAGTACGTGCTCAGCCCAAGGTGATATAAGAAGGTTGATCAAAAACTTGTGAACTTTGAAGAGTCTTAAAGGAGCAGAGGGAAGCAAAGAGGCTGATGATTTTAGGGAGGGCATTACAGAAGGTGATACCTCGGAGGTTGAGGGCACAGCCACTAGTGGTGAGGTGAAGGGGGTGGGGGTTACACGCAAGTCCAAAAACAAAGGAAAGGAGTCTCTTCCCACTTCCTTCACAAGTCAAAGGGATATGTCAGGGGACTTTTCAGGGTATCTCGGACATTCTACTAATTCTGCAATCAGGATAGGAGTCAGAGGAAGGCGGCCGGACACAGGATTAGGCAGCCCCTCGTCAAATGTATGGATGACCTTGTTATTGGGATTTGTGGCAAAGTTGCCATCTATTGATCCCTTCCCACTGCTCTTCCATTTTCTTGGCCCTCAGGGAAGCCAGGAGTACCAATCTGCCAAAAAGATAGAAGTGGGCACTTTTTATTAGTGTCATAAGTAGGCTAGCATTAACACTGTAATAAAGTTACTGTGAAAATCCCCCAGTCACCACACTCTGGCAACTATTTGGGTACATTGAGGGAGAATTTAGCGTGGCTAACACACCTAATCAACATGTCTTTCGGACTATGAGAGGAAACCAAAGCACGTGAAGGAAACCCACTCAGATACGGGGAGAAAGTGCAGGCTCCACACAGGCGGTGACCCAATCAAACCTGGGCCCCTGGCACTATGAGGAAGAGATGGTGCCACCATGCACTGCATTTCCTATGGTATTAGCCTCATATTTACCATTGTAGAGAAAAGAAACCAGTGGAATAGGGAAGGAATAAAAAAAAGAGAGAAAAACATGGGAAACACATGACACAAGCAATGGAAGAGAGAAAGAGAGAACATATTTATACAGACATGGTTCAATCCAGCCAAATGATGAAAGTGTGACCCGTGTTGACTGGCCAGCAATTAAAAATAGCCATAAAATAAAAAGATAATCTTATTTGAACAAGTAAATTGCAATAGTAAAGAAAAAGGGCATACTGTTCCCTGAGAGGAATTCTCCAGGGAAGGCAGAGAGAAAAGCATTAGTGGAATGTTCATTGGGTAGCAGTTTGCTGTAATGTTGGCTGATGACAGAGCATTGGAATTCTATGTCCCACATTTTCCCTCTCATTTTACCCCCATTCTCTGAAGGGTGTGACCCAGAATCAGTTTTGGCAGGACTCTCGCCTCTGAGTCATGAGGTTGTAGGTTCAAGTTCCATTCCAGAGGCTTAAGCACAAAAATCCATCCCAGTATGGTATTGAGGAAGTGCTGGGGGTGTCATCTTTCAGATGAGATGTTAAACTGGTGATGGGCAGCCTGGGCTAGTGAGTGGGCTCCATGAGTGGCCTCCTTCATCTCAATGGACCGCAAGATTGAAATTGGGCTTGTTCACTAATCATGACTCTTGAATAAGATTAAATACATTTAATATAGCCGAACATTTCATAATGAGTTATGGAAAATGCTTAATCATTTGTATATTAATACAGCTATCATCAATTTCAAATGGTAAAAACAAAAGAAATATTTACACTTTGGACACAGAGGGAATGCACAGCTCTCTCAGTCAATGTTGTGTGCAGTCAGCACACACTTCACTTACCCTTGCTTTACATGTGTATCACTTTAGTCACACAGACAAAAACTATGTGAACAGAAATCAGTGGTAACCCTGCATGTCGGCCATCATCAACGCAATGTCTCATGGGCTACGCTAAACCAATTGGGCCACGTGTGGCCCTCAGGCCTCGGGTTGCCCACCACTTTGCCAAACTGAGATTTCATCTGCCACCTCAGTTGCATGTAAAAGATCCCATAGTGCAATTTGAAGAGTGGGGGAGTTTATCCCTGGTGCCCCGGCCAAGATTTGTTGACATCACTGAAATATAGATTCTCTGCTCGTGATCACATTGCTGTTTTTGGGACGTGCTGTGTACAAGTTGGTACAATTCAGTACAACATTGACCATACATCCAAAGTACTTCGTACAATACTTTGGAACATCCCGAGGCCTTAATTGGTGCTGTAGAAATGCAGGTCTTTATTTCTCACTCAGTTCGACATTGTGTGATGGATTTACTAATTGAACTTTCAGTACCACCCTCCCATTTCATAATTAACTACCAAAGTGTTTTCAGTAAGCAGCGTAAGAGGCCAATGCTCTGAGTTTTTGTGTGAATCCTATTCCTTTATTTAGAGAGTGGAAATGGGGATGAGGAATAATACGAAACTGAGAATTTTCCTACTAGTGATGTTTTTATGCCATTGTTAAAGGAATGTCAGTGAAAGATCAAGGCAGAGACTCCACAATTGGCAGCCTGTTAACAGACACACTGTTATTCCTGAGTTAGCCCCTGTTAATGAGGAGTGTTAGAAGCAGACTTCATACAGACCAAATTATTGTTACATTGGGCCAGACACACTTCCAAAACATGAACCCTTCCTTCTCCCCGCCTCCTTCAGGTTTGGCTCCAGTTGCTGGAATGAAACGAGGCTGCTCTCTTGCCAAGCTGACTGGAAAGCTTTGGGTATCGCTGCGCATCAAACAGATCGCCCTCCTGCTCTTGTTCCTGCTTCGGTTACAATTCTGTTCTTCTCAAAGCTTCTCTGCCCCAGGCCAAATCAAAGTTTAAAATGTTCGCCCATCTGCTTGTTGCCGAAGGTTGTCTGCCTAAGATAAAGCTGAAACTCTCTCTCTCTTTCTCTCTCTCTCTCTCTCTCTCTCGATAATGATTGTATTTTTGGCAGAAATCTAAACCTACCATCAGCTTCCACACAGTGATCATCCGATGAGATTTTCTTCTGGTTAATTGCCATCTTTGTGCTGTAATGATCAGAGCTAACCTGAGGCGTCAGTAGTCTGACGGTGCGGTATGTTAACATATGGGTTTATGTCTCTCAAACCCTGGCCTCTCCTTGCAGGGAAAAAAACACCTTTCTCAGCAGTGGGGAGACTGTGTCAAGAAACAAAGAATATAGAAAAGTACAGCACAGGAACAGGTCCTTCAGCTCTCCAACACTGATCATGATGCCCAAAATAAATTAAATTTCTGCATATGCACTTACGGAGTCTGTAAGTGCATGCATTCCATTCCCATCCTATTCATGTATTGCTCTAGGTGCCCCATAAAAGCTGCTATGGTACCTGCTCCCTCCACCTTCCTGGGCAGTGTGTTCCAGATATTCACTGCCCTCTGTGTATAAGAAAACTTGCCTCACACATCGCCTCTAAACTTTTCCTCTGCACCTATGTCTTCTGGTACTTGACTTTTCTACCCTAGGAAAGAGTATCCGACAGATTCTAGTTAAATTGGGGATGGAAAGCAATCTCAATTTAAACTGTATCAGATTGTAGAAAATGCAGTGTTGTCAATTTTGTTCCTGTG
This sequence comes from Sphyrna mokarran, assembly GCA_024679065.1. Taxonomy (NCBI): domain Eukaryota; kingdom Metazoa; phylum Chordata; class Chondrichthyes; order Carcharhiniformes; family Carcharhinidae; genus Sphyrna; species Sphyrna mokarran. Next base: position 20,241,134 of record JAGIQG010000028.1, on the reverse strand, counting down.
CTGCATATCATGGTTCCTGGCAGTTGATGTACCTTCAGTGTTACTCAGGGGTAAGTACATTGGCTTCACAGTGACTGACGTGTGGCCCGAATCCATCCTGTTCTTGTGCCTTCTGTAAAATTCGAATTGCATCTGGAAAAGGTCAAATTAATTTAAGGCAAATGACTGTATTTTTAATCCTGCTTGGACCTTGGGCACAGTTTGTAAAGAGCTTAAATGCCAAGTGTGACGTCATGAGTTACATGGCTCCAAATCTGATTGCTGGCTTTACGTGTTAGGCACTATAATGAGAATGATGAATCATTTTGTAAAATTGGCTGTAAAACTCTGGTCACTTCTTCCTGTGGACCATCCACCCTGCGGGACTGAAGTATTACATCCCAATAACAAAAATATTATTTATCAGTGCAGCATCGATTTTCTTTCAGACGAAAAGACTGTGAACATTAGAAATTAAAAACAGACAATTTGTTACATAACCGTCAGTGCAGGATTAATGTTTCAGGTGTAAACCTCTCATGATAACCTTTTTATTTCAAATGCTGCTTCACCATCTGTTCCTTCTGCATTCACAGTCTTTTAGTTTAATAACCCTGCGCAGAGGTAGGAGATTCTGGGCCAGCACAGTGGTTAGCACTGCTGCCTCTCAGCACCAGGGTCCCAGGTTCAATTCCAGCCTTGGGTCGTTGTCTGTGTGGAGTCTGCACTTTCTCCCCATGCCTGTGCAGATTTCCTCTGAGTGCTCCAGTTTCCTCTCTTGCTCCAAAGATGTGCAGGTTAGGTTGATTGGCCATGCTAAATTTGTCTCTTAGTGTCAAGGGGATTAGCAGGGTAAATGTATGGGGTTGAGGGAATAAGTCCTGGGTGGGATTATGGTTGGTACAGACTTGATGGGCCCAATGGCCTCCTTCTGTACTGTGGGGATTCTATCTCCCCCTTTTTTGACTGTCTCTCCATCTTTATCAACATTTATTCATGGAGATCCATATTAAAAATGAGCAATTTAAAAGGAAGAGGCTGAGGGGTCAGTGAGTCTGTAGAACACTAATATATCGTGCTGTTAGTTCATCAAATTCAACATTGGGCTCCCTTCTCCAGAAATATAATTCCCCTTCCCCCCCCTCTCACTGGGATGATTTGAGTTTTTCTGTTCTGTTTGAAGACTTGGCAACAAAAAAAAAATGAAATGCATTGAAAGAGCTTTATGTTTAGCTCTCTGAATCACACGGCTGTGTTCTTGTGACACTGTTTTCGAAGCAAGCTCCAAGGTTCCCCTAACTTGCTTGAGGCGTATTTATCCCTCGTCCTGAACTGTCTGCTGCGGTCATTCCGACCTGAATTCAGACAAGGGGAATGCTGCATGGAACCAGCCACGTGATGCCGGAGCTCCATCTGTCCTCTAACCTCTGCATTCTTTCGGTCAGCTGGATTCAGCACTTTCCATTATCGAGGTGATCCCCGTTTCCACTGAGTCATGGAATGCTTTTCAACATGACTGCAACACCAACATCAGCTTGCCAACAGGGAAGTATGTGGAGAACACTGATTCCTCGTGGAGAAGCTTGATGGTGCCCTCGATTTCTCAGAGTTGGGAAGTTGATCACATTTTATAACTGGAAGTATATGAAGTAAAAGCTCATATTCCCCCCCCCCCCCCCCCCCCCCCCCTGCCCGCAGTAGAGAGATAATTACACTGGCCAGTGTGGAATTGAGCCAACCCGGAGTCTTGGGTTCAATCCTGAGTGACTGCACAGTTAGCTGTCTTCATTGAGATTCAATATCCCAGAGTCTGGCTGTTCATTGCTAGAATGTGCAAGCCACATCTCCTTCTGCATCAGATTCAGCTGAAAACCCAGTGACATTCCCTGTCCCAGTTCATATACAAAAGAGGACTGCTTGAATGAGGCCTGTGGGTGACGTAGTGGTTAGCACTGCTTCCTCACAGCTCCAGGGATCCTGGTTCAAGTGCAGCTTGGGTCACTGCCTGTGTGAAGTGTGCACGTTCTCTCTGTGTCTGCATCCTCCCGATACTCCGGTTTCCTCCCACAGTCCAGTATGTACGGGTTAAGTGGATTGGCCATGCTAAATTGCCCTTCAATGTAACAGGATGTGTAGGTTAGAGGGATTAGTAATGTGTGGATTACGGGCAAAGGACCCGGATGGGATTGTTGTCAGTGCAGACTCAATGGGCTGATTGGACTCCTTCTGCCCTGTCGGGATTCTATGACTGTACCACACCTTGATGAGAGGAGGACAGCCTGGGGGGAGGGACAGATATTTTTGGGAGTGACGTGACTGTATTCCAGCATTTGGGGTGAATCATTTCCCAGGTTTTAGCTGAGAGATGGAGTTTAGGAACCAAAAGCTCAGTTCTGAATATTGATCACAGTAACTAGGCAAGGTGGTTCTCCCATTGTCTGATTACCTTTAGGACCAAGCAGGTAGTTTAGGTCAGCAGCCATTGGCATTCCTTCCATCTGTAAAAGATGATGCACACCCAGCAAACAATCCATGTTGGACGGGATTTGGCACTCTGACAATGGCTACAGAGGCCAATCCTCGAAAGGCAGGTGCTGCACGTGAACTGCCAGGTATCATCAAGTATTGTTGCTTTTATCTTTGGTATCTGTTGCCGTGGTGCCTTGCATCAATGTCAGTATTTTCCTCTCTCGTCAGCTAGTGACTGCAAAGTGGGATAAGTGACATTGAAGGCCCTTGTGTCACGCTTTGCAAGCATCCTGGAAGCAGAGTTTTGGCCATCCTAAAGGCTGCCTGCTTCTGGTTATCTCACCAGACAGAAAGCTCTTATGTATGCGACTGTCTTCCATTTTCTGGATGTGCCCAAGCCAACAATGTACCTTTATTTGATGAATGCTAATAAATTTGGGAGCTCTGCCTATGAGAGCGTTGCCACATTTGTGATATTATCCTGCCAGCATTCACACACACTGCTGAATTCCCCACTATTGACATCCTGAGGGTTACTATTGACCAGAAACTGAACCCAGACTAGCCATATAAACACAGTGGCTACCAGAGTAGATCCTGTAGAGAATAACTCACCCTCTGACTCCCCAAAGCCTGCCCACCATCTACAACGCATCCCTCAGGAGCATGATGAAATATTCTCCACTTGTTTGAATGAGCGCTGCTCCAACAACACTCAAAAAGCTCAACACTATCCAGGACAAAGCAACAGCTTGATTACTATCCCATGCATTCAGTCCCTCCACCATCGATGAATAGTGATAGCAGTGTGGATCATCTACAAGATGTACTTCAGGAACTCACCAACGTTCCTTAGGCAGCAACTTCCAAACCTACAACCACTAACCATCTAGAAGGACAAGAGTAGCAGATACCTGGTAAAATCATCAGCTGGAGGTTCCCCAAGTCATTCACCATCCTGACTTGGAAATATAATGCCTTTTCTTAACTGTGGCTGGGTCAAAAATCCTAAACTTTCCTCCCTTACAGCATTGTGGTTGTACCTACACCTCAGGGATGGCTTGTGGCTCAGGGAGCAGTGCATCTTCACATTCTCAAAGAAAAGTAAAAGTTTATTTATATAAGTAGGCTTACATCAACGCTGCAATGAAATTACTGTAAAGTCGCCAACTTCCAGCACCTGTTTAGGTACACTTAGGGAGAATTTAGCGTGATCACAGTCTAACCAGCATATTGTTCAGACTGTGGGAGGAAACTGGAGCACCCAGAGGAAACCCACACAGATACGGGGACAGTGTGCAAACTCTACACAATGACCCAAGCTAGGAATTGAACTGGGATCCCTGCTGCTGTGAGGCGACAGTGCTAACCACTGTGCCAACATGCTGCCCCAAATAAGGATGGGTAAGAAATGATGGCTTAGCCAGCAAAGCCCACACCCTGTGAATGGATTTAAGGAAAAGATAGCAAAGGTGGAAATGGTTGATGTGCTTTTCTTGATGTCCATGTTTCACAGCGATATAATAAGGTGCTGAGAACACGGGCCTGATAAACTATCAGCAAGGTCCGAATGGTTGGTTTGGTATTATTCCATTCCATAGTTTGGGTCATAGGGTTAAGAGACTATTTTGTAAATATGCAGCACCTTAGCACCTTGTCATCGCGCTTCACAGAACTAATTACAGTATCCATTTGACAGAGATTAATATTTCTAATGAGTCCTGGTTGAACCAGCTGTTGTACTTTTTTTTCATAACTCATTTTTTTTATTTACACAAGGGTCAAGCTAACCTTCCAGAGCAGTGTGCGTACCTTCACACAAGAATACCAGCTGCCTGCTGCAGCTTTAAAGGTGAACAGATCACAAGTTGGGCTGGGGCAGGTGCTGTACCTTTAAATAAAAGCTGTTGAACTTGACGAAAGTTGACCTGTAAATCATTTAGTTTGCACAGGGAATAGATCACCATAATTGCTTTGCTTTGATCATGGAACAGTGCAGAACACATGCTCACATTATCTGCAGGTTCATATATTGAGGGCTGTCAGTATTCCCAGAAATAGAATGAGAGGAATCCTACTCTTCATTCCAATAGGATCCCTAGAGTGCAGAAGGAAGCCATTCGGCCCATTGAGTCGGCACCAATCACAATCTCACCCAGACCCTACTCCTGTAATCTCTCATATTTAACCTGCTAATTCCCTTGACACTAAGGGGCAATTTAGCATGGCTAATCCACCTAACCTGCACATCTTTGGACTGTGGGAGGAAACCAGAGCACCCAGTGGAAACCCATGCAGACATGGGCAGAATGTGCAAACTCCACACAGTGACCCAAGGCCAGAATTGAACCCGGGTCCCTGGCACCGTGAGGCAGCAGTGCTAGCCACTGTGCCACCGTGTCGTCTATGAAATAATCAATCCTGATCATTATTTAGAGGCCCCCTGCCCCCCCTTCGGCCTGCTGATATTTGCCATTTAAAGACAGATTGGAGCTTGACTCTAATACAAAAGCAAAATACTGCAGATTCTGGAAATCTGAAATAAAAGTAATAAGTGCTGGAAATATTCAGGGAGCACCTCAGAGAGAAACAGAATGAACAACTTGATGAAAGATCACTGATCTGAAAGATTAACTTGGAAGCGCGGAGTCGGGAGAATTCCTAACCTCGCAAACCTGATTTGGGAGAAACTGTCCCGAATGTTCTAACTCTTGTTCTGGAAGAGGGCAGGGGGTGAGTGGATGTTAATGGCAATCCGCACCTTCCCACCACATCAAAATGTATTCAGAGGCAGCCACAGGGATGGTCAGGTGTGGAAGCAAGTAGTGTTACCTTGGTGCTCCAGGATTTGTAAGAAAAAAATAATAACCCTCACTCCCCCCCCTCCCCCCACATTTATTTCACGTGCCCCATCCATCTCCCTATTTCTGCTTGCCACCCACCACTCTTTGTCCTTATACCCACCATGGCTGATCTCAGGAGCCAAGCTCAGATGAAATAGAATTATATTCCAAGTGTATATTACAGACTTGTTTAAAGAAAAAACCTCGTTCGTTAAAAATCCCTTCAATGTATTTAAATTCCTTCAAACACTTAACCCCTTATAAAAGCAAATGTTTAATTCAAGTACTTAATCTCCCATGAAATCACACATTTGTATCCACAGCCCCTCATCAAATACTTTATAACCACTTGGAGCTATTAACCAAACTGTAAACTGAAAGGCACCCCACTAAGATAATGTAAGGTTTTGGAATGACTCATGCAGCTCTAATCCTATAATGAAAGTCCTCAAGTTTAAATCTACCAACAGAGTGAAATTGCAAGAACTGATTTATTTTAACTGAAGACTTTAATTTAAAGGGCTAGCAATTTAATTCCTCAAAAACTTAACAGTTCTGCCAAACATATTACTTTTTGTGCAAATTCATGTTACTCTCACCAATTCCAAAAGGTACCTTGCTTTTCCCAAATCTGGTTGAGATGCTCAAAATTATAAGGAACGTTGATAGGGTAAATAAGAGAAACTTTTCTCCTTAATAGAGGAGTCAAGGACTGGGGGCATTGATTTAAGTTAAGGGATAGGAGATTTGGAGAGAATTTGAAGAAAAACTTTTTCACCCAGAAGGTGATGGGAATCTGGAACACACTATCTGAAAGGGTGGTAGAAGCAGGAACCTTCACAACATTTAAGAAACATTTAGATGAGCACTTGAAATGCCAAAGCATGCAAGACTATGGACCAAGTACTGGAAAATGGGATTAGAACAGATCGGTGCTTGATGGCCAGTGCAGACACAATGGGCTGAAGGGCCTCTTTCTGTGCTGTAAAACTCTATGACTATTACACTTTACCTCTTACAAAGGACAACAAACCTCACCCAAATAGATACTTGAACCTATCCAAGAGGAGTCCTTAGACCTCTGCAAATAAATCCAGCTGCTTTAGAACATCTCCTCAAAGGTTTAAAGACCACGAGTCACGTTTCGGATATTCCATTGAAATTGGATCTTTTCAATGTCTTCTTGAAATACAGATGTGAAAACTACAACCTACAACCCCTACTAGTGAAAATAGTAGGAGCAGGATTTCCAGATTTGGCATTCTGGTACAATTTTAACTAAACCTGAAACCTTTCTCATCTCTATGAAAAATTCAGGTATCTGTTCCTCTCTCCTCAGTTGCTGCTGAGTATTTTCAATATTTTATGTATGTGCCAATGCGATTATTAATAACAACTACTGGAAGAGGACAAAAAGCGGGTGCATGACATACATAGAGCTCCATCTACAACTACAAAAGCTCATGAACGTAGTCCAGTCTATTACGCAAACCAGCCTCCCATCCATTGACTCTGTCTACACTTCCTGCTGCCTCGGCAAAGCAGCCAGCATAATTAAGGACTCCACACTGGGATTCTCTCTTCTGCCTTCTTGTTTCGGAAAAAAGATACAAAAGTCTGAGGTCACATACCAGCCGACTCAAGAACAGCTCTTCCCAGCTGCCAAGAGACTTTTGAATGAATCTACCTCGCATTAAGTTGATCTTTCTCTACACCCTAGCTATGACTGTAACACTATATTCTGCACTCTCTCATTTCCTTCTCTATGAACAAAATGCTTTGTCCGTACAGCACACAAGAAACAATATTTCTCATTTTATACAATTAGATGTGACAATAATAAATCAAATCAAATCTAACTCAGCGTGAGTTAGCACATCAGAAGGAAGAGAAGAGAATGAGAGAAACTAGTTAGCAAGGATGCCCCCAAGATAGGACAACTGATAGAAGAGGTAAAATGGAAGAAAAGGTTTGCGAGGGCCTGCGAATCTCCCTGTTTTTTGGCCAAAAGCTGGTGTGGTGTGAAGGGAGATAATCATTTTAACATGGGCTGGAAAGAAAATAACTATTTTCCCAGTAAAAATAGTCATTTTAGCAGATATATTGAACAGTTGTTAAAACAACTTTGCTGATTTGTATTACATATCCTGCAGATAATTCCAGAAGATCATTAGAATATAGGGAAGTATGGAATGGGAAAGGGCCTATCAGTCCATCAGGTCTGTTCCTTTAGCAGGCTATATACAGTGTGACACTCATCCCCCCCGCCCCAAAGAGAAAGTTTTGCACTCTTGTATCCCAAATTCACCTGCAGTCCCTAGCATTTCAACAAGCTCACTTTACTTTTTGTACTTTTCTGCACAGAAACAAAAATACTTTTATGGATATGTTAAAAGAACCCTTCTACAATATTTGGTGATAAAACCTTAGAACGACTAGCTGTTAAATTCAATACAAGATGGAATAAAGCTGGGTATTTGCTGGAGCCATGAATCATTCTGCAGCAATAAAATCCACATGAAACAGTTTCTGTGGACTGAACATGAGGATTACTGTGTTGCCGAGTGGCTGCAGAGGCCAATTTAATTACTTTCCATTTTATTAGGTTCAAGTCAGAAAAAGAATATTGGTTTTGTTTTTCACTATCTTAAATTCTCCAGTCTTACACTTTTGAAGTTCTAGGTCTCCAGATATAAAGGGGTCAGTTCTTGTGGATGATAGAAGAATGCTTGTTTAGGTGGCACAGTAGAATTGTCACTGGACTAGTAACCCAGACGCCCAGCATAATGTTCTGGGTTTGAATCCTGCCGTGTCAGCAGGTGAAGTTTTAATTTTTAAAAAATTTGGAATTAAAAGACTATCGATGTCAATTGTCATAAAAACCCATCTGAATCACTAGTGTTTATTTATTAGTGTCACAGGTAGGTTTACATTAACACTGCACGAGGTTACGGTGAAAATCCTCTAGTTGTCACATTCTGGTGCCTGTTTCAGATATGCTGAGGGAGGATTTAGCACAGTCAGTGTACCTAACCTGCCTGTCTTTTGGACTGTGGGAGAAAACCAGAGCACCTGCACACTCCACACGGACAGTGACCCAAGCTGGGAATGAAACCCAGATCCCTAGTGTTGTGGGGCAGCCGTGCTAACCATTGTGCCTATCTCCTTTAAGGAAGAAAATCTATCACTCTTATCCGGTTTGGCCTACATGTGATTCCAGACACACAGCAATGGCTCTCTTAAATGGCCCTCTGAAACAGTATAGGAAGGGCATTAGGATGAGCAATAAAGGCTGGCTTTATTAAGACTTTTTTTTAAAAATTGACAGCTATACCTTTGAGGTTCTGTGTTTGGGAATACCAGGACCTGGTGTGCATGAGTCGGCAGTATAAAACTGAGCAAATTTTTGTTGCAAATTAGCAGCCTGTTGGCTTTATCAGCTAGTGCAGAAACTTCAAAATAATGAGTTTTGAAATGTTAGATAAGGAGAAACTGTTTCCATTGGAGAATTGTTAAAATATGCATACGAGAGCTGAGAATTCCTTTTATGTAGCCAGTTATTATGATCGAGATGCACTGCTGGTGGTGGTAGCAGATACAAAAATAAGTCTTGAAAGGGAATTAGGGTTTTTTTAAATTCATTAATGGGACGTGGGTGTTCCTGTCTGGCCAGTACTTATTGCCCATCCCAAGTTGCCCTTGGAAGACAGTTGCGAGTCAACCACATTGCTCTGCGTCTCAAGTCACATGTAGGCCAGACCAAGTAAGGACAGCAGATTTCTTTCCCTAAAGAACATTAGTGAGCCATGTGGGTTTTTTCTGACAATCGACAATGTCTTCATGGTCATCGGTAGATTCTTAATACCAGATATTTTTTATTGAATTCAAATTTCACCATCTGCCGTGGAGGGATTTGAACCCAGGTCCCCAGAACATTAGCTGAGTTTCTGGATTAATAATACCACTAGACTATTGCCTCCCTTATGTACTTAAAAGAGAAAAATGGCAATGAAGAAAGAATAGCCTGTGGGAATAATTGGATAGCTCTTTGAACCAGTGCAGTTTGATAAGCTGCATGGCCCCTTCCCATGTTGTAAGATTTTGTTTCCCAGCCTTGCATTGGACCTGTTTTTTCTGAGGACCTTATTGAGCACAAGGACATTTGATCTGCTTCTGCCTGTCCTGATGCTGGCTATTGTAGGTGGGAAGGGATTGCCTTTCCCACCACTGGCATATCTCGACCAGCACTCAATTAACCAAGTTCTGTTGCTAATAGTTACCTCAACCAACATCGCTAATACTGAAAATCTGTCACTAATTTGATCCCCATTTGTGGGATCTTGCTGTGTGCAAATTGGCTGCTGTGTTCCCTGTGCTACAACATTGACTATACTTCAAAATAATTCATTGGCTAGAAAGTGTTCTTGGTGTGTCCTGAGGCTGTGAAAGGCAAATGGAAGTTGTTTGTTTTGAAGATGATTTATTTGCAATGCCTGAATAGCGAATCATCAAAAGATTGTGATTGTTGAAGATTGCCTCTCCTCAAAGTGTGGAGGGCATGGCTTTTGTAAGTCTTTTGCGTTTCATGGTATCATCCTGGAACACCAGAGTTTTTTTTTATTTCATTCATGAGAAGTCGAGTTGCTGATTGGGCCAGCCTTTATTGCCCTTGAGGGAGCAGTTAAGAGTAAACCATGTTGTATGGACCTGGAGTCACATGTAGGCCAGCCCAGGTAAGGAGGACATATTAGTGAATCGATTGACAATGGTTTAGACCAATAGATTTTTATTTGCAGATTTTCATTGAATTGAAATTTCACCATCTGCAGTGGCAGGATTTGAACCAGAGTATTTCTGTGGATCACTAGTCCAGTGACAATACCACTTCTCCTCCACTGAAGTAATTTTGATTGTGTGAGTACCTGCGGTGTCACCTCTATCTGCCGTACCCACTTACGGTGACAGCTGGAACTGGAGATCAAAGAAACGTTTCCAAATTCAACTTCCTATTTTATTGAATAGGAGGATCCAAAATTCCCACTATTTTGGAAAGGTATTTTTTAATAATCATCTTTCACATGATATAGCATCACTGGCTAGGCCAGCAATTATTGTCCATTCCTAATGCTCCTTGAAGGTGGAAGTGAACTGTGTCGTCGAACCTCTGCAGTCTATGTGCTGTAGATGCAGAGTGTTAGAGAAGGAGTTCCAGGATTTTGACCCAGTGACAGTGAAGGTATGTTGATGTATTTCAAAATCAGGATGGTGTGTGACTTGGGGGAGAACTTCCAGGTAGTGGTGTTCCCATGTATCTGTTCCCCTTTCATTTGAGGTAATATGGGTCTTGGATTTGAAAGGTGTTGTTGAAAGAGGCCTGTTGAGTGCACCTTGTAATAGGTATACATTGCTGCCACAGTACATCAGTAGTGGAGGGAGTAAATGTTTAAGGTGATGGAGTGAGTGCCAATTAAGCAGGCTGCTTTGACCTGGATGGTGTCAAGCTTTATGAATGTTGGTGGAGCTGTACCCATCTAGGCAAAAAGAGAGTATTCCATCATACTCCTCACCTGTGCCATGTAAATAGTGGCCAGGCTTTGGGATGTCGGAGGTGACTTACCTACTACAGAATTCCCAGCTTTTGACCCTGCTCTTGTAGCCACAATATTTATGAGGGAAGTATGCAATAATAGGCTGATTCTAGGGATGGCGGGATTGATGTATGAGGAGAGATTGACTAGGTTAGGATTATTTTCGCTGGAATTCAGACAAATGAGAGGGAATCTCATAGAGACTTATAAAATTCTAACAGATCTAGACCGACAGATGAAGAGAGGATGTTCTCTCTAGTGGGGAAGTTCCAAAACCAGGGGTCACAGTCTAAGGATTCAGGGTAGACCATTTAAGGTGGAGATGAGGAGATATTTCTTCACCCAAACAGCAGTGAGCCTTTGGAATTCATTAGCCCAGGAAGTAGTTGATGCCAAAACATTGAATGTATTCAAGAGACGGCTGGTTATAGTACTTGGGGTGAACGGGATCAAAGTTATGGGGTGAAAGCAGGATTAAGCTATTGAGTTGGATGATCAGCCATGATTGTAATGAATGGTGGAGCAGGCTTAAAGGGCCAAATGGCCTCCTCCTATCCTATCTTCAATGTTTATATGTAACACGCAGACATGTATCCCTTTTCATGAAAAGAGAATGAACTGACTTTTTCGAACTTAAATCAAATGTGCCCAGCTCTGCTCCATTGATAGCTTTCACTTTACAGAAATCTCCAGAATTATTGACAAGGCTGCAGAAGTACAGATGAAGAAACACACTATCTTAGTATTGTTAGAATTGAGAACATTAATTTTCTGAAGTTATTCTGACGACCTTACTGCTAAACTCTGTGAAGCACACAGTGGGTTTTAGCTGCACATTTCTCCCCTCCCCCAGTTTCCTTAGTTAGCAAGTCATACTTGGGAACAAACTCTCTTGGCTGTGGTAAGTTCAAAGGCTGAAGGGAAATTCTGGAACTGTGTAATTCTGAAGTGTCAAAAGCCTTATTTTTAACTTTGAAGTGAAAAATGTGGCCGTGACCCCAAACCACAACTTGATTAAGCCCCTGAGACCTGCACTGACAGGATGTCCCTGGGCACTTGACATAGAAGTTCCAAGCTAAAGTATTTTTGGATTATTTATCTTTCACTCCATTAACATATCCTGGTATTAGGCAAAACTCTTTCACCGATGATAAATTCCTACAGTCTGAATGTTTTCATCAGGGAACAAATACCCTTCAATCATATAGTGCCTAGTTGCAAATTCCCTTGGATCTCTCTTTTGTTGAGATTACTATTGGCATTACTCTTTTTTTTATATTAGAAAGAAACTGAATGACTTTATAGCCTCTCTCCTGCGACAAAATGTTATCCAGCCTTTCATATTCAAACATCAAACCCAAGCAGGAAAATGAAGGAAGTCAACCGAATGGTCAAAAACATCTTTCAGGAATTTTTGAGGAGGCTTTTGAAGATTGGAAGGTATATAGAACAACAAGGGGCAGGATTTAAAGAGTTCCAGAGTGTGGCAAGGTAGATACAGAGTTCCCTGATTTGACTTGATTTGATTTATTACTGTCACATGAATTGGTATACAGTGAAAAGTATTGTTTCTTGTGCGCTGTACAGACAAAGCATACCATTCAGAGATAAGAAAAAGAGAGTGCAGAATATAATGTTACAGTCATAGCTATGGTGTGAAGAAAGATTAGTGCGAGGTGGGTCCATTCAAAGTCTGATATCCAGCAATATATAGAGCAAAAGAAGGGGTGATGCACAGAATTGCAGAAGGAGCACTGAAGGAGACTATTCAGCCCATCGTGTCTGTGTGGGTTCTCCAAATGAGCCTAGTATTATTCCCTGCCTTCTCCATTTAACCATACTGTTCCTTTTCAGCTTGTAATCCAGTTATATCTGGAATGCCTGATTGAACCTGCCTCTACCACACTTCAGACAGTGCATTCAGACCATAACCACTCACTGTATGGAAAAAGTTTCTCCTTGTGTCTCCATCGCTTCCAATGCCAGTTACTGAAATCTGCGCCCTCTCATTCTCAATCCTTCCAGCAGTGGGAACAGATTTTCCCTGGAGATGTCCAGAGTTGGAAGAACAGAGGAATGGAAATGTTTTCTTGTTGGTTTACAGGATCTTGCGGGGGTTGAAAAGAGAATTATCATGAAAGGGTTTGTAGCTGAGGATGAGGATTTTGAAATGCACAAACAGAGCAGGAGGCAGGAAAGAGGAGGAGAGTAAGACTTTGTGTGGGATGTAGTGACACTGTTCAGGAAGAATCACACTATTAGTGAGAATGGAGGCCAGTGAAGAGAGTAACATTAACATAATGAAGGAGACAAGTGATAATTTGAAGTTTGAAGTTAAATAGAACGTAGAACATTACAGCACAGAACAGGCCCTTCGGCCCTCGATGTTGTGCAGACCAATTAAGAAAAAGCAATGACCCTCTAACCTAAACCATTCCCTTTTCATCCATAAACTTATCTACTGACCTCTTAAATGCCCCCAAACTTGGCGCATCTACAACTGCAGCAGGCAGGGCATTCCATACCCTTCCCACCCTCTGGGTAAAGAACCTACCTCTGACATCCGTCCTATAACCACCACTCCTTAATTTAAAGCTATGTCCCCTCGTGCTAGCTTTCTCCATCCTAGGAAAAAGGCTATCACTGTCCACCCTATCTAAACCTCTAATCATCTTATATGTTTCAATAAGGTCTCCTCTTAGCTGCCTTCTTTCTAACGAAAACAACCTCAAATCCCTCAGCCTCTCTTCATGATCATTGACTAGTTTGAGTAACAGTTAAAGATCAAGCAAGGCACCAAAATTGTATATTAATAGTTTGTGCTTCAACTGATATCTAGAAAGATAGAAGAGATCAAGATGCAGCACTTATCAATGTTGGGTTGCAATGAGTTTTGGCTTATCCACCAGTTGACATTAAACTGACAGCTACAGTCACAGTTGTGCGTCAGAGTTGTGGAGAGATTATTTATTTGTTTATTTTGTTATTTATTTATGAGACATTGGCACTGCTGGCTGGCCAGCATTTGCCCATCCCTAGTTACCAAGGGCAGTTGAGAGTCAACTACATTGCTGTGGCTGTGAATCACATGTAGGCCCAGGCCAGATGAGGATGGTAGATTCCTTTCTCTAAAGGATTAAAAGCAAAGACAGATATTTGTCCAATGTTCTATGCATTTATTTGAATGAGACAAATACTATCAATCTATTTTATGGCTATATTAGTCTCCCCTTGTCCAGTTTTCCTTAATCTTTAGGAAACTATAATTTGTTTAACTCATCTTGTCCCAGCATCTCAAAACAGGAATACCATATTTCATAGAATCATAGAATCCTTCAGTGAGGAAGAAGGCCATTCAGCCCATCGAGTCTGCACCAACCACAATCCTACTCAGGCTCTATCCACATTTAACCTAGCTCATCCCCCTGACACTAAGGCGCAATTTGGCATGGTTAATCCACCTCACCCGCACATATTTGGACTGTGGGAAGAAACCGAAGCACCCGGAGGAAACCCACGCAGACATGGAGAGAATGTGCAAACTTCACACAAGTCAGTCACCCAAGCGTGGAATTGAAGTGGGGTCCCTGGCACTGTGAGGCAGCAGTGCTAACCATTGTGCCACCCATATTTAAAATGCTCCTTGCTCTACAGCTGCAGGCTTTTAAATCCTGAAATTATATCTCCTGTTATGTGAGAGGGGCAAGGCGCATGATCAGATGTGAGGATCAGAATTGTGGATAAGCTAAACATTATGGGAGATGGAGGATGAGAGGCCAGTAAGGAGTGAATCTGAAGTAATTGAATCTATTGATGAAAAAGGCATCAATGAAAGTGTTTGCAGCAGATGGACCGAGATAGGGGCAGTGTTGAATAATGCAACGAAATTGATTGTACGTCACTTCCCTGATGGAGGGACTATGGGCTTGGAATCTCAGATTGGAGCTACATTGATCACCAAGGCTGTGAACAGTCGGAGCTCACAGATAAAGCCATTATGGTACAGGAGGAGGCCATTAGGCCCATCAAGACCAGATTGGTTTTCTGTAGAGCAAATAAGTCAGTCCCATTCCTGGTACATACCTGCCCTGCAAGTTGATTTGCCTCAAGTGCCCATCCAGTTTCCTTTTGAAATCACTGATCATCTTGGCTTCCACCTCCCTGATGCCAGGTCGTTGCTGCTTGCTGCATAAAAATGTCCTTCCTCACATCCCTCCCCCTGCATCTCTTCTCCAAAATCTTAGATCTGTGCCCCATAGTGCTTGCACCATCAGCTATTGGGAGCACCTTTTATTTGTCTTAACTTGAAATAATTTGTATGCCTCTGTCAAATCTCCTGTCAATTTCCTTCATTCCAAGGAGAACATCAGCTTCTCCAACCTAACTTTTGCAGCTAACATCCTCATCCCTGGGGTGTATTGCCCTGGATCCTCTTCCAGACCCTTACCTCCTGTCTAAAGTGTGGTGACTGGATCTTTTCTGTATAAGTGTTTATATCTCTTCCCGGCTTTGTAATTCTAAGTATCAGAGTCCACGTACATGGAGAATGGCCAGGTGGGTAAGCACTGAAGGAACTAAAATCATGACCCGCCAAGGGAAAGGAAAAGGGAAGTTTGGACTGGGTGTCAAAGAATTTCCTTTGAAGTTGCAGGGCACTCATTCCTGTAACTCCAATGACAAAGCTGTTCTCTTTGAGATTGCTGTGGTTTAAGGGAATAGGTTGATGTTTACTCCCCTCATTAAACAATCTCAGTTAGAATCATCTCCCATAGCCTGTAGCTAATTAGTCTGCACTCCAAAGTGGTGCAGTATGGGAGTTTTAGAGAGAAAAAAATCAGTACACAGACCTTTAAACTTTAAACAAGATGGAGCACTGGAATGTCAGGGAGAAAAAAAACCCAAACAATCATCGAACGTGACTTTTAAACGGGACAGGTCTGTTTGTGTTAGATGATAGCCTGTTGGTGGTGATTGCAAGGAATGGGAACTGAAGCATATCTCAATATCCTCTTGTGTTTCCTAGTTTCGGAGCAAGCAGCAGAGTTTTGGTTTAACGTGGGGGCCCTGACAGATTGCATGTTTTAAACAAAAATGTTGCTGTGCCATTTCCTCTGGGCATTGAAGTGGAATGCCAAGTGACATTCCTGATGTGCAGCCAGTCAGGGAAAGCAAAGGGGTAGCACTGGCTACAATTAGACACACACATAGTTGTAAGAGAAAGAGCAAAGTAACTCTACAATCGTCTTTTCCAGCATTCCTCTACAGCGTACACAGCAGCCTTGGACTTGCACCTTCCAGAATGTCACCATTTGACCAATTACAAATGCCCCGAAGTTTAACTCCTAACTTCTCTCCTCGCTCATTTATGTGAAAACATAACAAAAACTGCTCAGCGTGTAGGAAGTTTCGAAACCCGAGACTCCGAACCCTATCCTTTCACAAGCGGCCGCCAGAGTACAGACTCACGCAGTGACCTAGAAATGAGGATAAAAGAAACACAGGCAAGAAACCTAAAATAAAAGCAAACTGCTACAAAAGTGTAGGGCGATATTAAAAAGTGAGCTTAATGTTCTGAGTGCCGGAGCAACACGTAGAAAAGAGCATGAGAGGAATTTCAGATCCAGGACACGGTGAAAGATGGAATAGGTTGTATATTGTGTTCTGTGATATTGCTGTGAATGTAAGAATAAATAACTTATCATCTCCTTGAGGCATTTCAACATTACATTGGCCCAGAATTTACTAAAGAAATAATGGCACGCGACCAATGTTCGCCCTTATTAATGCAAGAATTGGCCAACAACTAATGGCACGCAATAGATCCCCCATGAATTGCGCATCTCTGCAAGTTGGTCGTCGATTTGTGTTGTGAGAATGACGTTTTACCCCTCATCTCTGTGTGATTTATCTGAAATTTCTGTACTTGCATCATAATTGCCCATTAACGTTACCGTAAAATGTTAAATCTAGTATTGAGCGGTTTAAATATCCTTTTAAAATGTGAGAATTGGCAATGACTACCAATCAGTTTCTCTGGCTCAGAAAATGAATAACTGAAAGGGTGGTGTCTCCTTCCTTCAAGTATGAATTGTTGTTGGAGATGTTGAAAATGTCAGGATTTGGATAACTTTTTCTTTTCATGTTTTTATTCCTGACTTCTTGCTCTTTTAATCCAATCTTTCTTCCCCACCTCATTTTGCCTCTGATTTGAATTCGCCCTCTCAAATTCATCTCTCAGGCCTTTCTGTACTTACTTCTCGATGAGTAATTTAATGAATTAAATTGCTTGACCAGATGCCCTGTTGTTCCCAGCATGCTGCTGTCAGCCCACACTCTGTGGGCAAAACATTTTGAAACGTAAATGTGCAAAGTCTGACTGATGGGGCCACATCATGAGAAATCTAGCTCCAGCAAAGTCGAGCCACTACTTTTGAAGGGTAGCAAACATGACAACCAACCTCCACACAGCAAGGACTCGAGAATGGCAAAGCAATGAGTGACCCACTGATTTGTTTTAACTGTTGTTTGATGGAAGAATGTTGGCCAAGACACTACTTGCTGTTCTTTGAATAATAAGTTGTCTCACAACACCACATTGAAGTCCAACTCTTTGAAGGAGCAATACTCCGAAAGCTTGTGACATCAAATAAACCTGTTGGACTCTAACCTGATGTTGCGGAACTTCTTACTGTGCCCACCCCAGTCCAATGCTGGCATTGCCACTTCTATAAACACTGCTTTTGGGTCTTTTACATGTGGGAATGCTGTACTCCTTCAGTGCAGTTTAGAATATGTGCTGTGGTTCATTTGTAGGCTTTGGATCCAAGTTTTTTTGATTTAGAAGTAACGGTGCTACCAGTTGAGCCAAGCTAACGCTGAAATATTTAGGCTGAGAATATTTTGGGATCATAATGGTGTTTACATATGTTTGATTTATTATTCCTCCACTGGCGATCGTTCACCATTATTCACTCAGGAAGCAAAGCACCATCCAAATCAAAGCAGCCCACTTCATTGAAAATCTATGTGTGCCACCTTAAAAATTCACTCACTGCATCACTGGTGGCATCAGTGTACATGCAGCTTGTCTACTTCAATAGCAGCTCCCATACCTGTGAACTGTACCAGTAGATGGTAACAGGTGGATGGGACACTACCTCCAAGTCTCACATCATCCTGATCTGGAATTATACATCTGTTTCTTCACTGGCGCTAGGTCAGAATTCTGGAACCGGTCCTCCTAACAGCACTGTGGGGGGACCTACACCACATAGACTGCACTGGTTTAAGAAGGCAGCTCACCACCTCTTCAAGAGTAATTAGAGATGGGCAATAAATGCTGGCCTAGTCAGTGACGCCGACATCCCATGAATGAATAAATAAATTAGACATGGGAAACAAGGTCTTTCCATCTGCACTGACATTCCAGGAATGAATAATAAAAACTGGCACTTACAGGTTTGAACATTTCAGGTTCCATGATGATGTGTTGAGGCTGTAATATTCTTTGCTGTAGGACTGTGTGCATGGTTTGAGCTGAGTCCTGCCCAGTTGCTAATCTGCACAGCATCAGTCGGCACTGACTCCAGTAAGGGGAGGAAGGACGTTCAGATTGGAAGCCACAATTGAAGTGGCCCCTGATGGTAGACACCAGCTTGCACACAATGTGGAGAGAGCAGGACTGAACTCCAATACATATGGGCTGTCGGGGGTCCATCTGCCAACAGCCTGTAATGATGAAGTGCCCCATCTTGCCCTTATCAGCAGCCGTATCAACCACAACTTCAAATTTTCACCGATCTAATTTCGAGCAATTATTTAATCTCAAAATCTGCAGACCTTGCCGCGGGAGTGTATCATTATCACCTGAATTATTCTAGGAAAATGACAGAGTGAATTTCTCTCAGTGCTCCAATATAAGATCTATGACCCCCATTGGAAATTTTCCAACCTTTACAAATATTTTCTTTTTCCTGTTAATTTTCCTGAATGGATAGGAAGCTGGTTGATTGTAAAGAGTAGCAGATTCTCTTTCACTCCATTTCCAGTTGCCTCACTCTGTACTTCACGGCAGTCCTGGCTTTCGGTTCCCCGACAGGGCCTTTTGGTTAGGTGGAGTAACTCAATGTCAAAGACCATGCCTCTGACTGTTAACTCAGTCAGCAGTGGTTGAGCTGTCACAAGCACTGTGCTTTATAGAAACATAGAAGGTAGAAGCAAGTGGAGGCCAATTGGCCCTTTGAGCCTGCTCCGCCATTCATCATGATCATGGCTGATCATCCAACTCAGTAGCCTAATCCTGCTTTCTCCCCATAACCTATGATTCCATTTGCTCCAATTGTGATATGCAGCTGCCTCTTTAATTCATTCAATGTTTTGGCATTAACTACTTCCTGTGGTAATGAATTCTACAGACTGACCACTCTTTGGGTGAAGAAATATCTCCTCACCTCCATCCTAAATGGTCTACTCTGAATCCTCAGACTGAACCCTGGTTCTGGACTCACTTCACAACCTCCAAAGTGTTTGGAGCGAGTGGATTACACTCATTGTTGTCATGTGGAGAAACTAACAGCAAATGTTTACACACTGAGCTCCCTCAAACAGCAATGCGATGATACTCAGACTGCTTTTCAGATCTCTTGATTGAGTGATACGTGTTTTAAAAATTATCTTTCTTATTAATTCATGGGACTTGCGCATTGCTGGCTGGGCAGTTCAGAGTCAACCACATTGCTGTGGCTTTGGAGTCACACGTAGGTTAGATCAGGTAAGGACAGAAGATTTCCTTCCCTAAAGGACATTAGTGAACCAGAAGGGTTTTCACAACAGTGCTTTCATGGACATCAGTAGATTCTTAACTCCAGATTTTTTTATTGAGTCCAAATTCCACTGTCTGGAATTTGGTGGGATTTGAACCTAGATCCCCAGTTGAATTTCTGGATTAATAGTCTAGCAATAATACCATTGGCCATCACCTCCTCTGAACACCGGAACGAACGTCCCTTTATTTTGCAGAAATGTTTGACTGGAGTCACGCTCTATCCAAGGGTGGACAATGCTCTGATGGCCCAGGTGGGCCAATGCCAATCCTTAAGCATTTATTAAAAATTCACAGAGTGGTAACTTGTGTGTAGAAGAAGGTGGTACACCTGGAAAATGGGTGCATTTACATGTCTGGTAGCCTCAGTAGCCTGAAAGAAAGTCTTTCATTTATATAGCACTTTACCTAACCTTAGCATGTCTCAAAGCTCAAAACCCAATAGTACTGCTTGAGGTGTTGTCACTCTATGGCCACGCTGATCTGAATGCCGGAACTGTCATTGGGATTTCACATTGTCCGCAGCCCAACCGCTAAAATTCCAGTGGTGGGGGGGATGGGAGAGTTGCGGCCATAATGTAGGAAAAGGCAGCAACTAATCTGTGCACGGAAAGCTCCCACTGACAGCAATACGATAATGATAAGATAGTGGCTTTTTTAAAGCAACGCTGGTTAAAAGATAAAAAAAAATCCATTCTGCAGCAGAATCAGACAGAGGGCAGTGGCCTGTTCGTTATCTCAACCTCAGGGAAATATCCCACCCGCATAGGATGAAAATACCCTCCTTCCTGTCAGCCTTTTTAACAGTGTCTCTGTGTAAATGAGCTTGACAATTTGTGTGACGTTGCGGGCAGCCTTCTGCTGGACTCACAGACACTGGATTGAGAAGAATGATTTGACACACACAAATGGCAGTGAGAGGACACACTCTTCTCACGTGGAATCTAATGCAGTGGGGGTGGGAACCATGTAGTAGGCACACGAGTAACTTACACAGGAACCTGGTGCAAGTCAAGTCACTTGAGGCAAGTTTTTAATGACCGTGAGTTTACAGAAGATAGAACACGGAACAACAGATAAGGTGCATGTAAGAATAGTCAAATCCAGGAGGAACAAAGAAACTGTTAAAATCCCCTGAGTCCTTGATCAAAATATGTATATTATATGTAGGGACAGCTAAGGAGGGCAAGTAAAATGAAATAAAGCTTTTAATCTGATGGAATGGTTTCAGTGACTGATCATTGCCATTGATTTTGGATTGAGGCCACAGTCTAGACTGCATAATTCAGGAGCCCAATAAATCACAACCGCTTTTCATGCAGATTCTCCAACTTATTTCCATTCTCTTGTTCAATGTATTGTATTCACAACAGTTGCGCAAAGTTGTGTTTATTTTTATCTAAGAATGGAAAGAACAAAAACTTCAGCTTGTTTTGATAACACGAACAGCTGTTACCACACTGCGCCAACATAATTATGCCACCAACACACTTGGCACTTACAAAGCTCCTATTGACTGCAGTGGAAAACCCAGCTCCCGATATGTGGCTATGCCACTCTCTTAATCCCATGCATATCGGATACCATTGATCCCAGCACTAAAAGCCCAGTTATTTGGATGGTGATCCCAGTCTAAGCTTCTTTCACAAATTTGGCTGTGTCCATGAGAATTTGACTGGAATTCCATCTTTTTCCCCCTTACATTACTCATTTATTTGCAACAAAATTGGCTGGAACAATGAGATATATCAAATATTAACATGGGGTTTACAACTTGCAATTCTTTGGAGTTCTTAACTTCAGCTGTTGGAAGCATCTCTTGGATTTGAAGACATCCTTTGCGATGGAGCATTGCTGTGAGATTTGGCACAGTGGACGTCAAAGTTCCAGTTGTGCGTCTCTTGGTAACAGAAATTTGTCCCTCAGATAGGAATTCCATATGAACTGTATATTCAGAATGCAAGCAGAGCAAAAAAAAAACTTTGCAGGCAAACCTGCTTGAATCCATTTGGTTTTGTTAAAAAGGGAAAGCAGGCCAGCTCTGAAGATGCCATCAAACACAAATAGTGGACAGCTTTCACTCCTGTGTACAGGAATTTTCTTTGGTTGAGAGTACAGCAACATCATTTTCATTTGAATAATGGACGGTTAATAGTAATTGCTTTACATGAATATTTCCATTTGCTGGTACAGTAGCACAGCTGCCTCTGCTCCACAAATAGAATGAATGTGAGGAAAAAAAATCTTAAAATGCAGTACGATAAACACACGGATGGCTCTCGGTTTATAAATCAGAACTGAGTGTGATCCAACTGAAGGAATAAAGAAATCACGGTATTAGGCTTAACCTTGTGGCACTTCTTAGCTTCTATCAGCATCAACCTTAAGCCAGAATGGATTACTGGTTCGGTTATCTGTTTAACGATAGAGAGCTTGATTCACGTTGAGCAGATTGAGGATAAAGTGGGATGGGTTTGAGAATAGGCTGGGGAGATTGAGGACAGGTGGGAAAACCAGGCAGACTGTAGGGGCGATTCGAAAGCAGTTGGAGGTCGACAAGTGGCCGGATCAGTTTTGGCTTGGTTGAGGACAGAGAGGGGAGAATGATTGGAGATCAGATTGATTGAGACTAAAGCTTGATTGGATAAAATATGTATCAACAATGTTGACAAAAGAATAGGAGGGGGAGACTGAGGATGGTGTGGATAGATTGTACATACATGAGGTTGTTGAGTAATGCCAAAGCAGGTCTAGGCCACAATGAATAGATAGAGTTTTGTTAGGGAGATAGGCTACCAAGACTAAGGATAATCAAGATTGAGGACATTTTATACTTTGTAAGGAATATAGCAATCTTTATAGATACCATTTAAATTAAAAGATAGGCAGCCAGAATGGTAGCAGTACTGTCTAAAAGAACAGATGGAATCGTAAAACTGAACAGGACATGGAGATATGGTCTAAACTGAAGTGTATACAGAATGCCAGAAACATTCTATTTAAGTGGTTGAATTGGAGACACAGATGGCAATCAGCGACTTGTAAGACATCACGTCATGGTTAAACCTGGGATGATGGAAGCGGGCATAATTTTACAAGCTTACAGAATAGGAGTGATAAAGGCAGAGGTTGCCTCATGTATGTCAGGGAATCCTGAAAAGGTAATACACTTAAGTAGTGCAGGAAAAGCCATGATGTGAAAATCTCTTAGATAAACACAAAATACTCTGGATACTGGAATCTGAAACAAAGACAGGAAAATGCTGAAAAATCTCAGCAGGTCTGACAGCATCTGTGGAGAGAGAGTAGGGCCAACATTTTGAATTCCGATGACCCTTCAACAGAACTCTGACGTTGGCTCTGTTCTCTCTCTACAGATGCTGTAAAAACCTGCTGAGATTTTCCAGCATTTTCCTGTTTGTGTGTGTGCGCGTGAAAATTTCTTATTCGTTGTATGCAATGAGAAATAGGTCCACAAAACATTTTGGATTGATTATTGACTGTAGGTGAAAGTAAGAAGGTTAGTTTATTATTTTATGACCAGTTTAGAAGGGATGAGCAAGAACAGAATAATAAGGTTGATAGTGAAGTAGCAGAACCGACTGGGAATCGACAAGTGGAAAGCTCTGAGCTCGTCGATCTGCCAGACTTCTTGTGAGTAACTCCAGCTATGTTTAGTGAGCAGAAATAGATGACCATTGCACAATAACGTTCAAGCTGACAAGTGGGAAATAGGCTTAAATGTCACCTACAATTATTGATGGGCCAACTGACTGGCCGTTGGGCAGGATTGGTCAAATAGATTTGGCGGCACAACTTTAACATAATCTGCTCAACTAACAAAGAAGATCATAGAATCACAGGATCCCTACAGTACAGAAAGAGGCCATTCGGTCCATCAAGTCTGTATTGACCACAATGTCACCCAGTAATCCCACATTTTTACCCTGCTAATCTCTCTGACATTATGTTCAATTTAGCATGGCCAATCAACCTAATCCACATTCTTTAAAAATACAGAGTCAGAAGGTTTTGCTGCACAAAAAGAGGCTCTTTAGCCTATCATGTCTGCACCTGGCCATCATGTACCTCTCCATTCTAATCCCATTTTCCAGCACTTAGTCCATAGCCTTGTACGCTCTGGCATTTCAAGTGCTCACCTAAATGCTTCTTAAATGATGTGAGGATTCCCACCTCTACCACCCTTTCAGGCAGTGAGTTCCAGATTCCCACACACTCTGGGTGAAACGTCTTTCCTCAAATCTCCTGCCCTTACCTTAAATCTATGCTTTCTGATTACAGACCCCTTAACTAAGGGAAGAAGTTCCCAACTATCCTCCCTGTCTATGACCCTCATAATTTTGTTCAGCTCTATCAAGTCCCCCCTCAGCCTTCTCTGCTCTAAGGACAATAAAATCAGCCTAGTTAGCTCCTTTTCATAGCTGAAACGCCCAGGAAATACCCTGGTCAATCTCCTGTGAACCCTCTCTAGTGCAATCACTTCTTTCCTATAATATGCAGGCACACTGAACAAGACATACGTGCAGTGGAGACAAAATAAGCAACATTGCTACAAAATGGATCAACAGGGAAATTAAACAGGAGGTTAGCAAAAGAGAGAAGTGGGAATTGGTATATCAGAAGGCACAACTTCTGACAAAATCATCCCATATTACACCAGTAAAAAAGTATCCGGGGACAATCTCAGAGCCCCAGGTTAAGAGTCAGGGTGAACAGGAGCAAATACACGTGGTAAATAATGACTTCTTAACCAGGTAACACACACAATATCCATCCAACATAAAACAATTTGTATCGGCTTGAGGGTTTTGATTTTAAAATCAAGTACTTCCAAGGACTGATAAATTCCATCAAATATACTTCAGAGAGACAGGCCAGAGATTTGTGAAGGACTCACAGTCAATTTTGGAGAGACGTTAGACAGCGTGGACATCCCAAAGAACTGGAAATAGACAGGCCTGGTTCCCATTCCATCAATTGAGGGAGTTAAGATGGGAGTTTGACCCTTTTCGCATTGAAATAGGGTGAGCTTGAATCTGCAAACCTGGGCAAGCAGGTAAGAAAATTAGTAGCATTTGTTCGGATGACTGAGAGGACAGAACTGAGGGGGATTCAGGAGCTAAGCTGGATGTATCACATTCTGGACTGCAAAATATTCAGGTGAAGCACAGATTTCAAGAGACTGAAATTTCTCCTGTTTAAAATGGGGGAGTGCTGAACTTGAGGATCAGCTGGCAACATAAGAGGGGAGCAAACATGATGGGAAGACATAGTCCCTATAGTTCTTATCCCACGGATTAAGGATAGAAGGAACTTAAGACAAGCAGGAACATTTTAAAAGATGTGAAGGGAAAAAAAAAACAAGGAAGGATAGGGATTCAGACAGATCGCAGTGGGACAGCTGGAGGAACCCAAAAAAAACTTCCTTGTGACTATTTGAAGGAAGGTCACAGAACAGGTGGGTCCATTAAAAGATAAACTGGTTAAAAACTATTCCAGATGATCAGGAAAAGGCAAATATGCTGAACAGATTCTCTCCATCAATTTTCACAAAATGAGAATTATAAACAGATTCCAGTCACAGCAGATGAGGCCAAGTGATGCATGACATGTGTAGAGCTTGGAGGAAGGAGAATGTGTTCTGTGAAAAGTGAAAAGATTTAAGTAGCCATAGGGCCAGATCGGATATATCCTGGAATCTCCCAGGGGCTAGGGGAAATTAGCAATGCCTTAGTTGATATTTTTCAGAGGTTCATAAATATTAGTGCAGTGTTTTCAGAGCTGGTACAGAGCAAGCCCAGTTCGAAACTTCAATAAACGGGCAGTCAGTGCTTAAATCATGTCATCAGAGCAGTTGACCTAAGAATGCACATTGGGGAATGCGCACATAGAGGGACATGCTAAATAAATGTATAAACAGCAGGGGCATTATATGGAGCAGCCAGCATTAACTTTACATGTCAATTAATTTGAAGAGGAAACTAAGTTAGTGAACAAAGGTAGTCTAATAGGCAGAACTCGGGTTTTGAATCAACATTCATCATGTGAGATCAGCAGGACAGGTTAAAGCTCAAGGTATGGGTGACCAACAAACAGCAGAGGACTCAAAGTGAGGATAATTGGGCTGGGATTTTCCCACACCGGATGTGGCTCTCCATTGACTGGCACCAGGATCTTCTGCCATTGGCGATTTGTATTACTCACTGGCCATGCTGTCAGGGAACCCATTGAGGGACATCTTCAGCAGGACTGGAAGATCTCACCAGAAGGGAGGGTCAGAAAATCCTGTTGAAATGCGCTGCCTGGGAATGGGCATAGTGATATCTCACAGGATCTGCTGCTAGACCTCTTCGTTCAGGAATGATCTGAACACTCTCTGTACTTTATCATTAAGGTTACCAAAGGCACAAATTTGTGTGGGCGGTTAATGAGATGATAGAAGATTGACAATCAAAGAAAGAAAGAGAACAAGGAAAGAAGTGAAAGCTACAGTAAATGTGTACAACATGAAAAAACCTCTATTAACAGAGGCTGAAAAGAAAAAAAGAGGGGGGAGCCATCAGTACCTGTATTCAGAGGTTTTCTGTTTTCTGTGAAGCAGTTATCAATAAGAAAAATAACTCAGAAGTTTGATTAGAAGGCAGAACAAGGATATTTTGGAATATTGCACTTAAAAGGAAAATGAGTGTATTAAAAACTACAAAAAAGTGATCAGGATGATCCCAGGCAAGGTTCAAGTAACTATCTGCCCTGAGGGAAAGAAGATTGAGAGAGGATATAACAGAGGAGGGTAAAAGAAAACAGATTGAAAGTTATGCAGGAAGGATTTAATACAGACAAAAAGAAATAATTACAAACTGGAACAAGTTTCTCAGAATTCTTGGAGCGACACAGTGGTTAGCACAGCTTCCTCACAGTGCCAGAGACCCGAGTTCAATTCCCAGCCTAGGTCACTGTCTGTGCAGAGTCTGCACTTTCTCCCTGTTTTTATATGGGTTTCCTTCGGGCGCTCCGGTTTCCTCCCACGATCCAAAGATGTGCAGGTTAGATGGATTGGCCATGCTAAATTATTGTCAGGGGGATTAGTTAGGATAAATGCATGGCATTATAGGGGTAAGGGCCTTGGTGGGATTGTGGTTGGTGCAGATTTAACGGGCTGAATGACCTCCTTCTACACTGCACAGATTCTATGAATTGAGGGATAGAGGCAGTTGGTTTAATCAAGAGATCTCAACTGCTTGCATTTTAACATTGCTCCAGGTATCACTTTTAGAAAAGGAAGTTTTTTTTAATGTACTCATGGGATGTGAGCATCACTGGCAAAACCAACATTTATTGCCCATTCTATTTGCCCTTGGTGATCAGGCTAATTGTTGCAGTCTATGTGCTGAATGTACTCAACTGGTGCTTTTAGGTAGGGAGTTCCAGGATGTTAACCCAGTGACAATGATGTATTTCCTAGTAGGATAGATAGATTAGAATATATTGGAGAACAATCTCCTAGACTCAAGAATAAACGAAGGATGAGACAAAGGCTTAGAAATCTGTCTGGATGGCTGCACAAAATGAGTGGTTTCAGATCAGCTACACACTATTTGCTGTGACTCAATTTTATTGACTGTAATGGGTTTGACTATCAAGCACAACCAGCCAAATTAATTTCTATCCCTCCCTGCTCCTGGATCTAATGCTGGGCACTAATTGTTATTATTCAATGAAATTTGAGGATTTGTTCACTTCGAAAAGGAGTTAATACTGTTCAGTTGTCTCTTCCATCCAATATCCTGAGATAACATTTTGGAAGAATCACTATTAGATCACTATCACTATTAGATCATTGTGTAGTCCTTCACTTGAGACAAATGTAACCTTTGATGTATTACTTTTCTTAATCCTGATCTAAAATGATCATATTCGTGCCGTTCCGAAGACCACTTATTTCCACCTTCGTAATATCGCTCAAATTCATCCACTGCAGAAATGCTCATCCATACTTCAATTATGGAGATAACTAACTACTCCAACGCGCTCCTGGCTGGCCTCCTACACTCTCATTGACCTCACTGATTGGTGAAACAGACTTGATGGGCTGAATGGCCTGCTTCTGCTCATGCATTTTTGTGGTCTTATGGTTAAATGAAGGATATGGGGACAGGGCTGTTAAATGTGATTGGTACTAATTCCACACATTGCGGGTGAATACTGACAGCACTGTTTGGACCTAACGGCCTCTTGTAACTCCTGTGTATTTCCGAATACACGATACTCATCGGATGCAAAGGAAACCATTGTCTGTGGAATGTTTTCCAGTTTAAGGCTCATTAATGGGAAGTGGTACATGTGTAGGATATTAAATCTTTCACTGCAGCATATTAAAACATTCAACTATCCCTTAGGAAAGAACAAGTGAGTAAGAGTGCGACTGGCTTCCTCCACACTGTACCTTGTGGGATTTTTACTCCTTGCCAGGAGAAACAAATGTACCATATCTCTGGAGAGGTCACATTTAGGTCTGGATTCAAATATTGTCTATGTTTAACAATGGGATATTGTCTGGCTGCAGCCAATCTTTAGAATGTAATTAATTAGAAATTTTGTTGGTCAAAAATGTACACTGCCACAAACTTGCTCAGGTTTGTGGAGCTGGGGGTTGGTGGGGGTCGTCAAAATAAAGTCGTGTGATTTTGTTTTTGATGCTCTGCATGCGTGTGGCATGGTATGTCTCTGAAACAGCCAGCTGAAGTTTGTTGCTGAAATTATTTCTGCCATTATTCAGCCTGACAAGTTAATCTAACTGCTGCTTTTAAAAAGCTTGACCTCTCTTGTACCAATTGCAAAATCCTAATTGCATTAGATTTGCTCAGCAGGTCATTTACTTTTATTAATCGTTTTAAATTTTGCTGTTCTGTGACTTAGTCCATTTGTCTGCATATGGGCAGGTTCCCTGAACGAGTCTCTTGTCCTGAGGCAGCTCTTTACTCCTGTAAGGTATTAGATAGAAGAGTCAAAGGTTGACTACTGGCCAGGTCAACTTTTCTTAATTTGCACTTGGGAAATAACAGGAGTCGGAAATACTTTTTCCACCTAATCAAAGCCTTTTCCATCTCCAAGGTGGACCCAATGACCAGAGGAAAGAACCAAAACTGCAATAGTCTGGCACCCCCATTCCAACATAAATTGTCTTCCCAAAGATATTGGCAACATTTTCCAAGGTGCTAATTAATGTTTTGCACTGCTTGTCTAGATACTGGTTTACATGAAATCTGACTGTAGTTTTCTATTTGGGACTGAATCATTATTGATTCAATGAACAGGAAGAATGGTCAGATTTACCTTGACTGAATTAACCAGACCAGAGATCCCTGGCGGAGTGTGTTGTTTGGATTGTGTGTAATTGCATGAAATGTTTTCATAAACTCTGGACAAGATGTAACCATGTCAAAATATCTCCTTCTGCAAATGTCCTTTTAATAAAAGCTGTAATAATTCTATAAATCAGTCTATTTGGAGGAAATAAAATCTCGCGTGATGGTACACAGTGTGTACCATCTACAAGGTGCACTGCAAGAACTCAATAATGTTCCTTAGCATCTTCCAGACCATTAATCTCTGTAAAAAGACAAGAGTAGCAGATGCACCATCACCTGAAAATTCCCCTTCATGTCACTTACCACCCTGATTTAAAACTATATCGCCGTTCCTTCACTGTCACTGGTCCAAAATCATGGAACAGCACTGTGGGTGCACCTACACCACATGGACCGCAACAGTTCAAGAAGGCAGCTCACCACCACCTCCTTGGGGGAATTAGGGATGGGCACTAAATGCTGGCATAACCAACTTCCCTTGAATAAATTTAAAAATGTCAGGAGTGGGAAGACATTTTGAGGAGGGTGGGGCATTGGGTTATTATTGTTTGGTGATTGACTGAAATCTAGTAAAAGTGCAGGCGTCAGCTTCAGGGGCCTTGACGAGAGAAGAAGTTTGGCGCCTGAACAAGAAAGAAACTAAGATAAAATAGTAAATAGAATCATAGATTCCTACAGTGAGAAGGAGGTCATTCAGCCCATCGAGTCTGCACTGACCGTAATTCCACCCAGGCCCTATTCCCATAACCTCATGTATTTACCCTAGCTAGTACCCCTGATACTAAGGGGCAATTTAGCATGGCCAATCCACCTTACCCGCACATAAAGGATTTTCCAAAAAAGGAATGACCTGCTCAATAACCTCTGACAGTCTCTTATTCTGTAACAGGCTTCTTTTTCTCATTAAAATTAAAGATCTATTGCTTTTTTTTTCCCTACTACTGGAAGAAATGGGAGTGCTGTGATTGATGAGTTATGTCCTGTGGACAGCTCCGTATCAGCAAGCACTTCTCGCGCAGAGACCCAATGTACCAGAATATCAAATAAAGGCAAGAAGTCTTTTCTCTCGAACCCATAGGCCATTTTTTTTTTAATGCCCTATTTCCTATCCTCTTCCCTGAACCATTACTAAAATTTGGACAGTTGGAATGCAGCACTTTCTCATAGCGTTGAAAATGAAACATCGATGAACCAGATTACATTGTTTTACGTAATTTCAAGAGCAGAAGCTGGAGATCAGTCACGTTTTCAAAGGGGAATAGGTTTATTACGGAACCTAAAGGGATTCCAGCATCCACGGTCAACAGACTGGCATGTGACAGGAGGATAATTGTGCATTTAAAACAACTTTAACATGAAACATCAGGAAAATGCCAAGAATGGTCCATTGTTGGGCATTTCATGCCTATTTCATGGACCACAATCAGAATGGGAGAGCCATGAGGTTCCTTTTAGATCTGATCATGCGGAAATGGAGTAGTAAGTGACTAGCTTGAATTATAAAGTCAGTGATGTTTAAGAGCTTGGGCAGATTTTAAGAGGATAGAAACTCCTTTGTCAACTTAAAAAAAGAGGAGATTGAGTATTTTCATCTGTATTGTCCAGCTGCAACTCCTGTATCACCTGGTCTATCTGTTTACATATAGTGTGTACCAATAATTCAGTTCCATCGGCTATGAGAAAATGAAAGAAGGGAAGTATTTAACCCCCTTAGCTTTTAATGTGGTTTTCGGTTCTCCGTAGACATAAGAAATTTACTGAAGTTCCAAAATCACTTACGTATAAAGTTTTTTTTTAAAAGTTTATTTATTAGTGTCAGAAGTAGGCGTACATTAACACTGCAATGAAATTACTGTGAAAAAGGTGGCTAGTCAGCACACTCCAGTGCCTGTTCGGTTACACTGAGGAAAAATTTAGCATGGCCAATGCACCTATCCAGCACATCTTGTGGGAGGAAACCGGAGCACCCAGGGGAAACCCAAGCAGACATTGGGGGGAGAACGTGCAGACTCCACACAGTGACCCAACTGGGAATCAAACTCAGGTCGCTGGTGCTGTGAGGCAACAGTGCTAACCATTGTGCCGAATTTTCCAACCATTCACACTGACGGGTCTTCCATTTCCACCAAAGAAGCTTCCAGGAAACCCTGGGGGAGGGGGGAATTGTGTGGTGAGTGCACCCAACAGGAAATCCCATTGATAATGAATGGACCAAAAGATCCTGCCACTGGCCAATGGCAGCGTCACCCATCCCAACTCCACGAAACATAAGTGGGTAAATCCTGCCAGTACAGTTTTATGGCACAGTGGGAGGCCCTTTAGCTGGCCATTAAGCACCTATCTATTCTAATCCCATTTTCCAGCACTTTGTCCATAAACTTGTATGCTGTGGCAATTCAAGTGCTCATCTAAAGCATGTGTTAATACATAGCTTTGGAAATATGTACTTTTAAAACTTCTTCTGTGAGGACTTGCCAATCATTTTCATCTGTACTTCTGGCACCTATCCTTATCGGACTCTTGTTGAGTAGAAATTTTCCGGGCCCAGTCCTGTACAAAGTCTGTGGCCTCTGCTCCCCAGAGTTCATCGGATAGATGTGAACAGCGA
Organism: Sphyrna mokarran; assembly: GCA_024679065.1. Classification (NCBI taxonomy): domain Eukaryota; kingdom Metazoa; phylum Chordata; class Chondrichthyes; order Carcharhiniformes; family Carcharhinidae; genus Sphyrna; species Sphyrna mokarran. The sequence continues at coordinate 20,209,437 of JAGIQG010000028.1, read as the reverse complement.
GGTAACTTGATTAATTAAAATGGTTCATGGCACAACGGGTTGCGGCATCAAATTAATTGAAGTAAAATGATCTTAGCTGCCATGAGGCAGCGAGTTGGAGTTTAACTTCCTCAAGGTGCACCATAGTGAAAAACAGCCCCAGGGAGAGACGGAGGATAATGGTTGCAGGGAGGGACAAGGCGGGAAAGCTAGTGGCTGGAGGCTAATCCTAGACTGTCGTGTCAAATGGGAGCCAGGCTGGAAAGCTAGTGGTAGAAAGCCGGGAGTCAGGAATTGGTAGGAATGTACCCAGCAACTGGGAATGATTGGAGGGTGCTGTGAGCACGGCAGCGAGGAGGAAGGGAGTGAAAATTGGAGGTGGGGGTGCAGCAACTTTGAGGCAAGAAGGGAGGTTGAGATCATGGGGAGAGAGGCTGAAGGTCATGAGTTTGGGTATATTGGGTGTGGAGTGCCTGGTAGAGCCTGAGGGGAGAGTTTTGCTTGTGGAGCTAGGGAAAGCACTCCTGCTTCTCCTGGCCCACAAGCAGTGCTAGATAAAACAGTTATCTGCTGGAACCCAATTGACCAGCGTTAAAATCAGACCCCCAGTGGCAGCTGATTTAAATAATATTAAGAGGTGGCCCACCTCTCATTTGCATTATAGCTATATGTATCAGTTCAAGAATGCAATGCAAAACCAAAGCGTACTGAGCTTAATCCATTTCTGTACTGAGTTAATTGCATTCCTCTTCAAAGATCCTGATAGCTGTTTGCTGCAGTGAGAATGAGAACTGAAACTTCTTTGGGGCATTTTATAAAGATTGTAAACTAAAACTCCGTGTAGCTGCATATAAATTTTGTGGTTACCTTGGGGAATCTCAGGATGGGTCATTACCAATTGCTCTGACTGTTCAGAAGTGGATTTGTATTATTCACAATGAGGGCTTTTTTACTATGAATTGATTTTTATATCATATTACAATGTGCACACTGAGTAATTATCGGTCAACAGAGAATGAGAAACTTGTTTCCCAGGCCAGAAATAGTAGACATATTATGTTGTACAGCAGTTCCGTATACCAGTGTAGAATCTATAATTCCAATGCCTAAAACAAACATTTTTAAATTCCTGTCAGCAATGTGAATGGTTCCTCAGACACCTGACTGTGCGGGACAGAGACTCAGCATTAGACGTTAAGCAAAAATATACGGTGGCACAGTGGTTAGCACTACTGCCTCACAGAGCCAGCGACCAAGGTTCAATTCCTGGCTTGGGTCACTGTCTGTGTGGAGTTCGCACATTCTCCCCATGTCTATGTGGGTTTCTTCTGGGTGCTCTGGTTGCCTCCCACAGTCCGAAAGACGTACTGATTAGGTGCATTGGCCATGCTAAATTCTCCCTCAGTGCACCCGTACAGGCGATGGTGTGTGGCAACCAGGGGATTTTCACAGCAACTTCATTGTAGTATTAATGTAAGCTGCTTGTAACGGATAAATTAAGTAAACTAAATGGCCATATAAGTATAGTGTGGGATCACTCACACAATGCCATTTTGTACTGCCCTCCAAGAATCATTTGTATCCTCAATAACTGCTCTTTTAGCTTTAGAAAACGTAATGAAAAGCCTTTTAGCAAAAATACAATTAATGCGACCCTAATAATATTGCTGCTGATCTCAGTAGGATGGGACCCAACACACCAAACATTCCAAATTACAAAACTATACAGGATAAGTTCAGGCACCTTCTTATTGAGGTCCTCATTGTGTTTCCATGGTTACCTCCCAAGTAACAGTAACTGCACTTAAAAAAATCAATTCATTGGCTGTAATGGATTTCTGGACAACCTCAGGTTATGAAAGGCACTATATTAATATAGGTTCTTTCTTTGCTGCAAAATCTATTTCTTTTATAGCCTCTGGTGTTAGAATTTTGCATCTGCACAGGTTTTCAGCCTCAGTTCCTGTTAGTTTATTACACTTTTGTGTCTGTTTTTCCAATCACATACTGCTTAATTCACATTTATACCAGAATCTATCCATGTAAACATGTAAGGTTTTACCAGTGGTGGCACCGTACTATTTCAATAATAAGAGGGGTATAATAAGAGCCCTTCAGCCCATTGTGTCTGCACTGGCCACCAAACATTTCTCTATTCGAATCCCATTTTCCAGCATTTGGTCCATTGTCCTGTGTGCTTCGGCTTTTCAAAAGCTCATCTAAACGATTCTTAAATTTTGTGAGGATTCCCGCCTCTACCACCCTTTCAGGCAGTGAGTTCCAGATTCCCATCACCCTATATTCACCCTGTATGAGTTTGCTAATCAGAGCATGCAGTGTCATAGTCATAAGGTACAATTTTCCCATCCTACCCACCATGGGAATTATAGCAGGTGGGACACGGACCATGTAAAGATCTGTGGAATTCAGGTAGGATTTTCCAGGTTGGGGCAAGTTGCAGCCGGAAAATCCTACCCTTAGAATTTTACAGTATCGAAAGAGGCCCTTTGGTCCATCATATCCACACCGGCCATCCAGCACCTATCTGTTCTCATCCTATTTTCCAACACTTGGCCCATGACTCATTTTATTAAGGTCAACAATGATGTGACGGGGCACACGTCAATTGCATTAGCTGCTAAAACGATGCACTCATTACTTATGTCAATATTTGAACAGGGCTTATTGAGGTACAGTTATTCTAACTGGCTCCAAATGAGCTGTTCTGTTCAAAACCTTCTCCAAACTAGGGCAGCAGCTCCTGAAAATAAAAACCAACAATGCAAAGCCAAAATGTTTATAAGTCACGGTTCTGGGAGCTGCTCAGAAATGAATTCCAACCAGAATTGACCCAAGTATTCAATTAGGGTTTCTTTTAAAGTAATCACGTTTTTGTGGCTCTTTCTGACAGTAATGGAACCAATTGATTGAAAGCACAATGTCAGATATTTCCTCTGTTACCTGACGTGTGTATTCACCATGACAACTAGGCTACTTCACGTTTTGCTTTCTCTCGGGCTCCGGGGCACGAGTAGGAAAGTGCAGCTGTGATCATTTTCAGAGCATCATTTAGCAAATTGCTTCTTTGAGCCAGGTCGCTCCATGTGCAACCTCGAATGTTATTTCAGTTGTAAAAATCTGATTGATTCCAAGTTTTCTGTCCTGAAAAATCATCCTGTTTTTTCAATGAACTTCCCTCCCCCCCCGCAACTCCGAGCCTCGGTCTGTCATTCCCACTTTAAAGTGATAGGTGCCGACTGGGTGTGTGTTCATTTGAAGTGACAGAATGTGGTAAAACCGTCTCTCGTCAAAGTGGCTGGGCTTCTGGATGAATGTGGGAGCAATCAGAATGACTGTATTCAATCATCATGCTACACAGGGATTCCTAACTAGACTCCAGTGCAGCCAGTCATATTTGTGTATGGTCTTTGCCGTATGGAGCAAGACAGGATACAGGTCATCTTCAGCCCCAAATACAAAATAGAATCATAGAATCAGTGCAGAAAGAGGCCATTTGGCCCATCGAGTCTGCACCGACCACGATCCCACCCAGGTCCTATCCCCATAAATCCAAGTATTTACTAATTCCCCCTAACACGAGGGTTATTTTAACAAGGCCAATCAACCTATCCCGCAGATCTTTGGACTGTGGGAGGAAGCTGGAGGAAACTCGCACAGATACATGGAAAACGTGCAAACTCCACACAGAGAGTGACCCAAGGCCTGAATTGAACCTGTGTCAACTGAATTGAAACTGTGTCAACAGGCACTGTGAGGCAGCAGTGCTAACTAACCACTGTGTCGCCCCCAAATGCCCACTGAATTCTCTGCTCCCAGCTTCCAGATTCAGCACTAAACATGTTACTGTGCCTGGGCTGCCATTTTGTTTAGTAAGTTTTGCATTATTGGATAGAACAAACTTTTTCAGAGATGGCTCATTTGATAGCTCTCTCGCTTTTTGGTCGGAAGATTGTAGATTCAAGCCCCACTCCAGGGACATACACACAAACATTGAGGCTGACAGTCCAGAGCAATACTGAGAGAGTGCTGCACTGTCAGAGGTGCCTCAATGTTGGGTGGATGAGATACTCAAACGGGTATATAAGATGTCCATGACACTTGTGAAGAAGAGTGAGGGAGCTGATATCCTGACCAATATTTATTCCTCAATCTCCATCAGCAACTTGCTGCTCAATATCGCATTGCTCTTTGTGGGATCTTACTGTGCATAAATTGGCTGCTATTTTTCCTACATTAAAACAATGACCACATTTAAAAGTATTTCTTTGGTTTTGGGACATCCTCAGGTTGCGAAAGGTGCTATAGAAATGCCAATATTTTCTTCTTTTGGAAGACTTAACAACAATCACTCAACAGCTATTATTTAAAATTTGCATCATGTCCAGTTACAAATATGTCTGTGTCAAAAAATGTTTCATTTTAACCTCCAAATAATAAGAAGCTGTGACTACTTTTTAAAATGTGTAAATTAAATTATAAGAACAAAGAAGTCATATTGGTGACTGCTGAATCTGTACATTAGTAAATTTTGCATTTACTTTGTTGCTGCAGATTTCTGAATCTGCTCTGGAGTAGAAGCAGGGTGAATTTGGATAGCACAGTGGTTAGCACTGCTGCATAACAGACCCGGATTCAATTTCAGCGGTGGCTGACTGTGTGGACTCTCCATGTTCTCCCCATGTTTGCGTGGGTTTCCTCCAGGTGCACCGATTTCTTCCCACACTCCAAAGATGTTAGGTTAGGTGGATTGGCCATGCGAAATTGCCTCTTTATGTCCAAAGATGTGTAAGTTAGATGGATTAACCATGGGAAATGTGTGGAGTTACATGGATGTGGTAGAGGGTGGGATATTTCTGGGTGAGATGCTCTTTCAGAAAGTTGGTGTAGATTCAATGGGCTGAATGGCCTCTTTCTGCACTCTAGAGGTGGGATTTTTTGGCCGCCTGAGCTCAATTTGTGTGATCTGTCCCATACCCACTACGATTCTCGTGTGGACAGGACAGGAAAATTCCAGTGTAGGGATTCTACGGTTCTACAGATTACTGAGCATGAGGAGCTGCACTCGGGTAAAGATGGAGTGAGGAAAGACTCAGTATCGGAGTCACACTCACCCAGTTGAATATTAATTCGCCTCAATGTCTGAACCAGACATGAATAAACTGCTGAGGAACTGTTACGTTTTCTTTTGGAAAACACTTTCATACTGCTCGGTACCACAAACAACAGGGCCAAGGAAGGAAATAGGGGTTATAGTTTCAGATTTGACCCCTATTTCCCTGCCATGTTTCTGCTGTCAGTCAAAGCCCCCGTTGTCAAACCAGGCTGCCAAAAATCACCTCTTTCTCCCTGTGAGACCTGGCCTGATCAAGTTACAGTGAACTAGGAGTATTTTCTCAGCATTTTGACAGACTTCTACAGGGACACAATGTAAACTCCAGAGCACATAAAGAAATAATCCTTCTCTGCTTCCAAAAGAAATGTTGTACAATGATGGTAAAAGTCATGAAACATAATAATTCATGTGCTCCACTGTTCAGTTCTCGCAGCACAGTTGAAACGACTGCTCAAAGCCGTGTCATCTGGGTGAAGACTTCAAGGCTTTGAACTTGGAAGTTTCAGCAAGCAAATAGTCACATACTTGAATCCTGAATCTTGACTATTTCGTTCAACCACGAATGCGCCTTCACAACCTCAAAGCACTCTCAGCTTTTGGGCTAACTTGATTGTAAAGGTTTAGAGAGCGAGCGGAAGATTTTGTAGATGATGCACTGACAAATTTTGTTTCCCAAGCAACAAAATAGGCAGCTGCAGAAATACCAAACTGAGAAAACTAGCAAAACATCAATTGCTTCCAAAGAGCAAACAACTTAGTAAACAGCCCTGAACACTGGACCTGTGCGTTTCCTGTAATTATACTGAGGGTGCAGTGGGTTACAAGTTTATAACATGTTGGTGCAAATGACCTCATGTCTGGAATAAGCAACAAACTCACAACTAGGCACCTGGATAGATAATGGATAGAAAAAGGTTAGAGGGATATGGGCCAAATGCAGGCAAAAAGGGTTAGCTTGGATAGGCTTTTTGGTCAGCATGGGCCACTTTGGGCCAAAGGGTCAGTCTCTGAGCCATGTATTCTATGATTCTAGACACGATGGGCCAAAAGGCCTCTTTTTTGTGCTATAAAACTCTATAGCTATATGATCAGGTGCTGGACAGAAGTCATTATAGAATCATAGAACTCTACAGTGCAGAAAGAGGCCTTTCAGCCCATCGAGTCTACACCAAACACAATCCCACCTGGACCCTACACCCATATCCCTACATATTTTACCCACTAATCCCTGTAACCTACGCATCTCGGGACAAGAAGGGGCAATTTTTTTTTAGCATGGCCAATCAACCTAATCCACACGTCTTTGGACTGTGGGAGGAAACCGGAGCACCCAGAGGAAACCCATGCAGACACGAGGAGAACGTGTAAACTCCACACAGTAACCCGAGCAGGGAATCAAACCCATGTCCCTGGAGCTGAGAAGCAGCAGTGCTAAACACTGTGTTACCAGGCCTAACCACCGTGCTATCATTGTGCTCCCATCTTGTGTCCCAGAGCAGTTGCCACTGAATTTCTACACTCTTGCATTACGATTGGATTTGAAGGGAAAGTATTTGAAAGAAGCTTTGTTTTTGACACAGCTTTGAGTGTCTCTTTCTAATCGAGCAGTAAATGGAACAGGCTGCACAATTTGCATTTATATAGCACCTTAAACACAGGAATGCCATCAGCCAACATTTGGCATGGCTTGTTAAATCTGTTTCTTCCCACATACGCTGCCTTATCTGCTGAGTATTTCCAGCTTTATTTGTTGTTTTTATTCCACATAAAGGGATGTTAGCATGAGTAAGCAAAATCTTGGTCAAAAGATGGAGAAGGAGAAAGGTTTAAGAAAGCAATTACAGACAACAAAGACCTGGCAGCTAATGCAAAGCTGCCAATTTATTTATTATTTATTAGTGTCACAAGTAGGCTTACATTAACACTGCAATGAAGTTACTGTGAAAATTCCCAAGTCGCCACATTCCAGCACCTGAGGGAGAATTTAGCATGGCCAATGCACCTAACCTGTACGTCTTTTGAACTGTGGGAGGAAACTGGAGCACCTGGAGGAAACCCAGGCAGACATGGGGAGAACATGCAGATTCCGCATAGACAGTGACCCAAGCCAAGAATTGAACCCAGATCCCTGCTGCTGAGAGGCAGCGGTGCTAACTTGAAGGCAATTGGAGGTTTCTATGAGGTCAGAGTTGGAGGAACACTATGATCTCCTCCAGCCCCACAAACCTCCGAGATCGGGAGAGGCAAGGCCATGGAGGGATTTTAATACAAGGATGAGAATGAGGATGAGTGGCAGCACAGTGGTTAGCACTGCTGCCTCACAACCATGCTAACCAATTCTCTCTCCGAACAGGCGCTGGAGTGTGGCGATTAGGTGATTTTCACAGTAACGTCATTGCAGTGTTAATGTAAGCATACTTGTGACACTAATAAATAAACTTTAGAATTTGAAACTGAAGTGTTTAGGGACAGTCAGCAAGCACGGAGTGATGGGATGAATGGGACTTGGTGTGAGTTAGGACACAGGCTGCAGAGTTTTGGATGTAAGGGCGGCGTTAAGGGAATAGGGATGAAGCAGCAGTGCCAGCTTCTCCAAGGCAAATCAATCCCACCTTGTCCAGCTATCTGGAGCTGGTTAAAGGGCAGCGTATTGATGAGACTGAGGCTCAGTAACCCTGCAAACGGACAGTGAGCGCCATTGGCTGGTGTGTGTTGAGTTGCAGACAACAAGGTGAATAGAACTGTTGATAAACTAATAGAACGAAAGATTTAGCCCGGCTGCCTCACGTTGACCCAGGTTCGATTTCAGCATTGGTCAAAGTCTATGTTGAGTTTGCATTTCCTCTCCGTGTCTGTGTGGGTTTCCTCTGGATGCTCAGGTTTCCTTACACAGTGCAAAGATGCCTGCATTAGGTTAATTGGACATGCTAAAATTGACCATAGTGTCAGGGGGATTAGCAGGGTAAATTTATGGGGTTATGGGAATAAGGTCTGGATGGGATTGTGGTCAGTACAGATTCAATGGGCTGAATGGCTTCCTTCAGCACCGCAGGGATTCCATGATAAAGCTGCTCCAACTTCTCCCCCACAAGTATTTGCGATAAATGTGGATTTAGTTGGAGGCAGCTGCACTTGTATTCATAGGAACATAGAAACAGGATTAGGCCTCCAGCCTGCTCCGCCATTAAACTAGAACATGGCTGATCCTCTACTACAACACCATCTTCCTGCGTATCCTTTGATGTCAATCCATCGACATCTATTGATGTCTGCTTTGAACATGATCAGTGATGCAGCCTTTCGTTGGGGACAGCAGGTACAGGAAGAATCTATGTATCCATCCAGAGCCCTCAACAAAGCACACGCACACGCACACACACACACACATCATTGATTGTGCACCTTCATCAATATTAACATTTTATATTCTTTAGCATTGAGTGTGAGCCAAAACTCAAAATTTTACTTTTTTGAATATATGAAAAGGCTAAAGAATAACTAGATTGAGTCACTCACCCTCAGGCAAGCGGTGCAAGTGCACAGACACATATAAACATGTAAACATTGACATGGGCCTGTATGTAACCATGAGAGCAAGGAATATATTGATCAATTTTCATTTATTGCATTTTTTTTAACAATGCCAGAAAATTTGAGACCTAACACAGTATTACTCAAACTTTTAAGCTGGGGTGGGGGGATTTCAGTAAAATATACCTTGATAAAATTATTCAAGGATTTCCCTGTATTGTTTCCTCCAACAACATTTTTGGGACTTTTTTACTTTCATACTTGACAACAGGGTACTTTCCTTTATTAGGCTTGAAGGTGGGTGACGGTGACATACAGGATTAATTGGGGGACCGGGGCCATTAAGAATTTGTCATGTAGTGTGAGGTCAGACCAGGCAGTAATATAGGACGCCTTTCCTGAATCGGTGGGCTTTTAACAAGTTTCTGAGTTAATTTCATAAATCTCAGTGTACAAATGACCAGATCTTGGTATTCTCCAACTTGTCATTAGATTGAAATTGATGACCTCTGGAGTTAGTTCAGTCAGGCCCCGTCCTGTATCCTTTGAAATTAAAAAAAATCGATATAATGCCTTTCGTGACCGCAGAACATCCTTGAATCCCAACAGAGCAGAAGGAGACTATTTGGCCCATCGAGTCTGTACCAACAACAATCCCATCTTGGCCCTATTCCCATCACCCAATTTATTTATCTTACTAATCTCTCTAATATATGTGCCCTGGGACACTAAGGGGCAATTTAGTATAGCCAATGTAGCTAGTCCGCACATCTTTGGATGTGAGAGGAAAGTGGAACACCCAGAGGCAACCCGTGCAGTCACGGGGAGAACATGCATAGACAGTTACCCAAGCCAGGAATCGAACCCAGGTCCCTGGAGCTGTGAGGCAGCAGTGCTAACCACTATGCCGCCCAAATTGCATTGCAGTGTATTTCTGAAGCAGAGTGATTGTTGTAGAGTAGGGAACATTTGACAAAATAAAAGTAAGATCATTGTGAAGTTAGGTTAAGAATTATGATCGTTGACTGACTAGATGATTCTCAATCAGCAACAAAGCAAAAGATATTCCTGTCAATCTCTGAGGTTGCAGGCACAAAATGGGGGTATTGTGTAGAAGGGGAACAGAAGGAAAGTGTTTCCCGTGAGGAGCAGTAATAGTTGGGTGTCTGCCATCTATGTTTTGCCTATCTCACGAAACTGGGCAGAAAGTGGATTGGGCAAGGCAAGAGATGAGCTTGGGACAGGACAGTAGGGGGATAGGGACAAAACAGGATGATAAGGGGGAGATGGTGGTGTAACGGTAATACTGCTGGATCAAAATCCAGAGGCCTGCATACAGGGTCCAGCTGCCACAGTGGGATTTAAATTCAATGAATAAATCTGGAATTGAAAGCTTTGTCATTATTTTACCAGCCCGCCCGCCCTAGAATCGGGGATGAGCAAGGCTCATAGAACAGCTGGTCTTAAAGAAAAAGAACAAAGAAAATTACAGCATAGGAACAGGCCCTTCGATCTGCCAAGCTGAATGTGTTGTCCGACTCAACTAAAACCTTCTACCCTTCCCTGGACCATATCCCTCCATTCCCATCCTATTCATGTATTTTTTAAGATGCCCTTTAAAAATCATTACTGTATCTACTTTCCCCGGCAGCTGGTTCCAGGAACCTACTACCCTCTGTGTAAAATATCTGCCTCGTACGTCGCCTTTAAACCTTGCCCCTCGCACCTTAAACCTGTGCCCCCTAGTAATTGACTCTTCCATCCTGAAAGAAAGCAATCCATTCTGTCTATGCCTCTCGTAATCTTGTAGATTTCTATCAGGTCGCCCCTCAATCTCTGTCATTCCGGTGAGAACAAACCAAGTTTTTCCAACCTCTTTTCTGTACCTTTGCCAAAGCCTCCATATCCTTCTGATAGTGTGGTGACCAGAATTGAGCTCTATATTCCAAATGCGGCCTAGCTAAGGTTCTATAAAGCTGAAATGTGACAATTTTTAAATGTGACAAATTTTAAATGCCTTCTTGACTACCTTCTCCATCTGCATTGCCACTTTCGGTGACCTGTGTACCTGTACACCCAGATCCCTCTGAGTCTGGGAGGGATCTTACGAGCCTTGGGTGGGCGAGGCGGTTAAATAGCGGCACTAGTATCAGTAATGGTGGCCATGACAACTATCGTGGATTGTTGTAAAACCCATCTAGTTCACTAGTGTAATTTAGGAAAGGAATTCACCATCCTTAACTGGTTGACTCAGTGACTCTGAACAAGTCTCTGAAATGACCTAACAAGCCACTCAGTCCAGGGGGAGTTAGGGATGGGCAAGAAATGCTGACCTTGTCAGCGATGCTCACATTCCATGATACTGATCAGAAGCAGGGCACAGCACGGGATAGGGATAAGATCTGATTGAGGATCCGACTGGCAGTGGGATAGAAGCAAAGTGACAAGTGAGGCTGGAGTTTCATATTTCCCATAAAAGCACATTACTGCATATGCTGGAATCTGAATCCAAAGGAGAAAATGCTGGAAAATCTTAGCAGGTCTGGCAGCATCTGTAAGAAGAGATAAGAACTGACTTTTTGAGTCTGGATGACCCTTTCTCAAAGCTAGAAGAGTTCTTTCGACCTGCTGAGATTCTCCAGCATTTTATCCTTTGGTTTTATATTTTCAAAGATGTAAAGTTGGTTGAAACTTCAATAACATGCAAACCCATAAGCATGACATCATGAGAGATCAGGAAGTGTGAAAGGGACTTTACTGTGCCTGATTTACAGTGTAAGAAATTCCTAAACTTCCCACTGAAGAAAAGCTGGGTCAGTGTAACCTCAAGCAGTAATGTTTGGATAGGACAGGTTACCAGATAATTTACCAGAAGATGCGATAAGCTGGTTTGCAATCTCTGTATCCTGTCAACGGAAAAACATGTAAATCCAGATGTGACCACTCTCTTTGTGATAAGAAATCTCTCGGTATCTTAAGAGCTGGCAACCTGTAGAATATCCAAAAATGTGTGGGTTAGGTTGATTTGGCCAAGCTAAAGATTGCCCCTTAAAGTCCTGAGATGCGTAGGTTAGAGGGGTTAGTGGATAAATACGTAGGAATATGGGGTTAGGGCCTGGGTGGGATTGTGACTGGTGCAGTTCAATGGGCCGAATGGCCTCTTTCTGCACTGTAGGGTTTCTATGATTCTGTGAATGACCCAGTGATTTTGCAGTGGATCCACCCCTGTTCAAACCCAGAAAACCAATCCTCTCTCGCTTTATGTTCCCCTCCTCCCAATTTCCTTCATTTCCACAGTCACTCCTCCTATTCTCCATTCAGTTGCACCTAATCAAATCCCCTTAGGATCCCCTCCTAATCAAACTAGAAATGGGTTTTCTAGTTTGCAATTGTTTGAAAGTGCTATTGGTATTCCACTTTCTGGCTGTTTGGCAGAAAATAATTGTTATTAGAAGACACTTTTTTTTTTTTATTCATTCGTGGGATATGAGTATCGCTGGCTGACGTCACTGGAGGGCTGAGAGTCAGCACATTGCTATGGCTCTGGAATCACATGTAGGCCGGACCTAGTCAGATTTCCTTCACTAAAGGCCATTAGGGCCCTGATGAGTTTTTCTGACACGGTCATCAGTAGATTCTTAATTCCTAATTCTTTTTTATTGAATTCAAATTCCGCCATCTGCTGTGATGGGATTTGAAACCAGCTCCCAGAACATCAACTGGGTTTCTGGATTAATAATCTAGCGATAACAGGCCATCGCCTCCCCTTAGAGTGGAAGACACAGAATGGGAGAAGAATTAACAAAATATTTGACATTCCATTTTATGTCAGCACTTGGCAGTAGAAATATTTACGTAATTACAGTTATGACAATATTTATAATGTAAATATAGATATACTTCTGGCATTAGGCATCTTTCAATCAACCTGTACATAACCATGCATCTAGGCTCTACTAGTTTAAGCTTTTAGGTATGGTATTTTTATTAGCCATTATATGGCCATTGTTATGAGAGAACAATTGGCCTAGAAATTTGATGGTTTTGCGTATGTGTGTGTATGTGTGTCTGTCTGTCTGTCTCACTAATATGGTGATCTTATAACCAATCCTCCTCCGCTTTATGTCCCCCCCTCCTGATTTCCCCCTTCCTGAATCATTCTCCCTCTCCTCCCCTCAATTGCACCTCCTTCCCTTTAACAAGAGGCTTAAGTTTCAAAGCCTGATGCACTGGTGTGCTGTCCGGTGAGACCCAGTGGGTGTCCACAGCTCAATGAATTAATTTACACGAGGCTGTAGGCCCGGTTTCAGAGGTACCTATAAAAGCCCGGAGACTATGCCATTTGTCCACGACTAGGACGTCGAATTGCCCGTTATTCTTATGCAGAGTGACAGGATTTCTAGCAGTAAGCAGCAACAAATGTGTGAAACTTGGCAAAGCATGACACAGGAGGCGAGGAGGCTTCTGAGTGTGGAACAGCCACGGAGACAGTTGGTCAGTGGAAGAGATTCAGGATCCTGTGGGCCAGGTGCTAATTGGGATTAATGAAGGACTCTGATCTCATACCAAGCTCCTGAGTTAGCAGCGCATCACTGCATTCTGCACCATGAGGGGCCCAGCGGAGAGGAACTGGTCAAGCTGCTCTACTGTTGTGAACCAAACAACAAACCAACTGGCAATGGAAGAGTTTAATATTTGTAGGTGGCCCTGACAGAGAGGGATAGTTAAAAAAATTGAATGATTCAATCATTTGAATTAAGATCCCGTGAACAGCACAGAAAGTGGGAATTTAGTTTCTCTTTTTTAAAAAATTATTAGATGATTTAACAGAATGGACTGTACTAGTTACATGACTCTACAACTGTAGGTTGTTGGACCTTAAGCTTTATTCAAATTTAAAATCTAGTTTATTGGCTGCAAGAGAGAAAAAAATGCACTTTAGGAAAATAATGAACAGCCTGGAGATTTTGTTCTGAAACTAAAATGATCAATACTCTGCATCAACCTGTCAGCGCCCCTTCAAAACCTACATCTAGAAAGACACATGGGAGCACCATCACCTGTAAGTTTCCTTCCAACTCATCATCCTGGTTGGAAATGTATCGCTGTTTCCTTCACTGTCACTGGGCCAAAATCCTGGAATGTCCTCTCTCTCAGCACAGGGACAGCAGTGATTCAGAAAGACAGCTCACCACCACTTTCTCAAGGCCAGTTAGGAATAAATATTGGCACAGCCAGCGACGTCCGCACCCCATGATGAATGAAAAGAAATTCAGCATGTTTTATGGTGTAGGAAGTAACTATGTTGTGGGTAAAGAAATCCAAACAGACCGATCTTTTGGATTTAACAGAGAATGAGAGAAAATTTGTTTTAAGTGGGGTCTGACCTTGAATGATTTCTCACCATATTCTGGCTCATTGTGTCTCAGCTTTGAGCCAGGCAGACCAGCAGGGTTACAGGGTTGATGCTTAATCTCCAGATTGTTAACAGATAACAACCAGAGCAGGTGAGCATCTGTGCCCGTATTATCTTCATTCTTTCTTATTCCAGTGCTCTCCTGGATGGTGTCCTAACCATCACCCTGGATAAACATCAATTCATCCAAAATCTCAACTGTCACATTCTCTCCTGCCTTCTTAGCTTTTCTGACATCTTGATCTTCATTGGCCACTCTTTTAACATCTCCAATTGAAAATTCTCATCTTCAGGTTTAAATCCCTTCATGCTTTGTCCTCTCGTGGTCTGTTCCAGCTTTACAACAGACCCCGACTTTATAAAACTCTCTGTCCTGTTGACTGAAAGCCCTCATACATGACATCCTCGCTTTCCCCCTCTACTGGTAACCTGTGACTTCAGCGATATATATCAAACACTTGGGGGAAGGTAATTTTCTCCTCCTACCACCCTGTCCCTCTGCCCTCAGGAATTGTTGGCAGACCGTGAAAAGGTCTGTTGATCTCGGGCAGGATTTTCTGGTTTTTGGAGGAGCACGGACGGAAAATCCTGTCCTCCAGAATTTGTACTCTAAACCCCTGATGGGCATGTGGATGAGGAAGACCATTCAACCCATCTCAATTTGTTCATTTGGACAGTACCCAGAGACTGTTCAATTATTATGTGATTCCCAGAGTTTGCCTCCATTACTCTATCCAGGAATCCATTCCATTGCTTAGTCTCCAATGTTTGACAAACTTCCAGGATAGTTTTAACTGTCCTCCCTACTAGTTTGGCCCTGTGTCTCCTTCCCGCAATTTTATCAGAGTAGTATTCTGACTTTCTCTTTTGCATTTCCTGACATTGCATTCTTCCAATTCTGGCCTCCTGCACTTCCTGATTGTCATTGCTCCATCATTGATGACTCTATCTCCAGCTGCCTAGACTCTAAGCTCTGGAATTCCAACTCTCCACCACTCTGTTCCTTTAAGGAACTCCTTAAAACTTCCCTCTTTGATCAAGCTTTTGATTACCATGCCCTAATATCACTTCATGGGGCTCAATGTGACATTTTGCCTGATAATTCTCCACTGAGGCACTTTGGGACACCTTACTCCAGATAATCACAAGTTGACTATTTTATACACTTCTATAAGATAGCCTTTTGATGCAACCATTCAACACTGAAAAGTCCAGGTTCCTGAACAACAAGCCCAACTGTGTTTAGAATGCTATTCTTTTCCAAAACCAACCAAGGGTTGGCTGTAAGTCTAGCATTGCTTGGGTATGTGGAGTGCTGAGGAGAATGGCTGTTTATGTGTGGGAGGGGAGAGATGAGTAGAGTAATGTTGGTTCATTGCTTGTTTAAGTTTTATTTATTAGTCTAACAAGTAGGCTTACATTAACAATGCAATGAGGTCACTGTGAAAATCTCTCAGTTGCCACGCTCTGGTGTCAGTTCGGGTACGCTGAGGGAGAATTTAGCATGGCCAATACCTTTGGTGCAGTAAGTAAAGTTGTTAATTCAGAAAGTACATCAAAGACTCTAATAAGCCCATTGACCATATTGGCTCCACAGCATAAAAATAGGCATAAATGGGAAATGGTACTTTTTATTCCTCTGTATTTTTGTATACACGTATTTACATGTATAATATAGAAGTAGCTTTGGCATCTGGTTTTCATTTGAGAGACTTTCTAGACAGCTTACTCTAAGTTTGAGCTGGCTGTTTCTTAGCCAGACAGGTGGCAGTCCCAGTATGTGTTTAGATTCAGCAGGGCTGTGCAGACTGGCGCAGTAACAAGACAATCAGTGGGTGTCGGACGTACTGTCAGCGCAAATCTGTAATCAATTCCTTGGTTAAACAGAAATAATTATCCTAAATGACAGCAGTTCTTCATCACCATGGTTTCGTGTTTTACCTCCTGTTGGCCGGAGCTTTCTGGATTTGGCTATTACACACTTTTAACAAGCTTCCATGTGGGAAAGGAGAGTGGAGAATGTACCAAAAGGAAAAGAAATATTGTAAACAGCCTCTGGCAAATCCAGCTTATGGAAAAATGAGCAACGTTATGTCCTGTGATGTTTTTCACTGCTGTAGATCATCAACTCCCTTCATCAAACAGACTGAGACGCCCCTAAGGTCTCAGCCCATGGTTCAGTGGTAACATTCTTAAAAAGCTGTGAGTTGGAAGTCCTATTCAAGAAATTAGGCTGACACTTGCAGTCGCTGAGGGAGTGCCACACTGTCAGAGATGCTGTTTTTCAGCTGAGACAGCAAACGGAGGCCCCTTTTTTGTGCTCAGTGTCCACAGGTCCCATGACAATATTCAATGAATGTTTTGCCTCATCTTAGCCATTATTTATCCTTTAATCAACATCACGAGCAAGAAATCATCTGGTAATTATCGTATTCCTCGGGACTTGATTGTGTGAAAATTGCCTCTTCCTTGCATTACAATAATGACTTCAAATAAAAGTATTTCATTGAGAGTAAAGCACTTTGGGATATCCTAAGGTCATGAAAGCTTCTATATAAAATCTTTAATTCTGATTTTTTTTTAATTTCTAACTCCATGTAAATCACTCACTGGCTTACAATAATTCCCTGTCTGGCAACACCTCCATTGTAAAGTCATTATCCTTGTTTTCCAATTCCTAAAAGGCCTTGCTCCTTCCTATCTCAGTAACCTTCCACAGCATTCACAATCCTCTGTGATATCCGCTCTTTTCCACTTTTGGTCTTTTACACAAATCCCATGTTTTGACCGCTGTACCATTGGTGGCCATCTTGCAGCTGCCCTGGCTATTAGCTCTGGAATGCCCTTTCAGAACCTCTTTGCTTCTAATTTTCCCTCTTCCTTTAAAATGCTCCTTAAAACCTACCTCTTTGAACGAGCTTTCTAGCACGTTATGTGGTTCAGTGTCGAATTTTTGATTAATAATGGTCTCGCAAAGTGGTTTGTGGCATTTTGCTACATTAATTGTGTGTGGTTTTGGTAGCAGTACTGGCGTGGATGAATCATTCACTACATTGCTGGTTGTTCCATTGCTGAGGTACATATCTACACAGTGTGTGAGTAAGAGGAACCTCATGCTTCT
This sequence comes from Sphyrna mokarran, assembly GCA_024679065.1. NCBI lineage: Eukaryota > Metazoa > Chordata > Chondrichthyes > Carcharhiniformes > Carcharhinidae > Sphyrna > Sphyrna mokarran. The sequence continues at coordinate 20,192,256 of JAGIQG010000028.1, read as the reverse complement.
CTCACTCCTGCCTTACTATACATGATGCATCCACTGCAAAACTTCACCAGTAATCATACAAAGGACCAGATAGATTGATCAACTTCATGATGGTTGCAATGTATAATTGAAAATGAAGAGAAACTGCTTGATTCTACCTCTGTCCAATCTGTGTTGAAACTTCAGCGGAAGAAATGCTTCTACTATCACTGCACCTGATGAAGGCAAATGTGATCTTTAACTTTACAAAGTTGCCCAAAATTGAAGCGATCCCAAACACTTGATAGAAAATGTTAAATTTGAAACAAGATGTGAGATTACTGTTTTGGCTGTAAGATGTTTCATTTTAATATTGGACCAGGATACAATCTATATAACAGTGAGGCGAACAACACTTTGTGCAATCTGCACACTGGTAATGACAATGTCTTCTTGTGAGGGCAAATGTGAGGGTCAAATGTGAAATCTGTAAATTGTTGTCCATGATGCAATGCTCCAATGTTAGCTTCTCGAGAATGGCAGTTCATGGTCCAATTCACTATTGAAATACACTGATTGGTATGAAATTCCTGTTTTTGCAATGCAGGTACACATTGAATTCACTACAGCAAGTTTGGGCTTATTTATTTCAGTGTGCATATGTGTTAAAGGTTTTAGAAGTCTTAATTACTGCCAGATAACCTCTCTGGCACTGAAAATCAACTGTTACAAGTTTAGAGGTTTGGGTTAAATGGCCCTGGTTAATTTTCCCCTTAATTAGCACAGGACCGCTGAGGCTAATGAACTCCTGTCCAAACTAAGATCAGCTATGTTAATGCAGCTTGAACAGGGGAGCTTCGCGCAATGTATACTACAGTATCTCACATGGTGCTGCAGTTACCAAATGAACCATTGTGGAGTCTCCATCTAGCCCCGGTGAGAGGTAATATGATGAAGGGCCCTATTTTACCATTTTGATTTTAAGTGCTGTGTGGATTTGAAACTAGGAGTGTTTCAGGTTCGATTTTCAGATCTGTTCTGAGGCGCTCCCATATATTGCAAAAATATCAGCGATTCCAAATCACACTGCAGAAGCCTGTGGGCAGGGCTTAACTTACCAAAATCTTATAGCTCCGATTGACACCTCCAACTGTGCATGCGCAGAAAAAGAAAGGTAGAATGTTGCTCCCCTGCCATATCCCTCCCAAGCTGCTAATGTCTTCCCCTGATCCTCACAGACATTACCCCACCCCCACAACATTCCTGACCATGTTATCCCCCCCCGCCCCCATATCCTCATTCGAACACCAATCATGGACGCTTTTCCCCAAACCGATTACAGGCAGAGTGGCAGCAGACCCCCTTCTGCCCCGACTGACGACAGGCAGGGTGGCAGCGGACCCCCTTCTGCCCTGCTGATCACAGGCAAGGTGGCAGCGGACCCCCCTACTCTCCCCTGACTGATCACAGGCAGAGTGGCAGCGGACCCCCCTACTCCCCCTTGGACTGATCACAGGTAGAGTGGCAGCGGACCCCCCTACTCCCCCCTGACTGATCACAGGTAGAGTGGCAGTGGACCCCCCCACCCTTAGCTCCCACTGATCACAGGCAGAGTGACAGCAGGCGCACCTCTACCTCCTCCCTCACTGATCTCAATCAGAGAGCTGTAGGACTTATCTCCTCACTAACCCTCACTGATGGTGCACCCGAATTGGACTTTAGTGGAGCATTTCTGTTTGGTGCTGATTCTGGATGGCCAAACATGGTAGTAAACGGGGAAATGCTGGTAAAGTTGGGCCGCGCAACCCGTTAAGTCAATTTAAATGCATGCAAATGCATTTAAATGGCCGTCGCACCCACTTGAGGCTTGGTCCCGATGGTAGCCATTTTCAGGCCTTGGTAAAGGGGGAACTGATGCGGAGCGGACTTGGATCGCATTACTCACCTCACACCCAACGTTACCAAGTTTTCGTGCCCAAAAATGGACGCAACGCAATGGTAAAATCGGGTACAAATTCCCTTCCGTTAATTTACGCAATTATCATCTTCACAAAGATTAAAAGGGTCCCAGTGAATCAGTCAGTATGAGATGGAGCAGTCAGCGTTTGTCTGCAGCAGTTTTGCTGTGGTCTGTTGGCCTCAAGCCATTGTTGTCTCTATGATCTACTGTTGGTTTACCAGTTAAATATTCATTCCTGCAGCTGGTCTTGTGCCATATGGACTCATTGATTACCTGTCAGCAACTTGGTCTACAGCCAAGCTTTTAATTATAGAGGTGATAAGACAGATTATTGTCAGTTAATAGCTTAACCGCTTTAAAACAAGTAACTGAAATGAAAACTCGAACTTATTAATACATTCACAGTCTCAGGTTTACTGTGGGGTAGACTTTTGCAGCTCTGGAGATGGACTGAGAGGCAGGAGGCCTAATAAAATGGTGGCACAGAGTGTTGGGGAGAATCCTGACACCCTCCTGTCAGTGCTGTGTATTGGCAGTGGTGGGAATGGCAGCGGCACAGCCCCTGGACTGTGGGGAGCAGATGGCCAAATAACAACTGCTTACCCTCCTCTCCAATAGGCTGTGTGAAAAGACTGCCCAGGTATATCCTGATGGCATTGCAGAGAGCTCTGATGTGGCAGGGGAAGCGCTGGAGGGTGGGAGGTGGTTTCCATTCTGTCCAACCCATGGCCCAGAAGGGGCTCCTCAATGGTGATGGTTGCCTCCCGTTGCTCTGCTGCCACCACTGGAAGGGTCACCCTGCCGATCTCTGGGGCCTAGGCGCCTGGCCCAGGCCTGGCCTTCATGGGTACCTCAATATGCCCTCTCCTCCCCCTCTGCAGCCTCAGCGGTGGCCATTTCTATTTGTGATACTGCCCATTTGCATGGGCACCTGCAGAACAACCCCCTCCATGTCCAGGGTTCCACCACCCACCCGCGAGGGTTTGGGATATGTCCGGGTGGCGGGTCCAACTATTTATTGGCAAAATCCAGGCTGTAAGAGCAACACCATTTATCAATGAAAACCACAGCTCACAGAGTAAGATGGCCTTTTATATTTAATTAAAGAGACAGCAGTGTGAGGTTTGCACACTAGGAAAATCCCAGGGTTAATGCTACATAGAATTACTTCCAACATCACAGTCAGTTTCTGAACACCCCTTTGGGGTTTTTTTTGTTGAATAATATAATGCAGTGGTTGGCATCCCTCCCCCTGGGCCAGAAACCCACTTCAGGACTTGATGGTCATGGAAGGCGCGTTCATAACCTGGCCAAAGGTTGGGATTCTGAGGCTGTAAATCCATAAAATGTACCTGATGACAGGCATTAAAGGAAGAGTTTGCTAGTCCGCCATTGGCATGCCGTTGCAGTATTTCCCCAAGCATTATTATGGACCAATCTAATTGGAGTCCATGGCTGCCAATTCCATCATGGGGCTGCAGGACCTGAAAGGGGTGGGGGGAAGAGGAATATAAGGAAGTTATTCCGTTGAAACAATTTGTGGAATGGGTGGGTGGGAGGTTACGTTACAGCATAACAGCCAACATTCAGAGTGGCCGGTCATTCCCAGAGACGTGATGGGGGGGCAGTGTCACGGACTCGGACCAACACACACATGTACACAACCCCACATACGTGCGCGCACACACACGCACGCACACACACATGCACACAACCCCATATACGCACGCACGCACACACATGCATACAACCCCACACACACCTCTCACACACACACATACACCAAAAAATGGAATATCTGTATATTTTGCTCTTCTATCCCAGGCACTTAAGAAATATAGGTTCAGAAACATTTAGTGCTAAAGAATGTGATGGTTGTATGAGACATCCTAGCTGCACAGACCCCTCTCCTGCTCTGAGTAGCAGAGGCATTTTTGATTAATGGAGGTTAAGCAATGAAATGTCAAAACTTCTAAAGGGTCAAGGTGATGGAAATGTGGAGAGTTTAGAAAATGGATCATGGTCATTTGTGTGTAACAAGGCCCCATCACTGAGAAAATAAACACCTTGTTGCTTTCTCTGTTAGTACCTACTGAAACTGTGACCTAAACTACTTTATTTCTATTGAGCACACCGTATAAAAAATGTATAAGTGTTTCCTTCTCTTGAAATATGTATGAGTCTTGTGAATAGAATCTTACATGGAGATAATATGCTACTGATCGGAGATAGTCACTCCTGTGTCGCAGTTTTTAACTAAATTAAACAGGAGACATTGCATGTGGACCTGAATGAGCATTTTTCTCTAGGGTTCATCACCTCCCCATTACTACTTGAAAAAAAACTCATAATGTGGGCATCACTGGCGAGGTCAACATTTATTGTCTATCCCTAGTTGCCCTCAAGAAGGTGATGGTGAGCTGCCACCTTGAACCACTCCAGACCCTGTGGTGTAGGTGAGTCCACAGTGTTCTTAAGGAGGGAGTTGCAGGATATTGATTGACCTGATGACAGTGAAGGAGCAACAATATTTCCAAATCAAAATGGCAAGTGACTTGGAGAGGAACTTCCAGGTGGTGGCGTTTCCATGTGTCTGTTGCCCCTGCCCTTCCAGGTGGTCAAGTTGTTGGTTAGAAAGGTGCTCTTGAAGGATTCTTGGTGACTTGCCTCAGTGCATCTTGTAGATGGTACACACTGCTGCCACTGTGCATCGCTGGTGGATGGGGTGCCAGTCAAGCAGGCTGCTTTGTCCTGAATGATGTTGAGGTTCTTGAGTATTGTTGGAGCTGCACTGTTCCAGCAAGTGGAGAGTATTCCCTCACATCTTGACATGTGCCTTGTAGCTGGTGGACAGGCTTTAGATGAGTTACTCATTGCAGAATTTCCCCAGCCTTTAATCTACTCTTGTGGCCACAATATTTACATACTGGTCCGGTTAAGTTTATGGTCAATGAAAACTCCCAGGATGGGGATATTCAGTGATGGTAGAATCATACAGTGCAGAACAAGACCATTTGACCTGTCGAGTCTGCACCGACCACAATCAACCCAGGCCCTATCCCATAACCCCAACAATCTTGCCTTGTTCCGTTTCCTTGTTCATCTTTCCAGCAAAGAATTCCTTTATAAATGTGGAATTACATCAAATTTACAGATCAGAAACAAGTTATTCAGCCCAACTGGTCTGCGTGCTAATATTAATGTTCCACATCAACCTCCTCCCATCCTGCTCCATCTAACACTCTCAACTTAATTCTCTACCCCTTTCTCATCCATGTGTTTATCTACTTTCTGCTTAAGTGCACTTTTGCTGTTCACCTCAAATACTCCTTGTGGTAGCATGTTCCACATTCTCATCGCTCTGAGCAAAGAAGTTTCTGCTGAATTTCTGATTTAATGCTAGCTGTATTATATAAATGATCTCTAATCACAAGTGGAGACGTCTTCTCTATGACTGTTCTATCCAACCCTTTAATCTTAAAGGCCTCTATTAGGCCATTCCTCATCCTTCTCTTTTCTTGCGAAAAGATCCCAGCCTTTTAATCTTTCCTGGCAGTTATCCCAAGTTTTTGGATGTGGGGTTGTCCAAGTTGTCAGACAACGAGTAAAAGAACCTGACCAAACTCCCAGCTCTACAATGAAGCTGATGGCCTTCTAAGTCTATTTTTTTAAGAAGTTTTTTTTTCCCTGTGGAGAAAGTGCTTTGGCAACAGCCCACAATATAACTGAAGTAGACAGTCATTATATGCAAATATAGGCACATTATTCCAGGAGGCAACATGTTGCAACATCCCTGAAAATGGTGCTTAATAATAAACTAGCAAGCCAAGCTATGGCTGCAACATCATTGTAATGTAATCAGTCATTACTGATTCAAATTATTCTGCATTAGATATTAAAGCACAACACCCAAGCAAGGATTAATAGCCCAATTTTGTTGTGCAACAAACTTTGAGAGAACTAATCAAACGTTCTTACACTCCCAGAAAATTGCAGCTCATTATTCATTATTATTAATGCATACGTTTTCGGTACCAAGTGGAAAAATTGCATTAACCAAAGAGTAAAGTGTCATTTAGGTGACTAATGCATTTACAGCAAGAGTGTTCAAGCACCCTTCAGTGATATCCAGATTTAATTAGGCAGGATGCAGGGTTTACCCGTGCGCTGAATGCAGTGCCCCAATTGAATTAAAAGGCCAGCAGACAGTCCAATATTTCTCTAATGGATCCAGCAGAGTAGACCATTGATTTTTGGGATACTGAATCATGTAGATCAAATTCTCCTTTTTCAAAAGAGATTGTGCGTGGCAAGTTTATCCATCTTCTATGGACAAAAAGACAGGGGAAGTGCAGGTCCAAGTCTGGATATTGTACCAGTTGGTGAAGGATTATACTGAAGCCAATCTTTACATTGTCTTAAATTTGTTTATGGAATGAAACATTACAAACATATACCTCCTATCTTGATACAATAACTGTCTCTATGGGCTGAAGTGAAACCTCAAGTAACGCCTTCTAATTGCATATGATCAAGGCATGATGCAGCACTGCTTTGTTCAAAAGTAGAGATTGCCCACTACTAGGAGGATGTGGGTATGAGGTCTCCATGTGATGTGTCACACAGACACCAACAGAACCCATCCCATGTTAAGATATGCAAAGTAAAATACTGTAGATGATGGAAATTTGAAATTAAAAATTTTAAAAAATGCCAGAAATACTCAGCATTCTCTCCGAGAGAGAAGCAGAATTAATGTTTCAGGTTGTTTTTGCTAATTTATGAAAGTAGTCTGTGTAATCCCAAATCCTCTCATGGTAACAAAATGAATAAATAACTGGGGTTAATTGGGCCGACAAGGTAATGGCCACCTTTCAGAATGAGAGATCTAGGGTTTGAATTTTGGTGAGCGAAGTGGAGAGGCTGAGATTGGCCTTCTTGGAGCAGCAAAGGTAAGGGGCCATTAATAGAGGTTTTGAAAACAATGAGGGAATTTGATAGTGAGGCAAAAATGTTTCCTCTGGCAGGAGGCTGGGTAACCCTGAGGTGTTATGGTTGTGAGGCGTGGAGATGGTTGTATTTCCCTTGGCCTGCTACTCATCCTGCTCCACACAAACCAAGTATTGGCTTCTCCTCTACATTTTTACTCAGAAGATTACTGCCAGCATCATATCCCTTCCTTTACATAGACTGTATCTCTCTGTTTCTCTCCTCCCTCCAGACTCCTCCAGTCGTATCACTGCCGCTTTTCTCCCTTCCAGGACTATAGCGCTCTCCCAACCCTATCTTCCCCCATTAACACTAGCAGTGTCCTCAACCTTTGTAAGTACATCATAATAGTCTAGATTGTTGAGGCGCAGTGCTTTACACAAGATATCTCACAGACCACTGGTGTGCTGGCAATGATGCCAGTGACAGTCATAGCTCAGTAGGAGCACTCTCATCTCAAGAGTCAGCAGTTTGTGGGTTCAGAGTCCCGTACCAAAAACTTGGGGTGGGATTTTGCAGCCTTGAGGCTGGAAATTCCTCCCATCTCCCCCAGCAAGGTCAACAGACCTTTGCATGGTCTGCCTCTTGCCCACTATGATTCTTGTGACGGACAAGATGGAAACATTCTGAGCACAACATTGAGGCCACCTCTCAGTGCAGTTCTAGAGGAGTGCTGGCCTGTCAGAGGTGCCCTCTCCCAGGTGGAGGAAGTTGACGGCATTGCTGTTGGCAGGATCTTGCTGTGCAGCTTGGCTGTTGCATTTCCTGCAACAGTTCAGTTGTACGTTGCTGGCTGTAAAGTGCTTTGGGGCATCTTGAGGTTGTGGAAGGCGCTATGTAAATGCATATTCTTTCTCCGTGTATTTGGGTACTTGGAGTAGACTGCATCACGTGAGTCAAAGCAGAGCTGGGGAGGGAGAGGCAGATAGAAAGGGCAGATACATGAATCCTGGTTACTAACTTGACATGTGTTGACCAGTTAAACATGAAATGAACAGAAAATGCATAAAAGGTGCAGCATGCTCATGAACATTGGGAAAGTGAAACAGATTTTGAGTGTAAACGCACAGTAGGAATCCAAGGTCGGATGTTTCCCTCTCCACTTCACTCTTTTGGAAGCTTTTCCAGTGCATCTCATTATTCAGATTTCCATTATTCCCAGTCTTCTTTCTCTCTCTCTCTGCTGCTTCTGTGTCCTGAGACCGGGAATACATCAAGAGAGCGTTGACACAATGCTGTTATATCGTTGAGCAATGGAGAGTGGAGCCAGGCTTGGAATTTACCACAAAGAGAAAAGGCAGGACCTTCAAAGAAACTGGAAGAAGTTGCTGGAATTCTTCTTCATGGGGCTGTTTTATCTGTGGCCTGCAACACTCCCCCAGCTGTGTTTGGAGTTCAGGGCCCAACAGGGAACTAGGCAACAGATGGTGCGCTCAGCATTTCTCACAGTTCTGTCTATTAGGGTAATAGTAAGATTGCAAGGTCCTACACGTATATACAGCAGGCCTGTAGTCTTTCACATATGTACAGCACATTGAAAGAGGGAGTTGTTGACTTGAATTGAATCCAAATCTCTTGCAAGCTTCAATAAATGATAAAATTATATCCCTGTCTAGCTGAACGGTTTCCTCAATTTTTGCCTGAGAACAGGTCCAGGCCAGGATGATGTCACTAAATTGATGGAAACAACAGTCTTGCGTAACTGACTTCAGTGTGTGCACTGTATAGAGTATGAACAAATCGGACTCATTGGTGAATTTTACATGTCAAGTTAATTACGAACCTTGAAGTTTCACCCAGCCCAATCATATCTCTGGCAGCAACAACTCGAGAGATAAAGCATATGTGGTTGAATGTGGCCATTTTGACTGGTTAACCACTAGTAGACCAGCAGAAGTTCATGGCAGTCCCATTCACAGTACTGTATCACAGTTCTATATAAGGCATTTCCTCCTTTGGTTCCCTTCTCTGCAGAAGACACCAATCTTAGTTTGTACATAGGGCCCAACAGAAACCTGCAATCACCCACCTCGATACCTACAAGATTTAGATCAAGTGTCAGCAAGCTGTTTGACTATTGGAAGTAATAACCACAGAGCTCTCTCCTGGCGACCTTCCTATTGACTGGTGATCAGAAGTCAGAACTCCCAACACCACAACCCCCACCCTGACATCCCAGTAACATTGAGGTCTGTTGTCGCATCACAGAAATTTAAAGCGCAAAAGGGATCCGTTCAGCCCATATGGATATCTGAGGGAGAAGTTGTGCTTATTCTTCACACCACCCTGCTTCTTGCCCATAATCATAGAATCCCTACAGTATAGAAGAAGGCCATTCAGCCCATCAAGTCTGTACTGAGCACAATCCCACCCAGGCCCTTTTCCCAGAAACGCATGTAATCACTCTGTTAATCCCCCTCGCACTAGGGTCAATTTAGCAATCCGCCTAAGCCGCACGTCTTTGGAGTGTGGGAGGAAACTGGAGCACCCGGAGGAAACCCACGCAGAAACAGGGAGAACATGCAACCTCCACACAGTCACCTGGGTCCCTGGCACTGTGAGGCAGCAGTGCTAACCACTGTGCCACCCTAGAAATTTCTCACCTTCATGTACCTATTTGACTCCCTTTTCAAATTATTTATGAAATCCGCTTCCACCATCCTTTCATGCAAAGCCTTCAAGATCTCGACAGCTCTGCCCAGTGAAAGAAATTCTCTTCATCTCCTTCAGGTCTCTTGCCAATGATTTTAAATCTATGGTATCTGGTGATTGATCCATTCGCCCGAGGAAATAGGTTTTCCTCCATGTGCTCAAACAAAATCTGCAATCATCCTTAAAGTCTTGATTTTGTCCCCTTTTAACCATGTCAGTTCCAAGGAGAACTTTTCCCATTTATCCTCACTCTGTCCAAATCACTGGTCTAGCTGAGTTCAGTTTACTCTGAACTGGAATCAGAAGAGAGAATGCTGGAAAATCTCAGCAGGTCTGGCAGTATCTGTAAGGAGAGAAAAGAGCTGATGTTTCGAGTCCAGAGGTTCCTTTGTCAAACACTTTAACAAAGGGTTACCTGGACTTGAAATGTCAGTTCTTTTTTGGTTTCAGATTCTAGCATCAGCAGTCATTTGCTTTTTTACTTAGAACTGGAGCCTGTATATGGAATCCGAGCCAGCTGATGAACCAAGACACGGCGCTGTTTTTTACTGAGTTTATTTTGTCCACTTTTATAGCACTTCCCTCAACCCCCAGTGTCCCAACTAGTGCCAACTTGTACTCTACTGAGTATATCAATTAAATTGATTAGTGCCTTTATAAAGGGGCATTGCATCTCTGTTTGAACACAACAAGTGGACATATTAGCAAATCAAATTAAAATGATAGCCCCTTAAAGAGACAAAACACCTAAGGAAACTTATTGAACTAAATCAAAATCTGGTTTTAAGCACCCCAGCCCACTGGTCGCCAGAGTGTCCCCTATTTATATGTACTCAACATACTTAATTAAACAATGTCCTTCACTTCTGATTCCTAACATAAAACCAAAATACCATTAACAGAGGCTTCTTGGTGTGTCGTTTCATTTCCACAATTGACAACACACTTTCCAACCGATAAAAGTGTCATACCCTTGATGGCTGAGATACAAGATGCCAGCAATCCTGCTTATCAATTTTTCTTTCTCTTTCCCATTTATTTTGCAAACCAAAATCACATTCTCATGATCGATTATTGTTTGTTGTGTATGTGACATTCGGGGCATGACAGGGAGTGACAATCTTTCTTGTATCTCTCTGATTTATGGTCAGAACGGCAGCCCGTCCTGGTGTTGCTGCTTTTCTCACAGATGTTCATGCAGTTGAAAGTCCGCTTACATCAAGCAATAGTGAAACAGGCAGCTGCAGGGAAGGGATGGGAGTGATGTACTGATAATCTCAAGTTGCCTAGTCCCCCTTTAGTGGGCCCTCAGAGGCTCGGTTTTAATTGCGCACATGTATGTTTTTGCTGAGCTAACCTATTGTATTTGTCTAAAGGCGCATTGTTTAAGAAAGCTCAGCATTTGGATCACTCGGCAGTGGACTGATAACAGCCAGGCATCGCTTTACTTTATATCAGTTCGTCTTTGTTTAACTGTCTTTGAAGTTACGGCTTGGCAAGACTGAAAGATTTGTGGCATCAATAACGCAGATAACTAGTTATCCTTACCCTCCATTAGCTGGTCCTGAATGGAAGAAACCTCTCACACCCCATTACTTGGACATTTTCCCCTAACCCTTCAACTCTAACATTTTGTTTTGCACTGTACAATATTGTGAATATAATTTGGTAATGAAGGAGATGGGGAACCTGGGGTCTTCAGTAACAGAATCAAATATCTACCAACTTATCTATTATATGCATCCAAAGATGTGCAGGTTAGGTTGATTGGCCATGATAAATTCTCTCTTAATGTCAGAGAGATTAGGAGGGTGAATACATGGGGTTGTAGGGATAGAAGCTGGAGGGAATTGTTGTCAGTGCAGGCTCAATGGACCACATGACCTCCTCCTGTACAGTAGGTTCTATTTATCCATTGAGACTTACAGATCAAGAGAGAAACAAACCATGGAGAAGGAAAAGTTTAAAGTTTATTTATTAGTTACAAGTAAGGCTTACATTAACACTGCAATGAAGTGATTGTGAAATTCCCCTAGTTGCCACAGTCCAGTGTCTGTTCAGGTCAATGCACCAAACCAGGATGTCTTTCAGAATGTGGGAGGAAACTGGAGCACCCAGAAGAAACCCATGCAGACAACAGGGAGAACATGCGAAGTCCACACAGACAGTGACCCAAGCTGGGAATCGAACCCGGGTTCTTAGTGCTGTAAAGCAGCAGTGCTAACTGGTGTGTTACCATGAAGTAGGGTGAATACAAGTCAGGAAAGAGAAATAAAAAGAGATTTAGAAAAAATGCAGAGATGCTTGTGAGAAGCCAGCATGGGCATAATGGGCCAAATGGTTTACTTCTCTGTAGTAATCGTTCCATAACTATATGAAAAGTAAGTTTACTTTTTAATTTTACATTTAATTTTTTAAAAATCTCCAGGTGCAATGTTCAACCTGCAGGACTGTGGCGCCACATTCTATATTGTTTCTTTTTTGAAAGGTTGTGTCATATTATAGGAACATCATAAGTGAAAGTGTCCTGATGTTATTAATTACCAGTAATGAGCTGAAATTGGTAATTGATGCACAAATGTAACAAAATGAAGAAGAGTTTGATGATGGACTGGCATTTTCAGGAGGGTGACAGCAGATTGGCACACATTATCCAGCAATTTGTGGCGGTTTGTCACTCAGAATATATGATACTCGCGACATGTTGCTGGGAAGTCGGTGTGCTAGTAACAGTATGCACATTAAACCAGCCATTGTTTTGCCAGCAGATTCTGTCCCAAAGCCTGATCGCTTGAGGTACCTATAGGGTGGCCCCAATAGAATGAAATAGGCATGGCGGAGAATGCTCTGTGAGGCTGGCTCCGCTTCCATTCCGCACTGGTTAACCCACTTGGTGAAACAAGTCTCACTGACAAAAGCCAAGAATCTGCATGCAACCTTGCCATTTTTGAATAATATCCAGGAGTGACCTATAAAACCGTGCAGGTAGCAATCCTAGTCACATTGAGTTTGCAAAACAAATTGGGTACAGAAAACAAATGTGATCAATGATTCCATGGAATAAGTGCCTGTGTAAGCATGATTGAGGAACGAGCAGGAGGCAATGATATGTTGGCTGATTATCCACATTTATAAACCATTGTCACTTGGCCACAAATATTTTGTTGGAATTGGGTGGGGAGCTTGGTTTCTTTCTCCTGTTCTCTGCCAGAGCACACACCCCTGTCTTCAAATATTGCCAAATGTTTCCTCACGTAATGGTTTATTAAAAAAAATCAGTTAAACCATCTACATGTTTTCACCAGTTTTAAATTAGGTAATGATTGCCACTGTTCTGCCTTCACTTTGTCTCCTGTTGGCCTGTATTATTAAACTCTAATCCATTGATGAATCTCTCAGCTGATGTGACACCAATTGGCTACGAATCCATCTAATCTTTGTGTCATTGCGGTTTTTGTTTATGTCCTGGGAGAGTCTCCGTAATGCCCGCTGCTGTTCATCGCCAACTCTCAACTAGAGACAAAAACAGCAGTATTGCCATGGAAACCAATCCAAATGGGAAATTAAATTTATTTTTTCCTCCTCACCTGACGGACTCTGTTTCAGCAGCCCTCAAACACCTTGTCTCCTTGGCACTTGAGACAGAGCGGGGATGTGGGACAAATTGGATGGCACTTCCAAGGAATTGGTAAAAACAAAATAGGCCAAACAGCCTCCTTCTGTGCGAGAAGAGATTCTTCCTGAGTGTTTTTAACCAGCCCTTAAAGCACAATCTGTAACCAATCAGGGTAGCAACCTGATTGTTGTGAATGCCTACAGTTCCAGCAAGCACCGTGGGATGATCAGGGATATAGGAAAAGGAAGAGATCATTAAACCCTCGAGTTTGTTCTGCCATTCAGTGAGATCATGGTTGATCTGTGTCTCAATTCCATCCACCTATCCTGGACAATTTCCAAATGTCACTGTGAAATATGAAAGAATTACGCTTACGATGCTTTTTCATCCCTTTGGGGAATGTTTCGATGACTCATCAGTATGCAATGTGTAAACTCTGGCACTCATCAGCATGTTGTCCGAGGCCTACCCCATTTACGTGGAGCCTGTGCCAGATTACTGCAATTACCTGGCTGTTTATTCAGCTGTAGTGATGGAATCATACTTCCTGGTCTGCGTCTGTGTATTCCTGGTACTTTGTTATGTCGCCAGTACCCTCGAAACCTTTTGAGTTCTGTCCATTTACATTTACAAACACCTCCCACATCAAATTTCCCAACATCCAGCCTATAATTGTCCTCCATAATCACATCCTATTTATTGATACAAAGAATTCTTTGAATGGGTTCATGTTGAGTTACTTCAAATACTATCAGAGCATTAACAGTTCCTTTGCCCTTCAGATGTTTGGTGGAACTAAGATTTGAACTTTTCCCCATACACCCACCCACAGCAAGAGGCAGTAGCTGTCAACATTTCCAAGTCTGCAAGGTTTGCCATTAACTGCTTGGTTTGAAGTTGTCACATTCCTGAGGGTTCAGTTATAAAAACCAAATCCCACAAAAATCATAAATGGGAATTTCAAAGCAGAGAAACATTAGATGAACCTGTGTTTAATCTCCTTAAATGGACATGTGGTACTCAGGCTAGCCAAGAAGGAAGTGCATACCAGACAGGCAAGCAGTAAGGATCAAGGGACACAAATGGCTGCTATCCCATTTCCTTCGATAACTATTACAACATGCGACACTTTCTGGCTTTGTAGTTCCGAATATTATCTTAAAGGGATAGAACCACTGTAATGTTCAGATGCAGTTTGTCTTGGAGGTAACATCTTTGTCAACTCAAAGAGGAACTGGAATAGGCCATTCAGCCCATTGAGCCTGCTGTCATTCCACAAGACCACAGCTGATCTGCTTGTGGTCTCAACTTCACTTTCCGTCCCTCATAACCCTTCGCTCTCTTTGTCTATCAAAAATTTAACTCGGCCTTGGGTAAATTTAAGTTCTATCCTTCGCTACTTTCTGGGGAGAGGAATTCCATTGACCCACAGCCCTCAGAAAAACATTTCTCCTAATTCCTCTCTTAAAAATGAGATCTCATATTCTCAAAAATGTGCCCAAGTTTTAGTCTCCCGCAGAAGAGGAAACACCCTCTGGATATCCACCCTATCAAGTCCCTTCAGGATCTTAAATGTTTCAGTAAGTTATCTCAGTTTTTACCACTAAGCTAGTCCCAATGCCTGCTTTTGCCCATATCTCTCTATACCAGCCTTGCCCATTTAACTATCTATATGCTTTTTAAAAGACAAAATTGTACCCACCTCTACTACTATCTTTGGCAGCTCGCTTCGGACACTCACCACTGTGTGTGAAAAAAAATGCCCCCCTGGACCCTTTTGAATCTCTCCCCTCTCATCTCAAATCTATGTCCTCTAGTTTGAGACTCCCTACCTTATTTGAAAAGGCGTTGACCTTATCTATGCCATTTCTGATGGCCTTTTCTGAACCATTTCTAGCAGCTGAGCAAAGCAGCTCCTGTTTTAGTGATTCCTGTCGCTTCAAAACACTTCTTTATCATTCCGTGAGTTACCGCCTTCCCAATTGAAAAGGCAGGAAGTGGATGGAGAGGAATTGTAATTCTCCTGGGATCTAGTTTGTGTGTTTGTTGGCAGGGAGGAGCAGCTGATCCCTCTAACAGTGGGTGCTGGGCAGCAGAGGATGCAATGTGTATCAGAGACTGTCAGATGCAGAGAAGAGCCAAGCTCAGTTACAACATCCTCCACAGTTAAGTAGCTCAGACACTCACAGATAGGCCTCACGTGGGGAACAACCACTTAGATGAAGCACTTGTCCAGACTGGTGCTTACATTGGGAGACAGAGGTGGGGAAGGAGATCCATAGAATCCCTACAATGCAAAAGGAGGCTATTCGGTCCATCAAATTTGCACCAACAATAATCTCACTCAGGCCCTATCCCTGAAATCCCACATTTGTACTCTGCTAATCCCTCTAACATACACATCCTGAGACACTAAGAGGCAATTTAGTATGGCCAATCATCCTCACCTGCACATCTTTGAGTGTGGGAGGAAACCGGAGTACGCAGAGGAAACCCACGCAAACACAGGAAGAATGTGCAAACTCTACACAGATAGTGACCCAAGCTGGGAATCGAACCCTGAAGCTGTGAGGCAGCAATGTTAACACTGGGATTCTGGGAAAAAAGAAATATAATAAAATAAAGATGAGGCTGAATTTCCTGTGCCCTGCCAATGTTTTATTTATTGTGAAAGCAATATTTGAATGCTTGGTTACAGCTCCTTTCTCCTTCTCCAGTGTAAGCAGCTCTGGGTAGTGAAGGCTTTATGGGCAGTTCTGCCTTTATTGATTATATGTGAATCCTTGGTCAGTATTTTTCCCTCTCTTCATTGTGGTCTGCTTAGCTGCGCTTAATGCTGACAGTGCAGTGTCACTGAGTGACTGAGTCAGTCTGCTTATTGTCTGCTGGTTCAGCCCCAAAATGCAGAACAATGCTGAGCAGGGCAGCAGTTAGTTAACTGAGAGAAAAAGGGCTGATTTCTCTTTAACTTGGACATTCATCCTTAACAGAATTTTTAAAGAAACATTGAGACATGAGCAGCACAATGGCTCAGTGGTTCACACTGCTGCCTCATAGTGACAGGACCCAGGTTCGATTCCCAGCTTGGGTTACCATCTGTGCGGAGTCTGCACATTCTCCCCATATCTGCATAAGTTCCCTCCAGGTACTCCGGTTTTCTCCCACATTCTCTCAGGATGAAAGACGCATTGGTTAGGTGCGTTGACCAGAACAGACGCTGGAGTGTTGCGAGTAGGGGAATTTTACAGTAATTTCATTACAGTGTTAACGTAAGCCTTACTTGTGACTAATAAATAAACTTTAAACTTTTGACTGTTTGTGGGAGCTTGCTGTGCATAAATTATCTTCTATGTTTCTTATATGGCACACTTTATAAAATGCTTTGGTTGTCGAGTGTTTTGGGATGCCCTGAGATTCTGAAAGGTGCTATATAAATGGAAATCTGGGCGGCACAGTGGCACAATGGTTAGCACTGCTGCCTCATGGCATCAGAGACCCAGGTTCAATATCTGGCTTTGCGAAATCTGCACGGTCTCCCTGTGTTTGCATGGGTTTGCTTAGGGTGCTCAGGTTTCCTCCCATAGAACAAAAGATGTGCTGGTTAGGTGCATTGGCTATGCTAAATTCTCCCTCAATGTACCCAAAGAGATGCCCGAGTGTGGTGACTAGGGGATTTTCACCGTAACTTCTTTGCAGTATTAATGTAAGTGTAATAAGTTCACAGAGGCAAAGTCCCTTCAAAATTCCTTTATTTACAATTCCAACAACAGTCTACCTTCAGGAGTGCCAGAAGAACTGACACTTCCCATCATATACAAAGTAAAGTCTTCCTGATTGGTCCATCAATTGGCCTCTTAAATGGGGGGGGGGGGGGGGGTTCATCTGCCAATAGGCCAATCCTCAATGGCCTGATTAAAGTAATTACAGTAAGCTTACTTACTTACACTAATAAATAAACAGGATGGTTTTCTGTGGAGGTGTGTCAAATGTAAGAGTTTCATATTTTTACTTAATCCAATCTTTCTCGCCCTCTCTGTTTCTCATTTTGTAAATAATTCCAGTCTAATTTATTCCCCTCCTCCATCGTTGTCCCACCCATTCCAGTAACGTCAGCAGAACAGCCACAGTAACCTTGAACGATAATGGCTGAAGCAAAGTCATCCTGTTCCAGGCCCTGCTGGTTAAATTCTATTCCCACATCCTGCAGCTCGAACATCTCTGTCACTACAAGTTGTTGGAAAAATGTGAACTGATAATGAGGGCAAGAGATCATCTGGGACCTCAGTGAAGTACTGCAAGAGTCTAATTTCACTAGATTTAAGGATTGAGAAGAAAATAGAAAAGATGGGGGAGGGTGAATGAATTAGGGTCAAATTATTTAAGAGAACAGAAATGGAAAGAGCAAGAAAAGATGGATTAAGGAAGAGAAAAAAACATAGGCAAAGAAAGAAAAAAAAGTGAAAATCTTACATTTGACATTTCTCTAATATCAATTGATTACGTTCAGGAATGAGATTCAACATTGAGTACTGCTCGAAGAAAAATATTTTGTCAAACCTCTTCATTTGCGCTCATCAGGTTAATCACAAGAATACCACTGTGAGGGAAATGACAATTTTGTACTGTATGGGAAGGACTGCTGATTGATTGGCAACTGGAGTCTAATTGACATTGCCGAAGAACACATCCTTGTGTATTAATATTAATGTAGCTTCTAGTACACAAAAATGAGTCTCATTGTGAATCCAACTGGCAGTCTTAAATTGGTTGTCAGCACAATTTTTAACAAGCTGAGGCTTAGTTAGCAAATATTAGATGTGATTCTATGTGTTTTGAGTTTTGCAGGCGTACAGGCTGTTTGGATATGGTCTTCACCCATTGCAACATCATTATTTTGCCAGCAAGATTCAGTGTTGCAAACATGTTGTTTGCAGACAGAAAGAACAGGGGTGCACATTGCGCCTGTTGCACTTAAATAAAATAAGTGACAGCCATTTATTAGTTCATTCCTTAGGGCAATGCCTTGATAATCAAAGTGAAGCTGTCTGGGTTAATTTTTTAAAGAAGGCTTGGCAGTTAACTATCAGTCACTCTTATTGGTGCATTTCAATAAGGTAACACCTCTACCAATCAGGATCCATTTGCCAACCAATAAGCAACTTCTTTACATACAGCACAAAGTTGATCCTTCCTCTGACATTGACATTCCTGCGATTGCTCTGATGAGTGCAAAACAAAAAGAATCATAGAATCCCTAGAGAGCCAAAAATGGTCATTCAGCCCTGCATCGATTACAATTCCACCCAGATCCTATCCCTGTAACTCCATGTATGTACCGTATAATCCCCCTGACATTAAGGGACAATTTAGCATGGCCATTTACCTAACCCGCACATCTTTGAAGCTTTAACAAAATACCTTTTGTCAGCAATACTCAAGCTTTGTACTACCAAACAGTCACAGTATAAATTGTTTCCTTTCTGAATCAGAAGGTTGACAGGTATTATCACATTGTTAAAGGCCAACATTATTATTATATTTCAGCTCTAGCTTTTTGAAGCAAATTTAATGAGTATTTTAAGTTCAAATTCAGGATTTTTTTTTGAAATAATAGGGAGCATGGAAATCAACTAATAAATTCTTAATTGCATGAGTTTGCTGGCTGATTTGGACATTAATAACGGTGTTCATTATAAACAACATAATCATTTCCCAACAAGGTTCAGCATGCTGTAAATGACATATTTATCATTTTGGGCGACACAGTGGCACAATGATTAGCACTGCTGCCTCATAGTAGTGAGGCAGGAGTCTGGATTCAATTCCCAGCTTGGGTCATTGTGCAGACATAGAAACATAGAACACTACAGCACAAACAGGCCCTTCGGCCCACGAGTTGCGCCGATCACATCTACCAATCCACAGACCTATCTATAACCCCCTATCCTATTCTTTTCCATATACTCATCCAGAAGTCTCTTAAAAGACCCCAGTGAGTTTGCCTCAACAACCTCCGACGGCAGTCGGTTCCATTCACTCACCACCCTCTGAGTGAAAAACCTACCCCTGACATCTCCTTTGTATTTGCTTCCCTGCACCTTAAATCTGTGTCCTCTCGTAGTGACCATTTCAGCTCGGGGAAATAGTCTCTGAGAGTCCACCCTATCTATTCCTCTCAACATTTTATAAACCTCTATCAGGTCGCCTCTCAACCTACGTCTCTCCAGTGAGAAGAGTCCCAGCTCCCTCAACCTATCTTCATAAGGCCTGCCTCCCAATCCAGGTAGCATCCTTGTAAATCTCCTCTGAACTCTCTCAATAGCCTCAACATCCTTCCTATAATGAGGTGACCAGAACTGCGCACAATACTCCAACTGGGGTCTGACAAGAGTCTTATAGAGCTGCATCATTACCTCCTGACTCCTAAACTCTATTCCTCGATTAATGAAGGCCAGTACACCGTACGCCTTCTTGACCACTTCCTCCACCTGTGAGGCCGATTTAAGAGTCCTATGGACCCGGACCCTGAGATCCTTCTGCTCTACAACACAGCTAAGACTCCTACCCCTTATATTGTACTCCTTCATCCCATTATTCCTGCCAAAATGGACCACTACACATTTATCTGCGTTGAAGTCCATCTGCCACTTCTCCGCCCAGTCTTGCATCCTGTCTATGTCCCACTGCAACTTTTGGCATCCCTCCAGACCATCCACAACACCACCGATCTTTGTATCGTCGGCGAACTTGCTAACCCATCCCTCCACTTCCTCATCCAGGTCATTTATGAAAATGACAAACAGCAGGGGTCCCAGAACAGATCCCTGGGGCACTCCACTGGTTACCGACCTCCATGCAGAACAAGACCCATCCACAACCACTCTCTGCCTTCTGCCGGCAAGCCAGTTCTGGATCCACGAGGCCAAAGCCCCTTGGATCCCATGCCCTCTCACCTTCTCCAGAAGCCTTGCATGGGGGACCTTATCAAACGCCTTACTAAAGTCCATGTTACTAAACGCTGCATGTTCTCCCAGTGTTTACATGGGATTGCTCCGGGTTCTCTGCTTTTCTTCTACAGAAGACGTGCTGGTTAGGTGCATTGGCCGTGCTAAAATCTCCCTCAGTGAACCCGAATGGGTGCTGGAGTGTGGCAATCAGGGATTTTCACAGTAACTTCATTGCAGTGTTAATGTAAGCCTACTTGTGACACTAATAAATAAACTTGTAAAAAATTACACCAGTTTCCATTGCTCACCCGTTGAAGTTATGGCAGACAAATAAGGAGATCCCCGGATGCAAATTTATCATTATATTTAAATTAAATTGCCTGCAAAACAAAAGTGAGGAACAGAACTGATATTAACTATTGTTTGACTGAGTTATGGTGCCCTCATGGTCAGGCACACAGGCAGCACTCACTCATACGAATAGCTAATATTTGGTTGTGGGACCAGAAGTCCGATAACACTGAAGGAAAACTGCACTCCATCAGGGGAGATGGCGATCTTCAAGAGAAGAGAGAATTGGAAAAAAGTAGTGAGGAAAAGGCATAATATTTCTGGAAAGATTGTGATCAAACCTCATGTTTGAAAGACCCAAAATGACTCAAGGGTCTGGATTTTGTGCTAATTTATCCTCATTCACCAACGCGCTTGGTAACTAGAAAGTATCGACTTGGATTCTGGTGATGCTCAGGTCAGAGATACCAACAGCAACTTGTATATTAACTGTGGCTTCATCCCTAAATCAGTGTTCTGTATCCAAGTCCCACTCCAGGTTGTGAACAGTAAAATCAAGGCTCATTCTCTGATCTTAGAGATACTGAAGGTTGGAACAGGCATTAAAAACCGATACACCGTTTGCCTGTTCAGGTGGATGTAAAAAATTCCCTTGGCTCTATTATGAAGAAGAGCAAGGAGGTAATCCCCAGTATCTTGTCCAGTATTTATCCTTTAATCAACATCACATAAAACAGAATAACTGCTCGTTATCATATTGTGCTTTGAAGGAACTTGCTGTGCATAAATTAACTGCTGTGTGTCCTACATCACAGCTACATTTTAAAGCAGATCATGTCCAAATGAGGCCTGACCTGCACAATATCCAAGCTAGAACTGACAAGTAGTAAGTAACATTCACCACACACAATGACCATCTCCAACAAGGAAGAATCTAACCGTCGGCCCATGACATTACCATCACTGAATCCCCTGCTATCAACATCTGGGGGGTTACCATTGACCAGAAACAGAACTGGACTAGGTACATAAATGTAGGTACATAAGAGCAGGTCAGTGGCTAGGAATTCTGCAGCGAGTGACTCTTCAAAGCTTGTACATCCAACTACAAGGCAAAAGTCAGGAATGTGGCTGGAATATTTACCTTCATCATCACGCAAGAAGCTTGATAGCATCCAGGACAAAGCAACCTGCTTGATTGGCATCACTACATCACCAATGTACAGTGGCAGTAATGTGTACCATCCATAAGATGCACTGCAAGAACTCACCAAAGCTCCTTAGACAGCAACTTCTAAATCCACAACTGCTACCATCTAGAAGGACGAGGGTGTCAGACACATGGGAACACCAAGACCTGGAGATTCCCATTGGAGACACTCACCATCCTAATTTGGAAATATATCACTGGCACTGGGAGAAAATCCAGGAATTTCCTCCTTAACAGCACTGTTTGTGTGCCTACACCGCATGGACTGCAAGCGACTTAAGAAAGCAACTCACCACCACCTTCTCAAGGGAAGTTAGAGGTGAGCAATAAATACTGGCCTAGCCAGTGATGCCCACACCCCATAAAAACTGATCTTTAAAAAATTGGTTGTAAACTGCATTGGGACATCTGGTAGTCATGAAAGGCAATTTATAGATGGAAGTCCCCTTTCTTCTTTAAACTTGTATGGCTCCTATCACATAATCAAATATCCCAACACACTTCAGAGGAACATTATAAAGCAAAACATGGCACCAAGCCTCAAGAGGAAATTTTACACTTCCTGATTACCATTTACAGATCATTGATTTGCCAGGAGCTCCCGTCGTTAGGATTATTTTCCCAGTCTTGTTTTCTTCTGATTATAAATTGGGCCTCTCTTAAGTGGAGCAATTCAGACAGAGGACAGAGTTGAATGAAGCTGTCATTATATCACATCACATTCATTTAGTTAAATATTCCTTTTACAAAACCATCTTAAATCCAGTAGTAACAGACAGATAAACATGAATTAACCTGGATTAATTGAGTGTCACATGTTTTTAACCATCAGTAATAACTTGGGAGGTCTAAGTGGCCATTCTAAATCAATACATACTTTTTATTTGGCTCTCGATTTTTCTTACTCTTAATATCTAAAGTTTATTTATTAGTCACAAGTAGGCTATAAAGTTATTGTGGAAATCTTCTAGTCACCACAGTCCGGCGCCCATTTGGGTACAATGTGGGAGAATTTATCCTGACCAATGCAACTAACCAGCATTTCTTTCAGACTATGGGAGGAAACAAGCACCCGGGGGAAACCCACACAGACTTGGGGAGAACGTGCAGACTCCACACAGACAGTGACCCAAGCTGGGAATCAAACTTGGATGCCTGGTGCTATGAAGCAGCAGTGCTAACCACCGTGCTGCCTATCTATTACTAGTCAGGAGTAGGCTAAGGACAAGTCAAGGTTTGTGAACCATAACTTGCGTTCATTGATTAGTTGTGCTGCCCAGGAGAAGGCATCAGAAAACTGATTAATGCTGCTAAAATAATGACTTCCTGTTGGTGTGGTGATGGTGACAGTAGAATAGTTGCCATGGCAATGCATGCCTTTTTTTGCAATGGGGTGGGGAAAATCCTGACAATTGATCAAAGAAAAGAATTTGATATGATTTAATTTTATAGCAAAGACCTTTATTCAGCTCGATGTTGGGTAGAATCCAGCTGTGTGTTTGGGAGTTCAGTAAACAGTGCAGGACATTCTGGGATGCTAGGGAGGAAACTGCGGGTCCCCTAACTGAGATATTTGAATTATCGATAGTTATGGGTGAGGTGCCTGAAGATTGGAGAGTGGCAAGTGTTGTGCCTCTGTTTAAAAAGGGCTGTAGGGAAAAACCTGGGAACCACAGGCCAGCGAGCCTCACATCTGTGGTGGGAAAATTGTTGGAAGGTATTTTGAAAGACAAATCTGTAGACATTTAGAGATGCAAGGACTGATTAGGGACAATCAGCATGGCTTTGTGAGTGGAAAATCACGTCTCACAAATTTGATTGAGCTTTTTGAAGGGGTAATCAAGAAGGTAGATGAGGGCAGTGGAGTTGATGTTGTCTATATGAACTTTCAAGGCCTTTGACAAGTCACTGTATGGTAGATTGTTGCATAAAATTAAATCTCACAGGATCCAGGGTGAAGTATCTAAATAGAACATTACAGCACAGAACAGGCAATTACAATTTGTAATCAATTGTAGAGAGTTGATTTTCAATTTGGAGGCCTGTGACCAACAGTATGCCTCAGGGATCAGTGCTGGGCCCATTCTTATTTGTCATTTATACTAATGATTTGGATGAGAATATAGGGGGCATGGTTAGTAAGTTTGCAGATGACACAAAGATTGGCGGCATAGTGGACAGTGAAGAAAATTATCTCCAATTGCAACGGGATTTTGATCAGTTGGGCCAGTGGAAAGATAAATGGCAGATGGAGTTTAATTTAGACAAATGTGAGGTGACGCGTTTTGGTAGATTGAACCAGGGCAGGACTTACTCAGTTAATGGTAGGGACACTGGGGAGAGTTACAGAACAAAGATATCCAGGTATACAGTTCATAGCTTTTTGAAAGTGAAGTCACAGGTGGATAGAGACTGTTGAAGAAGGCATTTGACATGCTTGGTTTCATCGATCAGAACATTGAAAACAGGAATTGGAATGTCTTGTTGAAGTTATAGAAAGGATATTATTAAACTGGAAAGAGCATAGAAAAAATTTCCTAGGATGCTACCGGGACTTCATGGATTGAGTTATAAGGAGAGGCTGGAAGGACTGGGACTTTTTTTCTCTGGAGAGTAGGAGGCTGAGGGGTGATCTTATAGAAGTCTATAAAATAATGAGGGGCACAGATCAGCTGGATAGATAATATCTTTTCCCAAATGTAGGGGAGTCTAAAATTAGAGGACATAGGTTTAAGGTGAGAGGAGAGAGATACAAAAGTGTCAAGAGGGGCAATTTTTTCCACAGAGGGTGGTCTGGAACAATCTGCCAGAGGTAGTAATAGAGGCGGGTACAATTTTGTCTTTTAAAAAAGTATTTAGATAGTTACATAGGTATAATGGGTATGGAGGGATATGGCCCAAATGTGGGCAATTGGGATTAGCTTAGGGATTTAAAAAAAATGAGCAGCATAGACAAGTTGGGCCAAAGAGCCTGTTTTAATGCTGTAAACCTCAATGACTCTATGAATCTAGTGCTTGAATGACAGCAAGGTCCTAATTCTAGCAATGAATAGATCATCAAGGTATTTGGTTGCTGGTAAAATTCCACCACAAATGGCTTAGCACTGCAGCCAAGTCCAAAAGACATGCTGGTTAGATGCATTGATTATGTTAAATTCTCCCTAAGTGTACCCCAACAAGCACCTGAATGAGGTGACTGGGGGTTTTTCACAGTCACTACATTGCAGTGTGAGGGTAAGCCTACTTGTGATTAATAAATAAACTGAACTAAAAATTGTGAGGGTGGAGGCATTTAAAAAAGCATATTTTTCTTTTTTTTAATCTGTTATAAGAATATGGGATAAGGATAAAAATGTAAGACTGCTTAGCTAGACTAAGAAACTGAAAGCAGGGGTTTAAGTAACGAATCCTTCAAGAATGCCGCTAGCCAGAGATGGTACAATCCTCGATGAGGGATTTAGCTGTAATTCACCAGAAGTGTTTGAACATACACTTTGCCATTAAAATATTGCTCAAAGGTAAAAATTATGCAAAATAATTAGTCAGTAACTCTGGTTAACTCTTAACATCGCAGTAGGAATTCAGTTCCTGAAGGAAAAACTCAAGGATTAATTAATTATTATAATTTGAAAGACTTTATCTTAATTGTCTGGACTGAGGTTATTAATTAACTCTCAGTTGAGGGCAACAGATCCCAGCAATACTGTGTCTTCATTGAGGATTGTTCTGAGGAATTTTGCAGCACCTAGTGCCACTCATTTGTGGGACATTTGGCCTACATCTGGGATTTTCCACACTATCTGATATTAAGTGTGTCATTCCTGAGCAGGTTATCAGGTGGAGATGAGACACTCCCCGGGAGAACAATCTGCCAAACTGACCTGATAGACAAGAAACAAATAAAATCCCCACTGCTGGGAGGAGTCCAGGAACAGGGAAGCACAGCATTAAGGTTCAACCATTCAGGAAACATTTCTTCACATAATGGAAAGAGAAGTCTGGGAATCTCCAGAAAACCTATGGGGTGAAAACTTTAGTACTAAAATTGATAGATTTTTGTTAAGGGTTATGGAACAAAAGTGGGTAGACAGTGAAAATACAAATTAACTATTATCAAATTAAATAGTAAAAAATTAAATTAATAATAGAATGGCAGAACAGGCTTGAGGAGCTAAATGGTTTCCTCCTTTAAAATGTTCCTGTAATATATAACTATGATATCAATTTTCTCAAAAACTTACTGCGATTCACAACCCATTATGGAATGATATGGTGGTCATATAGCGAAGCAGAAATCAAGACATAGAGCTTTCCTTTCCTCAGAGAATTTATTAACTTGTTCAGCCTCATAGCTCTCCTCCTACTCAACCCAGTGTCCCAGCTATCCCCTATTTGAAAACTGAAATAAAAATCCAAACAAGGGGGTTGACAGCTTCTGCTGGGACACTGTAACCAAAACAAAATGTCAAAGGAAACTTAACAAACTAAACCAAAATATCATTTCCAGGATATCCCCCTAATTATCCTTCCATACACCCAATGCCCCAGCTATCCCCGAATTATACTCTGTTTAATTTTCATTTTTTTTAAAAAGAGTGAGAGGGAGGTAAAAGCCCCGGGTGGGGCACTGTAATGAAAACAAAGGGAACGTAATTAATTAAACCAAAATGTCATTCCTGGGGATGATGGTGCTCCCCAGCACTCATGGCACCCACTGGTGGAGGAAGATTCCCCCTACTTATATGTGCTCAGACAATTAATATCCATTGCCTGTTCCTCTTAATATTATCAATGTAATTAACACGATATTAACAAATCTTAACAATGTATTTAATAAGACATTAACACTCAGCACATGGCTTTGTAACCAATGAATCAAATTAGAATTATAGGCAGGAATTTTATCGGCACACCTGCCCTGATTCCAGGGACGGGCTCAACTCAGAGAATGGTATTCTCTGTTGGCCTTGGGCGGGATCGTACAAATCTCGGGCAGATGTGCTGGTAAAATTCCATCCATAGTCATATAAGAAATATGGCAACCAACTGATTCATGCACTGCCCCACAATGAAATGAGTGATAATCCTATTTCAGTGATTTTCATTGCGGATAAATGTAAGCCAGGCCCTCAGGATTATCTGGTCATCTCTATTTGTATCGTGTCATGGGATTTGAAATGTCTGACTGGGGAACTCACAGAATGACTGTGCATCACCTGTTCAGTCCTGCAGTAAACTATGTTCTCATTTGTACATTCAAGTAATCAACAATGGGGCTTCGACCCATACCCTTCTTACCCAGAGGTGGGAGTGCAACCACTGAGTCAAGAGTAATAATTCTTCAGCCCCTCGCCTGTTCCTAATGAGTGATTTGAGGCGGGCTGCCAGGAGATGTAGCAAGAGTTGGATGCAGTTAGTTTCAACAGCCCTGGACTTGGGAAAGTTATAAACAACCAAAATTCTCTGGCCTGTTCATTGTCCAGTGATCCTTCTGAATTGGGAATATTACATTGCACTGAGCCTCACGGGTAAGGTCAGGGATGGAGCATAACTTGCATATTGATACTACTTTTGACACTGTTGAGAAAATGAATGGAAAACTATCAGAAACTAAATAATGAACATTTTGTTGAGAAATAATAAGGAAAATCATAAAGCATAGGAGGCCATTTGAGCTATCATGCCCATTCCGACCCTTTGATCCCACTTAATCCCACTCCCCTGCTCTTTGCACATCCCACTGGAATGATGGACCTTACTGGAGGAACAACAGAGGTTGGAGGTGACCTGATAGATGCTTATCAGTGGCAGGGACAGAGTGGGTAGTCTTTCCTAGGATAGAAAAGTTAAGTACTAGGGATATAGGTTTAAGGTGCATCGGGAAAAGTTTAGAAGAGATGTGCAAGGCAAGTTTTTTACACAGAGGGTGGTGAATGTCTGGGACGTGCTGCCCGGGGAGGTGGTGGGAGCAGGTTCGATAGCAGCATTTAAGGGGCAACTAGACAAATATATGATTAGGATGGGAATGGAAGGATACACAGTTTGTAAGTGCATTTGATTTTAGTTTAAGCAAGAGTCATGATCAGTGCAGGCTTGGAGGGCTAAAGAGCCTGCTCCTGTGCTGTAATTTTCTTTGTTCTTTGTATCCCATTTTTCCTTTTTAAATCTTTAACTAATTTTCTTTGAAAGTTACAAGAAAAGCTTTCTAAAGCAGGCAGCTGGACAGTCAATAAACTTGTCACTGTCCTTAATTTATGTTGTGCATACAATCATTGCAATCAGTAACCAACTGCCCTGAGTAGATGCTCTCTCTCTCTCTCTTTCTCTCTCTCCTGGGATAAAAGCAGTATCTTTTTAAAAACTTAGACCTACAAAATGGTGCACGATAGATGTGGGACTGTGTCGGGGTCCCCTTGTTTCTTAAAGACAGAGTAAATTGCAGCCCTTGAGAGGCAGTCAATGATTTAAAATGCTCACCATTGCAGGAGTGACTGCTTGGTTTGCTGCAGAGTCTGCTTTATCTCAGGACACTGCTCTGTGTAAGTCGAACTAGCGAAGCAATTGATGGAGACTGAGGGTACAATGCTCTCATCTTTGAAGAGTTGATTGTTCAAGTGCATTGGATGGTGGCAAAGCGTGGCACAGCTTGATACAGACATAGGGAAGCTATAATCAGTAAAAGTCTTTGAACTTCCAATTGATTTCAGTCAGAGCTGAGTGTCCCCTTTGTTTAAGTCAGGCTTCACAAGGTCTCCTTGTCTTTATTTCAGATACTCCATTACCTTCTGTATGAGACAACAGCAAAGTCAGGTCTAGAAGAGGAAGCTATGTAGGACTAAATGATAAAGAATCATAGAATCCCTATAGTGCAGAAAGAGGCCATCACCAACCACAATCCTCTATCCTCATAATCCCATGTATTTACACTAACTAGTCTGCCTGACACTGAGGGGCAATTTAGCATAAACTATCCACCTAACCCACCCATCTTTGGAGTTTGGGAGAAAATCAGAGCACCTGGAGGAAACTCACGCAGACATAGGGAGAATGTGCAGACACAGCACAGACAGTGACCCGAGGCCGGAATTGATCCTGGGTCCCAGGTGCTGTAAGATAGCAGTGCTAACCACTGTGCCACCATGTCGCCCATCATAAGTGTTGTTGAGTGGAGATTTCATTGGTAGTAGGAGGATTTTGAAGGGGCAACTGGAGTTTTGTATTGTGAATGAACTGACAATGTGATCTGTCACCATCTACTGAAGCAGTATAACCTCTTTTTGCCAAAAGTGTTCATCAGACTGAGCAACTTTATTGAGCTTTTCTGAAAAAGGTGAGAAGGCCATTGATCCAATCAATCCAGCTCTTTTCACAGACAACTTATCCAATTACATAGGATATCCAGCGCAGAAACGGACAGTTCAGGCTAAGTAGTCCATGATGATATCTATGCTCAACTTGAGCTTCCTCCCATCTTTCCCCTTCTAAATCTACCATCGTAACCACCTTCTCCCGTAACTGCTTGTTAAGTTTTCCCTCATCTATTCTATTCAGCAACTCTCTGAGGTCCTAAGATCCCCATTCTCACAATCTTTGGATAAATAACATTCGCACTAGGAACAGGAGCACTCGTCCCCTCGAGACTGATCTGATTGTAACCTCAACCCCACATTCCTGCTGAAACCTTTCACTCCCTCGATAATCAAGCATCTATCCAGCAGCTCTGTCTTAAAAATATTTGAAGATTTGTCTGCCTTTTGAGGAAGAGAGTTCCAGAGACTCTCGTGAGAAAAAAAAACTCTTTGTCTCTGCCTTAAAGAATGTCTCCTCATCTCTCCTTATTTTTAAACTCCGTTCACTGGATCTAGATTCTCTGACAAGAGGAAACATCCTCTCTACATCCATCCTGTCAATACTGCTCAAGATTTTAAAGG
This sequence comes from Sphyrna mokarran, assembly GCA_024679065.1. Taxonomy (NCBI): domain Eukaryota; kingdom Metazoa; phylum Chordata; class Chondrichthyes; order Carcharhiniformes; family Carcharhinidae; genus Sphyrna; species Sphyrna mokarran. Next base: position 20,162,702 of record JAGIQG010000028.1, on the reverse strand, counting down.
TTTCGATCAAGTCACCTCTTATTCTCTAACTATTTATTTGTAACTAGTGGATACAAACCAAACCTCTGTGACCTTTCCTCATAAGGCAATCTGCCCATTCGTGGTATCAGTTTAGTAAATCTTTTCTGAACTACTTATAACATATTTTCACTTTTCTTTAAATAAGGAGACCAGTACTGTACACAGTACTCCAGATGTCGTCTCACCAATGCCCTGTAGAACTGAAGCATAGCTTTTCTACTTTTGTAATCAATTACATTCACAATAAATGATACCATTCTATTAGCTTTTCTGATTACATGCTGATCTTGTATACTGGCCTTTTGTGATTCGTGGACTAAAAATAATGTCATGATCCCGATGGATGAAATGCAACATAAGAATGGAATTGCATAATGTAGAAACATCAATTTTAAAAGGATGGTCAGTGACTCCAAGCCCAAGGACACATGACAAATTCTATGAAATTAAAGGTCTTGCCACTTGCATATTGCAGATGTTTCTATCCAAATCTGATGGGATTCCAATTTAAAATTACACTAACACCACTGGGATGGTCTTTCAGTTCATTATTTTGAGGCTGTGCCAATGTTCCTCTGCGCTGTCCTGTACCAACACCAGACTAATTGTTGATGCACCTTCCCTAACTCTTCGATGCAGATGTTGGAAAAGACCTTTTCCAAAAAGGTCTTGTCAGCCAGTGAGTAGTGTCCCTGCCTCTAACTCAGCAGTCCCAGGTTCAGGTCCCATCTCAGCACGTGATAACCGAGAAAGTGCATTCAAAATGCAGACAAGTACGGCAACTCAAGCCGCCAACAGGCTGCAAGAAGAGATGCCTGTCAGCCATGATGGTAAGGAACCTCACTATCCATAGTGCCAATACTGTAGTTCAGATTGCAACATGCATGGAAAAGTGCATGTTGCCACAGCAACTCGGGCTCCCTCAATGAACTATAAATACCAGCATCGTTTGCCGTTTTGGTTTCCTGCTCATTCCTACACTATGAAAATATATGTTCTCTCGTTATCCAACAGCAACTGGTAGGAATCAGATTGCTGCTCAACCTTCTCTATTTTAATGAAAAGCATGCCAGTACCTTCCCTCTTTCTTTCTGATTAGAGAATGGTTGTAATATCATAGAATGGTTACAGTTCAGAAGGAGGCCATCTTACTCATCATGTATGTGCCAGCTTTCTGCAAGAGGAAGTTAGCCGCTGCTTCCCCGTCATCCCCCAAACTCCTGCCAGTTTTTTTCCTTTTAGATTCCCTTCTGAGAGCCATGTTTGAATCCATTCCCACCACACTCTCAGATCATAACCACAAAAAGGTTTTCCTTGTGACACCTCTGGTTCGTTTGTCAATCACTTTAACTCTCTGGTTCTCAATTCCTCTAGCAAGAGGAACACTTTCCCTCCACCTGCTCGACCTTACGATTGCAAGCACCTCCATCAGAGTTCCCTTCAATCATCATTCTTATTAGAGAACAATTCTCATCTTAATAAATCTTGTACTTTCTCAGAGATAGGGAGATGACAGCTTAGTGGTATTATCGTTAAACTGTCATCATTAGACTACTATTCAAGAAACTTGGCTAATGTTCTGGAGACCTGGGTTCAAATCTCACCACGGCTGATGGTGGAATTTGAATTCAATAAAAAATATCAGAAATTAAGAACCCACTGATGATCATGAAACCATTGTTGACTGTCAGAAAAACCCATCTAGTTCACTAATATCCTTTAGGGAAGGAAATCTGCTGTTCTTAGCTGGTCTGGCCTACATGTGACTCCAGAGCCATAACAATGTGATCGACACCTAAGGGTAAATTGGGATGGTCAATAAATGCTGGCCAGCCAGTGATGCCTGTGTCCCATGAGTGAATAAAAAACGTATTTAGCATGACTCAGAAATCCACCAGCAATAACTGTTAAAGGCTGATCTATTTTGAGGCATGACTGTGTCAGAGTCAAATCAGTGAAATATGAAGTAAGACTTGGCAAAGCATCAACCATTTGCCTTGTAATCAAACCACCTTTCAAAAGGCAAAGTCATTTGTAACTAAATGTTTATGGTTAGGCCTAGGAAATGCGTGAGACTGCTCTGCCCACAGAAGTGCAGGAAATGTCCTCTGGTGACCCTGACTTTTGGCTCAGCCAAAGCACCCTGGGTCGGCGGAAGGTGACTCCATTTAAATACAGCTAGTGGATTCTCATCTGACCATGGGCACATCTCAGTTGGAAAGGTTATTAAATTTGTTATAAAAACAGAGATGAGGGGCCTTTGTTCTTGAGAGTTGGAAGGAACTGCAACCCTTTCAATTAAAATATGGAACTTAAAGGGGCAATCTGGCCGATGTGTTCAAAATCAGGAGAGAATTTGACACGTAAGGAGAGGGATACTATTTCTATTGATTGATAAATGATAACTAGGGGGCATACATTCAAGACCACCCACAAAGAAGAAAAGGGAAAGAAAAGGAAGACTTTTTAATACACAGGATTGTTAGAATATGAACCAGAACAAGTAGAATATGTAGTTGCTTTTAAAAGGAAAATGAATAGCTGTTTGAAAAATAAACTTGAAAAAGACATGGAAAAAGGGCTGATGGAGAATGATACAAAATAGAATACTCTTGCAGAGAGCTTGAACATGTGAGAGACCAAATAGTCTCTTATTAAATTCTTTGTTTATTTTCTAGAAGTGTAACAAACAAGTCCATAAGCTTTCATTAGATTAGGAAAAAAGGAATTGTCAGCAATATTTGAAGAGTCCAGTCTTGTTAAATAATGAAGAATCCGATATTTAGACCTGAACTCTCACTCCCAGAATCAGGACATTTCCCTGCTCTACAATTTGGCAGCAGTTCAGGCGAGCCATTCAAAATGTTGTAGGCATCGGTGGGACTGGAAGATCCTGCAGCAACTAATGATGAGCTGCCTCTACTGCCTAAAAATTCAATTGTTATATTTACATTTCTTCAACTACATAAAGCCTTCTAAGAACAAATGTATCATTCATGTGCGTAATTCCTTATAAAAACAAGTATTTGAATTCATAGTTCCACTTCAAGAAGTCTATAACCACTTGGAGCTATCAATCAAATTGATTGACAGGCACCTGTCATGATAACGAGAGGTTGTGAAATCTTACGCTGCACTAATTCAGCCTGATAGTCTTTGAACTTTTGTCAACAGAAGATTGAACTACCTTCTTTTTAAAACACTCCAAACATTTTCCCTGTAAGCTTTAAAGAGCAGGAGTTTTAAATGCCTTTACAGCTTGACAGTTTCCTTTGACAGTTCATTTTGACACTTCTGATAGTTCCATGTACATGACAGTTAATAAATTTATGCAGTCTTTACTACTATTCATATTTACTTTTTAACACCCCCAAGGGACTCCTAACATGTCCAAAACTGTTCCAGGACCTTATCCAAAGTGCTACCATACCTCTACAAAAGGGTACTCACCTCTCAAAAGGACCCCACAAAGTTCAGAAATGCTCCAACCAGGTTTACCTGCACATGTCGTATTTCACACAACTGGGTTAGCGAAATTAGAAATGTGTAGAGGCAACTGCTGATTTATGTGGGAAGTTGCTTCATGAAATATACCTGCATGAAATGCAACCTTTCCCCATTCCCACCCCCACAGAAATGATAGGTTACGTGTGCTGGGGCAAGGTTTCCAATATCAACCTCTTCTGGCATTTTGAAGAAATAGCAAGGCTCTTCATCATTGTGAATATACCGTCCTCAGTATTTGCATCAATATTTGTTTCTTTCAGGTTTATCAAAAGAAAACCACAGCATCCTGAAGCCATTTCAAATAGTATAAACAACCTATTTCATTTCTCTAACCCAGCTGCACTCTGAATTAGAAGGGACTCTTTGCTCATCCCCAGTTCATTTAGTTTCTAACCCATCTATTTGGAGAGTTGAAATTTACAAATTGTGCTGTCCAGTAAAACCTGAAGTTGGTTAAAGATTGCTGCACTGCATGGAATTCGGGCAGACAAATCCAAGTTGGCGCCTTTACTCGTTGCTACTGTTTGCAGTGTGTGCAACTGAAACGTCAAACCACTTGTGATTCCAGATTCACTCTCTGCATCGGTCTTTTTTGAATCTGAACTTGTAGCAGATGCACTCTGAAATCCTGCTGTACAAACATAATACTGAAATCGCTGAGGACCTCTCAGCCAAATTGCATTCCAGTGAAACAGCATTAATCTTGTTTAAAATACTGACTGTTTCTTACCACAGGACAAGCAACAGGATTGTCTAGATTGAGTCATTTTGCCCTTTCATACTTGATGCACTGTGATGCTTCACTTCTGGGGTCTGTGTACTGCTCATGTAAACAGGATATGAAATATAAATCTGGCATTTTGTGGATATAATCCAGTCTGTTGCAGGCACTGTTATTTCCCCGAGTACCTAATACTTGAAAAGGCAAAGTGCTATGGTACTAAGAAGACAAAGAGTGTTTATTTTATTTATTTGGAGTACAGGATAGGAAACAAATTTACTTCTTGGCTTTTCTCTGCTGTGGTTAGATAAATGCAAGCCGTAGACAAGAATTACACTAACATTGGCTGCTAACTGGGCTAAATCCAGATAAGAAGGTCTCAGAACATTTAACTATCTTGTAGTCTTGTGATTTCTGTTTAAGAACAAAATTTAAGAAAGTCTTTATACCGATTGCATCATCAGAATTAAATTGAGAAGTGTCTGTGTGAATAATTGATACATGCCAATACTGCTCTTGCTGCAGATATGTTGAATATTCTGTAAAAGGACAGAACTGTGCGTGTTGTGGAGAATTGTTTAGTCTATAGACTGCAGGGACGTTAATAGGATACACAAAGAGTCAAGGGCAGTCCTACCCATGCCATCAAAGGTAATTAAAGTTAACAGACTTGGAGAAACTGCAGATCCAGCTCCCAGGAGACGTCCCAGATGTTTAGGCTGGAACTGTGAAGCCATCCTGGATGAAGAGGGAGGTCTTTGAACAGAAGATCATTGAATTGGCACCAGCACTGCAAGGCATCGTCCTCAGCATCAAGCTTCCCTTTGCTGTCAGAACTACAAACTGATCACTGTCCCAGTGTTAATCACTGATGCCTCTCCTCTTCCCTACATTAAGTAGATAGAGAGTCACTAATTTCCAACTGATATTGAAGTGTCAGCAGCACGCTTCACTCAAATAGAATGATTTGCACATGAGAAAATGAAGTTGTTTTCGATTTGAGCCCCCTCCAACCTGATTGAGTATATGCATCTGATAGAGGATGTGCTTGTTCTTTTCCCACCCTCAGAAACATTGTACTAGTGTGAACCGCAAAACTGGTCCACACTAATACAAAAGGTGCAGTACAATTGATCCACAAAGTGGAAATGCTCCAGCATTTAAGAAAAAAAATTGTACCTTTCACAACTGCAGAACATCCCAACACTTTACAGCTAGTGATCTGTTTTTGAAGTGTAATGCTGAAGCACACAGACTGATCTGTAACACTTTGCTGGTCACATGGAGAATCATATCCCATTGTATAACACGTGTTACATGGTGGAGAATAGGGCCATGCTAGTTAGTTGAACTCCCTCAGGTCAGAGGTTGTCAGTCAGAGTTTTAATAGGACCTCGATATATAATCCAGGTTGAGACTCTAATGCAGTACTAAGGGAATACTCTACTGTGAGGGTGCTGTCTGTTGATTGCTATGTTCACGTCCCATTGAGTATTTTTGGTGGCACCGATGGAAGGAAATCATCGTTTGGCGCTATTGAAAAAAGAACAAGGAGTTCTCTCAGTGAGTGGCACAGTAGTTAGCACTGCTGCCTTACAGCGCCAGGGACCCGGGTTCAATTCCGGTCTTGGGTCATTGTCTGTGTGAAGTTTGCACATTCTCCCTGTGTTTGCGTGGGCTTCCTCTGGGTGCTCTGGTAACCTCTCACAGTTTAAAGATGTGCGGGTTAGGTTGATTGGCCAAGCTACATTGTTCCTTAGTATTAGGGGTTTAACAGGATAAGTACATGGGATTTTTGTTGGTGAAAGCTCGATGGATTGAATGGCCTCCTTTGCACTGTAGCAATTCTGTGATTCTACGAATGCCCTCACCAACATTTATCATTGGGACAACACTACAAAAAACAGATGGTCCAGTCATTCATCTCAACATGTGGGCTTGCTAGTGTGGAATGATTTCTATATTTTCCTGTGTATCAACTATTAATACTCTCCGAAAAGTAGAGTATGAAGTGATTTGAAGTGTCTCAAATAACAAGACACCATATGATGAGTCGATAATTGTGATAAAGACTTGCATTTGTATAGTGCCTTTGACAACCACCAGATATCCCAAAGCATTTTAGTCACAATTCATAGTTCACAAAATCCTACAGTATCGAAGGAGGCCATTCGGTCCACCAACCACAATCCCACTGAGGCCTCATACCCATCCATAATCCCATGTATTTACCCTAACTAGTCCCCCTGAAACTAAGGGGCAATTTCACATGGCCAATCCAGCTGACTTTTGGACTGAGGGGAAACAGCAGCACCCGGAGGAAACACATGCAGATCCGGATGTGAACCTGGTATGGGGATCCCCCTGAGGGTGTAAGGATGAATTTATCCCCAGGGGGAGAGGGACATAGCCAGGCACTGGTCTGTGCCCTGGTATGCATTGGCACAGTCAAGTTGGCACCATGAGAGCAGTGCCAAGGTGGACCCCAGTAGAAGCCTCATAATGGGGGGGGGCTCATTTATTTGTGGTGGTAGAAGGGACATGAGAGCTAAGGATACCCAGTGATGGCTGTTTGAGTGGGGGGGGGGTGATCTGAAGTTAGGGGGAGTGCCATCAGCATTAATTGTTTGGGGGTGGGGGGTAGAGGTGCCGGCTCTGATCGTGGATGGGGAGTGGGGAGTGGAGGGGATGACAAAGCGTCATATAGACTTGAAAGATTGACTCTATTCTCTCCCACAAATGCTGTCAGACCTGCCGAGATTTTCCAACGTTTTCTGCTTTTGTTGTTGGTAACATAGTGGAAAATTGCAGATATGTGCCTGTACATTTCCAGGCACATTTCCAGTCTGGGCAAGAGTCCTTTCTATCAGTGTGTAGCTGTGAAAAAGGGCTCCCATAAGTCAGTCTCTGACCTAATCAAACTCTTTCTGCAGTGGAAAAGTGCGAAAACAAACACCAGTTCATTAAAGAAAGGTCTTAGTGTGTCATTGAGGCATTGACATAACAGTTAAATCTCCAGAATGGTACAATAGCAATGAATAGACTAACTGTCTACTGATGTATGTTGTGCAAATAGGTTTTAGTAATTAAGTCACATTTAGGATGAGCTGCACGTAGAATTGGTGTATCTGTTTGCACCCAGTGCTGGATAATATCACTGCAGCCTTTCTATGGTGGTATGGCTTATTAATGCTTATAAAATGCAACATAGATTTACAATTCACCAGAGATAGCATTAACTGCAGTGAATATGGCAATCACCATTGGGTCGTTGTAAGATGTCGGATTTGAGGTCATGACAACAAATTGGAGAATTTGACTAATATATGTTATCTTAAAAATAGCATCATGGCACTTACTTTAACCCAATAATGGCAAGGCAGAATATACTAAAGTCAAAGATATTCTGTGCTGTTGATTCCAAGTGGAGTGATTCATTCTGATTCAGTTCATATTTAACATTTCATTTGTGCCTTATCTAACTGAATGTCTACTTTATTATACCACAATGATAATGTTTTGCTAGCATTATACTGCAGATGTTTATGTTCCTACTGTTTCACACAGAAGCTCAGTGATTGCAGTCTGCATTGACTGTGAGAGTCAACAATCTAAAGTGGTTTAAGACGCTACATTTTTTTTACATTTGCTTTAACACAATAACAGTGGTTTGGTGAGCCTTGGCCTCTTTAATTATAGTAAACCACATCCATGTTTGCAATAACTGTGGAAAGATTTGGAGTGGATTCCACAATCAGCTTATCCATTGTTCCTCAGTCATTTGCTAAATTTATTGTTTGTTATCCACTGTTTAAAAAGAAGTAAATTGCCAGATTTGTCACGGCACAGTGTTTGGCACTGCTGCCTCAAAGTTCCAGGGACCCAGGTTTGATTTCCAGCTTGGGTCACTGTCTTTATGGAGTTTGCACATTCTCCCCATGTCTGCCTGGGTTTTCTCTGGGCACTACAATTTCCTTCCACAATGCAAAGATGTGCTGGTAAGATGCATTGGCCATGCTAAATTCTCCCTCAGTGTAGGCAAACAGGTGCCAGAGTGTGGCCAGTAGGAGATTTTCACAGTAACTTCATTGCAGTGTTAATGTAAGCCTACATGTGACATGATTAAATAAGCTTTTAATTTTAACTTTTAACTTTGATTCCTTCTGAAATTATCTTTTCACACAAGAACTAGAAGCAGGAGTAAGCATTTCAGCCCCTTGAGCCTGCTCTACCATTCAATATGATAATGACACATTGCGGTAGTTTGTTAAAAAGAATGAGCAATTTGTGGTGAGTTTTCTCCTGGATATATTGTTAAACAGACTAGTCTGCCAAGTTTATTAAGCTCTGGACTTTCTCCTGAAGCCTCACCATTTCTCTGACTCTCTTATTTCAAATCCTGCTTAAAATCCAATTCCTTAACCAAGCTTTTAGTTACCTGTCCTAACAGCTCCTTAGACTAGGGCCAGAATTTCTGCGCCTCCATTGCAAAATTGGCCCCAGAGGCCTAAGTCCAGAAGTCTCGGCTCCTGTCATTTTTACAGTTGGAAGAACATTGCGGATGGCAGGTTGAACTTTACACATTCACCATCCGCCACAGTGGGAGCTACGTTTGTTGGAAGTGCAGCTGTCTTTAGACTTATCTGATTTTGGCAAAGAAGGAGTGGGATATACAACGTGTGCAGATTGGACATGATAGATGAAGATCTAAACTTACCAGAGTTCTTCAGAGAGCTCGGATGCTCTCCTGGGTTCACCCTCTGCAGAGGTCAGGTTCCCATTGGGTGAGGTCAGGTGGAATTGTTAAAAGTGAACATGAATGTGCATAAACACTTTGACAGCTGCCTTGACAGATTCAAAGAGCACTGACAAGGTATTTAAGCCTCCTGTTTTTTAAATAGTTTATAAAAAATTTTGGAGGGTTGGGTGCTGACTATTTCACTCTGTCTGTTCAAATAAGCCTGATGATAACCATTCGTGATTGGATTAATGCTGCATGAGTGCTCTCACAAGCTCTCATTAACATATTTGGATGCTTGTCAGTTCACATTTTTATTGACTGCCAGTGCTCATAAAGTCTTTGAAGTGGGACTATGAATACAAATGATAAGGGTTTAAAGGAGGTTAAATGCAATGAATGGATTTTTAACAATCATAGAATCCCTACAGTGCAGAAAAAGGCCATTTGGCCCATCAAGCCTGCACAATCCACCCAGGTCCTATCCCTTTACATACTTATCCTGCTCGTCCCCCTGACACTAAGGGGCAATTTGGCATGGCCGATCAACCTAACCTACTGTGGGAGGAAACAGGTGCACCCGAAGGAAACCCACGCAGACGTGAGAGAATGTCTAAAGTCCACACAGACAAATTATTACCTTGTGGCAAGCCAGGGGATGTTTTACTACCTTAAAAGGCACTATTTAAATGCAAGTCGTGGCATATCTGTGCCCTTCAGCAATTGTTATGACTTTAAACTGCAGATCCCAACGTTATGCCGGTATCCATTTTAAAGTGACACAGGTTGGCGGCACAGAGTTATAGTGAAAGTGCTGCACTGATAGGTTAGTATGCATACTTCCACACTCATCTGTTCAGGATGCTGGTGCTCATTTTTTCTTAAAATGCTGATTGTTACCAGCTCTTTATCAACATTAACAATTATATGCAGCCTGATCCTGTTAAAAATGGTGGCTGCCACCCCTCCCCAGCATGAGTCATGCCCCCAGGAGAGGCAGATTGGAAATTGGAGGACAGCAAGGGGGATTTCAAGTGTGTATAATCTCATCCCGGGATTCATGCAGTGATTGTGAACTGTGCGCACCTTGCTCATGTTTCATGATGTCACCTGAACCCTTTCATTAGTTTATTACCTTTCAGTTGCTCCCAGGTGGAGTGATTATGCTTAATTTGATGTTTTCAAAGGATTAATGCACGACAGCTCTTGGCAAAGTGCCCATCTGGTGTGAGCCTGGTGACATTTTAAATTCTTTGTTGGAGCTGTTTGGTAATTGTTAACATGAGTCTTTGAAGCTAACCGAGACAGATCAGATCCCTTTAAAATCTACCTGTTGAGTGGTACTCTGTAGAATGGACTGCAGAGTAATTGATTCCCAAAGCAGCTTGAGTAGTAGCAGGTGCCTACCTCCTTTAAGCAGCAGAACCCATAAGAAAAGGCATCATTTGCAATCGTGTACCTTTCCTCTTCGAACCAAATGTCTTTGGAAGGCAATGACTTTTGCAATCAAATGCAGTGTGACCTTGCATTTTATTTTATTCATTTGTGGGACGTGGGTGCCACTGGCTGGCCAGCATTTATTGTCCATCCCTAGTTGCCTTTGAGAAAGTGGTGGTGAGCTGCCCTCTTGAATCTTTGCAGTTGACCCACAATGTTGTTAGGGAGGGAATTCCAGGATTTTGACCCAGCGACAGAGAGAAACGATGATATATTTCCAAGTCAGGATGGTGAATGATTTGGTGGGGAACTTGCAGGTGGTGGTATTCCCATTTATCTGCTGCTCCTGTCCTTCTAGATGGAAGTGATTGTGAGTTTGGAAGGTGCTGCCTAAAGATCTTTAGTGAATTTTAGCAATGGTTCATCAATAAAGTTATAATTCTGAGTGTTTATATTCCTCATTCATTTCCAGTTCATTTGAACAGGATTGTTTCCCTGTCGCAAGTTCCAATCTTTCTATCGTAAGTCATTGATTTTTATTTGTGGGGAGAATGATTCTTCAGGATAGGAACATGGAGAAGGCAAGAGAATGGCAGTGGGCATTGTTCATTCAGAGTGCAGACACACTGGGCAGAACTTTCCCAAGCCCCAGGCCAGCAAGTTCAATGGCAGATAGGGGAGGGGGAGAATTTGATGGCAGTCCAGAAATCGAGGTGAATTTCCTGCAGGATCCTCCGTTGGTATCCACCACGGTGGTTGGAAAAACCCGCTGGAGACTGCTGTGAAACCACATCCCACTAATGGGATTTAGGTGAAGGCTTAACTGGAATCATGAAATAGAATGATGAAGTAGTAAGGATTGAGAGATTTAAGTTTTTATGTGTCCAAATCACCTGTCCTGGTCCCCCCATGCCAACACTGTAGTTAAGAAAGTCCACCAACACCTCTACTTTCTCAGAAGATGAAGGAAATTTGACATGTCTGCTACAACTCTCACCAACTTTTACAGATGCACCATAGAAAGCATTCTTTCTGGTTGTATCACAGCTTAGTACAGACCCTGCTCTGTCCAAGACTGCAAAGAAAATATAAAGGGCTATAAATGAAGCCTAGTCCATCCATGCAAACTAGCCTCCCATCCATTGATTCTGTCCACACTTCCTGCTGCCAAGGAAAAGCAGTGAGCATAATTAAGGACTCCACATACCCCGGACTTATTCTCTTCCACCTTCTTCATCGGGAAGAAGATACAAAAGTCTGAGATCACGTACCAACTGACTCAAGAACACCTTCTTCGCTGCTCCTGTCAGACTTTTGAATGGACCTATCCTGCATTAAATTGCTCTTTCTCTGCACTCTAGCTACGGCTGTAATACTGCATTCTGCACTCTCTCATTTCCTTCTCTGTGAATATGTTTTGTCTGTATAGCATGCAAAAAACAATACTTTTCACTGTACGTTAATACATGTGACAATAATAAATAAAATAAAATAAAATCTCCCACCCGTGACTGATTCTCTGCAATGCTGACAGTAAAACATGCCAGTCCAGAACACATGCAAACATTAGGACTTAGTTGAAGAATGCCTGTAGCTATCTCCAAAATTAAGGATAGATGTTGCCAGTAAACCTGGACCCAGGAGAGAGCATCTATTAGTTGACCGTCCAGCATCATTATCATTCAGGAAGATATCTTCCAGACTTAGCATGTTCCTGAAGGTCCATCCACCTTCTTCATCTTCTTTCTGATTTTTTTCTTGTAGAATCCCTGCAGTGCAGAAGGAGGCCATTCGGTCCATCGAGTCTACACTGAACACAATCCTACCCAAACCCTATTTCCCCCAAGCCCTCATATTCACCTTGTGAATACCCCTGACACTATGGTCAATTTAGCATGGCCAATCAACCTAACCCACATATCTTTGGAGTGTGCGAGGAAACCAAAGCATCTGGAGAAACCCACACAGACACGGGGAAAAAGTGCAAACTTCACACAGACAGTGACCTGAGGCTGGAGGTCCCTGGTGCTGTTAGTCAGGGTCTATGCCGCCATTCGCCCCTGTTGGTCAGTGATGTTGACTGTCTGTTAAATATGGCAGCCAGATGTGAAGCAGGATATGCACAATCAAGCCCTGCCATCACCACCACGGAATAAGGCACTAATCCCTCGATGCATAATTAATTAGATCAGGGCTTGAATCATCAGCTTGGTTTTCCATTCAGCAGGAAACAATCCCCATTCCCATCCTGCCACAGGACTTAGTCTCAGATGGGAGAATTCCACTTGATGGGCTGAATGGTCTTTTGTGCGGTAACAATTCTGTGTTGCTTTAGGATATTCTGCTCAGAAAACTAGAAGACCTGCCCTCCACTCTGTAAGATTCTATAATCTCGAACTTCAGTGAAGGTTTTCTGATCAGTTTACAGAAACCCAAATAGTCATATGAAACCAGCAACAATACTCAGAATTAATTCACTCTCCACTTACATCCTGGAAAGATTGACTGGTAGAAATGAAAAGAAGCCAAGAGCTTAATGATCAGTTGAGTTATGTTAACTCTGCATGAATATTGAAGTGGCAACCCCCACAAGGACACCTACACCCATTGAAATTTGACACAAAAGCCCAAAGAATTGGTGCCTCTTCAGCAAACAGTAATAATTAATTTAGTAAATGTACAACCTCCGAAACCAACCAGAGTGGGTGCAATGCTTGATCTCTGTTGTATGCAGAATTAACTGATCTCCAGCTGTATTGGCAATCTAATTAGACTTGATGCCCCTGGGCTAGGGACAAACCCATACCCAGTTACTGTACAAATACCAATTGAGAAGGACATGATCATATGAGTTTGTAGTGTTTCCTTAAGTTGGCTAGGCTCCCTGTCTGAGCTTATCCATGAAGAATGGAAAGCTACATGAAGAGGGGTTAGTGCCCACAGAGACAAACCCAAGTGTTGAGTGATGATGTGGTGATTCTTATGGTGGCTTTCAACAGCAAAATGATATAGATTTTCCTCCTCAACACATCGTGTTTACATTGGGCCTTACCTTCCAAGGCATGTCATAGGGGCATTGGGAAATAAATTCTGACACCAAGCCATGTATATTGATGTAGGGAAGCTGAGCTGATGCTTGATCAAAGTTTGGAGGAGGAGATAAAGGTAGCATTGTGGAGAATCATAGAAACCCTACAGTGCAGAAAGAAGTCATTGGGCACATCGAGTCTGCACCAACCACAATCACACCCATATCCCTATATATTTATCCAATAATCCCTCTAACCTACGCATCTCAGATGACCCCAAGGGGCAATTTTAGCATGGCCAATCAACCTAACCCTCACATCAAAGAATTTTCAGGACAGAATTCCAGAGCTCAGTGCTTTGGCAACTAAGGCACAGAATGGTGGAGTTGTTAAGAATAGGATCATTGAAGTGACGACATATTGATAGTGATTGATTACCAGTGAAACCTTACAGTGTAAAAGGAGGTCATTCAGGCTATCGCGTCTGCACCAACAACAATCCCACCCCAGCCTTATCCCCAAAACCCTACATCGCTAATCCCTCTAACCTACACATCCCGGGACACCAAGGGACAATTTAGCATGGCCACTCAACCTAATCTGCACATCTTTGGACTATGGGAGAAAACTGCAACATCCGGAGGAAACTCATGCAGACATGGGGAGAACATGCAAACTCCACACTGACAGTGATGCAAGACAGTGATGCAAACAAAGATTGTTTGCATACAAAAATGGGGAGGCTTTTGTCTAGTGGTATTATTGCTTGACTCTTAATTGAGAAATTCAGTTAATGTCCTGGGAACCCATATGTGAATCTCATCATGGCAGATGGTGGAATTTGAATTCAATTTAAAAAAAATCTGGAATTAAGAATCTACTGATGACCGTGAAACCATTGTCGCTTGTTCAAAACAAAATCATCTGATTCACTTATGTCGTTGAGGAAAGGAAATCTGCCATCCTTATGTGGCCTGACCTATAAATGACTCCAGAGCTACAGTAATGTGGTTGAGTCTCAGCTGTCCTTGGGCAACTAAAGATGGGGAATAAATGCTGGCCAGCCAACAACGTCCATTTACCATAAATAATAAAAATAAAAATCTCTCCTTTACAACCTTTTAAATCGCCCAGTTCTCAATTTCGAACAAAATTATTTGCAATAAAATGCATGTATATCATTTTTATGGCTGTTGACCCACTGAATTCAACAGACAGTGTCAGTAAGATTTAAATAAATGCTCAAATCATGTTTTGATGCAGTGGGTAGAAAGGGAAATCCTGGTGTAAAATGGTGTGATGTTGGTGCTGATTAAGTTCCTAACGTTTTTGTTTTTGTTACAGGGCGACAATTGAGGAGGTGGAGACTGATGTTGTGGAAATTGAAGCAAAGCTGGATAAGGTGAGTGACTGTTAACACATAAATCCAACACTGAAACTTCACATCTACTCAGCACCTTAGGCCTTTTGGAAGTCTTGTGGTCTACTGAGTAGCATCCCGCCTCTGAACCAGAAGCTCTGGGTTCGAGTCCCACCAAGGACGTGATGGCCAAGGAAAGTGCGTTCATAACACGGTCACACAGTTTGAGTGTCAACCTGCAAATCCTTCCAAACACACCAATGGCTGGCATTAACAGCAGGGAAGCCACATGTGACGTGGAGTGGCACCCCTCAAGCCCCTGGTGACAGGCTAGTGGCCTGCTTTAGGAATTACCATCTGATTCAGTCAGAGAACTGGAATTGGGCATTTTAATCCAAGTCTGGTGTTAAACTTTTAAAGTGGATTTATTCCTTAGATCAGGTTCTTGCTGAGGGGTTTCCATGATTGTTGGCCATCTAGCCTTCACGTATCAGTCTAGCCAGGGAAAATCAGTAACCAGTTTAGTCATTGAGGGGTATCATCCAATCCTGTCCTTAAAAACGTTCAAGAAGAACATTTCTTGGGGTTTGTAATTTAGAGTGAGCACAGTGTGATTCTCACTGGGATGTTCATACCTATACATTCCAGCACCCATTGGAGTATAGTGATTGGAAACAAACTGTCTACTTGACTTTCAGTCTGTCCAAGGTCTGGAGCAATGTTGGGGCAACCTGCAGCCTGGGGTTCACGTGTGGCCCATCTGGGTTCTTGACAGTTGTCCGTATGCGGTGTTGCCACATTCCACTGCAGTTTTTTTCCTATTGGCATGACTGAAGTAATTCACATATAAATCAAGGGCAAGTAAAGTGATGTGCATTTTGACTGCACACAACATCGGCTGTGAGAGCCGCACACTCCTTTGCGTCCAAAGTATTTTACTTTTACCATTTGAAGTTGATAGTTCTATTAATATGTGAATGATTAAATGTTTTCTATAACTCATTATGAAATATTCAGCATGTATTAAATGTTTTTAATCTTATTTGTGGGGTCAAGTTAGTGAACAAGCCCAATTTCAATCTTGTGGCCCACTGAGATGGAGGAGGGCCATTCATTTGACCCATTCACTAGCTTGGGTTAATGGTCTAAGGAAACTGAAATTAGCCATGAGGTCTTTGTTGGCAACCGGGTGAGCTCAGCTAATTTGGTACAGTGTTGTTTAGTCTCATACCAGGCAGTGTTTTTATCACCTTCGTCATCGCAGAGGCTGAAATAGATTCACTTTCCAAAAATGATCCTGCAAATCCAACAGGTGTGGAAGAACGGGTACATTTTATTCAAGTGTCTTGTAACCTGCTTGGATCACAGCGTGATTCTCAAATTGAATCTGTTAAACTGAATGTTGTTCAGCTTTATGCGTCAGACACTTAAGTGGGCAATGGTTCTGAATCCAGCAATAGTCTGGGTCTGCACCAGCGAAAGAAAGGTTTCCAATGAATGGCCCCATGTTAATTTCTACAGAATTCCAAATCCTAACAAGATGTGTTAGTCCCTGATTCAAACGGAACATACTCCCCTATTCATTTGATGCTTAATGCTCCACATTATCAACCCAGTTTAGAAATGTAGACACAGGACTGAGGAGTGAGCTGGTCTTTCATTTATCAGATTAAAATTCAGCCAAGACTGAAAGGATTAAAGTTCTGTCTGGCTATGAAAATGTTGTGTGAAATGGTGATCTCTACCCTATCCTTAGTGAACATGTGTGCCAATTCAAAATTGCCTCTATCTGGCACTCAATTCTTAGCCAGAAAGACCACATGATGGCTGGAATGGAAACCGAAAGAATGTCATACAGTTCCAGTAACAAATTGTCTTAAATTTGAGGTTATGGCGTATGGTTAGGGTCAGACAGGGCAAGCTTTACTTTCCATCTAACCGTGCTTTGTTCTGAGGAGGGCTGGATGCTTACACTGATGCTTTATTTCACAGCAGAAAATTAATTTTAGAAGTAATTTTAAATCAATTTATGCAAAATAATCTATGTAAAATTTTCATTTTCCATTTGGGCTGATTGTTCAATGAATGGGCTAAATAGGTTGTGGTGCCATTAAATAATTACACAAGATTTTAAACACAGCGAAAAGACCAATCGGCATGACAATCCACGTGTACTTAGTTCAGTTCAGCAGGAAGCCAACACTCACTTGGTTCAATTTAGAAAGTCGAAACATTGACATTTTTACTCAGAAAGCTTACCCTACAATGATGCGACTGATTTGTTTCCAGGGTGTAATCTGTACAATTAAAAGCCTGACACAGGCACAGTCCACGGCTGGAGGACATAATATTCCCTTTGTATGTGAACTTCAAAGGAAGCTGTAGTCTGTTTTAGAATTAAAATCTTCATATAATATTTCATATTCTTCACCTTTGTACAGAGAATGCATTCTTCAAATCATTTAATGGAATCAGCTGTTCCTCCCAATTCCCTCTTCTCCTGTCAGTACTGAGTCAGTGGAATATTGCTGATCTCTCTACATCGCTACAAGACTTAATTTTTCATTTGTAATCTCTGATGTAAGAGCCATTGTAATTGAACCCAATCCACATCTCACCTTCATGTTCACACGCTCAGAGTGTCTGCTGCTAATGTTTCTCTCATAGAATCCCTACCATTAGAAGGAGGCCATTTGGCCCATTGAGTCTGCACCAACAACAGTCCCACCCAGTCCCTATCCCCATAACTCTACATATTTACCCCACTAATCCCTCGAACCTACGCATTCCAGGATACTAAGGGGCAATTTAGCATAGCCAATGCATTCTAACCCACTCACCTCTGGACTGTGGGAGGAAACCAGAGTACCTGGAGGAAACCCAAGCAGACTCGGGGAGGACGTGCAAACTCCACACAGATAGTAATCCAAGCCGGGAGTTGAACCCGGATCCCTGGAACTGTGAGGCAGCAGTGTTCTTTTTTTTCTTGATCTATACTGTCATCTGGCCTGAGAAGAAATACCCAAACCCTAGAGGCCAAGGAAGGAGGTGCTGGCCTTGGAAAGAGTCCAGAGGAGATTCACAAGAATGTTCTCTGGAATGAACATGTGAGGAACGGTTGAGGACTCGGGGTCTGTACTTGTTGGAGTTTAGAAGGATGAGGGGGAATCTTATTGAAACTTACAGGATACTGCGAGGCCTGGATAGAGTGGATGTGGAGAGGATGCTTCCACTAGTCAGAAACACTAGAACCCGAGGGCACAACCTTAGGCTAAAAGGACAATCCTTTAAAACAGAGATGAGGAGGAATTTCTTCAGCCAGAGGGTGGTGAATCTGTGGAACTCATCGCCACAGAAGGCTGTGGAGGCCAGGTCATTGAGTGTCTTTAAGACAGAGATAGAAAGGTCCTTGATTAATTAGGGGATCAGAGATTATGGGGAAAAGGCAGGAGAATGGGGATGAGAAAAATATCAGCCATGATTGAATGGTGGAGCCGACTCGATGGGCTGAATAGCCTAATTCTATTCCTATGTCTTATGGTCTAATTCTGGTCCATAAGGGTAGCCCTGTGCGTTTGCCAATCAAAGTATGACAGTTTCTATTCGGCCACATAAGGACAGAACTGTTTTAGTTTCCTTTTGGCAGGACTGAATAGGCCAATGCATTAAAACACTGTTCTTTTGCCTCTGGGAGCCAGTTTGAATCTAACCCATAGAGAAGAGACAATGGGCGCTTTCTCTTGGGAAATGAGACTTCAGTGAATGAGTTTGAAGAGCCTCGATTCAATGTACTTAGCAGTCCTCACGCACTAATGTTTTCCCACATCTGACAGCCACTTTAATTCGACAGTCCTGCTCAGAAGAAGCGTAGGATATTTAAATGCTGTTTGCATGTCAGGAAAATGGAAGTTCAGGGCTGAATGCTAAGTCAAATTGAAAACAAGGCAGCTTGGGTTTTATTTACGAAGAGCCACTTGGTGCTGTTTTCCATTAAAGAATATATATTCTTTATTCTTTATAAAGGCAGCGATGAGGTAATGCTGTGTGCGCTGCTGCAATGACTACGTGCTAAAGGACAAGAACGTATTCCAGCAATGCGGTTAAGTGATGTGTCCTGTAATTATTGGGGTAAAGGGGCGTTCTGCAGCTCGGATTGAAGCTGCAGGCCACAGGCAAGCCTTTTATAAATTAATAAAAGCAAAAGAAGCAGTTGGCACACAATGGCTGCTTGGGGTTGGTCACACAGCAGTAACCACACCAAGGAGTGAGGTGATGTCATACAGCTTTGGAGAGGGAGGATCAGACAGTTTGTCGCAGCCTTCTGAGTCCACAGATTAGCTAACCAATGAAAGCTGATCTTGGGGGATGGTGAGTCATGTGTCAAAGATCATCACCTACCTTGGCAGGATGGTGACATAATACTTACACAATCGCCGTGATTCTACACTGTTGGTGCATGTTGAATTGTAAGGCAACTTTGAACAACTGGAAGAATGGATAGCAAGGAAGGGCTCAATTCCTGTCACGCCTCAGGAAACCCACAGCATCTTACAGCAAATGAATTACTTTTTGAAGTCTAGTGTTGCAGGGAACAGCAGCAACCAAACCAGGCACAGCAACTCCCACAAGCAGCAGTGAGATAAATACATGATCAGTTTTTGTGATGCAGTCTGAGGGGTAAATATTGGTCAGGACACTGGGGAAAAGATCCCCACTCTCTTCATTACCATGTCCTGCTCTATGCTTATCTTACTGTGAGGCTGAGTTTTAGAAGTCAGGATGGAGGGATCAGCCAATGTGTCTTTCTTTTTGGAACCTTTCCAGAAACAATTATTTTTCAGCTTTCAAAATGAACTTTCGAACCTGTGTCTGTGTCTATTGCCAGTTACAAAAATCAGGGATCAAGGATGGCATTCACTAAGGGTTCAGGACATCTTTTAAAATGATTGTTTTCTGAATTCAGCAGTTCAGAGTATATGTTACTGAATTATTCACCACCCCCCACAACACACACACACACACATATACATATACACCCCCACATTCACACAAATACACACGCTTATACATATACACACATACACACACCCACATTCACACAAACACACACACACATATCCTAACATCCACCCAGGCATAGCCAACGTGCGCACACACACACACACACACACACACACACACACACACCCCCAACATCCACTCACACGTACCTGCACACATTCACACGTACATACATCACCCCCAACATCCACCCATGCATACCCACATGCACATACACACACGTACATACACACGCACACCCACCACACATACACGCACACTCACACACACACATACAACCCCACACACACGCACACCTACCTACACACATACATACCCACATATACTCACATATATCTACACACACACCCACACATAGACATGCATGCACTCCCACACGTACGTACACACATGCACATCCAGACCCACACCCACCCACACACACACTCACATGCTCCCACACATGCCTACACACCCCCACACATGCGCGCACACACACATGCACCCACACACATGTACCCACACACTCGCGCATGCACACACACACACACACACACACGCGCATTACATGCCCACAAACATATACTACACACATGCACCCCACCACCACCGTTCCATGGACATTGAAGGAAGGTGACAGAAGTTAAATATCAGGATCGGGCAAGCCATACCTTGAACTTGTCAAGTCAGAAATGAGGCCATGGGAGAGACTCTCACAAAAGACAGGTAAGGGCCTAATTGACAACACAAAGTTGCTGCCTGATGACATCATCGCTACAATGACTTAAACCTAATAGACAATGTGAAGGAGGTCTGGCCTGTGAGATTCCTGGCACTGGATCTAAGCAACTCTTTCAGCACTCCGTGTGGCAGAGAGAACTAGGCCTGTCAAGGAATTAGTCTGTAGCCTACCCAATTCCAACTCTCCCAATCTATAACCCTTTGGTCATCCTCAGAACCCCTCTTGTAATACTAGGGACCATCCCCAAAGGTTCCTAGCTGAAGCTTCCCACTGCCAGAATTTCCTCCCTGCTGCCAACCAGGCTATCCATTTGACCCATCAGGTGAGAAGCAGCGCTACTGAGTTACTGCTGCTAAGATCATCAGGGTCTTTGCCATTTCGGACTCTCCCACACTCTCCTTGGCTCCCTGTGACTGTCAGGGCCTCGGGTGTTGCATGTTTCCAGACTATTGTGTTTTATTAGTGATAGTCTAGGGTCAGAGTAGGAGAGAGGACAATGGGAGTGATTGGTGAGGGACCTAGTTACATAGTAACCATCTTCTAGCCTTTGGCTCCAAATTCTTGCGACATCTATTCCCAATCACTGTGTTGCGTACAGTCATTTTTTTGTAGGCCTTCAAGAGGAGTGCAAATGAATTAGTACTTGGCCAACCTCACTTTCAGGTGAAGCATCAGATGCGCCAACAGCTACATAAAAAAGCTAAATTTTAGGTAAAGTTCTTTTTTGTGTCACAAGCACGTTTACATTAACACTGCTATAAAGTTACTGTGAAAATCAGCTAGTCACCACACACTGGTGCCTGTTTGGGTACAATTTAAGGAGAATTTAGCATGGCCAATGCACCTAACCAGCACATCTTGTGGACTGTGAGAGGAAACCGCAGCAACCGGAAGAAACTCACGCAGACACATGGAGAATGTGTGAACTCCACACAGACAGTGACCCAAGCTGGGAATCGAACCCAGGTCCCCGGTGCTATGAGGCAGCAGTGATAACCATGCGCCGCCCGAGGTGGTGATGGGGATTCAATGGAGGGTTTTGTGAAAGAAAAACAGCCTAAAAGCTCCTACAGTTGAAAAGAATAAAAAAGATCAATTCTTTTATCAATTGCACCATAGCCAACAAAATCAGCAAACTTATGTGCTATTGATGGTCACTGCAGGATGAGTTTTTAGTCAGTAGTCTCGATGTGCACAGTTTGGTGGATTAGGAGCAGTTCAGCTCACAAAGCCTTTCTGCTGATGCTAACAATCTGAATATTGTGACCTCGGAACACTACAACCAAAGGGATCGGACAAACCATTTTGCTTCCGGCATCCTCTAGGGAGGAACGTTCCAAAGCTGTTTGGTCATGTTTTTTAACTCTAGTCTATTTTTTATTTGTTTAGCTGTGTTGAATACTGGCTGATTATTTGTCTTCTTTTGTAATGTGCATAATGAAAACTAACACCAACTGTTGGCTCAAGGTAGTGCTATTCAGACAGCGACCTGGGGGTGGCTAGTGGAGGTCAGTGAGGATGGCACATGGAGAGACGGTGTGATATAGTGGGGGCATGTCATGGCCCAGCCTCTCCCTCAGTGACCATAGGCCCATTTAATTCAGAATCTCAATTCACATCCTGACAACTTTGCCTCCACCCTGGAACTGAGATTGAGAGGGAAGTGAGCAGGGATTGAGAGAGTGAAAAATTGCCTAAGAGAAAAGAAAAGTGTATCTTTGAACATAAACTCTGCAGGAACTTGCTTTCAGGGGGTCTTGTGGAAATTGCAAAAGGGGGACTCACAGCTCAGGGGTAAGATTAGGGAGGACGTTTAAATTATACGCTGTGATAAGTACTCTTTACTTTTCATGTTAAAATAAAGCCCTCCTTGTAACCTAAGGAGCGGTCAAGGTTACATTTAACAGTCCATCACTAATATACAAGCACACCCTCCCGTTCTTTTACTGTGTTATTGCCTGTTGCGATTTACAGATACGATGTACATCAAAGACATCAAAGATACGATGTACATCAACTGACTCCATTATTAT
This sequence comes from Sphyrna mokarran, assembly GCA_024679065.1. Taxonomy (NCBI): domain Eukaryota; kingdom Metazoa; phylum Chordata; class Chondrichthyes; order Carcharhiniformes; family Carcharhinidae; genus Sphyrna; species Sphyrna mokarran. The sequence goes on along the minus strand of JAGIQG010000028.1, from coordinate 20,140,074 downwards.
TTTCTCTCACATCTTACAAACTTTTTATTGTGCGTGTTAAAATTTTAACTGGGTAGATGGAATCATAAAACGCTACAACTCAGAAAGAGGCCATTTGATTCATTGTGTTTTAAAGTTTAATGTCTATTTATCCATGTCACAAGTAGGCTTATATTAACACTGCAATGAAGTCACTGTGGAAGTCCTCCAGTTGCCACACTTTGGCGCTTGATAGGGTATACTTAAGAGAATTTAACATGGCCGATGCACCTAACCTGCACTTCTTTCAGACTGTGGGAGAAAACAGGAATACTCGGAGGAAACCTGTGGAGACATGGGAAGAATGTGCAGACTCCATATAGACAGTGACCCAAACAGGGAATTGAACCGGGTCCCTGGAGCTGTGAGGCAGCAGTGCTAATCACTGTACCATGGTGGTTGGTCCTGTTTTTACCAAAAGAAAATGGGAGAAATTATTTACAGTGTATTGACGTGGAACAAATAGTTTGAAAGTATGTGATTTTTGATCATAGCATCCCATTAGGAATAACTGAAAGTGCCCATTCATGCAACACCTCAAAATCACCGACCCTTTAACACTTTGCATGCAGCACTTAACCAATAGAACAGTTGAAATGTTTGGTATTACAGCTGCAGATTATGAGGTATCTGTAGAAAATGACTCATTGAAAATTGAGACAAGCCCAGTTTAGGAACCTTTATGTGTGACTAAATGCTAACACAGGGTTGCAAGTGGGCTTTTGACGAGAGCGTGCATCTCATTCTGGTGTTGCACAGCAAGTGTCAGCTGTGGAAAAGGATTTGGGACATTCTTGAGAGATGTGATATATTGATTTGGAAGTGGGAATGGGATGGAATGGAACTGGAATTGAGCTGCCTGTTTGCTGGAAAAGCAAGAATAATTTATGAATGTGTGAACCAACTGTCCAAAGGAAGGTGGATGATAATGTCAGATTCCAAGGGGGGAAATAGGATTGTCTGTTTTGGTAAGTACAGCTAAGAGGTAGAAGATATGGAGCATGCCGTGTGGTGCTAGAGCTTGATGGACCTTTGCCGAGTGTGCGTGCGTGCGTGCATGCGTGTGTGTGTGTGTGTGAGACCACAGGAATAGTTGGGGTGGAAAGCACAGATTCAGAGAAAGCTAGATGGCAAACTAGCAACCTGTTTCGTGAATTGCTAGTTATGGAAACAGACAAAAGTCTGCCTTAGGTATAGGAAGAGGATTGGAATTCTGCATCTTTGTAACAACTCACTGCGGGAGGAAATTTCTCCTGAGTTCCTTTATTGGATTGCATAGTGGCTATCTTCTACTAATGACCCCCAGTTTTGGGCACCCCAGTAAGTGACCAAGTGGTTGTCTTAGGCACTGTAAGTCCCCAGGTAATCCATGCTTTGGAGCCTAGTGAGAGAAGAATGCACAACCTCTCAGTGTTACACTGATCAGGCTTTTCAATGAAGACCCATTCCACAGAATCTGACCAGAATATCAATCGCCCATTGGATGGCTGCAAATGTTATTGGATCGAAGAACTGTTCGAAAATAGCTGTTTGTGCACAAACATAGAATCAGTCAAAAAGACCCGCAGCACAGAAGGAGGCCATCCTGCCCAGTGCGGCTGTGCCAGCATTTTGTAAGCACTAGACCGTTGGTCCCTATTCTCCAGCCTTTTCTTTCTCACATATTTTTCCGCTGCCTTTTATAAAGCTATTATCGACTCTGCTTCCTTCATTTTTTTTTCTGGTGGGACATTTTTGTGGCTCTAAGACCCACTGTGTCAAAATATAAGAATGCCCGTCACCTTGTCCTGTGTTCTTTGGCTGACAATTTTATATCTACTTTTTATTTTCTGGTTGCCAGCTGAGAATAAGATGTGTTTGTGAGATACAGACACTGTCCCACTCATTACGTGACCCATCATGGAGTCTGTCTCTGGTGGTTGCTAAGGCAAATTATGTGCATTGATTGCTTTGTCCCACATTGAACCAAACAGATTCTACACAAGGCACCACACATTCTTAGTCCCTTTCATTTGGTTACTCTCAGTGCTCAGGGTTGGATTAGAATGGCTGATTACTTCATTCTTTTCCCTTGTCTCTGCTGTTTACAGTATTCCAGCAAGTTCCCTCCGACCTCTTTGATATAGGCAGTGTAAGGGTCAGGGGATCAGCTGGCATCAATCTCGACAGCTGCACTTTCAGATCATTTCCACCCAGGCAGCTAAAAAAAATCAATGCTCACAGTGTTGGAAATGACTGGTGATCACTACAGGGAGATGTTGGTTAGGATCAGAATTGTGGCTTTGTCAATCAGTCAGACAAAGTTGTTAGCTCAGCCTTTAAGGTAAATGATTCTTGGGCCTGATGCCTGCCTGAATCTCTGGATTATTGGCACCATCCATTTGGGAACAGAATTAAAGGCCTCCAGGAGATAGAGATTGACAGGCAATTCAATAGTTCTGGTCACCAAAAAAGGATGTTCATAGAATATTCTTCAATGTTGGAGAGCAATGCAGGAACATCAAGGGGCAGAATTACAGGAACTAGATAGAAGAGTAGGGTGGCACAATAGTTTGCATTGTTGCTTCACAGCGCCAGGAATCTAGTGTTCGATTCCCATCTTAGGTCACTGTCTGTATGGAGTTTGCATGTTTTCCCCATCTCTGCTTTTCTCCGGATGCTCCAGTTTCCTCCCACAAAGAACAAAACAGCATGGGAAACAGGCCCTTCGGCCCAACGAGCCCGCGCCACCACCCCGATGTTCCCACCTCTACCCGTGATCCCTGTCAATGTTTATAGATCTATGGATTAAAAACCAAATTTGAGGCAATTTAGGGAGAATTTGTTTTGCTAATTAACCTAAGAGCACATCTTTGGGATGTGGGAGGAAACCAGAGCACCCGGAGAAAACCCACACAAGCACAGGGAGAATGCACAAACTCCCACAGACACAGGCCCAAATCCATGTATCTGCACAGCACAGCGATAGTCACTGAGCTGTCATGTTGCCCACCAAATGGTCCAGGTCAAGCGTACGCTAACCATGTGAAGCACTAGAATAATCTCGAAAACAATTCAAAGATGTGCAGGTTGGGTGGTTTGGCCAGGCTAAATCGACCTTAGTGTCAGGGGGCCTAGCTCAGGTAAATGCATAGGGTTATAGGGATAGGGTCTGGGTGGGATTGTGGTCAGTGCAAACTTGCTGGGCTGAATGGCTTCCTTCTTCACTGTAAGATTCTATGACTCTCTGATATAGAGACATTGCAGAGGATGCAGGGAAGATTTGCAAAGTTAATACCAGAACTACATGAACTGTAATCAGGAAAGGATTGACATTTGAATAAAAGCACTTCTTCTGAGTACGTTGTGCGAGCCTTGCCCGTCATTGAGACATCGCATGTGTCCTGAGAAATCACTGGTGGAGCTGCCTCATTCCCTGGAGACTTAACATAAGTTTTGTCAGGAGTGGATTTTGAGATCTTTAGGGGGAAGTTTTAATTGCAGATATCATTGCCCTCCACTTCATACTGCTCCCTTTTGGCCCTGTGATTGGCAGGAACTTGTAATTGTGAATAGATGCCAACTGAGCGTGTGAACTGGGGTCTCAGTCTTAGGCCTTGACCTTCAGGATGCATCAAGCTTTCAGCTGTCGTTGCCCTAAGCTTTGGAATTCGTTCCCTAAACATCTCCACCTCTCACTCCTTTATGGCTCTTTGTCCCAGTTTTGGGTCCTTCTTTGGCTTGATGTTAATTTTTCTCTTGATAAAGCTCCTGTAAAACACCATGGGATATTTCACCATGTTAGGGGCGTTATATGAATGCAAATTGCTGGTGTGGACACAAGCAGGGTACTTTACTGAGCATTATGAAAACAGGACATTTATGTATGACTACTGTAGCTTTAGAGCAAGGTTTTTTGTATGCAGATCGTTATTTGAAAATTGATTGCAGGCATGTGTAATGCCAATGATATTGGAACAAAATACGAACGAAAATAAGTATTTTGAAAATAGGTGTTTGTGCATGCTGGATATCAACTCAAAATGTCAGTTGGTGAAAACCTTGTTCGCCACAAATTGTCAGTTTCAATTTAAATCATCCTTGCTAAATTATTTCCTCCTTCTGTTGGTAACAGGCCGAACTGAACGGAATTGGGTCGTGCATCCCAAGTGCCTGCAGTTGGCAAGGGGAAGGGTTGAAGCTTGTTGACCTTTATCCTTTCAGTCAGGTCAGATCTCTAGGCTTCCCTTCTGAGGCCTGTCCCCATCCCCTGCTCCACCACCAAGGCAGACAAGTGCACAGTATGCAGCGATCTGTGATCAGCTCAGCATTTTGTGGCGAATGTCACTTTACAGCATGTTCTGTACTTTGTCACTCAGGTATCTGGGAAACGGACCAGGACACAGAAAATAGTTTGTCAGTATTTTTGCAGCTGGCGCACTGCAGGCTGCCTTCTGTTGCAGCCTGATCTGCTGGCCCTTCAGAAATAAATAATTTCACAGGACTCCTGACGTGGATTCATCCGTGACTTGAAATAAAAATGCACAGATTCTTAGGGAAGATTTATGAATCAAATCTTCCAGTTTTAAAGCTCGAGTGTCTTGGGTTTCCATTGATACAAGAATTTTCCATGCGGTATTTGCTGCACCTGCTTGTACCCCGCACCACCCACCCCCCCACACTTCCCCCACCCCACACCCACTACTTCCCATTCGTGTTGAAAACTTTGATCCTGAAGCTTAATTCAATCCAAGTCATAGCCTCTTGGAATAGTGATGAACAGCCTTTGTTGCATTGCCCAGAGTCACTGAACAGTTAGTGTGAAGCACTGTTTTGTGTTTATATACATTTATGTATTTGATCTGTGATTGCTTGATACTCAAGTATGCTAGTATTGGCCATCATTTGGCTTGAAGAACATTTTTAAAAAATTACTAAAGTTTTCATCAGGTAAGTGTCCAATTTGCCAAGAATATATATGTATAGCAGGGAGTAACTTGGGACCCTAACTCTGCACAATATTTATTTCTGAGAAAGGAGATGAAAAACTGCTTGTTTTTTTACATATAGTACAGTATCAATATTTACCCACTGTGATACTATTTCGAAAAGACAAGAAGGTTCCAAGTTCAGTGTCTGGCCTATACTGGATGAGATGATCATGGTGCACCAAGAAAAGGCCATTCTGCTCATCATGCATGTGCCGGCTCTTTAAAATAGCTCTCCAATGGTCTTACTCCGCTGCTTTCTCCTTAAGACTCTACTTTTTTTTTAACTTTTCATATCTATATTCATTTCCCTTTGAAAATTCTCCCGGTATCTGCGTGGGTTTCATCCCGGTGCTCCGTTTTCCTCCTATCTGTGCAGGTTAGGTGATAAATTGTCCCTTAGCGTCAGGGGGATTAGCAAGGTAAATTCATGGAGTTACAGAGAAAGGGGCCTAGGTGGAACTGTCAGTGGAATCGATGGGCCGAATGGTCTTCTTCTGCATGGTAGGGATTCTATGAATCCATGACAATTATTGAAACCACTTCTACCATTCTTCCAGGCAGTGCATTCCGAATCACTGCGTTTTAAAAAAAACCTAATCTCCTCAATTCCACTCCGGCTCTGAGCTTGGCTCAGACAGCAGTAGGGGGTCCATAATTAGCATCATAGTTATTTTGGGTAAAAATCAGCCAGGCTTCCAGCTCCTAATCATCATCCAGTGAACTCTATTGGCGAGGGCATGGCTTTGGCTGTCGGGTGAGGACAGGGGCAGACCTGGCTAACTCTCGTAATTAATATCTTCCTGGTGCTCACCCATGAAAGCAAAATGCCTCAGATAAGGTGTTGGAGAACTGCTCAGGATGAGGTAATGTGCAGCAGAAACATTTGCAGGGATTCTGCAAATTAGGAAAGGCCCTTCTCGGTAATTGGAATTTCTGTGCCAGAACCCAAAACATCTTTACCCAGAGGATGTAGAATTCATCACCACGCGTGGAGTGGGTGAGACAATTAGCATTGATGCCATTAAGGGGAAGCGTGAGGGAGAAAGGAATAGAAGGATGTGCCCATCAGATTCAGAGTAGAAGGGTGGGAGAAGAATTTTGTGAAGCATAAACACCAGCCAGATCAGGTGGATCAAACAGCCTGTTTCTCTGCTGTAAAATTGCAGCCTGTGGACCTGCAAAATGGCAAATGGCTGCAGTTGGTGGTTACAGCTGGATTATGCTGATTGGGACGGCACAGTGGTTCGCACTGCTGTCTCACTGCAACAAAGACTCAGGTTTGATTCCTGTCTTGGGTCCCTGTCTGTATGGAGATTGCATGTTCTCCCCATGTCTGCGTGGGGTTTCCTCTGGGCGCTCCGGTTTCCTCCCACAGTCTAAAGATGTACGGGTTAGGTTGATTGGCCATGCTACATTGATCTGAGTGACAGGGGGAATTAGTAGGGTAAATGGGTTCTGGGAATAGGGCCTGGGTGGGATTGTGGTTGGGATAGACTCGATGAGCCAAATGGCCTCCTTCTGCACTGTAGGATTCTATGAATTTCTATGAAATGCATTCCTGAATTGACTGCAGCAGATGTTATCAGGTCTATGGATGAGTGCGTCAGTAGATTGGCTCACTACCGTGCCGATACCAATGGAAACTCAATGTTTTGCCTTTCCCTGGATTGCAGAGGTGGGGTCGCAGGGTAGAGAGATTGTTTGCACCTTCACCCCTTCTGACATCAAGCAAAGGGACCACTCCATGAGTTTATTTCAAATAAAAGGATTCCCTTTTCACATTCTGACCTAGGTCTCACTAGTATGGTTCCGGAGAAGAACCAGCATGATTTTTTGGGATAACTGGATCTCCACTGTTTCCTTAGGATGCGGTCAGTTCCCCACTGGAGTTAAGAGTAGTTATTCCTCAAATACTGCTGAACCTTAGTTTGGTTTTACAGCCCTTAGTCTGCACTCAATATGAATCGTTTGAACACTGGTTCCAGTTATATGTGGTAAGGGCAGGAAATGCCTCTCAACGTACCCTCATGTGGCACGTATTAGTGAAAACAACATAACTGCCGAATTATTTAACTTTCATTCAGCTATGCATCGGACATTCTTGTTTGTAATTATAGTGCTAAAACATGGCCTATGATCAGGGTCTAATATAAAGCCAAGTAGACTTGGAAACGTCTGCGATTCTGCATTCAAACATGCCTTCAGAGATATTTAGACAGATAACGGAGAGAGTTACTGACAGAGCATTAGAGGTTACTGAGATTCAATTTTTAATCCTCTCAGCCTCTGGTCTAAAGGCAGAGTCAAGCCTGTAAGTTATGATGCTATACAGAATTGGACACCCATCTTCAGATCCTCATAGAAACCCTACAGCACAGAAAGAGGCCATTTGGCCCATTGAGTCTGCACCAACCACAATCCCACCCAGGCCCTATCTCCATATCCCTAACATATTTACCCACTAATACCTCTAACCTACACATCTCAGGACTCTAAGGGGCAAATTTTTTTAACATGGTCTATCAATCTAACCTGCACATCTTTGGACTGTGGGAGGAAACCGGAACACCCAGAGGAAAGCCACGCAGACATAAGAAGAACGCGCGAACTCCACACAGACAGTGACCCAAGCCAGGAATCAAACCCTGGTCTTAGAGAGTCTTCAAACATTCGTGCAATTTTAGCCTGTTCTTATAATTTAACTCTAATTTAATTACAGCCATTTAATTATGCCTGAGGCATTGATCTTTTAAAAATTTGTATTCTCCATTCTCATTGAGACCACACTAATTAAAATCACCAATGACACCCTTTGTGACGGTGACCGTAGCACCTCCTCAGCCTCTCTGTAAGGCCCAACACGGTGGATCACTGCATCTTCCTTCTTCACCTGCGTGGCATTACCCTCTTCCTGGGGCTCCATCTGTCCCCATTGTCTTTCATGTTTACTTAGGTAATATCCAATTTTAACTCTCTGTCCTCTCACCCAGCTCCAAGTTCATAGGATTACATAGTATATATTTGATTTGATTTATTATTGTCACAGGTATAATATAGAGTGAAAAGTATCATTTTTTGTGTGCTATACTGATGAAACATGCCATTCATGGAGAAGGAAATAAGCGAGTGTAGAATGTACAGTTATAACTAGGGTGTAGAGAAAGATCAACTTAATGCAAGGTAGGTCCATTCAAAAGCCTAATAGCAGCAGGGAAGAAGCTGTTCTCGACTGGGTTGGTACCTGACTTCAGACTTTTGTATCTTTTACCTGACGGAAGAAGGTGGAAGGGAGAATGTCTGGGATGCGAGGGATCCTTAGTTATGCTGGCTGCTTTGCCGAGGCAATGGGAAGTGTAGACAGAGTCAATGGATGGGAGACTGGTTTGTGTGATGGATTGGGCAACATTCATGACCTTTTGTAGTTCTTGTCACAGAAATAGATGTGTGAGCCCCAGCTGGCCCATGCTTGTATTTAGGCTCCATTCAAGCTTCCTTATGTTTTTCCACATCTAAATCGACTATCGTAACTTTTTCTGCCCTTCTCCCTCCTAGTTTCCCCTACTATGGGATTTTCCAGTCCTACCAATGCCTACAACATTTCACATCGCTTGCCCATCCCACTGCCAGAAGTCCCTCGTGGGGTTCACCTTCGGGGGATTTGGAAGATCCTGTCAGCTGATGGGCTGGGAAGTGCCTGTACCCACTCTATCAAACCACTGATAATTTTAAAGACCTCAATTAGATCATCCATCAGTGTTTATTTTTCCAAAGAATGAACAAACCCAACCTGTCAATTCTTTCCTGCCCTATACACCCACACATAATCATTATCATTATCACTCAGTATCATTATTGTAAATCTCTCTGCACCCTTGCCATTACCTCTGAATCATTTTAATAATATGGGCCAGAGTTTGCGATTCCTATCTGCTGGTCCCACTGAAGTTTTCCCTGCTCACCATGTTTTCCGGCCCTGCTGCACCGTCCCCCCCATTTCCTCCACCGTATTCCTCCCATGCTGACCAGAACTCTCACAGTGCTCTAAATGTGGTCTAACCGATCCTGTGTTGCCAGATTTCTATCCAACATCAAGTTGTGGTTGAGTCAGAACTTTCGCCAAGTTTCATTGCAATCCAGGGGAGCATGTTGAATAATAAACAAAAAATGCTGGAAAACTTCAGCGGGTCTGGCAGCATCTGCAGAGAAAAAGAACCACAATTAATGTTTCAAAGTCTGTATGATTTTCTTCATGAGTTTCACTTGCAGTGAGGTCAGGGAAGAGGTAAGCAATGTTGCTCAGGTCAAAATTATAGACTTAAATAGTACGTTGGTAAGCATAGCAGCAAATGTGACACCAGTAATTCGAATCCTGTACATTGTTAAAAAGAAATACTGCACTATTAATGCTAATGACCACATTACTAAAGATAAGTACTACTTTGTTAAGTGTAACGTGGAGTGGCATAGTGGCACAGTGGTTAGCACCGCTGTGACACAGTGCCAGGGACCTGGGTTTGATTCCCAGCCTCGGATCACTGTTTGAAGTTTGAATGTTCTCCCCGTGTCCACTCCGGGTTCTCCATTTTCCTCCAACACTCTGAAAGACGTGCTGGTTAGGCACATTGACCCAAACAGGTGCCAGAGTGTGGCGACTAGCGGAATTTTACAGTAACTTCATTGCAATGTTAATATAAGCCTTCCTTGTGACTAATGAATAAACTTTAACTATGTATAGTTTGAAATAAACATTAACCATTTAAGTAAAATGTAAATTAGGTAAAGTAGGTAACATAAGTAGGTAAAGTAAAACGTTATGTATAGAATTATGGAATAGAATCCTACAGTGCAGAAGGAGACCATTCCGCACATCCAGTCTGCGTCAAACACAATCCCACCCAGGCTTTACTCTCATAACCTTAGCATTTACCCGATCTAGTCTCCCTGACACTAAAGAGCAATTTAGCATTGCCAATCCACCTAACCCACGTATCTTTGGACTGTGGGAGGAAAACTGGAGAATCCCAGGGGAAATCCACATAGAGGGAAAATGTGCAAATTCCACACAGACAGTGACCCAAGCTGGGAATTGAACACAGGTCCTGGCACTGTGAGGCAACAGTACTAACCACCGTGTACCCGTAAATCTATGTACTCAAGTAAATCCAATGCTATTAAGTACAATGTGAACATTGCAGAGTAAATACTGCACTGTTAGTGTCATCATAATCTATAATGTACCATTTACATCCCTGAAGACAAACAGGTCTCTTGTGTTTTTTGGCTATATTGAGAGTTTGTGTGTTCACTTTATAATGGTATCAAACTCTCAGTGACAAACTGGAATTGAGATACCATTGAGCCAGACTGAGCTGTATATGTAGCTGCAGTAATTTCTAGCATTCGGAAAGAATGCTTGTGAGTTTGCAATGAGTATCATGCCTGGACAGTTGTCATTAATTGTAGATCCAATTTAGTTTAATTTGATCTTGCCTATCAGAGAAATCGGGGAATCTCTGAAATTTTGGGCTGAGTTGTTTGTAGTTTCTTTCTTTTTTTAAGTTTTCCAGTAATGTAGCTGTGGAAACATCAGCTTGGTTTATTGTTAATAATGAGTCTCCCTTTGGGTTATCTTCTTTAAGGATGTGAACAGGTCTTCAACTATTGGCAAAGTGTACAGGCAAGGTTCAGAAAGTGGTTAATCATGACCTTTGTACTGCAGGCACAGCTGGATTGATCCATCTTCTTAGGCTACAGGAACTGTGATGTGGAGATGCTAGTATTGAACTTGGGTAGAGCACAGTAAGAAGTCTCACAATACCGGGTTTATACATGCTGTGTTTGTGAAATCTACCTCTCCATTCACTTGATTGAAGGATCAGCGCTCCGAAAGCTCGTGATTCCAAATAAACCTGTTGGACTTTAACCTGGTGTTGTGAATCTTCTTCCTGTACAAGAACTGTGGATACTCCCCAGTTAGCGTTGTGCACATTTCCAATTGTCTGAACAATAGCTTCCAAGGCTGTCCAAAACCAGTCCCATCTGGTGCACTAAGTAAGTGAAATGCCTCAAATCCAGGAGAGACCTCAGAGTTCTCTGAAATTTTACCTGAATCTCTCTCTCGTTTCAAGTCGGAATTGTAAGCTATGATCTACTTGAAGAAGTCCAACCAGTTTATTTGATAGTAAACCCACAAGCTTTCAGAAACGCTGTTCCTTCGTCAGGTGTGTGGAAAGTTGAAGGTATGTGAGAAGGTACCTGACGAAGGAACAGCGTTTCTGAAAGCTTGTGGGTTTACTATCAAATAAACTGGTTGGACTTTAACCTGGTGTTGTCAAATTTTTGGAGGAAGTGTTATATCGGACTGCAGTTACCACTCTATATTCCCTTTAATTTGAAAATAAAGCAACGCACAGAAATCATCCCATAGTCTATTTGGGACTGGCCCCCTTACGCTAGGTGACCAGAACGCAGTCAGAAACTGGTTATTGTCTGACAGAATTTGGTGCGTTAAAATGTCACGAGCAGCTATTTGTCACGAGGCAGAGAGTGCTCCTAAGTGCAGTGAGCAGAGCATTGCATGTGCAGCACATTAAGCAATAATCATGTGAAAACTCAGTGTAACAAACAGTTCCAGTAAAGCAGACTGCTCAGATTACAGTGCAGAGGAAAAAAGCAGGACAGATTCAGAATGCAGACATCTCCAGTAGAGTTGAAAACAGGCAGTAAAACCTGTCAGTCCAAGGTACAAATGCTATGCACTCAATACCTCACTCTGTCTCCAACTCAAAATCTCACTCCACCTCCAACTCAGTACCTCATTCCATCTCCAACTCAATATCTCACTCCATCTCCAACTCAATACCTGACTTCTTTTCCAACTCAGTACCTCACTCCATCTCCAACTCAATAGCTCACTCCGCCTCCAACTGAAAACTTCACTCCATCTCCAAATCAATACCTCACTCTATCCCTGATTCCCATTTACTTGAAGAACCCTGTAAGTAACGAAAGTGAACTCTGAACCTTTGCCAGTGGCCACTCTGCAAATCTTTGATCTCAGTTCAACATTTAGAGTAAGCACATATCTGGCAACTGGCCTTTTCTTCCAGAAGCATAATACTTTATTGAAGTCAGTACACCATATAAAAGCAACTTTATCTCATTGATCAGTTAAATCTAGTCAATTATTCTGCTCTCAAAACATTTTGTCTGACATGACATCAAGTATTCATTATTCAGAAGCAAACCGTAAAATATACTACACCGAAGCAACACTACAAAACACATCTGCGGCATACAGTAAACAAGCTATTTCTGGTACATTTACGGGACGTTACTTTTTGGCTCTTCTTGCTTCCTCGCCCCTTAACATTTCCTAACTGGAGTGAATGACTGGACCGCCTGATTACTGGAGATGTGTGTGCGATAACCCGTCTGATCTACCCTATCGCTTTGTGAAGCAGTACTTGACCTCGGCTTATCTTCCTCGGAAACCTGATTATGATTGCAGCATTTAGTGTGGAATCTTGGAGGAATCCGAACCCCATATCGTGCCATCCTCTGCACGAAGCGCCGGTACACCTGGCAAATTCAGTAGGTTTTTTTGCTTTTTTAAGGCTGGTTTTGGTTCAGTTTGATTTTGATGAAACCTAAAATGCTACATTTCGTAACAGCAACTATAGGCATTTGTCCAGAGGCCAGTTGGCGCCTTTGACAATAAAACTACAGTGGAAATCCACTTGGAAGAAGAATCACAATATCCAGCTTTCTGGGCATATGATTGCTGGAATAATATTGTGTTGCAGTGTAATTAGTATCTGCTTAAAGTGGGAATGTGAATCAGAGTCTTACATTTTTCTGTTCAGAAGGAGCAATAATACTCATTTCATGCATCAATGCAAGTCACTACTTTCCTGCTGCAAAATACTTTGCTCACTATCTGGACATAGAACCAGAGAAGTCTGACAATGCACAAAGAGGCCATTTGGCCCATTGACTCTGCACCAACTCTCCAAAATAACATCCCACCCAGGCCCTCCCTTCTGCCCTATCCCCCATAACTCTGCGCGTTTACGGAGAGCCTCGCTTTAACATCTCATCCAAAAGATCCTCTGACAGTGCTGCACTCTCTCAGTACTGCACTGAGTGCCAACCTGAATCTTTGTGTTCAAATAACTGGAATAGGTGTCGTGCCCACAACCTTCTGACTCAGGGGCAAGTGTGCTACCCACTGAACCATGGCTGATACCACAAAATGTTAACTCAAACCTTCTGTAGCTTGTTGGTTAATCCACCTAACCCACGTATCTTTGGATACTAAGGAGCAATTCAGCTTGGTCAATACACATAACCTGTACACCATCCAAAAATGTGCAGGTTAGGTTGATTGGTCATGCTAAATTGCCAGTTAGTGTTAGGGAGACTAGTAGGGTAAACACATGGGGCTACGGGAATAGGGTGGGATTGGAGTGATCAATGCAGACTCGATGAGCCAAATAGCCTCTTTCTGCTCTGTAGGGATTTTATGATTCTAGGACCATTTGCACTGACTGGGTATTTTTATTCCACTTTTTAAAATGCATTCATTTTAGTGCAGTCCCTGAAAATTATCTGAGCATCAGAAATCCTCTCTTTAGTCTCAGTGCGTAAATCAAACTTTAGCTTAATCTCTGGCTCCAATCAATAGTAAACTAGTTTCAATCTTGAGCGAGCCATTTCTGCCAGTGAACGCAAATTGATATTATTTACTGTTAGTAAAACCCAATGGGTACCTTCCGGGCGAAATGTCTAATAGAATAATCTTTTTACTGGCAACATGGATTTTCTACCAGCAGGAATAATACGGCAGAACGACACTGGGATGGAACACTGTACTTCTGGGATAACTGAAGGTGGAATTAGAATTGGCTGAATGTTTGTTTATCCTGGGTGGAAAATTGGATGAACTTCAGACAGATTTGGATGAATGAGTTTTGTTGTTTTAATCATACCCCTTTTGCATTATATTAAGTGTTTCCACATGTTTATCTTAAGACTGGTAGCGTGTTATTGCCATTGGATTGTACTGCAGTTACCAGGATGGCCAACCAAGACCTGGGGCATATCTCAAAGGCATTCATTATAAAGTCAGAATGATAGCTTTAATCTTGTGTAGTTTGTTGGTGAGGCCACATTAGGGATAATCCTGGTCGCCCATGCCGACACTATAGTTAAGAAAGCCCACCAATGCCTCTACTTTCTCAGAAGACTGAGGAAATTTGGCATGTCCGCTACGACTCTCACCAACTTTTACAGATGCACCATAGAAAGCATTCTTTCTGGTTGTATCACAGCTTAGTGGGGCTCCTGCTCTGTCCGAGACTGCAAGAAACTACAGAAGGTTGTAAATGTAGCCCAAGCCATCACGCAAACCAGCATCTCATCCATTGACACTACCTACACTTCCCACTGCTTCGGCAAAGCAACCAGCCTAATCAAGGACCCCTCTCACCCTGGACATTCTCTCTTTCACCTTCTTCCGTTGGAAAAAGATACAAAAGTTTGAGGTCACTTACCAACCGACTCAAGAACACCTTGTTACTATCAAACTTTTGAATGGACCTACCTCTCATTAAGTTGATCTTTCTCTACAACCTAGTTATAATGCAACATTACATCTGCACTCTCTCCTTTTCTTCTCTATGAATGGTATGCTTTGTCTATATAGCATGCAAGAAACAATACTTTTCACTGTATCCCAATATGTATGAATCAAATCAAATCAATAAAGACAATGCTGCGTTGGAGAGAAGAGCAAACAGGTTGATTCAGGGCTCATGAAGCTTGCCAAGGTAAACAACTCCTTTATTTAACTTTCGATGTGTCTAAATTTGTGTAAATCCCACTCACTGATATGTAAGCGAGTACAAATTAAATAACGTATCCAAACATGGACAGTCCATTAATTTCCATTCTTCCTTCTGCTCCCTATCCCCCAGTGGACAGAGCAATGCAAAACAGTTGTTTCCTTCACTTGACCAGGACTGGGACGAAGGATGAAATAAGCCCTGATTTTGATTCAAGTTTGGAGTTTCCAATTTGCAAGTTGCATACTCTTTACACTGTATTTACAAAAGCAGCACACTTTTAAAACAAACACTTGTCTTTCATTAAAGAATGTTGTATTTTCTGGAGTCACTGCCTCGCTAAAGCAACAAGGTCATGCAGGATAAAAGCACTTTCAGCACTTCCTGACAGCACTTAAAAATCCGCGTAAATTACCATTCAGTCACTTTAAAGTGTTTTAAATAAATGATGAACTCATAGGAACACAAGCTAGAAATACAGCTTGTGATTGCTCAAGAAAGGTTGGAGTAGTGATTAGTTTCTCCGTCTTTCTCAGTCTTTGAAAAGGAGTTGACAAGAGAGACTGCAGCATCGGGCATCACTGAAGATTTTGATGTTGTCTTCTCCTTGTGTTATCTGTCATGGTTCAGTGGGTGATATACTTGCTCCAGAGTCAGAAGGGTTGTGGGTCCAACACCTATTCCAGCAATTTGAACACGGAGATTTAGGTTGGCACTCAGTGCAGTACTGAGAGAGTGCAGCACTGTCAGAGACACTGTCTTTTAAGGCACTGTCTTTTGGATGAGACGTTAAATTAATGTCTCAGTTGAAAACATCCCATGGCATTATTTTGAAGTGTTATCCCCAGTGCCCCACACAATGCTTTTCCCTCAATCAACATCACTAAAGAAAAATCATATTATGTGACCATTAGAGCATCACGGTTTGTGGGAACAGTACTGTGTGCTAATTGCTTGCCACATTTCATAGCAAACATGCAAAATGGCAGCAGAAGAAAGCCATTTGGCCTCTCAAGCTGACTGACCAATCTGTTTGTGTTTCAAGTTCTACATTCCCATCTACCCCTAGTAACCTGTTTCCCTCGTCTAACAAGAATCTATCTACCTCTGCCTTCAAAATATTCAAAGACCTCTCCACTGCCTCCTGAGGCAGAGAATTCCAAGGTCACACAACCCTCTGAGAGGAGAGAAATCTCCTAATCTTATCCTGAAAGTGCGACCCCTAACTTTAAAATTAAGGACTGTAAGAAATAGAAACAGGAGTAGGCCGTTCGACCCTTCAAGCCTGCTCTGGGCTCGACCCACAAGAGGAATCATCCTTTCCACTTCTGCATTGTCAAGACAAATCAGGATCTTTTATATTTCAATGAAGTAACTTCTAACAGTGACTACACTTCTAAAATATTCAATTGACAGGGAAGCATGCTGGGATGCTCTGAGGTTGTGAGAGTTGCTTTTTAACTGCAAGTCTTTTTATTACCACATTCAGAATCACTGGTTCCAAGCTCATTAAACTCCTGCAGTTTATCCTAATGACAGCCTTTGTGAAGGGAATGACAGTGTTTCTCAGTTTAGATTAGTAAGCCCATTCCTATCATCGACCCTGATGAATAGATAAAAATTGTATGTGGTTAATATTACAGTGAGAGCTTCAATGGCAAAGTGTGCCATTGCTTCCCCTAATTCTGGAAACATCTCTCAAGTATAAAGTTTTAGATATTATACGAGGCGGCACGATGGCACAGTGGTTAGCTCTGCTGTCTCACAGCACCCAGAATCTGGGTTTGATCCCCCGCTTGGGTCACTGGCTGTGTGGAGTCTGCACATTCTCCCCATGTCTGTGTGGGTTTCCTCCGGGTGCTCTGGTTTCTCCCACAATCTGAAGGATGTGCCTGTGTGGGTGCATTGGTCATGCTAAATTCTCCCATAGTGTACCCAAACAATGGAGTGTGGCGACCAGGGGATTTTCACAGTAATTTCATTGCAGCATTAATGTAAGCCTATTTGTGACACTAATAAATAAATTTTCTTTGTATATGTAACATTTTCAAACCAATTCTTGATGCAGTCAGAGAGAGCAGGAAAGTCAGTTGCTGACACCAGGGGTTTCAACACCCCTGTTTTTGGAGAGGGGAAGAAATCATAAATCTTCCCCGCCCCTGCTCACTGGCTGGCCAACCAATACCGCAAAGTGTGAGACTGGGAATGTTGGTTAAGAATGTGTTCCCAGTTTAAGAACAGCTGCCAGGATGAAGGAAAGGTTTCCGAGATGGAATCTCACTTCAGGAGTGGGAAGGATAAATGAGTAAATTGGAGGTAAATGATGGGATGGAGTTGCAACGTCTGTGTGCCTCTCAGCTACATCACTCTATCACCACAG
The DNA here is from genome assembly GCA_024679065.1 of Sphyrna mokarran. Taxonomy (NCBI): domain Eukaryota; kingdom Metazoa; phylum Chordata; class Chondrichthyes; order Carcharhiniformes; family Carcharhinidae; genus Sphyrna; species Sphyrna mokarran. Next base: position 20,122,861 of record JAGIQG010000028.1, on the reverse strand, counting down.
CATTTGCTTCATTCCATAAATTCTGTGGCTCACCAGTTGTGACGGGGAAAATATCATTCCTGTGAGTTACACACTCCAGGCAGGCAACAATAATCCTGACTTAATCTCGCTCGTGTACCAGCGCAAGAAGATTCAATTATCTCTGCTGAGGTCAGCAAATTCAGTGGCTTGAAGCTGGTGTTATTTCCCAGTTAGTATGATTCAGTGAGGCACATCTACCATGGAGTCAGTAATGCATGCACCTAGAGAGATATGGAACAGTTTACCGAAAGAGAAGATATCAGCGTGTGTGCTCGAATGTGTACCATTATTTATGGTCACTGTGACTGGGAGATTCTCCAATATCGGCAGAGGCCAATGTCCAGTGGGAAAAGCGTGCTGAAGCCTATGGCTTTCTCCGCCATAGAGGATGGCACTTAGAAAAAAAATAACTTGCACTCAGGGATAGCACAGCATATTGCTGGTGGGGTGGATGAATCAGAGGCAATCTAGGGTCATTTTTAAAGGCCATCCCAGCTAGCAAACCAGGAAACAATCTTCAGCTGGATGCAACCCATGGCACCTCACCCCCAGCATTAGGCTGGCACCCCCTCTCTCCCCCCGCCTGAGTGCTGAGATCTGGAAGACCCTGGCACTGCTTCTCACCAGGTGCACGCCATGGGAGACCAGTCGAGTTCCATGTCACTCTGACATCATGCTGCTGTGATGAATTCGTTGACATGGGGACTGGTTCCAGCCGGTGGGCCTGGTAATAATAAGATAACTTGCTATAATGAAATTCCTGACATGGTGGTGAATGCAGCAGTCCTGTACAACTGCAGATCGTAGCAGTCCATGGACTCCCAAGAGACATGCCCTTTTTGCAATCTTGTGGAGTCCATGGACTATGTCTACATTAATTGCCATAGACCTTTTTAGCTATCTCACAAACCTTTTAGCGATGCTTTGTTTGCACTTCAGTCCCACGCTCCAGATCTACGAATACCCGGGGCAGAGGGAGAGAGGGATGGGGAAAGTGGAGGATCTCCTCATGACCTTGCCCCTGGGCATGGCCAAAGTTGCCATCAACAGGTCCAGGTAGTGGGCAACTGAGTGGGGTCGTCCAACCCGACAGTTTGCCCTTCTACCACGGCTACATTCAGAGCTGGGTGCCCCTGGAGAGGGAGCGTGCCGTATTCGAGGGCACCCTTGAAGCCTTTCGTGCCCACTGGGCACTACAGGGGCTGGAGTGCATCATCGACCCTGATAATTACCTTTGGATTTCATGTTTTAAGTTTCCTTTTGACTTTGTTTTTGGTTCAGTCTGTCCCCCCCTTCCTTTTTGGGGAGCTGCTCCCTTTTAATTTGTCCCTAAGTTAATTTGAGTTCATTTATATGGTTGGTGTCAAAAGAGATACTTTGCCTTTTGTTTTGGGTGGTTCCTCCCTTTTTGGGGGCGACCCCTTTTAATCCGTCTCTTAGTTAATTTGATTTAGTTTCATTGTTTTGTCAAAAGAGATTGAGCTTGAAAATCAGGAAATGTGGCCTGTCACTGATGGGAGGAGACCATCACGAGACCATCACTTCCTGGTCTGACCTTCTCAAGAAAAAAGGGTTTCTTGCGATATTTCCCCTCCCGTCGCTGAATTTGTCCGATGTAAATGGGAGTGGAAAATCATAGTCCATGTTTATACCATTTATTTACCCGGTATTCAAATTAACAGTTAAACAAATGAAAGTGATTTTTGACATTCTACATTAAAGGAACAAGCTTGTGGAAACAATGCTTTGTAATGTAATCCCCCCCCCTTGGCCTCCACCTTAACGCAGACCCTTCTCCTTTGTTCTTCCTGCCCCTTCCCCCTTGTTTAAAAATTCATTGTTCAGCAGTTCTGATGAGGGGTCATCGATCTGAAAAATTGGGTGGAATTCTCACATTCTGCCTGCTGCGGTGGGCTGGAGGATTCAGCCAGAGCGGGAAAGCCAAGAACCCACTAGAGTAGAAACAGTTCCTCCAATGGTGGGTCAATACTCCCGCTGGCTGGTGGCGTGATCCCTATTTGCATCTCATGAATGTTCATTAAAACAGCTACAGATCAGAATCTCGTCAGGCCTTTCAATCCTGCCTGCCCCCCCCCCCCCACCCCCCGGAAAAATCCTGTCAGTGTCAAAACTGCTTGAAAAAGCAAGACGTGCACAAGGCAGACCTCAGTTTGCTCAAGACTTCAGGGGATGTGCATCACACATAACCTACCTACCATCACACTGCACCACTCCTGCTGTGATGAACACCACTGGACAGGGTCATGCCCCCCTGCCGAGGTGCGGAATCATGGAATCTTCATTGCAACGGACTGAAGTTTGACAGGGGCTGGGTTGCAAGGTGGGGGGGTAAAGATTGACAAAGATAAGTGGGACAACATGGAAGGAGGGCTATGCAAGGGTGGGGGGGGAGGAAGAGCAAGGATGCACAATGGCTGGCGCTGGCAAAGATGCAAGAGGTCGATGAGGATGACGAAAATGGAAAGTCAAGGGAAGGGATGCTGGACTCTGATACATCTGCACGGAATGCTCACAAACAAGGGGATCAAGTAAATACTACAACGCCTGCCTGCAGTCTCCAGGTGGAATGGGTAGAGATCCACATGGGGCATGGGTACCTCACAGGTGATGGAGGGGCTCGGGGGGAGAGTGGGAATGTTCACCACAACAATAATTGAATCCAGAATTTCTGCAGGGATGATTGCTAGGAAATAAAGGTTACCCAGTAAATCGTGGCTGATGACTCCAGTGTGTCAGATTGTGCCGAGGAGAGGTACAAAGTTGCTCACACCCTTCCTTGTACAGCAGACCGCAAGACTTCCAAAGGTACGATTCAGTTGCCTGTAACACTCAGATGGCTCTGTGCAGTACCAGGGTTTTGCACAGGGCTTTGCTGTGCCCTTCACAATGTGGCTATGCAAAGGGGGTGAGGCCTCCCCAGAAGGACAAGAGGATGGAGGAATATGATAGAGGGGATGATGGTGATATGTGAGTATCTGAGACACAGTACGTGTCTCTCATTAATGGGTGTCAGAGATCCACAAAGAGAGTTAGTACATAATGCCACAATGAGGTTTGATATTGAAGGGAGTTGAAGCATGATTTACGTTGGTGGAGAGGATGAGGTCACTCACCCAATTCCTGCATTGCGTGGCACTTCCTTGATTTAATTTGATTTATTATTGTCACATGTATTAGCATATAGTGAAAAATGCTGTTTATTGCATGCTATACAAACAAAGCATACTTTTCACAGAAAAGGAAAGGAGAGAGTGCAGAATATAGTGTTACAGTCATAGCTAGGGTATAGAGAAAAATCAACTTAGTGCGAGGTAGGTCCATTCAGAGCAGCAGGGAAGAAGCTGTTCTTGAGTCAGTTGGTATGTAACCTCAGACTTTTGTATTTTTTTCCCGACTCTTTGGGTTAGCTGCTACCTCACAGCACCAGGAACCCAAGTACGAATCCCAGCTTGGGTCACTGTCTATGTGGAGTTTGCATGTTCTCCCCATGTCTGTGGGGGTTTCCTCCAGTGCTCTAGTTTTCTTTCCACAGTTTGAAAGACATGCTGGTTGGGTGCATTGGCCGTGCTAAATTCTCCCTCAATGTATCTGAACGGGCGCCGGAGTGTGACAACTCGAGAATTTTCACAGTAACTTCATTGCAGTATTAACGCAAGCCTACTTGTGACACTAATAAATAAACTTTAAACTACATAAATACCAGTTATTGTAGTAATACAAAAACAAAATACTGCAGATGCTAGAAACCTGAAATAAGAAAGCTCTGGGAAAGTTCTGCAGGTCAGGCAGTTTCTGTGGAAAGGAAGGGAATTAATGGACAGCATTCTCCATTTTGTTTTTATCCCAAGATGTCAGATGGTTCCGGAACTTGTGCCCAAGAAAGGTGATATCAAATGTACAAATCCAGGGAGGCAGAACAGTTTAGGGAGGGAATTCCAGAGCACAGCTTGAAGTGGTGGCCACCAGTGTTGGAGCAATTAAAATCAGAGATGTTCCAGAGGCCAGAGTTAGAGAAGTGTAATCATCTCAGGAGGAGATCACAGAGAGGGGGAGAAGTAAGCAGGGATTTGGAAAACCAGATGAGAATTTTAGAATTGTGGTGTTGTTTAACTGGCGGCCAGTACAGTTCAGCAACCATGGGGATGAACAGTTCTTGGTGTGAGTTCGCCACGGGCAGCGAAAGTTTGGATGACCTCAGGTTTTCTGAGCATAGAACACGGAAAGCATGTTAATAGATAGCAGCAGAGAATAATGGAACAGCACAGGAAGTTTGATCCTTTTCCTTTGATGTCTAAGAAATAAAGACTGCCTTACTGGGGTTTCTGGCTTTGTTTTTGCAAACAGCTGCATGTGTCTCGTGGCTCTTCTGGCTGTTTTGTTTGCATTTGCATGTCTCTGTGTGATCTCATTAGAATTCTGTGGTTTTACCATCATCAGATAGATGCGCTGTGTGCTGCTGATCAAGATTTTAAGCCCGTGGTGCATTATAATCAAACACTGGGCTGTTTCCAATCCCAATTTGAAGGAGCATTTCATTGCAATTTTCTGCAAGAGCTAATGGAACACTTTCTCAGAAAACAGCACTCATAAAATTCTTTATCAATTAAGCCTGGAATATCAGCTTTAGCTAAAGTAGAACTAACTTCAATGGCAGTAGCGTCCCCATGGTAATGATAGTCATACTGAAAGCAATTAATCGTTTGCAAGAATTGGGATCCTAAACAATGGCTTGTCTAATTGCCAGTAAATGAGACTTTCAAAAATAATGCTGGATGGCCTCAATTCTTCTTGAAGATAATTAGCCAAAGAAACCAGAACTCTCTCATCTCTCCCCGCTCCTTGCCTCTTGCCCCTCTCATAGAATCATTGAAACCCTACAGTGCAGAAGGAGGCCATTTGGCCCATCGAGTCTGCACCAGCAACAATCCCATCCAGGCCCTATCACCGTAAACACACATATTTATCCTGCTAATCCCTCTAACCCACTACTCCTTAGTGTATCCCAGGGCATTAAGGAATAACTTAGCATGGCCAATCAACCTATCCAGCACACTTTTGGATGTGGGAGAAACCCAGAGCACCCGGAGGAAACCCTGCAGATACAGGAAGAATGCACAGACTGCGCACAGACAGTGACCCAAAGCCGAGAATCGAACCCAGGAACTGTGAAGCAGCAGTGATAACCACTATGCCACCATGCCACTCTCCTAATCTTCCCTCTCATCTCCCCACCCCTAACCACTCCCCTCCCCCTCTCCTCCTCTCTACCCCTCTTCTCCCCTCTCTCTCTCTCCCTATTTCTCTCTCTTTCCTGTCCATTCCTCTTCTTTCTCCCCTTCCTTACCTACCCTCTCACCTGACTCCTTTCCTCCTCTTCCTATCTCTTACCCTCCCCTTCCTTACACTCCCCCTCCCAGTCCTCTGCCCCCTCTTCTCATCTCCACTTTCTTCTCTTCCTGTCCCTAACCTCTCCTCTCCTCCCCTTTCCCCTCCTACAGGCCCTGACTCATGCTAGAATCCAGTTCCACATAGGCAACTCGTGTTCTTTTTTGCAAATGATCTTTGTTTTTGTCCGAGCTTGTATTGTAAATGTTGGCAATGTGTTCAGTCATTGTGGGGGGGAACCACAATTACACTCAGGCCTTTCCTCAGCTGACATTGTCCCAGAGCTCTGTAGAATTTTACATTCCAAGTCACTTACCAATGGCCCTTCTCTAAGAGACCTGTCTACTTATTTCTAGCTCTGCCTTTATCCCATCCCATAGAACATCTGCATTTCTGATGGCATTTCTCTTGGCATTTCTGATTTCCTTACGTCTTGCTCAGTCAGCCTACTCTCAATCTTGGATTCCTTATTTTCAACTGAATTAGAAGATTGTGGATAACAGGTTCCATCCCAGAGGGACAAAGATCCACCCAGCTTTCCAGGGTGTTGAGGGAGAACTGCGCTGTTGGAGGTGCCAGTTTAGTCTGTCTGGTGGATCACATTTTAAAGAGAAGTTATCCCTAATGTTTTGGCCATTATTTATCCCTCAGACTCTAAGAACAGATTATCTGGATATCATCACACTGTTGTTTGTGGGAACTTGTGTGCAAATGATTCATAGAATCATGGAATCCCTATAGTGCAGAAGGCGTACATTCTGCCCATCGAGTCTGCACCAACCACAATCCCACCAGACCCTATCCCCATAATCCATGCAGTTACCCTAGCTAGCCCCCCTCCCCCGACACTAAGGGGTAATTTAGCATGGCCAATCCATCTAACCAGGTGGATTGTGAAAGGAAACTGGAGGAAGCCCACACAGACACAGGGAGAATGTGTAAACTCCACACAAAAGTGACCGAAATCGGGAGTCGAGCCTGGGTCCCTGGAGCTGTGAGGCTGCAATGCACTGTGCTACCCTACCATTGTGATTAACTACATCTTCAATGTCTGTGAGGCGCTTTGTGATTTCTGATCTTATGGGAGTCACCTTATGAGTGCAAACCTTGCACTTTTGTTGTGATTCAATATTGTGTGTCTATGCCTTCATCTTCAGATGATCCTCCCCCAACCTTTGCCTCTGACCTGGCTGTACTTGTTTAAAATCCCTCCACCATTATTCTCCTTAACTAACTCCTCCATCTCTCAGTGACTACCATTAAAGCTCAATCCTTTTTGTACAATGTTGCCTCAGAACTCACTCTAATGTCCCAAAACGTACACAGATATGGTCCTATAGTCATAAAATCGTAGAATCATTGAATCCCTACAGTGTAGAAGGAGACCATTCGACCCATCAGGTTTGCACCGACCACAATCCTACCCGGGCCCTATTCCTGTAATCCACATATTTACCCTGCTAATTCCCCTGATGCTAAGGGGCAATTTAGCATCGCCAATCCACCTTACCAGTATGCCTTTCAGACTGTGGGAGGAAACCCATGCAGACATGGGGAGAACCTGCAGACTAAATGAACTTGGATGTATTTTCAGCTTTTCTACAGTGTCAGGGGAGTTAGCAGGGTATGCGAGGTTACAGGAATAGGGCCTGGATGGGATTGTGGTCGATGCAGATTTGATGGGCTGAATGGCCTCCTTCTGCACTGTAGAGATTCTGTGATTCTGCTCTGTATTTTTCAGTGCAACTGAGTAGTTTTGGGATGCAGGGAGCATCCTTCATTATCACGTTTTAGTCCATTACAACTGCCACTTGCTACCCAGAATAACTTGATTATAACTACTTTGTGCACAATCCATCCAACAAAATGCCATCAGGATCAGCCAGTTAAAACAAATGGAAATGCCCAGCTCTCTCTCTCCATATCAGTGTTCTGAAGGACACCATGTCCCATTCCAATAATCAACATCTAGCATGACATTGGGCAGAATTTTCCAAAGTGACAGTCCAGGCCATGCTAAGTTCTCCCGAACAGGTGCTGGAGTGTGGCAACTAGGGGATTTTCACAGTAACCTTATTGTGGTGTGAAAGTAAGCCAACTTGTGACTAATAAATAAACTTTACTTTCAGTTTACTTTTCTCGCGGGGAAAGCAGCATGTAGCTTGTCGGCTGTGATGACAGCTTTATCCGCCATATTTTTTTGATGCTTGGGAAAAGAAATGAAGGAGCGGGACCCACAATGTCATGCCAGTGCGTGTGTTCAGACAGAGAAGTATTGGGTTCCAGTAACTAGCAGCCAGGGACTAATGGCAGTAGATGTTTACTGATAGTAACCAAGCAGCTTTTGCATGCTGTATCACTGCCCACACTCCAGGAGATTTCCCCCATCCCTGACATATTATGGTGTAGCATGGGGCAGCATAGTGGCACAGTGGTTAGCACTGCTGTCTCACAGCGCCAGGGACCCATGTTCAATTCCACTCTCGGGTGACTGTGCAGAGTTTGCATATCCTCACCGTGTCTGCGTGGGTTTTGTCTGAGTGTTCCAATTTCCTCCCACAGTCTAAATATGTGCAGGTTAGGTTAATTGACCATGCTAAATTGATCCTACTGTCTAGCAGGGTATATACGTAGGATTATAGGAGTAGGGCCTAGATGGGATTGTGGTCAGCGCAGACTCAAGGGGCCGAATGGCCTCCTCCTGCACTGTAGGGATTCTGTGACCCAGGATTTTTGTTGACTGCCAAAAGATTTAGTCAGAAAAACTGGCAGGAAGCTGATATGGGTGACCCTACTTTTGTACTACTTGAGTTGACATACTAGTCAAAACAAGAGCAAGTTCTGCCTGTTGTTGTCAAAATGCTGTTCTTTAACCTCTGTGACTTGAGCTGTAATTCAGTTCATATAAATAATAATCAAGGTCCTAAACAACTCTGGATAATCGCAAACCCTTTCCTTGTGAGTTTGGAACCTCCCAGACTAATTGATAGTTTAATTTAGAGGCCTCACAGGGTGCTGAGTGTGGTAAATGTAATGTGTTAAAGTTGGTGTAAAAGTCATTTGTTGGGTGAGAGATGCTTAATCCTACATTGTAGCTTTTGTATTGGAGTTAGAAATGAAATCACAAAGGTACAGGGAAGGATAACCCATGCAAAAAGGGAAACAATCTTATCAATTATTTTCTTGTGTAAAATCATTGTTTAATGGCATTTAACATTTCTAACAACTGAATTTGAATGTCCGTGTTTTGTATCTCCTTGTGTAGTTGGTGAAACTGTGCAGTGGGATGATTGAAGCAGGGAGAGCGTATACCACAGCCAACAAGCACTTTGTCAATGGAATCCGAGACCTTTCTCAACAATGCAGGAAGGATGAAATGATATCGGTAAGAAAGAACAACAGATTGTCATATGGTTTTTAGGTTCAATTCTTGTTATATTTTCTCCGTTAGCTGGGAAAGTGGGATGAATAAGCTTCAGTGACAACCCATTGGTCCTACTTAACTCTAGGCTGGCAGAAGTTAGTTTTGTTCTTGGGTCTTGGCCTATTCCTTACCTCTTCCTCTGCAAATCTGATGATTGGGAATTTGGACCCCCTTCCCATTTAAAACCACTGCACATTCAATTTTAACAGAGGTACTTCAGGTTTCTGAGCGCATCCATTTCCTCCAAGAAATCTGTACATAATAGGTCCTAAATTCGTAGAATCCCGACAGTACAGAAGGAGGTTATTGAGTCTAAACCGAACACAATCCCTATTTCTGTAACCCCACACATTTACCCTACTAGTCCCCCTGACACTAGGGATAATTTAGCATAGCCAATCCACCTAACCGGCACATTTTTGGGTTGTGGGAGGAAACTGGAGCACCCGGATGAAACCCATGTAGACACGGGGAGGAAGTGTAAACCACACAGACAGTGACCCAAGCCAAGAATTGAACCTGGGTCCCTGGCACTGTGAGACAGCAGTGCTAACCACTGTGCCACCGTGCTGTCCATTCATTCATCTGATAACAATATAATCTCTGTTTCTTACATGATTCTCAGTCTGCGAGCTTTACTCAAGCTTTGCAGCATCACCTCTACAATTTGGAATGGGTCATTTTGAATTTCCTGATGTTTTTTGTCACTCACTGACCTCTTCAATTTCATGAGCAGATCCTTGTGTATCTCTGAAATCCACCTTTATCAGGTCCTCTGTAGAGAAGACCCAGTCGTGACTTATTGGGAATCACTGCGCTGTCCATGTCCATCTGAAATTATGCTTTTAGTGAAAGATCTGGACGTGTCCATATAGAATCAACACTTTGGTCCCTTTATTTCAGGAATGCCTCCAGAAGTTTGGAGAAAGCTTACAGGAAATGATCAACTACCACATGGTAAGGTGCCCATCTCTGATATTTTGTGATGTCTATAACGTGTAAAAAAGTGGAGGATTAAGTTTAAAAGCAGCCGCAAAATCTAGCAGTGGAGCTTAACTTCAGAGCTGTGCAATGATCCCATCTCATGTCAAATGAGCTGCTCCTGGTGTCAGCAGGAAGTCCCTCCGTTATCCCATGTGGTAAAAACATGCTGAAACCTGCCACGTACGTTTCCCCCACGTCGGAATGTAAGCAGACTTTCCTAATCAGTCCTCATTCCAATCTCCATATGGTGGACGCACAAAAAAGAATTCAATGCATTGTCATATGGATTCCAGTGAATATCTGCCATTGCGGTGTTTAACACAGCTGGTGCCCATTTTCAAACAATTGTCAAGAGCTGAGATCACTGAGGGAACAATAGGTGTGTTCTTCTCAAGGAAGGATTGTGTTAGCTCCCTCTTCAAATACCAAAATTGCCATCCTGAAGGATAGGACCAGCACAGCTGGAGAACATAATTCAGTTAATAAATTTAGTATTAAAATGCCAGTCTAAGCAATGTCTGAATTGTCACAATTCAAATCCTTCAGATCGTTGTAAAAACCCAGTTGATTCAGGAGAGGAAATCTGCCATCTGTACCTGGCCTGGCCTACACGTGACTCTGGTTTCATTGCAACGTGGTTAACTCTTAACTGCCCTCTGAGATGTGGTAGTAAGCCACTGGGATATATAAAATTGCTACAGGAAGCCTTATGGGTGTATTGACACTTCCTGAGCAGAAAATCCAGGTTAGTAGGGTTCCACAAGCTCTCCCTTGGTCAGTATTGATGGTGGAATTTCAGCCAGGATTATGTGACCAAGCCATGGCATGTGGCAAGATTCTGACTCAATGCAAATGTTCCACCGCACAGTCGGGGCAGACACTACACAATCCAGTTGTCAGCAAACTAGTGAATGGCCCCTGTGAGATTGCTCACAATAAATTGACAAATACAATATGGTGTTCGGACTGCTTAATAGAACTGTCTGTAAATGGTGGCTCCCAGTAAGGCCTCAAGCATGAATTGATATAAATAAATTCATCTAGCAATCAAATAGGGCATATTTTGAATGTGTAAGTACAGGAAAAAAACTTGTTTTCTTTCCAAATACTTCTGTAGAAGTTATAGAATCCCTCCAGCGCAGAAGTAGGCCATTCAGCCCATTGAGCCTGCAATCCTACCCAGGTCCTATCCCTGCAACCCCTCCACATATTTACCCTGCTAATCTCCCTGCATCCCTGTAATACTAAGGGTCAATTTAGCGTGGCGAATCAACCCAACTCTCTCACTTTTGGACTGTGGAAGTGAATCAGAGCACCCGGAGGAAACTCACGCAGCCGTAGAGAGAACGTGCAAACTCCACACAGATGGTCATCCAAGCAGGGAATCGAACCCTGGTCTCTGGCATTGTGAGGCATGTGGTGCTAATCACTGTGCCACTATTTTGTAACTGCAAACAAAATGTTACACCTGGAGTGTGGCGGCCTCAATACTTTCTGATCAGAGCTAGATGGTGTGCATGAGACTGTAACCTTTCAACACCAAACTGGCACCAAATGTTCAAGGCAACCTTTGCTCATTTGTCTTACCTTGTGAGGCTGTCCAGATATTACACACAGAAGGAAAAAACAGCCGGACTCAGTCTGCAGATTTTAAGTGTGAATTGTCAGTTATTCAAGCAGCAAATTTCTGGCGGTGGCTTTTCAGAAGGCAATGTACCTGTTGTCTACAGAACAGCCTTGTTAGTCACAGCAAAGATGGTGACAGACATTTTTAAAAATTCACACCTGCACAATAAACAGAATTATCACAGCATCTCAGGGCGAGTGGACATCTGGCACAAGCTTCTTCATAAGAAATCTCATAAACTTCTCGGAGAGAGGGGAAGCAGTGATGTATTGTCACTGGACTAGCATTCCAGAGACCCAGGCTAATGCTTTGGGCTTGAATCCCACCCTGGAAGATGGGGAAATTTGAATTCAATTAAAAAAACAGAAGTAAAAGTCTAATGATGATCATGAAACCATTGCTGATATTTGTAAAAACCCATCTGGTTCACTGATATCCTCTAGGGGAGGGAATCTGCTGTCCTTACCTGGTCTGACCTACATGTGACTGCAGATCCACAGCATTGTGGCTCACTCTTAAATGCCCCCAGAGTGGGCAATGAATGCCAGCCATTGATGTCTACATCCTCTGGACAAATAAAAAGATTCCCACTGTTTTGGGGCTGATGAGAGCGAAGGTGATTTGGAAAAGACTTGGACTTACAGAGCACCTTTCACAACCACAGGCACTTTACAGTCGATATACTCCTTTTATTTGAAGTGTAGTTGCTGCTGTAGCATAGAAAACACATCAGCCAATTCCATAAACAGAAATGTAATAAATGACCAGATAATCTGCTTCTTAGTGATGATGGTTCAGGGATATCAGCCACTACAGCAAGGAGAATTCTCCTGCTCTGTTTCAAAATAATGCCACAGAATATTCTAACTTCATCTAAGAGGGTGGTTTGAATTTAACATTACATCCAAACGACATCACCTCTGACAGTGCGGCTGTTTTTGATGGATCTGTACTCTGCAGTCCTGCCACATCTAGCTGCGAATAGCAGTGGACAATTAGACAACTCACTGGAGGAGGAGGCTCCACAAATATCCCCATCCTCAATGATGGAAAAGCTCAGCACATCTGTGCAAAAAATAAGGCTGAAGCATTCAGCCAGAAGTACCAAATTGATGATCCATCTCGGCCTCCTCCAGTGATCCCCGGTATCTCAGATGCCAGTCTCCAGCCAATTTGGTTCACTCCACGTGATATGAGAAAAGGCTGTAGGGACCAGATACTGCAAAGACCATGGGCCCTGCCAATATTCCATCAATAAACACTATTCCAGGGCAAAGCAACTTGCTTGATTGATAGCCCTCCCAAAAACATTCACCCCCTTCACCACTGATGAACAGTGGCAGAAGTGTGTGCCATCACTAGATGCACTACAGAAACTTCTTAGGCAACATCTTCTAAGCCCACGACTGCTATTATATAGAAGGACAACGACAGCCGAAAACAGGGAATACCACCACCTGGAAGTTCCTTTCCAACTCACTCACCATCCTAACTTGGAAACATATCACTGCTCCTTCATTGCTGCTGGGTCAAAATCGTGGAACTCCCTCCCTAACACCACTGTGAATGTACCTATATCTCAGGAACTGCAGCAGTTTAAGAAAGTAGCTCACCATCACCTTCTCAAGAGAACTAGAGATGGGCAATAAAGGCTGACCTAGCCAGTGAAGCTCACATCCTGTAAATGAATTTTTAAAAAACACCCCCTCCACCACCCCACATTCATTCCTTCTACCACCAACACACAATGGCAACAGTGCGTACCATCTACATGATGCACTGCAGCAACCCACAAAAGCTCCTTCAAAAGTACTTTCCAAATCCACAACCTCTCCCACCTGGAAGGACAAGGGCAGCAGGTGTATTGGAACACTGCCAACTGCAAGTTCCCCATCCAAACTACTCACCGTTACAAATATATCAGCATTCCTTCACTGTCACTGGGTCAAAATTCTGGAACTCCCTCCGTATCAGCACTATGGGTAAACCTACATCCTATGGACTGCAGCAGTTCAAGAAGGCAGCTCACCAGAGGGCAATTAGGGATGGGCAATAAATGGGCCTTGCTAGTGAGAATTACACTCTATGAAAGAATGAAGAATAAAAAATGTGCACACATTTGAAAATACACGCTATACTTTGCATCATTTCTAATGCAAATTTTTGATATCCTGTCTTTGTTTCCACCGTCCCACTAATTGGGTGCTGATCCCTCAACGCAAATGCTCCTCCAATCTCTCACTTAAGTGACTGTAGTTCACATGGTGAGCCTCAGCAAGTGAATGTATATGGGATGCTTGTTGGGCGCATCCTTGTTGAGCCTGTCCCTGCCTTTTATTTGATTTCATTATGTAAATGATCTCCAGCTGGGATCTCCATGCTTCCCTCAGACCAAAAGTTAAATATTGACATCTTGTTTGTCTTTGGAATGAAGTATTGAAGGCACTGAGTCTGCTGTCTTGAGTAGAAGGCCTCATGACACTGTTTAGAAAACAGTGGGTGCAATTCTCCAGTCCACCTCACCAATGGGATCTTGTGTGCCACTGAAGGGCCCTCCACCCCCGATAGATATCCCGACAGATATCCCGGTGGCAGGACAGGTGAACCATGTAAAATGCCATAGACTTAGATGGGATCAGAAGATGCCATTGCCATCGGAAGAATGATCCCAGGAACGAAGGATTTGTCAATGAGGAGGTTGAGGAGTGTGGGTCTGTACTCAATGGAGGTTAGAAGAATAAGGGGGATCTAATTGAAACTTACTGAATACTGAAAGGCCTGGATAGAGTTTACATTGAGAGGACGTTTCCACGAGTGAGAGAAATTAGAACTTGACGTCACAACCTCTGAGTGAAAGGACACTCCTTTAAAACCGAGATGAGGAAGAATTTCTTCAACCAGAGGGTTGTGAATCTGTGGATCTCATTGCCTCAGTAAGGGCTGTGGAAGCCAGGTTATTGAACGTCTTTAAGACAGAGATAAATAGGCTCTTGATCAATAAGAGGATCAGGGGTTACAGGAAGAAGGCAGAAGAATGTGGATGAGAATCATAATGTGGAAATGCCAGCGTTGGACTGGGGTAAGCACAATAGGAAATCTCACAACACCATATATTTTTGCAGAAACTTGATGTCAGTGTTGATATGCATGATCTTTTTGGAGATCCTGTCCACTTGGAGCTGGCAGTTTACGATGTCGATGGTAGCCATAATGTGGAGTGTGCTACCAAATAAACTGTTGGACTTTAAGCTGGTGTTGTGAGACTTCTTACAATGAAAATCAGATCAGCCATGATTGAATGGTGGAGCAGACTCTATGGGTCAAAAGGCCTAAATTTGCTCCTGTATCTTTTGGTCTTATGGAAAAACGTGCTGCTAGAGGGCTGGAAAATCCTGCCCAGCAGGAGAGATATCCCCAGTCTCTTGGCCAATACTTATCCCAGCGTCAGCATCACAAAAACAGATCATCTGGATCATTATCACACTGCTGTTTGTGGGAGCTTGCTGTGTACAAATTGGCTGCTGTGTTTCCTACATTACAACATTGGCGACAATTCAAAAGAACTTCACTGGTTGTAAAGCTCTTGAGTGGCCTGGGGACTGTGAAAGGCACGATATAAATACAAATCCTTTTTTTTTCACTGTCCTGTCAGGAGCAATTAAAATTAGTTTCTTCAATTCCTTGATAACATAAAGGATATTTTTTCCGGCCATCGTTGTCCAGCCAAGTGGGGCTGGGAAAATGGAAGGTTGCCAAGCTTGCCCAGTTCTTGTTGGAAGTGCCCCTGCTGTGAGTTGCCACTTCAGCTTGATGCATGCGTAATTTACACCATCCTTCCTGATTCTGAACAAATGCATCTTTCATGCAAATCAGGGCTTCTGTCTGTCATGTTAAATGTCTCAATTCCACACATACAGAGCTAGTGTTAAAAATAAACAGCCTGCACAACGCAAGTGGTAAAAGGATGCAGACCCCTTTGGAATTAGTATTTTTGTAAGAACTTGTTTTGTTAGTATTTGGATGGATTTTGACTCTTATTTACATAAGAACATAAGAAATAGGAGCAGGAGTAGGCCATCCAGCCCCTCGAGCCTGCCCCGCCATTCAATAAGATCACGGCTGATCTGTAGTGGTTCAGTACCACTTGCCCGCTTTCTCCCTGTAACCCTTAATTCCCTTGTCAATCAAAAACCTATCCACTCTTGATTTGAACATATTCAGCGAGGAAGCCTCCACCACCTCATCAGGCAGAGAATTCCAAAGATTCACCATCCTTTGCGTGAAGAAACTCTTCCGCAACTCTGATCTGAACTGCACCTCCCCCCATCTAATCTTGAGGCTGTGCCCTCTAGACCTGCTATCTTTGTTAAGCGGGAAGAGTCTCTCAACCTCTACCCTATCTGTCCCCTTCATTATCTTATACGTCTCTATAAGATCCCCTCTCAACCTTCTAAACTCCAAAGAGTACAAACCTAGCCTATTCAGTCTCTCCTCATAATCCAACACCCTCATCTCCGGTATCAGCCAAGTAAACCTTCTCTGCACCCCCTCCAAGGCCAATATATCCTTCCTCGAATGCGGAGATCAAAACTGCATACAGTACTCCAGCTGCGGCCTCACCAGCATCCTATACAGCTGCAACAGAACCTCCTTACTTTTGTATTCTATCCCCCTCGCTATAAAGGCCAACACTGCATTCACCTTCTTAATCACCTGCTGCACCTGCATACCGTGTTTGTGCGATTCGTGCACAAGGACTCCCAGGTCCCTCTGCACCGTTGCATGCTGCAGCTTTTCACCATTTAAATAGTAATCCTTCCTACCGTTATTCCTACCAAAGTGGATAACCTCACACTTGCTAACATTTTAATATCAGAAGATGTTTACTCTCCTTGTTTCTAGATTCACAATGTTAAAACATATTTGTGCCGATAGGAAAAGTCCCATCCTCATCTTCGGAATACTGCCCAGGGTGTTTTTTACTGCCTCCCTGACCGATCCCATGGGTTCTCATTTAATTCCATTCTGTGCCCAACTGATCTTATTCCCATGATGTGGAGATGTGGACTGGGGTAAACACAGTAAGAAGTCTGATGACACCAGGTTTAAGTCCAACCGATTTATTTGATAGTAAACTCACTAGGTGAAGGAGAGGGGAACCTCGAAAGCTTGTGAGTTTACTATCAAATAAATCGGTTGGACTTAAACCTGGTGTTGTCAGACTTCTTACTGTGCTTATTCCCATTGCCAGCCAAATAGAAAAAGGCTTTCACTTGTCGAGCTGTTGCATCTCATTATATCCTGATGTTCAGGCCAGGTATCCCAATCCCACAACATCGCACTCAACATTCACTGGCAGCTTGCATCACGGGATCTTGGGTGGAATTTTCCAGCTCCACTCACCCACTGGGATCATCAGTTCCATCAGTAGGCTTTTTGCTGGACCGCTGAATCTCTTAACGGCTAATCCCAGCACAACGGGGCTGGAAAATCCAGTCATAAATTGAAAAGATGGCAGGAGGCCATTCAGTCCATCATGTCACACCGGCCAACAGGGGGCCATCCAGCCTAATCCTACTTTCCAACTCTTGATCTATCACCTTATAGATTACAGCACTCCAAGTGCATTTGCACTTTTAAATGTTGCTTTTTAAATGCTGTGAGGTTTTCTGCCTCCACCACCCTATCAGGCACTGAGTTCCACTCCACTGTGTCATTCTAACTGGGTGAAAAATACCCCTCCATCACTCTCACTGAGCGAAAAATAGTTCTTGTCAAATCCCATTAATCCATTAATCCTATTTAAATATATTACCTCATACTCTAAATCTGCAATGACTCCAGTTCTGTCCAAGACCGCAAGAAATTACGAAGGGTAATGAATGTAGCCCAATCCATCACTCAAATCAGCCTCCCACCCATTTACTCTATCTACACTTCCCACTGCTTTGGAAAATCAGCCGGCATAATTAAGGACCCTGTGCATTAGGACATAATCTCTTCCACCTTCTTCCATCAGGACAAAGGTACAAATGTTTGAGATCAGGTACCAACCGATTCAAGAACAGCTTCTTCCCTGCTGCCATCAGACTTTTGAATGGACCTATCTCTCATTAAGTTGATCCTTTTCTACACCTAGCTATGAGTGTAACACTATATTCTGTCCTTTCCTTCCCTATGTACAGTGTGCTTTGTCTGTATGGTGGACAAGAAACAATAATTTTCACTGTATTCTAATATGTGATAATAAATCAAGTGAAAATCCTGGTTTTGAACCCTTCAACAAAAGGGCTTCCTATCCAATCTATCAAGATCCTTCAGAATTTTATAAACTTTGGTTCAGCCTCCTCTACTTGAAAGAAAACAACCCCGGTGTATCCAATCTTTCCCCATAATTAAAACGTTCCAGCCCAGTCAACATTCTCATAAATCTCTGTATTCTGTTCTCTCAAAAGCAATCAGGTCTTTCTGACAGAACAGTAATCAGAGTTTCACACAGTACTCCAGCTATGGCCTAACCCGTGTTTTATACAATTCCAGCATAACCTTACCGCTTTGTGCCTTGGCAAAAGGCAAGTATCCTGACCTGGGAACATTCAGTGGGTCAAAGCACCACATAGAAAATTCTTGAAATCGATATCAAAAAATCTATGCTTTAGACCTTGAAATTATATTTTTTGCAATACTACATTCCAATATCTAATACAATAAGATTTTTTTTGAGTTAATGCATTAAAACTAGTTTAATTAGAAATCTAAGCAGTTTCATAGTGTTAGGATCCTATGTAATGTTAATACTGATCATGTCCAATCTGAGAGTGAAACCTGGCTTGATAGATTTTTTTTTAGAAACCCAGGAGAGAAGTTGTTGAACACGTTCACAGGAATACAAAGAACAAAACAGCACGGGAAACAGGCCCTTCGGCCCAACAAGCCCGTGCCGCCACCCCGATGTTCCCACCTCTACCCGTGATCTCTGTCCATGTTTATACACCTATGGATTAAAAACCAAATTTGAGACAATTTAGGGAGAATTTGTTTTGCCAATTAGCCTAAGAGCACATCTTTGGGATGTGGGAGGAAACCGGAGCACCCGAAGAAAACTCACGTGAGCACGGGGAGAATGTGCAAACTCCCACAGACACAGGCCCAAATCCATGTATCTGCACAGCACAGCGATAGTCACTGAGCTGTCGTGTTGCCCATCAAATGGTCCAGGTCAAGCTTACACTAATGATGTGAAGCACTAGGATACTCTTGAAAATAATCCTCTCACGACCCATCGCATGTATACCCCTTGTTAGACAACAAGGTGGACCAAAGCACCTGTAGGATAAAAACAAGTACATCAATATCATCATCTATTTACACACTTCCCAAAGACTCCCAAGGCTCATGATCCCTATTTTTAAATCAGTTTTCTATACCCCTCCATTCCCATTCTGTTCATGTGCCCATCTAAGTATCTCTTAAATATCTCCAGAGTACCTGCCTCCACCACTTTACTTGGCAGCGCATTCCATACCCCCACCACCCTCTGTGTGAAAAAACTCCCTCTAGCATCCAAATTATACCTTACCCCCCTCACTTTTAATGCAAACAATGAAATATTGAAACATATTGAATATTTGGGATGGCACAGTTGTTAGCACTGCTGCTTCACAGGGACCCAGGGTTCAATTCCAGCCTTGGTCATTGTTTGTGTGGAATTTGCACTCCCCCCCTCTGTCTGCATGGATTTCCTCCGGGTGCTCCAATTTTCTCCCATAGTCCAAAGATGTGCATGCTAGGTTGATTAGCCATGCTAAAATTGACAGTGGTGTCAGGGGAGTTATCAGGGTAAATGTGTGGGGCTATGGGAATAGGGCCTGGGGAGTTAGTGATCAGTACAGACTCGATGTGCCGAATGGCTTCCTTCTGTACCGTAGGCATTCTATGGGATTCTATGAAAAAAATGTTCTATGTTACACAAAACAAAAAGTTTGGAAAGACCTCAATAGAAACGGAAGAAGATGATTCAATTTCCTAGCATTCTAATACTGAACAATGTCTTTACAGACACACAAACAAGTGACAAGTTATCACCAACTTAACACAAAGGTTCCTCACCTGGGATTGGCTCACACGCAGACAGTTTTCTTCCAGTGAATTCTGGAGCACTCACTTGGTGATTCTCACCCAAATTGTATCACTCCCTGAGACAGGCAAAACTTAAGAAACTCACAATGTGTTTCAGCTGCAGAACAATTACATGAGTTACCTAAATTCACTCTCCTAGTAGTATTTCTCGACTTAGAGACCTGAAAACACCTGTCTTTAAATGATATGTTGGTCTTCATTGTGAGAGGTTTTGAGTACAGGGGCAAGGATGTGTTGTTGCAATTATACAGGAACTTGGTGAGGCCACACCTAGAGTACTGTGTGCAGTTTTGGTCTCCTTTTCTGAGGAAGGATGTTCTTCCTCTCGAGGGAAAGGAAGGTTTACCAGGCTGATTCCAGAGATGGCAAAACTCATGTATGGGGAGAAATTGACTAGGTTAGGATTGTTTTTGTTGGAATTCAGATGAATGAGAGGGATCTCATAGAGACTTATAAAATTCTAACAGGATTAGATAGGATAGATACAGGGAAGATATTTCCAATGATGTGGGAGTCCAGAACTAGGGGATTCAGGGTGGAACATTTAGGACGGAGATAAGAAGACATTTTTTCACCTAAAGAACAGTGAGCCTGTGGAATTCATTACCACAGGAAGTAGTTGATGCCAAAACATTGAATTTATTCAAGAAACAGATGGATATAGCACTTGGGACGAATGGGATCAAAGGTTTTGGGAAAAAGCTGGATTAGGCTATTGAGTTGAGTGATCAGCCATGGTCATCATGAATGGTGGAGCAAGCTTGAAGGGCCGAATGGCCTCCTCCTGCTCCTCTCTTCTATGTTTCTATGTTTCACACTCTGACACACACTAAAGTCTTTTTCTTTCTCTCTGTCTCTGTGTCACTTAACCACTGTTGCCAAGCAATGGCTCAATTTTTTTCAACTTTGTTTTTTTCCCCCAAAATCACTAAATGTCTAACCCCATTTTAATTCATTTCTTAAACTTCCGGGATTCTAAAATCTTATTAAAATGCATATTAAACAAAGAAATCAAAAGATCGACCTTTCAACCATAGGTCCAGCCAGATTGCTGGATATCAAGATTCATAAACAATCAAAAATGAAACTGGAACAATTTTATCTTTCTATATATCTATATATAACTTTAAAATTATATATTATTCCTAACAATTAATTAAGACTTTCAACAATAATATTGACAGAAAGAAATTGCAGTCAGGTTTTCTTTAAAGATAGAATCTTAGAATTCTACAGTACAGAAAGAGGTTATTCAGCCCATCGAGTTTGCCCCGATCACAATCCCACCCATGTCTTATCTCCATAATCCCCATGCATTGACCCTAGCTCATCCCCCTGACACTAAGAGTCAATTTAGCGTGGCCAATCCACCTAACCCGGACTGTAGGAGGAGACTGGAGCACCCAGAGGAAACCTATGCAGATGCAGAGAGAATGTGCAAACTCCACCCAGATATTAAGGGATTTGGTAATAAGACAGGTACCAAGCTCGAAGGACTGAATTTGCTGACATTCCCATGTTCCTCTGTATGTGGAGTAAAGTTGCAGATTGCCCATAATCTTATTGAATGGCAGAATAAACTCAGTTACCTGGTTTACTCCTGTTTGTTTGTTCTTGTTATCATGTCTCTCATAGATCAGTCACCATTAGGATCCACTCCAATCCTTTTTTTGCCAATGATCTCAAGTGGATGAGCCAAATTTCATCCATTATTGAAGCTATTCCCTTGTTTGTCTTGTTACACATCAACTTCAACTCAAGGACATGTAACTACCTCTGAGGCAAGAAAATCCTGCCAAAGATTCTGATTAGTTTTTGCACCTTGCATCTTGACTTGTACCTTGATTTGGGAAGTTTCTTCTGGATTTCCGCTTTCCTGCACAAAATATAATAAAGAGCGGGTTGCCTAGTGTATGATTTTATCATGCATCTATTGTGTGAGCAAACTGTAAGTCTAATCTATAGGCCAAACTTCAGTTCTGGATTTAACTTTTCCAACGCTGTTCATTCTGACTAATCTCAACTATCGATGATTCGGGTGGTTTAGGTTTCGCAAGTGGATTTTCTCGTCCTTACTCCAACGTTGTAGATATATCGGTGAATCTCTTCTCCTTCTTCTTGAATATGGATCACTCACTCTGTTGTGATGTTAGTCCCTTATCCTTACACAGAGCAATCAAAATGAATGGAAAATACCAACTGTGAGATGAAAGGCTTCATCTTTACATATTTATTTTGCTTTCTTTTACTGTCTTGCAACTTTAAGGATTTATTTGAATGATGCTTTGTTCAATGGTCATAGGATCCCTATAGTGAAGAAGGAGGCCACTCAGCCATTTGTTCCACACCGACTCTCCAACAGAGCGTCTTCCCAAATGCCACCCTCTGCCCTATTCCTATAACCCCACGCATTTACACCACTAATCCCCCTAACCTCTACATCATGGGATATAAGAGGCAATTTAGCATGGCCAATCCACCTAACCTGCACATCTTTGGACTGTAGGAGGAAACCAGAGCACCTGGAAGAAAACCACACAGACGCGGGGAGAACATGCAAAATCCACACAGGCAGTGGCCGAAGCTGGGATTCAAAGCTGGGTCTCTGGCGCTGTGTTAGCAGCAGTGCTAACCACTGTGCCAATCCTTGCCATGTAACGTTGAAGTGTTGAAAGATGTAAATCCATGTTCTTTCAATACCTTCGACCACTGTTCAGTCTAGAAATGATTGTTTGCAACATTAGTGGATAGACATCTAAAGTGACTGTCCAATGAGGCTTTGCTATCATAACAGAAACCACGGATAGGAGAATGTCCTGAGAATACGTCCAACATTTATGTCCTTGTATCTCCAATAATCATTTCAAGACTTATGTTTCCGTTTGGTGTTTGGAGAGAAACTTTCTGTGATTGGGTAGCACTTGCTGAGCAATCCTGACTGCGCTAATAGCTACCCTAGCAACCAATTTAAGATAACTTGTCCAGTGTGTAATGTGGTCCATTTAAGCTTGCTAGAAGTTACATACATTCATACACATTTTTGCCATTATGAAGAGGCCCTCTGCTTGATAGAAAGCCTGAAGACAGTCAAAAGGTCCCATGCCATCTTTGCTGGTGTGGGACTGCAGTTGGACTGCAGTTCATAATCTGCGGAGATATCTGGCGATTTACGTCCTCAATTGCACTCACTGAAGTAGGCTTTTGGTCACTTAAATCATTTTAAAAAAACACTTACATCTCTACAGCATCTTTCAGGAATTATAGTCAATGTTATCTTGTAGGAAATGTGGCAGCTGATTGGTATAGCAATATTTGGGGAGGATAATACCTATGGTATTATCACTTGACTATTAATCCAGAAACTCAGCCAATGTCTTGGGGACCTGGGTTCGAATCCATGTGGTGGAATTTGAACTCAATAAAAAATATCTGGAATTAAGAACCTACTGATGGCCATGAAACTATTGTCAATTGTCAGAAAAACCCATCTGGTTCAATTAAATCCTTTAGGAAAAGAAATCTGCTGCCGTTATGCAGTCTGGCCTACATGTGACTCCAGATCCACTGCAATGTGGTTGACGCGCAACTGTCCTCAAGCAACTTGGGATGGGCAATAAACGCTGGCCAGCCAGCGACACCCACGTCCCATGAAGGAATTTTAAAAAAGCTCCCATAACAACCAGTGATAATGACCAATCAGTTTGAGCGATGTTGTTCTGCCTAAATCAGTGAAGTGGGATTCGAACCTGCAATCTTCCAACACGGAGGCATGAGCAAGTCACAGCTGAAACCTATAGATTGGTAGGTCTGTGTGCTGCCTCTCAGCGCCAGGAACCCCAGCTTAAATCACTGTCTGTGCAGAGACTGCATGTTCTCCCTGAATCTGCATGGGTGCTCTAGTTTCTTCCCACAGTCTGAAAGGTGTGCTGATTAGGTGCATTGGCCATGCTAAATTCTCCCTCAGTACACTCAAACAGGCACTGGAGTGTGGTGACTCAAGAGCTTTTCACAGTAATTTCATTGCATTGTTAATGTAAGCCTACTTTTGACACAAATAAACTCTTTTTACTTTAACTGTCTGCACAGTCTTTCAATGAGGCTGTGCTTGAGGATCTTGCATTGCAGGTCACTGACTGGAAATTGTTCTGTGGAGATGTTTGTGAAAAGAGTGCTCGATTATTATTGAGACACAAAGACATTTGAAGCATATTGAAATTGTTTGAAATAAGTAAACATTCCAGTGGCCTTGCTTCAGGTAGGTTGTCAGGAAATAGTCACTCACAGCGGGTTCTGTAAACAGAGTGCCAGTTCAAGGAGTTGGAAGCAATATGGGATTAGTGAGAAATTGTGCTGAAACACTGTATAGTCTGTTGGAATTCTGGCAGCGGTTTGCACATGTAAAAGGTCTGAATTGTTTCTTTTTATGTTGCTCTCTGCGGGGCACTTGAAAACTTATTTGGAGGCCCTCGTTTCTTACCACCCCCCCCCCCGCCCCGTCCCCAGCCCAGCCCTGTATCAAATTAAGTTTGGACGTATGTAGCCGATTCTCTTTATTTTGTCTGAGCTGTTGTGTGATACCTTCATTGCCACAGACTCTCACGGCACAGCCTGTTAGTCGCTGGTTTGCAACCCCTATTCTTTAACCCTTGGATCCCTGGCACTGTCTATCCTCTGAAAAGCCCTTTTGTAGGATTGCATGACTATTAGAACATGAAAAGCAGGGTGGTGGTGGGGGGGTGGGATATGGATTCAGCCTGTGTCCATTTCTAGCTCGTTGTTCTGCCTCTGTAATAATGTACAGAGTTGTCCATTATTGGAAAGGCAGAACAACTTTTACAAACAGTTATAGAAAGGGAAAGAAAGCAGTGATTTTGCTGATTGGAATATAAATGACCTCAAGATTCAGGATGTGCAACAATTAGACCTTGTGAACTTAAAGCAGTATAGCTACACCTTAGCAGCAGAATAATACAATATGATAGGTTTTGTAGCATTCCTGACTTGAGATATTCAGCTTCTGATTTGAGGTATCCAGTATATTAATTAAATTTTCCTGATTGTACATTTGTAATTAGGATTCTGCTGTTCTCACTCCCCTGTAGCCCTGCAGATAGTTCCTCTTCAGATAATTACCCACTTCCTTTTTGACAGTTGGGATTGAACCTGCTTCCATCACTCCGTGCAGGCGACAGTCCAGCCTGTACCCGAGTCACTCACTGCATAAAATGTTTTCTTTCAGACTGCCATTGCTTCTTTTAGCCAGTCCCCTTCCACCAACGTCCTCTTGTCCACAATCTTTTACATCAGCAAGGACATGCTCTTCTTATCTACTCTGCCCAGACCCCTCTTGAGTTTGAACATCCCTATCAAATATTTTCTCAAATTTCTCCTTTCTGAAAAAGCACAGCTCCAACTTTTTTTATTTGTTTACAGGACGTGGGTATCAGTAGCTAGGTCGGTACTTTATTTATTGCCCTTGAGAAGGTGATGGTGAGGTACCGTTTTAATCATTGCAGTCCATAGATTGGGGGTATGTCCACAGTGCTCTTAGTAAGCGATTTCCAAGATTTTGATCCATAAACAATGAGGGATAAGTGATACAATTCCAGGTCAGGATGGTATGTTGCTTGCAGGTGCTGGGGTTCCCATGTTTCTGCTGCCCATGTCCTCCCAGATAGTAGAGATTTTGAGTTTGGAAGATGCTGTCAAAGCAGCTTTGACAATTTGCTGCAGTGCATCTTAGAGATGATACACACTGCTGCGCCAGTGATGGAGGGAGTGCATGTTTCAGATGTTGGATGGGGTGCTTATAGAGTGGGCTGCTTTGTCCTTTTTCCAATCAGTACTCAGAACAGAAGCCTCTTATTCCTGGAATCATTTGAAAACATTTACTATCTGATGTCATCCATTTCCCAAGGAAAAATTCATGGCCGTCGTTTTGGCCTGAGACATGTAAAGAAACTCTAGCATTTGCTTTGCAAATCCACAGTGTAGGTCTTACACCCGCGTCTGTTACATTTTATAGGATTTTAGAGTTGAAGCTTTTAGGGTAGGACATCACAGTGGCACAATGGTTAGCATCGCTATCTCACAATGCCAGGGACCTAGGTTCAATTCTCGGGGGGGTGGGTCACTGTCTGTATGGAGTTTGCACATTCTCCCTGTGTCTGCGTGGGTTCCCTGCAGGTGCTCCAGTTTCCAACTACAGTCCAAAGATGTGTGGGTTAGGTTGATTGGCCATGCTAAATTGCCAATAATATCCCAGGATGTGTAGGTTAGAGGGATTAGCAGGGTAAATGTGTGGGGCTGTGGGGTTGGTCTGGAGGTGGGATTGTTGTTGGTGCAGATTTGATAGGCCAGATGGCCTCCTTCCATAGGGTTCTCTGATTCTATGAAGTAACCAGATGTAAGGCATGTCATACTTTCCAGTAAGTTTTACTGCACTATGATCTGAAGTGGAAATTGCAATGGATTTAAAGTCCATTTTACTATCTCCATTATTGTGCTGAAACCCGCTAACCCAGCACACGTCATGCTTAGAGCCTGGAATATTCATGTTCTTTTAGACTGTGTTCACATCAGGCGACACGCTTGACAATTGAATCATCGAAGACTTTTTTTTTAGTTCATTTTTGGGATAAGGGCATTGCTAACCAGGCAGCATTTATTTCCTGCCCGAATTGCCCTCGAGAAGATGGTGTTGAGTTTGCTTCTTGAACTGCTGGATTCATGTGCTGTGGGCATACCCACAGTGATGTTGGATGTTTGATCTCGCCAGCAACAACACGGGAGTTGCAATATGTTTCCAAATCTGAAGGGGAACTTGAAGATAGTGTTGTTTTCATGCACTTGCTGTCCTTCTGCTAAGTGCTCAAAGATGCACATTTTCTGTCTCCTTATACATTTGCTTCTCAATGGATGTAGATATCTATATATATATCTCTCGAAAGAAGTGCAACATCCAACACAAAGGCATCAAACCTTAAGCATCACACTTCAGGAAGTTGTACATTATTAGAGAGGCAGAGCAACTTTTATTAACATAAAGGGAAAGAAAGCTATAATTTTGCTGATTAGAATGTAAATGATCTCAGAATTCAGAATTTGCAACAGTTAAACTTTGTGAACTTAAAGTTCATAAGATATAGGAGCTTAATTAGACCAATCGACCCATCGGGTCCGCTCCGCCAGTCGATCCTGGCTGATATGCTCCTCATCCCCATTTTCCTACCTTCCTCCCATAACCCTTCAACCCATTACCAATTAAAAATCGGTCTAACTCCTCCTTAATTTACTCACTGTCCCAGCATCCACCGCATTTGGGGGTAGCTGTATAGCTACACCTTAGCAAGCAGAATAATCATAAATCATAGAGACTCTTTGATATGTTTTCCTGACTTGAGATATCCAGTATACAAATTAAATTTTCCTGATTGTTCTTTTGTAATCATGGTTATGTTTATAATTTATGCTGCTAAATATAAAATAAATATATCATAAAATCAGAAGATGAACCACCCTTCTCCCACGCTGCTCTGTGGGAGATGCTGAATATTCATTTCGCAAACGTTTGGTGAACTGTTCTGTGTGTTAGAAAGGTGGTTTTGCTCTTGTTTGCGTGTCCTTGAAGGCACAACAAGAAATGGTTTAAACTTGACTGGAACCATGAGTGGGATGAGTGGTTTTCTATCTTGATCTTGAGTTAGCTGCACGCAATGACTGGGTTACACTGTGTTGAATGCAGTGGTTAGTGGTGAGCTTTACTTCTCTGCCAGTGGCAACGAGGAAGTGGCAGTTTGGGGTGACCACTTTCTGCTGACTTGCCATAGGATATATCCACTGCTGCAGTGAAGGCTGCCAATAATTAATCCTTTCTCACACATTTAGAGCTATAGTCCAACTAGAATCTCCATTAAAATATTGTCCAGTTTCCTTTCTCGTCCTTGTTCTCCGAGAGGCTGCACTCCAGAGCTCCCTGCACTAGAAAGCACATATAGTATATCGTATTTTCAAGTCTTTAGTTTTAAGGTCTTGTAGTGCACTAGGTAGTATCCCTGTCTCTGAATCAAGAGCTCCAAGTTTAAGTTCAGCTCTAGGACTTGATGTCCAAGGAAGGTGCGCTCATAACACAGCCAAGCAGGTTTGAGTGTCAACTTGTAAATCTTTCCAATGTACACCAAAGATAGGTTGTAAGAGTGGATCATCACACTCCATAATTCCAGCCCGCAACATACATGTAAGAATGTATGTTGCCTCTGCAACTCAGACTCCTGGGAGGCCATTTGTCTTAGTTGGCTGAACAACTGACACGGATCAGACAGACGGATGGGGGTTCGACCCCCATTCTGGCTGGGGTGGATTTGGAACCTGCCTCCGTGCCCTACCCATGGTGGAGATTGTGGCGCAGTGCACTGCCTTTGGGCAGAGAATGCAAGAAGAAGATGATATAGGTCACTGCCAGAGGACTGATCACTGCATTCCAGATGTAAGACTCTTGATTCTCAACATTGTAAATTTAAATATTTAAGTAAGTCACTCCTAGTGCTCAGCAGAGTTGCCAATGATGATTGGGCCTATGTAACTTCCCTCAAAACACCCATCCTCATGCTCCCACCCAATCCCACATTCACAGTATCCCGTCTTCCCACACTAACTGGAACACAAAGAGATTCTTCATTAACAGACCGATGTTTCCTGATGTTTTTCAATCAAGCTGCCCTTTTCCTTACGTCTGAATTTTTATAACTAATAAACGAAAGTATTCAAAGAATACAAACATACAAAATAGGAACAGAAGTAGGCCATTCAGCCCCTCAAGCCTGCTTGACCATTCAGCAAGATCTTGGCTGATCTTTTTACAAGGCACAATTTTTTAAAAATTGTTTTTATTATTATTATTATTACTTTTCATCTAGGTTGTTTGCATGGTTGGAGATGGGACTTTAATCCCTAGGGTCTCAAGACCACCCAGCAGCAAGTGGCCTCTTGGGAGTCTTGATCATTCATTCTAATTGTGGTAATGCCTTAGTGTTTTGTCAGCTGGAGGTGGGCCATGTTTTGCTCAAATAAGATTTCCAACAGGAAACAGGGCTAGATGGTTGATTTTCTTCAAGCCTTCAAAAGAAAGCATTATTCAGTGCATTCCATTATCTTGAGCAACTCTTTGCTTCAGCTTGTCATTATGATGTGGCATTTCTCTTACAGGCTTTCTCCCCTTTCATCTATTTTCCGTTCTGGTAGAGGCGATGTTAGGCTTCTGATGTTCTGGGATCCTTATCACTTGTGCCAGATTTCTGAACCCCAGAAATAACAGAGACAACAGCACACATGCAGCTCCTTGTGAGAAAGGTTTTTGTTGGAAATCCTTGTTGGAGGAAAGGCCGGAGAGATCTAATTGTTTGCCAATCTGGCATAACTGTGCCTGCCAAGGCACGGGTAAAACCACCTCTTAACATTGTATACTATTTTTAGTGGAGACATTTGTTGTCTCTCAGTTATCATGGTCATCATGAGCAGTGATAACTGGCAGCATTACTTAAGGTGCTCTTAAAACCAATGTACTTTCTCTATTATTATAGATCTTAATCTGTGAGCATTTCTGATCTAATTCCTGTTGTCAACAAGGGGAAATTCACAGTAACTTCATTGCTATTTTAATGTAAGCCTTACTTATAACTTGTAAATAAATTTTAGCTTTATGTAATTTGCCACACTTTGGTGTCAGTTTTTCCAGTCATAAATTCCAATGCCCGCATTGACAAGAGGAATTGCTAATGTAAACTGTTCCACCTCGTTATGTTAGGGCATTCACAAACAGGTCAAAGAAATGGGACTCGGAAGGAAAAATCTGAAGAAGGACCGGGACAAGGAGTAGGGTGTAGGATGAACTGGACAGCTTTTTTCAGAGAAATAATACCGACACGATGGGCTGAATGGCCACTCCCTGTGCTGCATGCCTCTAAATGAATACGGAATGAAAACAACAGCCAGAGCCGAACCAAAAGGTGGGATTTTCCGGCCCTCCCCGCTAACAGAATCTTCCGATCCTACGAAAGGTGACCTCCCCACTACCCCTCAAACAGCAGGCTATCTGGCAGTGGGATGGGTAAGCCACACAAATCACTGTATACATCGACGGGACTGGAAGATCCTGTTGACAGTCGATTGCAAGCCACCTCTGCTGCTGGAAAACATGCCACAAGGGGGCCAGAAAATCCTGCCCAAAACGAAGATGTAACATGGGTAGATAAAAGATGGTGTAAAGGGAAGGGAGAGAGCTTCATGTAGCAGTAGATATTAGTGTTAACGTTGCAACTCTTCACAATGAAGGGCATGCTCTAATTTTGAGAGACAGCTGTTGTTACTGATTGGGAAAAGGATAGGGCATTATTCTTAAGTATATATAAGAACCAGCTTCTACCTTTGATTTGATTTATTATTGTCACATATATTAGTATACAGTGAAAAGTATTGTTTCTGGTGCACTATACAGACAAAGCATACTCTACATAGAGAAGGAAAGGAGAGAATGGAGAATGTAGTGTTACAGTCATAGCTAGGGTATAGAGAAAGATCAATTTAGTGAGGTTGGTCCATTCAAAAGCCTGACATCAACAGGGAAGAAGCTGTTTTTGAATCGGTTGGTATGTGACCACAGACTTTTGTATCTTTTTCCCAACGGAAGAGGGTGGAAGAGAGGATGTCCGGGCTGCGTGTGGTTCTTAATTATGCTGGCTGCTTTACCGAAGCAGCGGGAAGTGTAGACAGAATCAAAGGATCGGAGGCTGGCTTGCGTGATGGATTGGGCTACATTCACGACTCTTTGTAGTTCCTTGCGGTCTTGGGCAGAGCAAGAGCCATACCAAGCTGTGATACAACCGAAAGAATGCTTTCTATGGTGTATCTGTAAAAGACATGCTAAATTTCCTTAGTCCCCTGAGAAATCAGCGGCATTGTTGGACTTTTCGGGGTGAGGGTAGAGGAGGAGGTGGCAGGAAAGGGAGTCTGTTCCGTGCTCTCGAGGTTATGTAAATGAAGCTACGTTAAGGAAAGATTAACTCCAGTTTCCTTCTTTGCTCAGTGAGTGAGCAACCAATTATAACAATTGCGTCGGACTGCAGCGACAGGACTAAGTTTATGGAGTTGGACATGTTTACGGCGCTGTGTGCAGTGAACGATGAAGCAGAGACCCGTAGACATGTGGAGAAAGAAGCAAAGCAGTTAATCAGGAGTCAAACATCTGGTAAAAATGTTGACCAGATGAGTAATATTGCTGCATGTACCACAAGTGATGAAAGTTGACTCAGTGGGAAGTTTGGGAAAGTATTAGTTACTCAGGATTCCTCTGTGGAATTGGGAAAGGTATGTTATTAAAAAAGAAAACATTCCTGGAATTCTGAGCTGGACTTCCGAACTGCCGGTAGTCAGTCCCCACATATTGTTGGTTACATTGAACATTTAGCATCTTTCATCTGAGACCCAGCGAGATGTTTTAGAAACAGTATATTTCTGGGGCTACTGTTGATTTCAGTCAGAATTTAGAAGTTACCGTTCGGTTGTTTTAGGCAAGAGGAAATGTTCCAAAGGCTAAAGTTTCATCCAGAATATTTTCTGGGGATTCAGGTGTGAATGTGCAGTTAGAAGGTTCAATATCTTTTATCTCCAGCTGTGGAGGGCAATCAGGGAAATTCTCAGCTGAAGTTTCCAGCCCTCACTGCTGGTGGGATCTTCCAGTCCTACCTGTGGTGAGTTCTCTGGTGGCATGAGTGATGAGCCAGACAAAACACCACCGACATGGACAGGACTGGAAGATCCCACAGGCGGCCAATGGCAAACCCCCTCTGCCCCCGCTACACTATATTGGGGAATGGGGTGAGTGGGCTGGGGGCTGGGGAAGGCAGAAAATCCTGTCCTCTATTTCTGGTAGCAACACAAAATAATATTTAGCTCATTCATAACTCCTCAGTTATGGTATATACATACCATAGCTTCCTTGTTGCTATTAGAGGATGAAGTTTAATATTTGCAATAATGGTCTTGCCCATTGGCCTCCACACTGAGGGAGGCCCACCGAAATTAGGTGCCTAACCAGCATTTACATGGCTGGCATCACGTCTTCTCCAGGATTAAGGTCCCTAGGGAATGAAAATCTCACCCCGAAGAGCTGTCAGCCAACCAGAGACACAGAATTAATGAGGGATCTGAGGCCAAAGTGATTGAGGATGGCAGGACCAGTGACGTGGTAGGGAGAGGGCATCAGAGACAAGTGCAGGGGATTGGCTTTCAGCAGTAACCTCACCCACCCACCAATGCTGAGTCCCTCGATCAGAAATGGAGTGCCTTTGAAAAAGGGACGCCATCGTGCCATCCCTTGCACGACACCCCCCAACTGTGGCCTTCATTTAAGGTTCGATACGAAAGACAGCATCTCCACTGAAGCAGAGCTCTTTCAGTGTTACACTGGAGTGCCAGCCTTGATATTGTGCTCAAATCCATCATGGGACTTGAACCCACAACTTCTTTTAACTAAAGGCAGAAAAGCTATCAAGTGTGCTAAGCCATTTCTTGGGGTAGACCAGTAGGGAATTAGCAATCCAGGTTTGGATCAGGACCAGCTTCTGACGACTGGATTTGACTACAGTTATTTTAATAAAATGTCATCACAGTGAGGTTTGAAAGAAACAGAAAAGGGTGGGGCTGTCAAATAACCTCATTTACACACAGCTTTAATCAACTCAGAATGTTCATCTGCTCATTCTCATCCAGTAGGGAACAATGCACTGAAAGATTCCCTGTGAGTAAGGACTGGTTCATGGCAAATTATCAGAGAAGCAAATTGCGCCAGTGGGAAACATGTTTCACAATGCAAAATAAATGACCAGTATCCAGCTCCAGATCAATAATTAAGGGAACAGATTTGAGATAACTGGCAGATTCAGAGAGAGGGGCAGGGAGAATCTTACAGAAGTTGCTATGACATAGATTTTTACTGGCTATATATAGAAACAATAAGAAGTTTCACAACACCAGGTTAAAGTCCAACAAATTTATTTGGTAGCAAAAGCCACTAGCTTTCAGAGTGCTTGCTGTTCCTTCATCAAGTGAGAACTCACTGACGAAGGAGCAGCGCTCCAAAAGCTAGTGGCTTTTGCTACCAAATAAACCTGTTGGACTTTAACTTGGTGTTGTGAGACTTCTTTCTGTGTTTACCCCAGTCCAACATTGGTATCTCCATGCCATTATACATAGAAACATTACAGTACAGAAGGAGCCATTCAGCCCATTAAGTCTGTACCAACAACAATCCCATTCCAGGCCTTATCCCCACAACCCTACACATTTACCCCACTAATCCCTCTAACCTACACATCCCGGGACACTGAGGGGCAATTCAGCATGGCCAATCAACCTAACCCGCACATCTATACAAGTGGAAGAAGATTCAATAATAACTTTCAAAAGGGAACTGGATAAATACTTGGAAGAGGGGAAGTTTTGCAAGTCTTCAGGAAAAGGGCAGAGGGAAGCGACTGATTGTGTAGTGGGTTCAAAGAGCTAATATGGGCACAAGGGGCCAAATGGTCTTCCTCCATGTTGCATCATTGCATGATTATATGAAAATGGAACAGCAATCTATCTCTGAACAACCGTGGATATATGTCACATATTGTTGAAGGTGCCAGAACAGATTGAGAAGATGATGAAAAGCATTTGGAACCTTGGGCTAAATAAACAGTAACATAGGGTGGGATTTTCCGGCCTTTCCGGGATTGGAAGGCATGTTGGACCAAATGTCCTTCTGCTGTGCCATAACCAGTCTATGATTCTATCCCTTGCTCTTACTCTTTATTACCACAAGGAGAACCACACATAGCAGTGGTTATCATGGTCAAAGACTATGTATAATAATTGGAATTTTGTTTAAGTAAGACCATTATTCCTTGTCTATCATGGGAGGGAAAGAGTAATGTCTGCACAGGTACGGGGGAGTGCACTGATTTCAGTGCTGTGATATGAATGAACCGCTTACAGCCACTATAGGAACAATGATTCATCTGGAACAGTGATCAGCTGTGTACTGGATATCATATTCTCAGTAATGTTGTTGTTTCATTGCCCGTCTGTGTGCCCCCCCCCCCTTCACCCCCCAACGTAATCCAGAACAATCTGCACCCAGAGACCTGAAGCTGTTAGGCAGTCGCCTTTGTGCAGTTTGTGATGTGATGAATTGTGCGCTAGCCTTATAATGGAAAATATCCGCATGCTAACACTGACACCGCACAATGAGATTTCCTTCTGCCAGTTGTTGCTCCAACGTACTGCAGTTCAAGTAAAAGTAAGCATGCAATATAAATGTGTATTTTACTCTAGGAAATTGCACTGTAATTCATGATCCCAGGTATCATGCTTACTGATATCACTGTATTGTTCTCTAGTCCAACAAGAAAATTCTTCAATTTAGCCCGTGGACGAACTCAGAGAGATCTGGAATGTTCCGCCTAAAAGGGTGATGAAACCTGATTCAACAATAACCAACAAGAGGGAATTAGATAAACCAATGTGCAGGGCTCTGGGAAAAGAGCTAGCAGTGGAATTAATTGGACAGCTCTCTCAAAAAGCTGGCACCAGCATGATGGGCTGAATGGCTTCATTCAGTGTCATCTGGTTCCAAGATAATTCTAGAATATTACAGTCTTGTGTTATTTAATTATCTACTTGATTAAAAAATGTGAAGTTGGGAGCAATCCTTCCCAAGTGTATACTGTAATGCACATAACTCTACAGATGTTTGGTGTTCACTGGTAACACCATTATCCAGGAGATGTGGTGTTGGGTGGCTTGTGCTCTGCAGGACAGCCATCGTCGCTTGGACCATGTCTTCCTTCAGAGCCAGCAGACAATCGCGGACAATCAATGTGGAATATCTGTGCCCCTAATAACGCCCGATACAGTGTGGCGGATTGAATCAGCGCTTTACTAATGGGCTGCTTGCCAGCTGCAAATCTAATGTTACCGTTGGCAAGCTGCCTGCTGGCACCTTTCCAGTTTGAGGGACACCAACAAAATATTGTCATAATTAAGGAACGTTTAATGATTACAAGTGAAATATGTCTGGCTCTCGCCGTATATTCGTCTAGTTTACTAGTTTTAGAATCACTCTTTTCACACTCAATCTATACTGGCATTAGTTGTATGGTTTTATACTTTTTTTAATATACCAGATTATAGACAGGTTCTACATATTAAGAACTACATTACTACATTCATCTGACTTACTACCAAATAAATGGGTTGGACTTAAACCTGATGTTGTCAGACTTCTTACTGTGTTTACTCCAGTCCAATGCTGGCATCTCTACATCAGGTTCTACATATACCAATATTATACTAACTACTTTTAAATAACTAACTTTAACATTAACTGTAATTCCATAGACCTTGATTTTTACACACTAGGTTCATGAAGTCTTTCCATTTGTATTCTGACTGCCTTGAGATAAAGGCTAGCATTCCATAGTCTTTTTGATTATGTTTTATACCCTAGACGTGAATGATTTATGTACACAATGCACAGCCCTTTGACTGTTCAGTGCAATCCAGCAGATGTTCAAAGATGTGCAGATTAGGTGCATTGGCCAAATTAAATTGCCCCTTAGTGTCCTCGGATACGTAGGTCAGAGGGATTAGCAGGGTAAATATATCAGGTTACAGGGGATAGGGCCTGGGTGGGATTTTTGTCAGTGCAGATCCAATGGGCTGAATGGCCTCCTTGAGCAGTGTACAGTTTTGATGATTTCCATGTGACAAGATGATGTGGAGGGGGTTTCAAAACATTATGAAAATGATATATCTCATTAAACAAAGAAATGAAGAGTTGAAACTGTGTGGTTTGTAAAATTGGGTGCAGCTTTTATAACTGTATTTCTCAGCATTTAAGGCAGTGTGGTAGAAATGACATTCCGGTTCAGAATGCTGAACTTTGGTAGAACAAAATCCCTCTGAAACAGAATGCTGTTTTCACAATGACAAGCCCACTGACAGCAACTGTACTCAGCTGGGAGAATCTGCACTCCATCACGTTCACCCTTCTGGCTAAAGGAACAGATTTCTCGTTCTTGCCTGGTCTTTATCTTGTCCCTTTACTGGCACATCACAGCCCTTGGAAAGAGATTGATGCGGCCCCAAGCAGGGAATGTGCTGGGATAGACTCCTGATGTAATCTCTGAGGGCAGCAAATCTCCATCAGGCTCCAGCCATTAACTTAGTACATAGTGTCTGGTGCTGGCAATGGCATTTTCTACCTCGTCACCCATCTGCCCTTGTTGTGACTGCTTGCCAACCATGTATATAGCCGAGGTGTTTGTCATCTTTTATTATCCGTCAGATAATTCCTTGTCTCAGCAAAGGCATTGATTTGCTGATGTGGACATTTCCACTGACAGAAAATGATCTCATTCAATCCATGCATTTCGCCCGGTGTGTGTGATTGCCCCGAACACCCAAACCTCTTCCCCAACTCGATACACTCAATCTCACTCCAAATCACAGAATACAACATTGCAGAAGAGATCTTTGTGCCCATCGAGCCTGCATCGACGCATGAAGGGCCTTAACCTTCCTCCCTAATATCACTTGCAAGCACTTAGCCCACAGTGCGGCATGGTAACACAGTGGTTGGCAGTGCTGCTTCACAGTGCCAAGGACCCGGGTTTGATTCCTGGCTTGGGTCACTGTCTGTGTGGAATTTTGCATGTTCTCCCCATGTCTGCGTGGGTTTCCTCCGGTGCTCCAGTTTCCTCCCACAGTCTAAAAGATGTGCTGGTTAGGTGCATTGACCAGAAAAGGCGCCGGAATGTGGCAACCAGGGGAATTTCACAGTAACTTCATTGCAGTGTTAATGTAAACCTTACTTGTGGCTAATAAATAAACATACTTAGTCCTGAGAGTCAATCGTACTGCTGTCACACATCAGCCAAACTGGGTAAAGGATGATAGACTTTTTTTCATCTGAAAGGCATTAGTAAACCTGGTGGGCTTTTTTTATGACTCTCCAGGACTTTGTAATTGTTACTAATGAGATGGATTTTTTAGTTAACTAATTGAATTTAAATTCTCCTAGCTGCTGTTGTGGGATTTGAACTCATTGGCTGGATTTTACAGACACTGTAAAATATGAGGAGTGGTTAGTCCACTGTGTATTCACCTACTCCCAACACCACCCCCATAAAATGCTAAGCAGGCCAGCACTGATATTGGCAGCCAGCTCACTACTTCAAAATAAATAGTAAATGGGCAATTGAGTTTGTTACCAAATCAATTAACCTGAATATTATGCTGCCCACGCTACTGTACGGTTGGCATGGGCATGCAGGTGAGAATAAGAAGACCATTTTTAAAACAATTCTGTGGAAAAGGTGGACACATCATTTGTGGGGCTGTCCTATATGGATAGGTTGAATGGTCCCCAAGAGATTAACCCCTTTTGTTCCTCTCCACCCAGTTTCCAAAACCCACACCCTCCCCCCTTGCCCTCAACCTCCTCCCCTTGCCCCAAGTCCGCCCAATCCATCTCCCATCCAAAGCCTGGGTTTGAACCCTATGGCTATCTTCATCCTGAGGCCTGGTTGTGGTGTTGGTATGTCTTCTTGAATGACTCCAGTCATGAAATTAATGATTATCTCATGATGGTGTTGAGCAGGCAAGATTTTGGCATGGTGCAAATGTAGGAAAAGGAGTATGTGAAAACATCAGAATGGTGTGTGATCCAGAGTGGGCTTGTTCTTGTGATCTCTTGCCCTTTT
Organism: Sphyrna mokarran; assembly: GCA_024679065.1. Lineage (NCBI taxonomy): Eukaryota > Metazoa > Chordata > Chondrichthyes > Carcharhiniformes > Carcharhinidae > Sphyrna > Sphyrna mokarran. The sequence continues at coordinate 20,085,459 of JAGIQG010000028.1, read as the reverse complement.
TAACAGTGGTAACCTTGGAGACTTACTGCAGAGCTGTCTGTAAATCATACGGTTTGCACCAGGGAGTGGATGATGTGTGGTGTGTGGAAGGGATGGGTGTTTAGTTGAGCAGAAGTAACGACAATATAATTCATTCAGTGTATCCAAGAAGGTCTCACAATTGAGATGAGGAGGATTCCATTAGACTGCTGAGTTTCAACTTTGTAAATAAGGGAAAATGTTTAAACATAAAAACATAGAAGGAGGAAACCATTTAAAGCTTATTTATTAGTCACAAGTAGGCTTACATTAACACTGCAATGTGAAAATCCTCTTATCACCACACTCTGGTGCCTGTTTGGGTACACTGAAGAAGAATTCAGCATGTCCAATCCACCTAACCTCCACATCTTTGGACTGTGGAGGAAACCAGAGCACCCGGAGGAAACCCGTGCAGACATGGGGAGAATATGCAGACTCCATACAGATGGTGACCCAAGCCAGGAATCGAACCTGGGTTCCTAGTGCTGTGAGGTAGCAACCACTGTGCTGCTCTTTGTGGGATCAGGAGGTAAGCTGCACGTCACAGAGTTATGCTTGTAGGTAACCGTTGTGAGCCGCAGTCTGCCAACCTCACACTTTGTCTATTGGCCTCAGTGGATTATGGAATGTGCAGTGGTCCAATGTTTCAGTCCTTGAACTGAAAAAGGCTGATCACATCCCCAATGTCTAGGGCACACATCGATTTCAGCCCCCTTCATCCTACTGGCTCCTTCACATGACCCCAGTGCTTTTTGAATGACGGGGACTTGCACTTTGTGATTGCACAACTGAATACAGATGGGATTGTAACACGCATTATGGTAAAACCCCATCAGCTGCACTGAGTCATACTTGTCATTCCTTTCAGTAGCCTGGATGTCAACGTAGCTCATCGTGTCAATGAAATGAAACATCTGTCGTTAGCAAGTTCTCTTCTGACAAGCTTTATATTTATTTTGAAGAGGTGTTTGCAACAAGTCTTATGGGCATTTAGTACCTCAGCGATTTTACTGCTCAGTTGACTTGCAATTTGTTGAAGGTTCTCAACCTCAGTGATTACAGACTAGCCCAGTAAACACTTTTAATTTCATATATTGTACCCCTCCATGGTCAGAATCAGTGCATAATATTACGGATGTAACTAACTGCTAAGGCGATAAACAGTTACATCAGGGAGTGGTATAATCGCTAGACTATTAATCCAGAAACACAGCTAATGTTCTGGGGACCCGGGTTTGAATCCCGTCACGGCAGATGGTGGAATTTGAATCTGATTAAAAAATATCTGGAATTAAGAATCTACTGATGATCATGAAATCATTGTTGATGGTCAGAAAAACCCATCTGATTTACCAACATCCTTTAGGCAAGAAAATCTATCGTCTTTACCTGATCTGGTTTACATGTGAATCTGGAGCCACAGCAATGCGGTTGACTCTCAACTGGCTTCTGGCAACTAGGGGTGGGCAATAAATGCTGGCCCAGCCAGCGACACCCATGTCCCATAAATGAATAAAAAAAAGTTACAGTCCAGAAATTGTATGAATGCAGGCAGCTGGTTTATGAGGCTAATTTGTTGCCAATGCTTTGTATAAATCAGGAAGATTTCCAGCTTAATCCACAATGCTGACTTAGGCAAGCTAATATAGGAGGGCAATAAGAACATTCCAACTAGCTTCTGAAGCCAGATGAAGAGAAACATAAGGCGAGATTCTCAGTCCCGAATGCCATCGAATGACTCCTGAAGGAAAGTCTGCGGTGAGGACAGGAGAATGCAGCTGCGAACTCCCCCCCACTACCCCCACCCCTTGGGAGAATGGCCTGCCAACACTCACTGCCTAGGCCCCCCATCGAGAATGGTCAGTTTGGTGAGGGATTGGATGGTAGCCAATGCCTGGGCATCTGTACCCAGCATGAGTCAGTACTTTTAGGGGCGTAGGGGAGCAGAGGGGAATGAACAGGATTGAATTTCTGCTAATTGCTTGTATCTGCGATGGTGCTATTAATGTCACAGGCGCTTGAGGTGCTGACTAACAGTCTGGAGAGGAAGCAGTAGTGGATTTAATTTATCATCAACTTGGCTCAGATATGATATCACATGGTTACTGCAACTGCCAAATATTTATTACATATCTGGCAGAATCTGTCTGCTCTTATGTATTGACGCATTCAATCGTCTCCATTCTCACAATAAATAAAAAATACATAATCCAATAATCCTAATGGATATAGGTATCAGCTGCTTATGTTTTGTTGCTGTTTTCTCATTTCCAGCCTTTTCCAGAAACATACAAAGAGGATTATTTCCCTTGAACGCTCCCTTAACTAATGAAGGAACAATGTAATTTATTTTTGCATCTGGGAAGCATATGAGAGCCACCGAGCATTGCTCCTTCATGTGCTGTTCCCACACTAGGAGAAACTGAAATATGACTCCGAGAAACTGACTCCAAGACTGTGTGATAAATGGGTCACTGTCTGAATCACGGTTTGTATTCCGGGGAATTACAGCGTGGCTTCATGCAAAAATTTTGGGATTGCCAGTGCTGGTCGGACATGTTCCTGGTGGTTTGATCACATGTCATTTGATCATGTGACATTTGGGATGGCGTAAAGGGAGAGGGATTTTTATTTTAAGGAGGTGTTAGGATGACCCTTGTGCGGGTTTGGTATCTCGGTGGCACAGTGTTTGGGAAGGGTGGTTCAAAAGGAACTGCTGCCTTAATGTCACCAGTACTGCATATGGTTCAAGAATTGTGGCAGTATTCTGTACCAGAACTTCTGCACTCCTGCTGCAGGCAGAGAGTCTCAAACACGCATGAGTCAGTGGCTAGGAATACTGTGGTGAGTAATTCACTTTCTGACTCCCCAAAGCCTCTCCACCATCTATAAGGCACAAGCCAGGAGTGTGGTGGAATATTCCCACTTGCCTGGATGGATGCAGCTCCAACAACAGTCAAGAAGCTCGACACCATTCAGGCCAAAGCAGCCCACTTGATTGGCACCACACCCACAAATATCTACTCCCTCCACCACTGACGCTCAGTAGCAGCAGTGTATACTATCTGCAAGATGCACTGCAGCAATTCATCAAAGATCCTTAAACAGCACCATCCAAACCCACCACCACTTTCATTGAGAAGGACAAGGGTAGCAGATACATGGGAACACCACACCTGCAAGTTTCCATCCAAGCCACTCACCATCCTGACTTGAAAATATATCGCCATTTCTCTGCAATCGCTGGGATAAAATCCTGCAACTCGCTCCCTAACAGCATTGTGGATTAACCCACAGCACATGGACTGCAGCAATTCAAGAAGGCAGCTCACCATCACCTTCTCAAGGGCAACTAGGGATGGGCAATAAATGTTGACCAGCCAGCAACACCCATGTCCCACAAATGAATAAAAAGAAGTACCTGGCTCTTGCATTGGAAATAGAACATTCTCTGTCATGCAGAGAATCTGGGGAGGGTACGTATCTATTGGAGGGACAAAGTGTGCAACATTAAAATGGGTGTTCGGTGTTTGGGTTAACTGTGGAGGATGAGGAGACGTCCATCTAGATTCAAAGATTTCTAAGAATGTGGTACCTCGGCCACCACTTTAAGAAGCTTAGAAAAATGATTGTTTTAAACACTGACACAGTGATTCATTCTGTTGTGTTTTACATATAACTGAACATTTGGATTTATAATAATAAACTTCAAGTCTGGCCAAAATCCAAGGAGGCCTTATTGTTTCTTGTGCGTCGCCACTTTTGACAGGCTGAGTTCAATTTCTTGTTGAAGTTAGAGGACACAGAAAAGGATGAGGTGACTTTAAAATTCAGTATTTATGGGGGTGGTGGTGGGTGCCTGGAACTCGCTGCCACGGAAGCCATGGAAGCAGATATGATAGTGACTTTTAAGGGGCAACTTGACAAATACATGAATAGGATGGGAATAGAGGGATATGATCCCTGGAAGGGTAGTGGGTTTTAATTCAGATGGGCAGCATGATTGGTTGCAGACTTAGAGGGCTGAAGGTCCTATTTCTGTGCTGTAATTTTCTTTGTTCTTTTATTCTTTGTTCTAACCAACCATGGAGCAGCGAGAGTAAGATTTTTCCTCATGAGAAAGAGGGTTGGGAAACAGCAGCATCATCATGGGCACTCAGTGGGGAAGGATGTAATCTTGGCAGCATTATGAATTAAACAAGTGAGCTGCCTTGAAGGTTCTAATGGATGAGTGTGCTACCTGCTGTATACTCTACCACATGTTGTGGGCAATGGAAACACATAAGAAATAGGAACAGTAGGCCATTCAGCCCTTCAAATCAACTCCACCAGTTAATTCAATCATGGTTAACCTTCGACTCGATCACCATTTTCCTGCCCTGTCCCTGATGTTTTTAATATGCAGTGTTATGGTTCAAAGGGTTTTATGGATCATAAGTTTTGCTTCTTAAGTTTGGCTAGAATAAGCGTGATAGGTTTCATTTCAGGTATGATTCAAATGACCCACAAGGGAGCTTTTATCAAACAAAGCTTATTTAAGAATATAGTTAACATGTGTGGTAAGAATATTAGCAATAACTTCTATCAATTACAAACAACACAAAATAACCAGGATGATGTTTAACCCTCAATAATATATCTAAAATGTTCCAATCCAACAAAACTTTGGCATTAGACAAAACCCTTTCCACAGGTTTAATGCAGCAACGTTTAATGTTTGCGAGATACTGGATTTGAGACCTTTGGATGAAGTCTGCAGTTCTCTGTACAGTCTCAAAACAATTTGAAGTCAGAACAGCTTCCCAAAACACCAAGGCAAGCCACCAACAGCTGATTTCTCCCTCTTCAGAAAGGCAAGACCTTGCTTTCAGCTAACCAGCAGAATTTTCCCAACTAGGAAGAGAGAGAGAGAGAGACATCTTTTCAGCTTGATGCCTCTTCTAAAACTAAAACTCAAACCTGCAGCTCCAATCTGAAAATAAAAGAAAACTCCTATCCCCTGACCTGCCGTCCAGTTTTTCTCCTAACAATGCAGAGTCAGAAACATCTCAGTAAAAATAAACAAACCCCCATTTATGCAACAATAAAAAGGCTCTCGTAGACAGCCCAGCAACAATGAGAAAAATAAACTGAAAAAGTTTGCTTACAATTGCAGAGTACATGATTTAAAAAAAAACTTGCTCAAGGTACACTAATGTCACAGTAGAAATCTATCAATCTCAATCTTGAACATATTCAACAACTGAACTTTCACAGTCCTCTGTGGGAGGGAATTCCAAAAATTCACCACCCTCATGAATAAAAAACCTCTCCTTATCTCAGTGCTAAATGACCTGCCCCTTAGATTTGGAAGCATCTGGGTTTGATCCCTGTGCAATGCAGGTTTAGCTTTACCACAGCCAGCGTGGCAAGAGTGGTGTTATTAGATGGGATTTTCCTGCCACTTGTGCCAGTGGGATCTTCCGGTCCCACCAACTGCAACTCCCCCCACCCTCCCCATGCGGTGTGTTTTGTCACAGAAAAAGAAAAGCAGCTGGATCATAGAATCCCTTCGGTACAGAAGGAGGCCATTTCGCCCATCCAGATCTACACCAAACACAATCCCATCCGATTCCTGTAATCCCAAGTATTTATCCTACTACTCCTCCTGTCACTAAGAGGCAATTTAGCATGGCCAATCAACCTAACCCGTACATCTTTGGAGTGTGGGAGGAAACCAAAGTGCCTGGAGGAAACCCACACAGACCCAGGGAGAATGTGCACCTCCACACAATGACCAGAATTGTACGCAGGTCACTGGCGCTATGAGGCCACCCATAAATAGGGCATCCTAATATCCTGATCCCATGAATCTATCCCTGCATCAACATTTCATGGTCATCTAATTTCTGAATTTTTTTTTATTGAATTTAAATTTTATCATCTGTAGCGATGGGATTTGAACCTGGACCCCAGAAAATTATCCTGGATTTCTGGTCCAGTGACAATATGACTGTGCCACTGACTCCTCCTATTGATCTTCCAGTCAATAATGGGCTGCTTTCTGTTGCTGTAAAACAAGTTACAGGATGGGAGGGTAAGGGCACGGAAAATTCTGTCCTCATTGATTTCCACTCATTGTTACTGTCCAATGACTTCCCTTGCTCCCCGCCTCCGGAAAATGTAGGAGCAGGATGAAGAAAACAAACCTTTTCCAATCTCGCTCCATTAACTTAAAACCTGTGTCAGCTAGCTCTGTGATCATACTGTATGTCAAATGCAGAGTTTGGAGTTATATAAGAGCGAACTCCAGGCATGCACAGAGGGAAGTGACACTCGGGAAGTGTATCTCGGGAGAAGACTGGCACATACAGTGCCTTATTTCCTGAGATCTGTGCGCTGCTGGAGTACCAGATCACAAGGTCACCTCTTCAGGTTAAACTCTCGAGGTGGTCCTCATTATAACAGAGAAAGAAGATGCTGTTGAAATTAAAAACCCAGATGGTAACGGTTATCTCTTTTCTCGTTGCAGATTCTCTCCGATCAAGCTCAGAGATCCGTCAGGATGCAGCTGAATAACTTTGTAAAAGAGTAAGTACATCAGTATCATTCCTGGTAACCTCTGCCAGGACATTGCTTGCTACCAAACGGAATAACATTACTGGAAGTGTCCCAGTTCCTGGATCCACAGCTGGACTTGTTCTTTTAAAAAAATATTTTGATGGGCAGAACAGATAACAGGAAGTGGTGCGGAAAAATATGGACAAAATATGCAGATCACAAGCCAGGTCCATAATCAGCTGAGAGTCAGGATGAATATACATATATATACATATATAATATATATATTCATGTACAGCATTTCTTCCGATCTTGTGTTTTTAACTGCCAACAGCTATGGACAAGATCCTATCACAAGGAATTAAAAAACAGAACTTATAAATTAAATAAAGGCAATAAATACACAGAATTTGGAAAAAAATATGATCGGTCGCCAGAAAGCTTTACATCACATCTTTTCATAACCACAGGACATCACAAAGCACTTTATAGACATTGAAGTTCTATTATTGTGTGGTTGTAATACATATAATCACAGAGAACCAATCAATGACCCCTCAGCATCAATGAGTTCCATTTCATTGGAGGAGATGACTCTCAGATAATCATAGACTTACAGGGTTAGGAAACCGTGAGGTATTCCCAAACCTGTGAGGGTTGGGAATACCTCACGATTCTCTAATAGCTGCTCTTCACCCAACACTGGATTCAGTCCACACACAAGGAGGTCAGACTTTGATTTGATTTGATTTATTATCACATGTATTTGTATACAATGAAAAGTATTGTTTCTTGTGTGCTATTCAAAGCATACTGTTCACGGAGAAGAAAAGGAGAGGGTGCAGAACATAGTTTTAAACATGGCTAGGGTGTAGAGAAAGATTAACTTAGTGCGAGGTCGATCCATCCAAAAGTCTGATACAGCAGGGAAGAAACTGTTCTTGATTTGGTTGGTACATGACCTAAGATCTTTGTATCTTTTTCCCAATGGAAGAAGGTGGAAGACAGAATGTCCCAGGTGCATGGGGGCGTTAATTATGCTGGCTGCTTTGCCAAGGCAGCAGGAAGTGCAGACAGGGTCAATGGATGGGAGACTGGTTTGCGTGATGGATTGGGTTACATTCAAAATTCTTTGTAGTTTCTTGCAATCTTGGGCAGAGCAGGAGCTACACCAAGCTGTGATACAACCAGAAAGAATGCTTTCTATGGTGCATCTGTAAAAGTTGGTGAGAGCCGTAGCTGACGTGTCAAATTTCCTTCGTCTTCTGAGAAAGTAGAGAGCTTGGTGTCAGCAGGGGGTACAAGTTGTTGGTGATGTGGACACCTGAAAATGTGAAACTCTCGACTATTTTAACTTCATCTCCATTGATGTATACAGGGGCTCGTTTGCCACTATGCTTCCTGACAATCTCCTTCATTTTGTTGACATTGAAGGAAAGATTATTGTCGTTACACCAGTTCACCAGATTCTCTATCTCTTTCATGTACTCTGTCTCATCATTGGAGTTAATCTGCAGGGTACAGTCTGTAAGTGTGCAGGAACTGCTGAGTGTGAGGTTCCCTGGTACCATCATATTACTTTACCCTTATCGTTCAATAGTTGATTATGAAGGACCTGAACAGTACAGTTTAATTACAGCACAAATGGAGGTTGTAGTAGAGGTAGGTTCAATCGAGACATTCAAGAGGGTATTAGATGATTTGAATGGAAACAATGTGCAGGAGTGTGGAGAAAAGGCAGGAGAAAGGCACAAAGTCATAATGCTCATTTGGAGAGCCGGTCCCCTAACAATCCTGTGATTTAGTTAAGGGGAAACTAAACAAGCAGATAGGGAGAAAGGGAGCATAAGTTCATAAGATATGGGAGCTGAATTAGGCCATTTGGCCCATCAAGTCTGCTTCGCCATTTGAGGGTCACGATGGTGGATTTGGTGAGGGAAGATGGAAGGAGGCTGGAGTGCAGCACCATTCCTGTGTGATGTATCCTACATAATCTTGGGTAATCTCCTCGAATTGGGGCATTTCCACAGTGCCTGACTATGATTGGGAATTACTGCGTTGGAAATCAGTGAAAGGTCCAGGCATTTACCCTCTGTGAAGAGATATTTCTTCCAAAACAAAGCCTTTGTCCAGCTCTATAATGCAGGCTGTTAGCAAACGTGACAATAACATGGGGAAAGAACGTGAGGTTTAATCGAGGGGTGAATGATGAAAAGCTTCGGATTTCGAAATCAGCAGGAGGGAGCAGATAGACTGAAGGGCAGGAGAAATGGCACAATATGCTGGCTCGATAGATCCATCCAGTCTTTTTCCCCTAATTTTGAATGATTGAGAGCAGGAAGGTACGTGATGTGTTCAGCAGTGTTGGATATTTTCTCATGTTTAATGAAAAATGTAAATGGAATTTGTGTTGTGAGCCACAGTTGCTGAGCTAAAAGGTGTTAAGATGAAGTTGTGAAAATATATTTTCCAATCTCCTCTCCTGCCTACCTTTCGCTAAAGGTGTTAATTCCTGTTGGGTTGGGATGTGCCAGCAGCTCTTCATTCTTCCGAGGTGTGGAATCATTGAATATTAGAACCATAGAATCAGAAAGAGGCCATCCTGCCCATCGACTTTGCTCCGACTCTCTGAGACAGCATCCCACCCAGGCCTTCCCCTCCACCCTATCCCCATCACCCTGTACAACAAGTCTGCACCGACTCTCCTAGAGAGCTTCTCGTCCAGGTCCTCTCCTCCACCCTATTCCTATCACCCTGTGCACTTAGCATGGCCAATTCACCTAACCTACACATCATTGGACACTGGCAGGAAACTGAAACGCACAGAGGAGAACATGCTTTAAGTTTAAGTAATAAATTACTTATTTATTAGTGTCACAAGTAGGCTTACATTAACACTGCAATGAAGTTACCATGAAAATCCCCTGGTCACCACACTCCTCTGCCTGTTTGGATACACTGAGGGAGAATTTAGCATGGCCAATGCACCTAACTAGCGTGTCTTTTGGACTGTGGCAGGAAACTGGAGGAAACCGAATTAAACATGGGGAGGACATGCAGACTCTGCACAGACAGTGACCCAAGCCGGGAATCGAACCTGGGTCACTGGCACTGTGAGGCAGCGATGCAAGCCACTATGCTGCCTTCTACAGCACAGAAGCTGGCTATATGGCCCATCATATCTTTGCTGGCAGTTTGAGCCGATTATTTGGTTAGTCTCACTCCCCTGCTCTTTCCCTATTGCCTTGGATAGGGCTCCCTTTGATGGATAATCAGTACCACCACCACCCTCCCTCAGCTCAGCAACAACACACGCACATATAGTGAAACATCTTAAGGAACTTCACACCTGGTCACGTAAGGAGACTTAAGGACAGATGGCCAAAAGCTTGGTCAAAGAAGTGTGTTTACAAAGCATCTTAAAGGAAGAGACAGAATTAGGAAGGCAGGGGAGTGAAGGGAGAGGGTTGCCTAACTTAAGGTTCTGGCAGGGCCCAGGGAGCTGAAGGCACATCAATGCTGGAATGAGAGTCAAAATGAGAATCCGGAATTGGAGGAGTGCAGAGATCACGGGAGGGTTGTGAGGCTGGAGTAGGTTACAGAGATGGAAGCAAGGGAAGGGATGGTGGTGAGGACCGATTTGAATTTTATTTTTAAATCAAGATGTTGCCTGTCCGGGAGCCAGTGTAAATCAGTGAACACAAAGATATTGGAACAAGAATCAAGATGTGGGCCGCAGAAACTTGGAGAAGCTCAAGTCGATGGAGGTGGCAAGGTGGGAGATTATTTGGGAGAGCACTACGATAACAAGACCAACAGCCGTTTGGGCATGATATCAAAAAGCTGGTGAACCCTGAGGGATCAGATTGCAGGAAGCAAGGAAAATAACATTAGCACAACAGGTGCTGGACCTGACACTTCAACCTGTAACTGTGGGCAGCGAGCTTCACAGAATTCACCCATGCCACTCTGTGTTTGCTGTACCCTTCCTGAGGTGCCAAGGACACAACACCAAGGTTGGCAAAGCAACTTTTCTTAAAGGGGATGAGGTTACAATTGGGGCTTTGAGAATGGCTAACTGACACATCAACTTTGGTAAATACTGCTGCCTCACAGCACCAGAGACCTGGTTCAATTCCAGCCTTGAGCCACTGTCTGCGTGAAACATAGAAACATAGAACAATACAGCACAAACAGGCCCTTCGGCCCACAAGTTGCGCCGATCACATCTACCAATCCACAGACCTATCTATAACCCCCTATCCTATTCTTTTCCATATACTCATCCAGAAGTCTCTTAAAAAGCCTACCCCTGACATCTCCTTTGTATTTGCTTCCCAACATTGAAGTCTGCACATTCTCCCCACGTCTATGTGGGTTTCCTCTGGGTGCTCTAGTTTCCTCCCACAATCCAAAGATGTGCGGGTTAGGTGGATTGGCCATGCTAAATTGCCCCTTAGTGTCAGGAGGATTAGCAGGATAAATACCTGAGGTTACGAAGATGAGGTCTGGGTGGGATCGTTGTCAATGCAGTCTCGATGGGCTGAATGGCCTCCTTCTGCACTGTTTCTTTTTCCCACTCTAGCCAAGGTTCCCTGAGAACCATTCATAGCTCAGTGACATCTGAGGGAATTCAAGCGGGAAAACGTGCTCCCTTGTTGCAATTCTGTTCATTTTAACCATAAATTCAGAATAGCAACGAGAGATGAAGTCATGAATACAGATGACATAAAATAAAAATAGAAAATGACAGGAATAAACAGAAGGCCTGTCAGCATCTAAAAGATAGGTTAATCCCTGTTTGTGCGAAAATTCATCGAGAATTGAGGTGAACTTATTCAGTATTTTCTGCTCCTTCCCCTTCTCACTCAATGGTTATTGCCTGCTCTCTGGTAACTTGCTGGAAGGCCTGTTCCTCACGGTTAGGCCGAGGTGTGAAATATCTGCCCGATTTTTACCAGTGATGAATTAGAGCTAGACCCAATCCTACTCCTTGCCTGAGATCCCTCCAGTCAGAGGGACTCGTGGGGAGGTGATGGTCTAGTGGTATTTTTGCTGGAATATTAGTCACAGAATCCGACAGTGCAGATAAGGCCGTTTGGCCCATCGAGTCTGCACTGATGCACCCTGCCCACCTAATCCCACTCACCAGCACTTGGCCCATAATCAATGTTATGGTGCACCAAGTGCTCATCCAGGTACTTTTTGAAAGATGTGAGGCATCCTGCCTCCCAGGCAGTGCATTCCAGACCGTCACCACCCTCTGAATAATCCAGAAGCTCAGCTGGTGTTCGGGAGACCTGGGTTCGAATCCTGTCACAGCAGATGGTGGAATTTGAATTTAATTTTTAAAAAAATTATCTGGAATTAAACATCTACTGGTGACCATGAAACTATTGTCGATTGTCAGTAAAACACATCCGGTCCTTTAGGGAAGGAAATCTGCCATTCTTACCCAGTCTGGCCTACATTGACTCCAGAGCCACAGCAATGTGGTGGACTGTCAATTGTCCATAGGCAACTAGGGCTGGGCAATAAATGCTGGCCAGCCAGGTCCCATTAATGAACAAAAAGAAAGATTAAAAGCTGTTAGGAATGAGAACAGAGGATGCTGGAAATATCCAGCAGGCCTGGCAGCATCTGTAAGGACTGAAAGCAGAAGTTAACATTTAAAGGCCTTTTGGTTCTTCATCAGGACTGAAGGGAGAGAGAGTGTGTTAAGTATTAAAATTTAGCTGTAAGAAAATAGCAACTTTAGGTAGATGGTCCAGTGTGGGAGGGGAATGGGAGGATGGTTTGCATTGAGGCAATACTTGTGTGGGATTTTTTAGAAAGGAGTTGTACGCCACATTGTGGCAGACTACACTTTGATCAGCGAACACTTGCTGATAAGTTTTATGTTAGTTAAAGTGCTCAATTCTAGTCGACTGTATCACAGGACTTCCTCCTTCTAGCTGCTCTGCCATTGGTTGTCGATCATGTCCAGCCAACCAATTAGAATTTTAAAAGCCTCCTAATGAGCAGATCCAATGATTTTTGACTGTCCATCAAAAAACTGTTATTTTAACCATCTTCCGACATATTCATAAATCACAAACAACTGTTCGGAGAAATATAGGCCTTTATTTTTAAAGAGCGCTCTCGTGAATTTTCTTCATAGATTAATCTTGAGTGGCTGGAACTTCCGGGCTATCGCAGGAGGAGTTGGTGACCCTGATGTTAGGCCCTTTTCCTCAGCCATACATTCATTGTCAGTGAAGATATGTGGCTGAGACTATCTTGGCTTTACGTTCAGGGCAGCAACGGTGCGGGATTATTGGTGAAGATTTTAGTCTGAATATCCCACAGTTAGTGCCAGCCAACAGAAACATCACTAGTTATCACTGCATTTGAGAAATCGTCTTCCCAATCTCCTGGAAATCAATGCAATATTTTCCCTGATTGGTACTGCTCCTTTAAGGGGATGTTTTTGTTAATATTCAGCTGAATAAACAGAACGCAGACACCACATCAGAGCAATGGTAATGTCACTCAGCTTCTGGGCATTGTCCTCTGTGGATATTAAGAGGAGAGCACTCTAGCCAGGTTAACCTGAGCCGCCAATGGGATATTTTGAATTTAGAAGTCAAATGAATGGACAGCAGAGCTTCTTCCGGGAAGGAGGTTGTTGCTGTAGCGGGCCTGAATCGACTGAGTTGGGGAGAAGATTTGATCCTTGTTCTTTTCCTCTATGGTTATTTCATTTGAGATTTCAAATTGATCAGCAAAAGCCTCGTGTTGGCCCTGAGCATAATTTAATGGGAGTTCCTGAAACACCAGGGTTAACTTGTTCAGTGCTGAAATCCACAATTTGAGATGAGCCAGCCAGCACTATGTGAAGAGTTTAAGTTTCATTTCTCACTATTAAACTCTGCTGCCTAAATCTTGACTCAGACCAGGTCCTGTTCTCCTGAAAATTGGCTTCCAGTCCGAGGACACCTCCCTTTTATCATTTTCATCCTTGGTGGATTTCCTCCACGTTTTTATCTTGCCCTCATCTCCTGTCTGTGGCCTCTATGCTCCTCATGTTCTGACCTCCACGCACATGTCTAATTTTCTTGGCTCCACCAGTGGCAGCAGTGCCTTCAACTGCTTCGGTCTAGAATTTCCTACCTGAAGCACTCCTCTTCTCTTCCCCACTCCCTCATTCTTATTGAACACTTGTTCAAGCCAAGCTTTTGGCCATAAGGAGTAGGAGTAGACAAATCAACTCCTCCGTTATACATTAGTCATGTCTGATCTTATCACTGCTTCAACTCAACTTTTCTGCCCATTCTCCATTACCCTTCAACCCATTACTAATTACAAATCTATCTCCTCCTCAAATTTACTTAATGTCCTGGCATCCACCGCACTTAGGGTTGTGAATTCCAGATTCACCAGTCTTTGGGAGAAGTAGTTTCTCCTCATTTCAGTTTTAAATCTGCTACCCCTTATCCAGAAAATACGACCTCTTGCCCCACAAGAGGAATCATCCTCTCTAATGTCTAGCCTGTCAATCCCCTTTAGCTTCTTATATACCTTAATTAGATCCCTCCTCTTCTAACCTCTAGAGAGTCCTAATAGCATCTCCTTATTTGCCTTGGTGTCAGTATCTGCCTGTGTGACCTGAACCCAGGCAGTACCTCCCAGATACAACATCAGTATGAAGCACCTCAGCACATTTGACCAAGTCAAGAGGTATTACATAACAAGCTGTTGTGGTTGAGTTGAGCCTTTCACCAGTTTCTGACCTACCTGACCTTAGATCTTCTTCCTGGTCAGTGTGTTGGTGGTGAAGGGCCATCTAGTTGACCTGTCCCCGACCCTCACCTGGAGGTTTGGAATTTGGCAGAAGGGAGGGCAAAGTGGACAATTAGCCATCAGAGTGAGTAAAAGATGCCTGCAACATCTCAAATTCGAGTCTCATTAACATGAGTTGTGCTGCCTCCTATGAATTGGGAAAGAATCCATTGACTAATGTTAACCCAATGTCTGAGATGACTCAATTTAACACCTCAAATATTGTGCGACTCCAGGATGAAAATTGGGGTGGGATAGGATTACAGTGTTGGGGTTAAGGGGTGGAGGCATTGGAAGAGTGTTGTTGGACAGAGATTTGAATTTTGAAATGGAGGTTTGAGTTGTTGATGAGAGAATTAAGCTGGGTCCACCAACAGAAACAGATTTAAGTTTTTGGGCAGTATTTGGGTAGGTGCATTCCATACCTCCTGTTACCCAGCAGAAAATCAATCGGTGCAGAGTGGGCAGCGATCTAAGGTTCTGGATCTTTGCCAAATATACTGCCCCACTGAGGTAAATTTTCTACCTTGGTGAAGGGTTCAAATAGATCATTTAGAAACTTCTAAATAAGAAGGGAATCAGGCAGACCCTCTTCCTCCAAAGGTAACCTTATGTCACCGTGGAAAGTGAGCAGTGCAAGTAGATTCAATGGTTTTGGGATGGAGGCGGAACTCTCTTTAATAGCAATTTTCTCCTTCAGTCGGGGAAGAATAAGTTAGATGGACCAGCTGCCATGTTAGATTATACTTTAGAAGAATGAAAGGCAATCTCATTGAAAGATGTAAGATTCTGAAGGAGTTTGATAGGGTAGATGCTGTGAGATTGGGGAAGCTGAGACACAGTCTCAGGATAAAGAGACAAACATTTAGGACTGAAGAGAAATTACTTCACCCTAGTAGTAATGAATCTTTGAAATCTGGAGGGTTTTTGAATATTCCTTCATTGAATAAATTTAAGGCTCAGATATAGGCAGAGTTTTGGTCTCTCGGAATATCAAGGGATGTGGAGAGTGGGTGGGAAAGTGGGGTTGAAGCCCGAGATCGGCCATGATCGTACTGAATGGCAAACAGGCTCGATGTGACATATCGTCTATTCCTGCTCTTATTTCTTGTGTTCAGGCAGCTCACAGTGGGGCGCGCGGTGGTGATAACAGGTACATGCACCATGCAGCTATGTTAATTGGGCAGACTATTTTGGGATGAATAAGTGCACGCGAAAGAATGCTTCCTCATCGGAATGCAAATCACGCTCTGCAGCATTCATTAGACATTGCAATACAGTCAAATCACACAACGCACTAAAGGTTCTGGGTTTTGAAAAAAAGAGAAAAAATTGCATTTATATAGCACCTTTGAACATCCCAACTTCTTTGAAGCTGGAAGAAAGGAAACGTGGCAGCCAACTTGCACGCAGCAGACCCCCACAAACATCAATATGAAAATGATCTGTTGACTGAAGGGTGAATGTTGGCCAAGAATCCAGAGAGAGTGCCCCAGCTAATTGAGGGAGTAATGCCTTGAGTTCTTATACACCCATTTGAGAGGGAAGTGCGGGCCTTGGTCTACTGTCTCCACTCTCAGCTGGTAAGCTACTGTATTTACAGCATTTTGCTAGACCAGAGTTGGCTCAGTGAAAGCAGCTGCAGGCACACACAACGGGCTGGATTTAGCGGGGAACATCTGGCTGGGGTCATGTGACTCGATCCTTTGCCAACGAACCACTGATGAACGTCATGAGAGTGGACAGTGGCGACTTGATCGCTTAAACAAGGGCAGGAATCAAAGGAGAGGAAAGCAACTGCTGGTCCCAAAGAGAACTGAACATCCGATTCATTCACATTATCCTCCCAGCCTCCGATTAGAAAAGATTTAATTGTATAATCGGATAGAATGAGAGCATTGTGTAGCAGAGAAGAGTTTCATTCGGGCCACAGATGCTTTTAGGTTAGGAGAGAGTTTTTTTGTGCACTTTAATACAGTGCTTATTTATAGTGAACCCATGAATGATACTTGTGCCAGATGTTCAATGTGCCAGATACTGGCACATATCCTGCACGGTGGAAAATTGTGACCTTGCATTTGTTACTGTTTGACTAATTCCCTTTGACTTGGTGACATTGTGGCACAATGGTTAGCATTGTAGCCTAACAGCAGCAGGGACCCAGGGTCAATTCCAGCCTTGGGTTGCTGTTTGTGTGGAGTGTGCACATTCTCCCTGTGTCTGTGTGGGTTTCCTCCAGGTGTTTCTGTTTCCTCCCACAGTCCAGAGATGTGCGGGTTAGGGGCATTGGCCATGCTAATTTGCCCCTTAGTGTCAGGGAGATTAGCAAGGTAAATATGTGGGGTTACAGGAAGAGGGTCTAAGTGGGATTGTGATCTGTGCAGAGTCGGGCTGAATGGCCTCCTGCACTGTAGAGATTCTATGAATGCCTGCCAATCGATGCCATCTTTTGCAGTTTTTTAATGTAGGTACAGCAGATAATAAAGAAAGCAAATAGAATGTTGGCATTTTGGCTAAAGGAATAGAATATAAAGGTAAGGAAGTGTATAACCTCTTACATGAGGAGAAAATACTGCTCCCAAAGGATTATGAATCTGTGGAATTCACCATCCCAAAGTGCGATGGATGCTGGGACAGTGAGTAAATTTAAGGAAAAGTTAGACAGATTTTTAATTGGGAATGGGTTGAAGGGAGCTGGGGAGAAGGCAGGAAAATGGGGATGAGGAGCATATCCCCCGTAATTGAATGGCGGAGCAGATGTGATGGGCTGATTGGCCTATTTCTGCTCCTATAACTTATGAATTTAATGCACAGAACCACATCTAAAGCAGAATGCTTCCCCTTAGTAACTATATACAAGGTTTCACTCAATTTCCGTCCATCTTTCTCTTTCTCCTGTTCCCCCTTCCCCTCCCCATTCAATGGCACTGACCCCACAGACCTTGGGCTGCTGTCTGATATCACATTGGACCAGTCACTCTTTAGCAAACGCCACAAACTGTATGGGGAGGCCCAGGCACAGTGGTATTGTCATTGAACTAGTAATCCAGCGACCCAGGGTAATGCTCTGGGGATCCGGGCTCAAATCTCAGCCGGGGCAGATGATGAAATTTGAATTCAATAAAAACCTGGACTGTGACGATGGCCATGAAACTATTGTCAATTGTCATAAAAAACAATTCTGGTTTGCTAATGTCCTTTAGGGAAGGAAATCTGTAGTCTTTACCTGGTCTGGCCTACATGTGACTACAGCAATATGACTCTTAAATGCGCTCAGGGATAGGCAGTAAACAACCACATGAACACATTTAAAATATATTCACTCTTGTTCTTCTATTATTTATTTAAATCTATCTTCAACCATGGTAATTTGGTCAAATTCAATGAAGGTGCCTTGAGCCTCACTGGAAGAGAGGTTCATTCCTCCATTCTGAGATTGCCCACTATGTATTAGGCGCTTTGGGAAATATTTTCTTATGAGTCAATTCCAGCCCCCACTCACCTTCCACCACCCCATCCCACTAATAGAATATTTGTGTTTCTTGTCAAAATACAGAGATGTTCGGAAGTTCAAGGAGACCAAGAAGCATTTTGATAAGGTCCGAGAGGACATGGACCTGGCGTTGATCAAGAATGCTCAAGCGACTCGCAACAAGACGCACGAAGTGGAGGAGGCCACGGGGACGCTGACCATGACGAGGAAATGCTTCAGGCACCTGGCACTTGACTACGTCCTTCAGGTATGACGGGAAACAGAGAAACTGGGCCTCAGGAGACGGTCCAGAGCTGAAGGTTTCTGGGCCACCATATAGGGAGAAGCAGAAGGGCTTTCTCTGAAAACAGCACCCTCCTGGTGCCAAACCTGATTCCAGTGTGAACTGGCCTCTACCCTGGTTCAGTCTTCACATTGGTACTTGTGAAGCGCACATGGTGCCCCCAGTTCAGGGAGATTCAGGCCAGCGCTGATCTGAGTCCAGGCTGTGAGTTGACCAAGTCACAGTTGGACACGCAATCACTAGGCAAAAAAAATCAGGCTGCCCATCCTTACACACAGTCCAGTGGCTTGCGATAGGAAGTTTGGACATTGGATAAGGCAGCAACAGGCATGACTGTGATGGTGCCTGCAGGTGAAGAGCCTGTCGTTCTTCATTGTGTAAAAATCATAAAAACCCTACGTTCAACCCATCAAGTCAGCACTGACAACATTCCCACCCAGGCCCTAACACCGTTACCCCACATATTTACCCCGTTAATCCCTCTAACCTATGCATCATGGGACACTAAGGGACAATTTAGCATGGCCAATCCACCTAACCTGCACACCTTTGGAATGTGGAGGAAATGGGGGCACCCGGAGGAAACCCACACAGACACGGGGAGCATGTGCAGACTCCACACATACAGTGAGCCGAGGCCAGAGTTCAAACCCGGGTCCCTGCAGCTGTGAGACAGGGGTGTTGGCCACTGTGCCGTTCCTGTATGCGCTCAGAAGGGTGGAGCACTGGGCTGAGTGGCAGCTGTAACTGAACCAGGAGCCAACAGCTTCAGGAGAGGAGATAACTGCCTCGAGTAGAGGATCCCAAGGGAGATCTTTCCCCAGTTATAAACAATGAAAATTGATGTGCGACTTGGAGAAGAGCAGTTTGTCCCCAGCGAGGGATTAATCTGTAGAGAGAATGACGTAGTGGATAACCAGAAGGTACATTAAAGCAGTGAACATCACATAAGCTAAGCACTCAGCGATAGGACGGAGCAGTGTGCTGAGGAGTCAGCTCATTAAGTCACTGCAGTCATCTTTCTGTCTGGCTCTCAGCCACTTCTTCAAAGCTTCCCTCACATTGTTCTCCACCCTGATGTGGTTTAAGCGTTCTGGGTTTTAGTTTCTGCTTGCTGTGAAGCTCAAGGTTGACAAAACTGGAATCTTATCAAAAGTAGTGCAGTGGGGTGGAGGGAATTCAGGGAGTGTTAATCATGTGAGACTGTTTCAGTTCCAAAATGTTGATGAAGGAGAGACAGAGGGAGGTATGGTTCAGGGATAGAGTAAATTGGAGCTGGAAATATGCGGTGAACATTGAGATTTGAGTGAACCGTGCAGCATGGGCTTCAGTCAGTTCACCCCGTAATCACCATCATTCAATCAGTAGCCAAGGTGAGGGAGCGCCCACTGGGTATGACTGATGATGCAGACTGTCAAAGCATCAGGGAACAGACAACTCCTGCCAGCTCTCCGTCACAGGCGTAAACAGAATCTGTACAGATCTGAAGTTCAACGCCAATGCCGACATGCATACACCCTCCACAGCACCTTCACCCCAAAGTAACAGAGCCTGTGACTGCTCCAGCACAAGGTTCAGCTACCAGACAATAAGTGTTCTATCAATGCCAAGGCACTCTGAATCTGGAAAGGACACACATTCCATTGTCCAGCGAGGCAAATATTGCCTCAATTTGGAAATGTTAAATATACAGAATTTAATCATGGAATTTAATGTTTTAGATGGATACACCTCTGCCGAGCTGGTGAGAGAACGCTATAACACAGAATTCATAGAAATAGTGCAGAAGAAGGCCATTCAGCCATCGAGTCTGCTCTGACACCAATCTCACTCAGGCCTTATCCCCGTAATTCCACATATTTACCCTGCTAATCCTGCTATCTACGCATCCCAGGGTCAATTTAGCATGGCCAATGCACTTAACCGGCACATTTTTGGAATGTGGGAGGAGAGCGGAGCACCCAGTGGAAACCCACACAGACACAGAGAGAACGTGCAAGCTCCAGGAGTCAAGCCAGGAATCGATCTTGGGTTCCTGGAGATGTGAGGCAGCAGTGCTGACCACTGTGCCACCGTGCCGCCCAATTGGGATTAGAAAGTATTGTAGGGAAACTGGATGTTAGAATTGTGTCCGTACACCTAGGGCCAGATGTCGCCATGTTGCAGACAAGGTGTTGACCTGGAGAAGGTGCCTTTCATTAAGATGGACTGTGTGCCCATCCTATGGGCAGCACCTCTGGAGGGAGATTGAATTGTTCATCATTGCCATTTCTGAGCATCTTAGATCTCAAATCGTTGACCTGTGTTTGTTGGGGAGGGATGTGGGGGCTTGTTGCTGTTGAGATGCCTCGCAGATGAAGGCTGGAAACAAGTCAATACTCCATTAGACTCAGTAATCCAATATCTGATCCAGACAGATACTGGATTACTCCAAGCTTGATGGTTTCAGTTTATAAGGAGAGGCTGGATAAATTGGGACCTTTTTCCCCCTGGAACATAGAAGGCTTAGAGGTGATTTTATAGAGAGACAGAGATCAGCTAGTCAACATCTTTTCCCAAAGGTAGGAGAGTGTAAAACTAGAGGGCATAGGTTTAAGGTGAGAGGGGAGAGATACAAAAGGGTCCAGAGGGGCAATGTTTTCACACATGGTGATGAATGTCTGGAACAAGCTGCCAGAGACAGGAGTAAAGACGGGTACAATTTTAACTTTTAAAAGCATTTAGACAGTTACATGAGGATATGGGCCAAATGCAGGCAATTGGGATTAGCTTAGAGGTTTTAAAAAAAGGGCACCATGGACAAGTTGGGTCAAAGGGCCTGTTTCCTTGCTGTAAACCTCTATGATTCTAAGAGGCTGATTATGGATCAGCCAGCCACACATTACTCGCACTTACCTGCAGTATACCTGTCACTGTGAGTTGCCTTTTTCCCCACTCAGTTCCAGTCCTGTCAACTAATAGGTAAAAGGATTATGTGGATAATCAGTGAAGGTTATTAGTGCTCTGCACTGAGCAGTTTTAGCGGTTTACACCCCACTATCACTCCTGGATATGTTTGGGGACCTTAATCCTTTCCTGTGTGCAGACTTACTGGATTTAAGTAAACAATCCCTCTGGAGACCGGGGTATGAGTTAGCATCAGGCATACAGAAATAAAAATAGGTGACCACTTCTTGCTAGCTTGGCTTCAAGCTACTTCAACACAGCAAGGCAGGCAAGAAAAATGGGAGATGATGCTACTTTAAGAAAATCTAGGACTGTTAATGAAAAGGCCGTGGCTTCTTATTTTCAATGCATACCCTCAATGACCACATGATGGCAGCAAATACACATGTTTTTGATCTTATTCTCTTAGTAAGAGACTTCCATTAGTGTGTCGGGTTTAGATGAAGGACTGAACCCTCGACTTTTTAAAAAATAGGCACAAAAGATTCAAACTGCTTAATTCAGACATCTTCCTTCATCTTTCTGTCGACTGCACTGGATTGATTTTCCATTAATAGTGAAGGCTGACACTATCAGGGGAATTGGCTGATTGTGATCAAGCTGCACTTGATCCTGACATTAAAAATCAACAGAATTAAAAGCTAAAGCTCCTTTCGCCTCACAGATCAGAGCGGGACTTAAAGCCTGCCTTCTGCTGAATGCTTCCTATCTCTATTCGAATTCAATACAGATAGTGCAAAAGGAGGCCTTTCAGGACCATTGTATTCATGCCAGCTCTTTAAAGGAACTAGCCAATTATCCCACTCTCCTGCTGTCTCCTCAGTTTTGCTTTTAAACATATATTCAGTTCTCTTTTTAGGAGTTAGGATTGAATCTGCTTCCTACCATCCTTTCAGAGAGCACATTCCAGATCACAACAAGTATAAGTTGCATTCAAAATTCCCGTCCCATTCTCAAAATTTCCATTTTTCCCTGAAGGCCAGTGGAAAGATGATCCGGAGACTGGGGATCATTCCGGATCTGTCTAAATGGAGTTGACAAGAACCAAGTATGCTGACAGCTTGCCTTTTTAACAGAGTGTGTTGAATTTCTGTTTATAAAACACACATCTCCCGCACTTGTTTGGTGTGTGAGCCACTGGGGGAGAGAATGGGACCGGAGCTAAATTATTTGGAGTCAAATTCCCACTTCAGTTCCTATGATGTAACCTGCTGCAATTAAAGGTGGGCAGCAATGCCGGAGTCGGGGGGGGGGGGGGGGGGGGGGGGGGGGGCAACTCTGCGAGTTTGCAGTCAGTCGGGGACCCTGGCAGTGCTGCCCCTCCAACACCCTCCCCCATCGTGACCCTCACAAGCATTCCCAGGCCAGCCATGACCACCACCCCCATCCAGGAACGCTCCGATCTCCAGCATCCCCCCCACCCACCCACCTCCCCTCAGTGGGAGGCATCCCTTCTGGTAGACCATCCCAATCACTGGCCTCCCTCCAACCCTGCCCGATCCCCATGCAGAGTTGCAGCGGGAACCCCTATCCCTAGCGATCACCCCTAGGCCCTGCCTCGGTGTCTCACTCCCTCGGTGTCTCACTCCCTCGGTGTCTCACCGCCCTCGGTGTCTCACCCTCTCAGTGTCTCTCTCCCTCAGTGTATCATCCCCTTGGCGTCTCACCCTCCTCGGCGTCTCATCCTCTCAGTTTTTTAAAACTATTTGCCCCTCATTTCTAATGTGCTTCAAGATTTGCCTCAATCTTCACCCAATTTGTTTAGTTGTCCACCTTCCTTCCCCCGTGAAGATTTCCTCATCTGTGAATCTTCTCCCTGTTCGGAACTCAGTTTAGCTTCAGAAACATCGACAGTGAATTTCGTAGAATCCTGTAGTGCAGAGGAAGGCCATTCAGCCCATCGAGCCTACACGGACTAGAATCCCACTCAGGCCCTATTCCAATAACCCTCATTTGCCCTGCTAATCCTCCTGACACTAGGGTCAATTTTAGCATGGCCAGTCAAACTAACCCGCACATAGAACATAGAACATTACAGCACAGAACAGGCCCTTCGGCCTTCGATGTTGTGCCGACCAAAATAAAAAGCAATGCCCCTCCAAACTAAACCATTCCCTTCTCTTCCATATACTTATCAATTAACCTCTTAAACGCCACCAAACTTGGCGCATCTACAACAGCTGCAGGCAGGGCATTCCACTCCCTAATCACTCTTTGAGTAAAGAACCTACCTCTGATATCCGTCCTATAACTCATACCCCTTAATTTAAAGCTGTGTCCCCTCGTGCTAGCTTTCTCCATCCTAGGAAAAAGGCTATCACTGTCCACCCTATCTAAACCTCTAATCATCTTATATGCTTCAATAAGATCATCTTTGGAGTGTGGTAGGAAACTGGAGCACCCGGAGGAAATCCTTGCAGACGCAGGGAGAAAGTGCAAACTCCACACAGACCATGACCGGAGACCGGAACCGAACCCGGGTCCCTGGCCCTGTGAGCTAGCAGTGCTAAGCACCGTGCCACTGTGCTGCCCAGTACAGCGCAGTAAACAGCTCATTCAGCCCAGCTAGCATTGATGCTCCACAGAAGCCTCTTTCCACCTTACTTCAGCGCACCACATCAACATCTCTCCTTCTATTCCCTCCCCCACCCCATGTACTTAACCATTGTCCCCTTAAATCCATCTACACGATTCATCTCGACTATTTCTTGTGGGGACAAGTTCCACCATTCTGTGAAACTCTTCCTTCTGCCACGTCGCGCATAATCTGACAACGTGGACTCGAAGCTCAGCCAAGGTCTCACTCAAATCAGCAAATTCCTGTTTATTCTATGGCTCGAGATGCAGTTCAGGCCGGCTGATGTTCAGCTGCTGTTTGAGTTCAATTCCAGCAGTCTGCTGTGTGATGGCAGCACTGTGCTCCCACCAACCTCACTCCAGTGTCAGTAAGTAATTAGCTTCAACATGTGGCAAAGGATGCAGGAATCGTTCAGCCGTGTCACAATAGGCTTTTACAGATAATTCTGAGATTACAGTGTCAGAAATGTCAGATTACTACATCACTGCTCCCTGCTGTCACTGACTTGATACTCCTCATGTATATAAATGTGCATATTAGACACCGTATGTCACTCAGTATAAGCCCCTGTGTTACCTCTGTGTTGCAAGCCACATCACAAAGAAGATGGCCGTGGTTGCTGAGGGTCAAACCCTCTCAGCCCCAGGACGACCTCTGGGTAGTGTCCCAGGCCTAACCCTCTTCAGCCACTTCATCAATAACCTTCCCTCCATCATTGGCCAGAGGTGGGCTTATTGTATGATGGTTGTACCATTCAGCACCATTCGTGACTCCCCAGATACCGAAAGCAGAGCTGATAGCAGCATTTGCATTATACAATTGTTGGCAAGGTTTTGGCCCGGTGATATTATCACTAGATTGTTAATCCAGAAACTCAGGTAATGTTCTGGGGACCCAGGTTCGAATCCCGTCATGGCAGGTGGTGGAATTTGAACTCAATAAAAAATATCTGGAATTAAGAATCTACTGATGACCAGTGTTGATTGTCGGAAAAAACCCACCATCTGCAAGTTCCCCTCTAAGTCACTCACCATCCTGACACTCACCATTCCTTCACAGTTGTTGTATCAAAACCCTGGCATTCCCTTGCTAACAGCACTGTGGGTGCATCTATACCACATTGGACCGCAGTGATTCAAGACAGTGGCTCCCATCACCTTCTCAAGGGCAATTAGAGATGGGCAGTAAAATGGCTCGCCAAGCTGGTGATACCCAGGTTCCGTGAGAGAATACAAAAAGTGTTGCTTCGGAAATGCTCTATTCAGTTCCCCCATTAACCCATCCGCCAATATTCAGTCTCAGTAATTCTCCCCAAGTAGCTGACTTGCTGCAACCATCTCTCTGACAATATGAAGGGCAACAGCCTGAAATAGACAAGGAGAAATGTGACAATTAAATGAAATGATTTTTCTGCTTGAAGAGCTTCCCCTCTTTAAACAGGAATCACATTCATATCAGAGAGTTTATCAGAGCTCCAGTTTGTTCACAAACACACAGTGCAACTTATAACTATGCCACGTTGCTGCAGTGATGTCTGTATGATATATATGTTCCAGGCTCATCTAATTCTTCCCCGCTTTAAATAACAAAGCTTTGAGGTGACCCTCATTTAATATACTTTGAAACTTTTATTTGGTGGCACATAGGTTAGCGCTGCTACCTCACAGCATTAGGAACCCAGGTTCGATTCCTAGCTTAGATCACTACCTGTGTGGAATTTGCAGGTTCTCACCGTGTCTGCGTGGGTTTCCTCAAAATATTCTGATTTTCTCACACAGTCCGAAAGACGTGCTGGTTAGGTGCATTGGCCATGCTAAATTCCCCCTCAGTGTACCCAAACAGGCGCCAGAATGTGACGATTCAGGGATTTTCACAGCAACTTCATTGCTGTGTTAATGTAAGTCTACTTGTGGCACTAATAAATAAGCTTAATAGCTTAACTATGGTGCTGACCATAGTTAGTTTAGTTAGAACTAAATCATTCAATTCAAATTGCGGATGACAATGAATTATTATTGTAAAATAGAGACTTACTGTCCTAAATATGCCTGAAAATGAGTGTAGAAAAATCATCACTGTCTGCACGGCCCTTCAGCTCGCTTTATCATTCCCCCTTTGTCTGGTGTATAGGCAGCCAATCTTCAGGTCTCCATAGCAACAAAGGGTTCAGCCTGGATGCCTTTTTGGCTGCATTGTCTAGACAGTATGGCGCTGTTGACGTATTTAACATGAGCTGTGCAGCAGGATCAATGAAACAGCCAGAGCTCACAAGGAGCATCAACACCGGCTAACACTAAAACAGAGCGCATTAGTCCCAACAATCAGCAAAACAGCAAGTATTACTGATAACCCTCAACAAAATAGGAAATATTAGTAATAGTTGTTACGACCGCAGCAGATGTTATTTGCTGAGCGAGCCAAGTCTCAGAGGGAAACCTGAATTATTATTCATTAACCTTCATCTTTGTATTTTGAAAATGAGTAGGAAAAAGCATAGTACTCCAGTAATACCTTTAGGATTTTAAAGGTTAATGTTTTATTAAAAAGGAAAAAAAAACTTAAGTACATGAGATTAAAGTTACACTGTTAAAACAATCTTATAGAACAAACCCCCAAAACTCATCTGGTCAAAATTATACAAGTGAACTACCCTCTTAGCAGCAACTCTTTCATATGAAGAGAAACTACTGCTCCCAAAAGATTGTGAATCTGTGAAATTCGCTACCCCAAAGTACGGTGGATACTGGGACAGTGAGTAAATTTAAGGAGGAGTTAGACAGATTTTTAACTAGTAATGGGTTGAAGGGTTATGGGGAAAAGGTAGGAAAATAGGGATAAGGAGCATATCAGCCACGATTGAATGGTGGAGCAGAGTGGCCTTATTCTGTTCCTATACCTTATGAACTTATAGAATTTTAACTTTTTTAAAAATCAATAGTACTGCCTAAAGCAGAGAATTATTGTCACTTTAATAAACGTACATTGCACAATACCTCAAACACTTCCCACTCAGATATGGAAATGCAATAAAGAAGTTCAGAAACAAACTGTTTTCTAAGAAATACTTTTCTAGAAACTAGATGACTGGTTCAGATTCAAAACTTACACATCTTCCCAACACACAGACCTGGGCTTCAGGACATTTCCCTACACAGCCATCACTCAGCTAAACATCTTTCCTAAAAC
This sequence comes from Sphyrna mokarran, assembly GCA_024679065.1. Lineage (NCBI taxonomy): Eukaryota > Metazoa > Chordata > Chondrichthyes > Carcharhiniformes > Carcharhinidae > Sphyrna > Sphyrna mokarran. The sequence continues at coordinate 20,058,591 of JAGIQG010000028.1, read as the reverse complement.
ACCTTTTTTTCTCTTTCATCTCAAGTTCCATTGTCCTCAATTTGAACTTAACTTCTCCAAAAAATTTTTCCTGTTTTACTACCTTATCTCTACTTTTGGTCATTCAAATTTAGCACACTTTTCCCTGTTTACCTGTGAAATCTTTGGAAGTTGTAAAGGTTCTTTGTCACATTGGAACTCCCCTTTGGAACTCAATAGTTGAAAAACCATGTCTTCATTTATATTACAATTAAAATTTTAGGTCCAACCTATTTACTTTTAACTCAAACTATGACCCCTCATTGCAAATGTGTGAACCTAACACCTATTCTTTTACCTGTTGGTTCTCACGGACAAGTTGTCTCCAGTAACCTTCCCCTAGTGTAATTAACAATGAACACACACCTATTTGCAGTTCTTTCGCCTATGCAGAATACAAACATAATCTCAAAATATTTTTAAAAATAACATCCATCATCACATAATAATACCCAATTATCAACTAGACAGGGAATATAACCAGCTAATGTATTTGAGTTTACAGTATCTGATTATGAACCTTAACTCATGATCTTATCTTTCTTAGATTAACGTTCTTCAGGCAAAGAAGAAGTTTGAGATATTAGATGCGGTAAGACAGATTTGCTTTGCTTATTTGCTCTCTAGAGAAGTAGCCACATGCTTCTGTTTTTTTAATATAAATATTTAAAGCTTCCAAAGTTCCTACTTGGGCAATCAGATTGCCAACATTAGAAAATCTTTTCTCTCTTCTTTTTGTAAACTGGATTTGATTTAAAATGTCATGCTGTAATGTTCCAACAGGGGGCATAAGGTCTCACACTATAACACCCGACACTGGGTTCAAACTGTGTAAAAACTCACTACAACACTCCCAACACTGGGTATAAACTCTCACTGCCACATTTGCAACACCGGGTATAAACTCTTACTGTAACACTCCAACACTGGGTATAAACTCTCACTGTAGCACTCCAACACTGGGTATAAACTCTTACTGTAACATTCCAACACTGGATATAAACTCTCACTAACACTCCAACACTGGGTATAAACTCTCACTGCCACATTGCAACACTGGGTATAAACTCTTACTGTAACACTCCAACACTGGGTATAAACTCTTACTGTAACACTCCAATACTGGGTATAAACTCTCACTGTAACACTCCAACACTGGGTATAAACTCTCACTGTAACACTCCAACACTGGGTATAAACTCTCACTGTAACACTCCAACACTGGATATAAACTCTCACTAACACTCCAACACTGGGTATAAACTCTCACTGCCACATTGCAACACTGGGTATAAACTCTTACTGTAACACTCCAACACTGGGTATAAACTCTTACTGTAACATTACTACACTGGGTATAAACTCTCACTGTAACACTCCAACACTGGATATAAACTCTCACTGTAACACTCCAACACTGGGTATAAACTCTCACTGTAACACTCCAACACTGGGTATAAACTCTCACTGTAACACTCCAATACTGGATATAAACTCTCACTGTAACACTCCAACACTGGGTATAAACTCTCACTGTAACACTCCAACACTGGGTATAAACTCTCACTAACACTCCAACACGGGGTATAAACTCTCACTGTAACACTCCAATACTGGATATAAACTCTCACTAACACTCCAACACTGGGTATAAACTCTCACTGTAACACTCCAACACGGGGTATAAACTCTCACTGTAACACTCCAACACTGGATATAAACTCTCACTAACACTCCAACACTGGGTATAAACTCTCACTGTAACACTCCAACACTGGGTATAAACTCTTACTGTAACACTCCAACACTGGGTATAAACTCTCACTAACACTCCAACACGGGGTATAAACTCTCACTGTAACACTCCAACACTGGGTATAAACTCTCACTGTAACACTCCAACACTGGGTATAAACTCTCACTGTAACACTCCAACACTGGATATAAACTCTCACTAACACTCCAACACTGGGTATAAACTCTCACTGTAACACTCCAACACTGGATATAAACTCTCACTGTAACACTCCAACACTGGATATAAACTCTCACTGTAACACTCCAACACTGGATATAAACTCTCACTGTAACACTCCAACAGTGGGTATAAACTCTCACTGTAACACTCCAACACTGGTTATAAACTCTCACTGTAACACTCCAACACTGGTTTTAAACTCTCACTGTAACACTCCAACACTGGGTATAAACTCTCACTGTAACACTCCAACACTGGGTATAAACTCACATTCTGCTTAGCAGTCAGCCTGAACAAATGCACACTTAATACCCACACACTGTGTAGTACTCACCAGTGACGAGTCACTGGCATTAGGTAAGTGGTAAATGTTGCAGTGGGTCATAGAGAAACAATACTCATAATATCTCTTAACCTTTCCAAATCCTGACAGTGCGTAAGTCAGACTTTTGTATGACACACGCACGCCAGAGGACCCAGCAAAAACCCACATGGAGAGAACATGCAATCTCCACACAAAGAGACCCTGGGCTGGAATCAAATCCAGGTTTAGATGCTGTAAGGCAGCAGTACTAACCACTGCGCTACTGAACCATCCGAGGCATCTTTGTGCAAACATTTAAAGGAAGCCTATCACTGGATTTGGGAAAATTCTGTGTAATAAATATTCCACTTCTGGTAATTTGGATAAATTGTGTGAAAATGTCAGATATTAAAACTTGTCTGTTGGTTTGTCTTTCTGTATTCCAGATGCTGTCATTCATGCACGCCCAGTATACTTTCTTCCAACAAGGCTACGACTTACTTAAGGAGCTTGATCCGTATATGAAGAAGCTGGCCACAGAGGTAAAAGCTGTTTAATGTAGTGATGTTGCAGTCGTGCTTCTAGATTAAAGCATTACTGCTGATATTATTATTCAAGATTACTTAACTTCCTTTTTTTTGCCACAATGTTAATTAGTTTGTGGCCATTGCAGCTGGCAAGTGATTAATTAGAATCGTGAGGAAGGGTTTAATGGGAAAGGCTTCATCTGCTGAGATTATTAGCAGATTTCTGTGAAAGAGGATTATCTTGAGGCTTAATGACTGGAATTTCCCTTTCATTTATTGAAGAAGTTCCCCCCCATTGGCTTAATGAACAACTGCACCCTCTGTTGTGGCAATGAGCAAATGGGTCTGCCCGCTTAGGCCCTCCCAAACAACGCAAGTGGCTGGGTGGTGGCAAAGACAGAAACCCACTATATTCCCACTCCCAATTCCCCATCCTGGGAATTCTGCTGTTGGAGACTCTGTGGTTGATTAACCTGGGTTAGGTTGATTGGCCATGCCAAAATTGTCCCTTAGTGTTCTGGGATGTGTAGGTTAGAGGATCAATGGGTAAATGTGTAGGGATAAGGGAATAGGCGCTGGGTGGGATTGTGGTCAGTGCAGACTCGATGGGCTGAAGGGCCTATTTCTGCACTGTAGGGTTCTATGATTCTATGATGATTCTATGAAAGCAAAGGTCAGCTGAGGGCAAAATTGGCCCTGACTGTGAAGTCTCAGTGGCTGAGTAGTCCTAGCTTCTGTAAAAGGATTGCCATATAGATGAGATAGCAGGCAGTGAAAAGAAAAAGTGAATGACTTACATTTACACAGCAGTCTCAAGATTTCTGAAATATTACACGGCCAATCGAATATTTTTTGAAATGTAGTCACTGTTGGAATTAAGATTCACGGCAGCCAATTTACTGTTAGCTAATGGCCACAAGTAGCAACATGATAATCATAGAATCCCTACAGTGCAGAAGGAGGCCATTGAGCCCATCAAGCATGCACAGACATCAATCACATGTAGGCTTTATCCTCATAACCCCACATACCCACATATCAGGGAGCTAGTCTCTCTGACACTAAGTGGTTATTTAGCATGGCCAATCCACCTAACCCGTACATCTTTGGACTGTGGGAGGAAACCAGAGCACCTGGAGGAAACCCATGCAGACATGGGGAGAACGTGCAAACTCGACACAAAGCTAGGCCAGAATCATATCCAGGTCCTTGGTGCTGTGAGGCAGCAGTGCTAACCACTGTGCCATTGTTAATGACCACCTTATCTGTTGTATGTTGGATGAATATTGACCAAGATACTGGGTGAACACTGTCCTTTGACCAGTGCCATGAGATCTTTTACAACCACCTGAGGAGGGAGACAGAGGCCTGTGTTTAAAGTCCCAACTGAAAGGTGGTACATCCAGCAGAGCAGCATTCTGAGAGTACTACACTGGAGTCTCAGTCAAATGTTTAAGTCTCTGGAGCGGGCTTTGAACACAGACAGCTGCCAACCCACTGTCCCCGCAGCCTCCTGAGTCAGAGGTGAGAGTGGCTACCAACGCTAAGCCATAATTAGCCAGCCAACTCATGTGGAACTTTACCTCAGCATAAACCATAGGAGACAAAGAGAGCGAAGGAAAGAACATTTAAAAAATTGGTTTTGCATGTAATGTAAAACATGAATAATATATGTTTATATAACCAAGTGTGGGATATATTAATTCTACTTCATCTATATAAGCTGCATTAATTTCACATGTCAAATTACTACAACACATCAAAGGCAGCAGAGTATTAATTTGTGGCAGATAAAAATGGGAAATGCCCTGGAAGAGAACAGTTCCAGAAATATCACTAAAAGACGCACACTGAAATTGAGTGCACAGTACCCAGGAGGATTAATTAATCGCATAATTAAGAATAAAAACTTGTCTCATTGAGGCAATGAAGGAAAAGTGGCTGCAGGCATTGAGGTTTTTTTTGACTAATTATAACCTGCCCCTGAATTCAGAGCTATTGATCATATGCTGGATCTATTGTGTATGAGCCGTGTAGAAGTTGTCAGTGAAATACGTTCCGGCGGAGTGGGAGTCTCCTCCCGTTTTCTGGAGACTGAGAGGTGCTGGGATCCTGGTGAATGTGGGAGGATGGTTGTATTGGGGTCGGCTATGGTGCATCATAACAGGAGCATTTGTCTGGTGAATTCTATAGCCACGGCTGTAGAGCTGGAACTGGGGCTTTAAACCAAATGGGGAGACTGGAGGGGAAGTTCAGGTGAAGGGTGAGGCCTTGTAGCACAGTGGGTAATTGCTCCTATCTCTGAGCCAGAAACTCCTCCAGCAGTCCCATTCCAAAGGCAGAATTTTCCAAATTTCTTTGCCTAAGTGTCATCTTGGGTGGGGAAGGACAAGGATAGTGTGCTACCGCTGTTATTATTAAAAGCACTGGCAAAAGAAAGTGAAGGGGTGGGTGCCATGACTTCACAGAGCCCACCCTGCCAGCAACTTAGGTTTTTAAAAGATGAGGAGGGGGGTGGGTGCTGTTTTTAAAAATTAAATAAAATGGAGACACCTTCCGTATGAAACCTCACCTCCCCACCACCTCCTGCAACCACAGAACTCTCACCCCCCTTCATCTCCCACCACACAACACTCCCAGTATCACTCCCACAGATTCCCCAACACTGACCCTATGGAAACTAACCCCCCCGTCCCATCCAAGAGAAACCCTCTCCTAAACTGCCCCCTAACTCTGCCCCTTTGTGGTGCTCAGGGTCTACCTTGGCACTGCCCAGGCAGCAGTGCTGAAGGGGAAGTGCCAGGGTAGGGGAGTGCCCAGACAGCTCCAGAATACTGCGCAAACATGACCCTCTCTCCCATAGGGGCTGTACTGATTAGTTTGCCAGGTGCATATCATGGGGGCCTCTGTCACAACTCTTCTTTTATTCGTTCGTGGGACACGGGCGTTGCTGGGTGGCCAGCAATTATTGCCCATCGCTAGTTGCCCTTGGAGGGCAATTGAGAGTCAACCACATTGCTATGGTTCTGGAGTCATCTGTAGGCCAGACTGGGTAAGGATTTCTTTCCCTAGAGGGCACTCGTGAACCAGATGGGTTTTTTTTCCGACAATCATTTCATTAGATTATTAACTCCAGATTTTTTAATTGAATTTAGCTTTCACCATCTGCCATGGCAGGATTCGAATCTAGGTCCCCAGAACATTAGCTGAGTCTCTGGATTAATAGTCTAATAGGTTAATAGCACTAGGCCATTATGACAAACAGTAAAGTGCCCTCACACTGGTGTTAATGGGCAGTTCAACAGAGGGGAGGGGAGGGTGAATGGAACAATCAGGTGTAAAAGTCTGATGGTGATATTTAAATTAATGTACAGGGAAGTCAGGATTCCTGTCTGGTCATTGGCAGGGACAATCAATGGCGGAAATCCCACTGGCATAACCCAAAGGTTTGCGACGTTAAACCTCACTAAAGAAATGACATAAACAATGGATAATTCTAGAAACAGATCCAGGTCAATCCACTCTTGGTATTGAAAGGTTAAATTCCTGTCTTTACTCCAAGAGCGAACCTGCTTCCTTTAAATTCAAGGAACGATTCAAGATAGATTCATAATCTTGTCATATTTTTATTTTGCTTTGAATTTTTCGGTCGATGTTTAGGCCGTGATTTTCTGTGCAGGAGAAATTCTTGAACCTTGTTGTGTGTGCAGACTAACAGATTTTTGTTTTGCTTTCTTCCCCCTATTCAGCTGGACCAGCTTGTGATTGACTCAGCGGTGGAGAAAAGGGAAATGGAGCATAAACACGCACTGATACAGCAGCGGGTAAGTCGCAGGCAATGCTTGATCTCTCATTAGCCATCTGCACTCAGATAAGATAGGGAACAGCAAGTATCTTGGAGAGTCTTAGGAGAGTTGGATGCACTCAAAAGGTTCGGGTAATATCCTACATCAGTGGCTTATGGCTTATGTTGACAAGTGGACTCCAGGAGAGCTTCAGAGTGTTGATGTGGCTGCTTTTGATCTTTGTTACTGCCACTAACCAACACTAATCCCGCCCAATACTGTCTTGCTGTACAACATAAAAATAAAGGAACTTGGAATCAGAACATATTGAAAAAATGCAACAAGTCTGGCAGCATTTGAGGAAGCAAAGATACGACATTTTAGATTCAGTGTTAACTCTGCTTCTCTCTCCACAGATGCTGTCAGACCTCTAAGATTTTTCCAGCACTGTTTTTGTTTCAGATTTCCAGTATCTGCAGTATTATTCTTTTATTAAGGGGCTTAAAAAGATCATTTCATCAAACAATTCCGCTTCTATACTTGCTATAGCACTAATTCATCATGTTTCTTTGGTGTATTTATCACCCTTCTTTGTCTAATATGGTCATTCTGCCCCCCCCACGCCCCCCCACATTGTCCAACTCGATTAACTTGCCCCTTGTTTGGTTACAGTTTTTACACAGTCGCTCTAGCCCAGAATACTTCCAGCAATGGTTTCTCTTCCCATCCCCCTCCTTCCCCACTCTGTCACCTTAGCAGACTCTCAGGGGTCTATCTCTGAACCCTCACCTTCCTCATTAATATGTTGCTTCTTGCCCGTATTATCTGAAAAGCCACGTTTTCAGCTTCCACGCGTGGACACTCAGTTCTACCTTTCTAGCCTAAATTCGGCCCCCTCCCATTGCCCCCAGTTTCTCTGGTGTCAGATCCAGTCTAAGATGAACCACAATTCTCCCAAGTTAAATATGGGAAGACCAAAGTCATTGGGCAAAATTTTCCCATCTCGCCCACCACAGGAATTGTAGCGGGCGGTTCACAGACCGTGCAAAAGTCTGATTACTTTGGGCAGGATTTTCTAGCCTTGGGACAAGCACAGCCAAAAAATCCCACCCACTGGCAGTGGCACAGTGGTTAGCACTGCTGCCTCACAGCACCAGAGACACAGATTCAATTGCAGCCTCGGGTTACTGTCTAAGTGGAGTTTGCACATTCTCCCTCTGTCTGCATGGGTTTCCTCGGGTGCTCCGGTTTCCTCCCACTTTCCAGAGATGTGCGGGTTAGGTTGATTGGCCGTGCTAAATTGACCTAGTGTCCATTAGCAGGGTGGGATTACAGGAATGGGGCTTAGGTGGAATTATTGTCAGTGCAGTCTCAATGGGCCAAATGGCCTCCTCCAGTACTGTAAGGATTCTATGACTATCTTCAAAGCCTGTAACAAACTCTAAGCCCTTTCCACAAATCACAACAGCAACATGGGGATATAGGATGCCTTCAGCGCTGAGAAAAATTCTAAAATGCTTCAAAGAGATCAAAAGAATGGATGCCAAGATAAGAGGCATGTTTCTTTGTTTCTCTTTAGAGAACCAGCACAGATACATTGGGCTGAATAACTTCACCCTGTACTGTAGCCATTCTGTGATTCAGTGGTGTGCCCCATACCAATATAGTGTGCAATGCACCTCCTGAGTGTTGGCTTCAATACCTTGGAGACTCAGATGCTTGTTTAGTATATGGGGGGGGAAGTGGACAGGACGCCAACAAATCTCTCCTGAAATTCACCACATTTCAACTTGGGTTAATAAAAAAATTACAACTTTCAGAATTACCAATATCATCATCTTGAAATACTTGAAAACAATCCATCGGTTGGAGATTTTATAGAATATGTTTTACCTTACCCACGACACTCTCAGCTGCAGGCAATGGATCCAGTGGAATTAATGAACCAGTCTTTGATAGGATCAGACAGCCATGAAATAATTGTACTGTGAGTTTTTAAAATGGAAACCATTAAATGTTATGTAACATAGAGGATTTAAACTTAACAAAGAAATTGCACTTTTACCATCTCCAAGGGAGCAAATCATAGTATATTTAGTGTAGGAGGAGGTCATTCAGTAGGTTGCACCTGTAACATGCTAGCTCTTCACCTGGTGCTATCTACCCTAATCACATATCTTCAGTGTCAGTCAGAATCCTCAGGGTCAAATTCTACATCCACATCTATTTCCTCTGTTTGTTAATATTCCGTATATTTCATCAATAGGATCAAAAGTCATCATCTGAAGTATCACCCTCTACATTTTCAGTGTCACTCTCTGCACGATTGCTGAAACGTTAAATATTTTGTGATAGGCTGCATGGAAAGTTCTTCCTCTACGAGGCAAATTGAAGAGATTTCTTGGTGATCTCAGCCAGCTGTAATATTTTCGATGTGTTTTGAGAAGTGTCTTTTAATTTTGTTTCCAACATTCAACGGGCTAGATGATTCAGTTAGGAAGGAGCAATCATACTTTACCATTTGTACCGCACATTAAAAATGGTTCTTTTATTCCACTTCTTTGCACCACAATATTCACATGTATTTGATTTACTGCCAATATCATATTCTGGGTCTGACTCCTAACTCTGATAAATATCATAGGTGAAAGCTTCCTTTAAGCGTCTCTTGCATTGTGATGCTGTCTGTTGCTCCTGTCTCTTCATCTTTCCTTTCTCTAATTGCTGTCTGTCGCTTTCCATCAACTTTTTGCTTGTTGTGTTCCAGCCTTTTCATCTTCTCTGGCTCTGCATACTGCCTGTCACTTTCTCTACCAAGCAGCATTTCCAAGTGTTACATACATGAAACAAATAAAATATGAAAGGAAGCAAGGGACGTGTTATTTAAATTCATCGCATTCTTTTCTGGAATGTAAATTCAGGTTGGTTAAAGCATGTCTGAGTTATAGTGTCAAAAGAGACACAAAGTAGGCAGAGACGTGAGCTGTCCTGCTAGGATGCCAAAGCCCCCTGAGTGGGAGGTTAAGTGTCAGTTCCTCTGTGATATGTCTCTTGGTCCAAGTTACTATCGCACCATATTTAGCAGAGATTGTGCTGAGGACCTTGGAGGAGTTTGCCAACAGACAGACAGACATTTATAAATATATAAATGTGTGCACAATTCAGAATCCTTTTGTACTGTATTTCCATCTTTAACAGTCTATGCATCCACACCTTTATCCCTCTAATTTGTTAGGGACCTTACCAGTTATGGTATTGTTCCTTTAACTGCTCTTTATCCTTAAATTTACTTTGCCCTTCTCTACATTGAGTTAATCTGACACCTCTGCGGTTCAGACTGTAACCCAAAGGTGGAACAAGATTGTGGTTTTGTATGAGAGTTTTCAGGCAAGTGCGACAGTTAGCTTGGGGAAATGCACGGGATTGTGGAGTTAGGACCGGGGTGGGATTGTGGTTGGTGCAGACTTGATGTGTCTAATAGCCTCCTTCTGCATTGTAGGGATTCTATTTGGCAGACCCAGTTTTAATGATCCATTGGCTTTAATGACTTGTCTATCCTGTTGTTGTAATGGAATTGTTGGCTCTATGAGTTTCTGGCCCCCAATTCTGTTGGAAGCTGCCTCGCCTCATCACTACGATACATTTGAAGGATGGAGCTTACTCTGTACGAACCTGCAGAGTTGGGTAATGCAGTTGCATAAAGCTGCATAATTTAAGGCTCCAGAAAAAAATAAGTTACGATTCATGAGATGAATACGATGAGATTCTTGATGGACGTGGTGGAAAATGCCAAGTTTTTCCAACAATGGCTAAACACAATCTCAGGCAGGCAGTAAAGGAATCAGTAAGTTGTTTCCTCAGAGTTTCTACAGCAGAGCTGAATCGCATCACACAAGCATCAAAATACAAAGTAATTGAAAACAAAAGCTTTACCAGTAATTTATTCTCTCAGTTCATACACTGCTGAAATCCTCATTCATAAATCTGTTCCCTCTAAACCTGATTATTGTAACATTTCTCGATAGCCTCCTGCATTCTACCCCCATTAACTCGGGGCAAGGGGAGCTGGAAAATTCTGTCTCTTTCTCAGAAGATGGTGTAGGCTGACTATTTTTAAGGCAGAGGTGGGTGTATTATTACAAGGGAATCAAAGGTTATTGGTGGTAGATAGGAATGTGGAACTCATATGAATAGATCAGACAAAATCTCAAGGAGCTGAATGGCCTATTTCTGCTCCAATTTAATATGTTTGTACACATGATAACAGTAAATCCCTGAGCAGCAAGAGCATCATAGGGATGTGCAGCTACCCACTAAAAACTGCCAGGGTTTCAGAATGGCACCTTGCTGCTTTATTGGTGAAGGAATCGGTTAGCATTTTGTTTCTTTTTGTTGGAGTCTATGTGGAGTCCAGCATGGCACAGGCATATATATTATTGTTTGCTGCCAGACTACTGGTGGGATTTCCAGGGGAAGTATTATCCCTTTTTGCCCCATTCCTCACACATGTCCGGAACCATATGTCAAGGTGATGGTGTGGATGTAGAGAAATCATTTTTCTGTGTGTTCATTTGTTCCATGTTTTATTGTGTGTGTCTGGTATCTGTTTGCACGTGGTTAGTTAAACTTAGGTGTGGTCACTTAGAAAAACAAACAAACGGTAGGCAAACGTTCTCTCCAGGTCTCCATGGATTTTCTTCCACACTCCAAAGATGTGCAGATTAGGTGGATTGGCCATGCTAAGTTGCCCCTTAATGTAGGGGGACTAGCTAGGAGAAATGCATGGGGTTATGGGTTTAGGTGGGTTGTGATCAGTGCAGACTCAATGGGCCGAATGGCCTCCTTCTGCACTGTAGGATTCTATGAGCTGTTATAAGCTCGGGAGAGCAGACATTTTGAAACACTTTAAATAAAACGTTAGAAAGAGGAGACATTTTAAAATACAGTAAATAAAACTCCTGGTGCACAAACACAGGCTGTGTGCTATCTCTGTGTATTGCACCAGAGGCAGACATACTCCAAGCTGTCCTGATACTGCTGCCTCTGGACATTAACTATAAACAGCATTTCAAATGGACCTCAGTTTACAGTGATGCTGCCGTAAGGTCAGTATAGAATTTGTTAAACTAAGGACCCTATTCAGACTGCGCAGTTACCTGCCACCTTGCCATTGTCAGCAAGTTACGGTGTTTAATAGATGTTCTATTTAGGAAATGTTTTATTAATGTTGTGCCACACCAATACTTACAGCAGCTTTGAAAGTTGCAGGATCATTTTTGCTGCTGCCAGTGGCTTGGGCAGAGGGCCAGCAATGCTATTTGCCTGATGTTAGCCATATGCCGTCTCATCAAAACCAGGAGTCCTGTTGAGCAGGGCATCAAAGTTACCGATAATGAAGCTGAAACAATGAGTTGCCCATTTGCAGGTATTTCTCAGTCACTCTCCAAGGCTGCACTCTCACTTCTGTGTTTGTGGGTTCACCTCCAAGAGCTTGAGCACATAATCTAGACTGGCACCTCAGTGCATTTCAGACTGAGTGCTGTACTGTATCAGGTACAGCTTTTCAGGCGAGATCTCACCTCGCTTTTAAATGTAAAAGATGTCACGGCACTCTCTGGTGAAGATTAAGAGAGGCCCAGCAAGTATTGATTCCTCACCCAGTGGCACTAAATCAGGTTACCTGCTCATTATTTGAGACATTACTGCGTACAAATTAACCGCCATATTTTCAACTCTGCAATAGCAGAGCGGTATGGTGTCACAGTGGTCAGCACTGCTGCCTCATAACTCCAGGTACCCGGGTTTGATTGGGTTGCTGAATGTGTGGAGTTTGCACGTTCTCCCTGTGTCTGCATGGGTTTCCTCCCATAGTCCAAAGATGTGCAGGTTATATTGATTGGCCATGCTAAATTGCCCTTTAGTATGCTAGAATGCATAGGTTAGAGGGATTAGCGGGTAAATGTGCAAGGTTACAGGGGTAGGGTTAGGAAGGGATTGTTGTTGGTGCAGAATTGATGGGCTGAATGGCCTCCTTTTGCACTGTAGGAATTCTGTAGTAACAGCAACTACTTTGAAAGCACTTCATTGGCCATAAAGCTCTTGAGAGGCACTGTAGAAATACACATTTGTTTTCTCTGTGACAGTTCTCTGACATATTCTGAATTGATATTTGTATCAAGGCTTGTGAGGAAGCTGTGTGATGTCACTGAGATGGTACACAAACCTGCAACACTGAATGCTCAGTATTAAGGGCTAAGATCAGTGCCTGTTACTGGTGACAAGATGAGAACGCTTTAGTGGATGGGCCAGCAAACTCTATAAAACTCAGAGCAAGCAGAAGGTTTATTGTTATTCCTGAAATGAAGACACCAGAAATTGCAAGGTCATCGCCATGTAAATCCTGTACAAGCTGTGAGCTACTGTGAATTATTATGCTAGTTATTGAAATGGTAAAATGGTTAACAGCACTGTTTAACTGCACGGTTAACCTGACATCCGTGTGACTCGAATGAACACACACAAAGAGATCAAAAGGAAATTCCACAGCAGTCTTTAACTCAGCCTCCAGTATACATCTGGCTGGATTTTTGTTCTCGGCCTTTAATGACTTTCTCTGAAAGGCTGTTTTTTTCCTGCCAGATGGTCTGTCATTCCATTTCCCATTTAAAACACACACACACACATATATACACACACTTGAATAGATTCTGCCACATGTTTCTGAGGACTGTGTGTATGTATATATGTGTGTGTGTGTATTTTTGCACTTGGAGCAGCACAGTGGTTAGAACTGCTGCCTCTCAGTTTGGGTTACCGCCTGTGTGGAGTCTGCACGTTTTCCCTGTGTCTGTCTGGGTTTCCTCCAGCTGCTCCGATTTCCTCCCAGAGTCTGAAGATGTGTGGGTTAGTGGATGCTAAATTGTCCCTCAGTATCAGGAGGATTAGCAGTGGCAAATGCATAGGGTTATAGGGATAGGGCCTGGCTGGGATTGTGGTCAGTGCAGATTTGATGGGCTGAATAGCCTCCTTCTGCACCATAGGATTCTATGAACGGTATCTGTGAACTGTAAAGCGTATACATGTACATCTACACACATATGTGTGTGGTCATGCATGTGACTGTATACATGTTTTAATGCATGCATGTAAGGATAGATGTATGCGGCGCGGTAGCACAGTGGCTAGCACTGCTGCTTCACATCTCCAGGGTCCTGGGTTCAATTCCCACACTGTCTGCGGAGTTTCAATTCCCACAAGGTCACTGTCTGTGTGGAGTTTGCACATTCTCCTCATGTCTGCATCGATTTTCTCTGGGTACTCCGGTTTCTTCCCACAGTCCAAAGATGTGCAGGTTAGGTTGATTGGCCATGCTAAGAAATTGCCTCTTAGTGTCCAGGGATGCGTTAGAGGGATTAGTGGGTATAATATGTAGGGATATGGGCGCAGAGCCTGGATGGGATGTGTTCGGTGCAGACTCGATGGGCCAAAGAGCCTCTTTCTGCACTGTAAGGTTCTATATGTATTTTGCTCAATATGTGCATGTGTCTCTCTGCTTGTATACCCTTTATTTCAGAAGGATAAATCTTGAGATTATGTTGGATCTGTTTATAATTCTGCTGTTTTCGATTTGATCAATGATCAATGGTGGTGGATGGAATAGTGCTGGGTGCGGGACTACGATGCGCATTGCTGCCAGCGCATGAAGACAGTGATAAAATCAGCAGAAGTGTAGATTCCTATTTGCTGCACAGTGACCTGTGCTGGAGAGTGTGTATGGCCAGATGTTGGAGGTGAACAGCAGCAAACTTGGCCTTGATGCAGCCAGTTAAAATAGCTGGACACCAATTGCTTTCACACACACAATCCAGCTCTTGAATGAAGCACAGGAATGGGAGCTACCATCTTCAGGGACAGAGAAGAATGTTGGTGGGTGGAAGAAGTGCCTGATTGATTTTAAAATGAGTTTTTTGTTTTTGTGCACACGAACACCTTTCCTTTATTAGAACACAGTTCCCTCCCCTTTAATATAAAGGCAAAATACTGCAGCTGCTGGAATCTGAAACAAAAACAGAAAATGCTGGAAAATCTCCACAAGTCTGATAGTACCTGTGAAAAGAGAATAGAGACAGCATTGAAGTATTGGTTCTATTCTCTCTCCATAAAGGCTATCAGACCTGCTGAGTTCCTCCAGCATTTTAAGTTCGTGCTCCCCTTTAAGCCCTACCTGGAATTAATCCCCAATTAAAAATTATAAATGACCTCCGAAGGTTTTGCCAGTATCAATCCTGAGCCAATTCCCGGTTATCCCTGTCACTCCCTCTTTCTCACTGTTTTACACAATAGATTTGAAGAGTGACATATTGTATCCTATGGAATGCTGATTGAATTTTCCTTCATGTATTTATCTGTGGATCGAGAAAGATGCTTTTTTTTGAAATTCGGACCAGGCTATGGTAATTAGTCAAAGTTAAACTATTAAAATGAAAATATAGGGGAAATATCTGTCAATGCCAGGATAACAAAAGGACAGATTAACCCCTTAGCTGAAGAGGAAATATCAGCAGAAAATATTAAAAGTGTTTAGACACGAGCAACAAACCAGCAACCTGACCTCTATCAGTAGAATTGCTGAGGGGGTCTGATAATCATTTGCTGAAGCATAAACTTCATAGATTGTCTGTGAAATGTTACACCAAAATGTCACAGACCCTAATTATCCAAATCATTATCAGAATCCAGGCCGATGCTTCAGAGCAGTATCGAGGGAGTGCTGCGCTGTCAGAGACGCTGGTTTCAGGAAAAGATAAGTTCTACTGCAGCCGCCTTTGCCCTCTCAGGAGAAAATGAAAGATCCCGCGGTGTTATTTGAAAAAGAGTAGGGAAGGTCTTCCAATTTATCCTTCAATTGACAATACTAAAAACACATTTTCTGGTCATTGTCACATTATTGCAGATGGAATCTTGCTGTGCCCTAACAGCCTGTCTCACTTCTTATCTTATAACGGTGACCACATTTCAGAAAGTACATAATTGCTTGTAATGCATTTTGGGAAGTCCTGAACTCTGGGAAAGTGCTAGAAAAATCAAAGTCTTGTCTTTCTATTAGAGAGTTCAAAGCACAAGAGATTCCCAAACCTTTTCCTCATGTGACCACATCTTAAAGCCTTCGACTTTGTAGCTGGAATTTTTACCGCCCTGTCCACCACGGAAGCAGGCGAGGGGCAGACCATGGAAAGGTCTTTTGATCTCGGGTGAGATTTTACAGTTTTGGGACAAGTGAGGCCATAAAATCCTGCCCATCTGTGTGACCTCAGAGTAAAAACTGGCAAGGGGAGGGATCTGTAGAATTTAGAGAGTTGTTGAATGCTGGGATGGGGGCGGCAACGAGGGAACAGAATTAGAACTGCTGGCTTCGCCCAGGAAGAAAGTGAAGAGCCACCTTTTTACAGGCTGCAGCTGAAGCACCACTGACATCTCAGAGAATGGAGAATTAAGCCATGCCTGACAGTGAGGAAAAACACACTCTTTGAATGTATCTTGCCATTGTCCAAACTCAGGCTAAACTCCATGGCCACCATCAGTGATGCTTGCGATCCCAAAATCTCAGCCTGTGGCCCCGCTGGGGGTTGAAGTCTACAGGTTTGGGAACCCCGTGTGATATAACACAATAGATGAAGGTTGCAATGGAAGTGGATGGTTTTAGAGTTTGAGTTCCAGCTTATGGTGCCTGAATGTACAGTGAATGCTGATAAATGATTTCAGAATCATTATCCTATAAGAGTTTACAAAGATGGCGATGGAACAAGAAACCTTAATGGATATCAAAACGGAACTAGGAAAATTCCTATCAACAAATGGGATTCAGGGTTGGAAATACGCCAAGGGAATAGGTGGGGTCAGACACACCAAAGGCCTTCTCCTGCCCGTAACTATGCAGATTTTTTAATCTGTACACGAGATGTCACCGTTGCTGGCTAGGCTGGCATCTGTTGCTCATCCCTAGTTGTCTTGAGAAGTTGCCTTCTTGAACCGTTGCAGTCCGTGTGGTGTAGGTCACCCACAGTGCTGTTAGTTTAAAGTTTATTTATTATTAGTCACAAGTAAGGATTACATTGCCTTTGCAATGAAGTTACTGTGAAATTCCCCTAGTCGCCATGCTACGGCGCCTATTCGGGTCGATGCACCTAACCAGCATGTCTTTCAGACTGTGGGAGGAAACCGGAGCACCCGGAGGAAACCCACGGAGACACGGGGAGAATGTGCAAACTCCACACAACAGTGACCCGAGCTGGGAATCGAACTTGGATCCCTGATGCTGTGAGGCAGCAGTGCTAACCACTGTGCCACCGTGCTTCCCCCACCGTGTTAGGAAGTGAGATCCAGGAGTTTGACTCAGCAACAGTGAAGGAGCGAGGGAGGTTTGCTCAGTCTTAATGTTTGATGCTGAACAAATACGCACCTGTCCATGCAAGGGAGGCTGGGAAGCAAGTTGATGAAAATTTGCTGATAAGCATCTACAACAAAATTATAGGCTGGTAAAAATGAAGTATTCTCCAGGGAGGCAGCATTATACGGGCTAATTGGTCCTTACTTATTGCATTAATTGATTTTTAAATAGCCAAATGGGTTGAGATAGTCTGTCTCAGATAGTACTGAAGCTGTAAGTTCTAATGGCCTTGTAAAACAGAGAATCCAATGTGACTGAAGCAACTCTGCAATACTACAGCATAATTTTGCGCTCAACCTAATAAATTACAGTTAATAGTTCTGTATGCGTAAGCGCTGAAAAAAAAAGCTGTAGGTCATTGCTAAATTTTGTGGAGAGCCTTGGGGCTGATGTTACATATTACCATTGAGGAGTCCCCACCCAACTGCTGCGCAGTGCGGCTTGTATATACACAGTGAGCAGACAGTGTTACTGATAGATAAAATTGGCCTGTAAAGATAATGGCACCAGAAAAAAAATAAATCCAAGTTACTGGCATTGTATTCACAGTCAATGGCAACTCAATCCCAGTGGCAGTGATGGTGAGTGCCAAGGTTATGGTTTCCCACAAGGCACAACCACTGCCAATGACAGACACGTCCTGACTGCAGAATTGTGACTCTTTACTTCCTAAGTCGTGAATGGAATTGAAGTCCACAGTTTGTCATGCCCTTCTATATTGTCAATTCTGGAATGTAGCAGAGTACAATGAAACTGAAGCCACATCTCAGTGACAACAACTTGGGAGATAATAGTAAGGAAGCTCTAACCTGACTCCAAAGTGGAATTCCCTCCTCCAGAGAATTTTGGGATGCTGAGTCCGCTCAGACCCAGACAACTGAATGCATTTTAACTGCAGCGTCAGTCAGAGGCAAAGCCACCAATGCTGCATTAACGATATAAATTCATCCTGTATTTGTTTGTGGTTTCAATACTTCAGACAAGGCAAGAATATGAGGGCAGGCTCACAAGAGTTTTCTTAACTTGATTACATTTAATTGCAGGATGAATGTTCCCAATCAGATCGGGTGAATGTGCTAACTTTTTCTTCTGTTTCTTTCCCCCGGTTCACCTTGATGCTCTGCAATCAAACCTCTATAGACTCTGCTACAGGTAAGTGCAAAATAGATCCTGTTGATATCCTTGTAGAGTGTTTTTTCATCTGATTTATTTCTAAAAGCAAAATACCTAAAGGAGTGAAGTGAATTTGATGAGATCCTGCTTAAGATGGGAAGTGGAGAAGGTTAAGGGTTTTAAAGTTTATTTTATCATCAGAGGTAAAGCTTACATTAACAATGCAATGAAGTTAAATACCCTGGTCGTCACATTCCAGCATCTGTTCGGGTCAATGCACCCAACCAGAGCATCTTTTAGACCATGGGAGGAAACCAGACCACCCAGAGGAAACTCTCACAGACATGGGGAGAATGTGCAGACTCCACACAGACAGTGACCCAGCTGGGAATTGAACCCTATGAGGCAGCAGTGCTAAGTACTGTGCTACCGTGCCGCCCATGATCCCTTTTCTACAGGACACTTGAGGTGCTGACTTTCTTCCCCTCCCACAGGGAGATTGTAACTCAACCTGTTTCACTCCTGTGTTTAACCCATCTGAATGGATTGGACAAACATCAAGTAGGAATACTGCTTGGGAATAAGTACCAGGTGGGAATATCACCTGGGAAAGAGCAACACTTTAGGCCTTTAAGACCAGTGCAAATCCCTGGCTGGTTCTGTGACAGTTAATAACGATTTAAGCAGAGTGTTGGTCTGCTGTTCCTTGGATTGAATATTTAAGAATGTACTTTCAGTGACAGTTGCTGGCGACAGCTCCTTTTGAGAGGCTACAATGTAGATTCACCAGAAAAGTACCAGGGCTGAAAGAATTCAATTGTGAGGACAAGTCTCATTGTCTTTAGTGATCTAATTGAAATGTTTAAAATAATATGGGAATTCTAAAGGGCAGATACAGAGTAACTATTTCCTCTGGAGTGGGTACAATCTTCAAATAGAGCTTGGCTATTTTAGCTCATTTTAGGAGTCAAAAGTATAAACTGTCGGGAAAACTTGAAACTCCCTGTCCCACATGATTGCAATCCTGGATTGATAACATTTCCAAGAGTGAGATTGATTTGCATCCCAAGGATTTTAGGGAATATGAAACAAGAGAGGGTAAGTGAAATTGACATACAAAGCCAGCAACAGAACAGTCTCAGAGGGGATCTCCTGCTGGGGCTGGGGAACTGCTTATTGGTGAACTCTGGCAGAAGCACTGTGAAGTGTCTGCCATGCCCCTTTCATATAATCATCGACTTACTACAGTGCAGAAAGAGGCCATTTGGTCCAGCGAATCTGCACCGACCACAATCCCATTCAGACTCTATACCCGTAACCCCACATATTTACCCTGCTAATCCTGATAGTAGGGTTGATTGAGCATGGCCAATCAACCTAACCCACACATCTTTGCACTTGGGGAGGAAACTGGAGGACACCCACGCAGACACAGGGTGAATGTGCAGACTCCGCACAGACAGTTACCCAAGGTTGGAATTGAACCCAGGTCCCTGGCACTGTGAGGCAACAGTGCTGACCATTGTACCGCCTGTGTTTTCATAACAGGAGATTCACAATCAGCCAGGGGAAATCCTGGAAAATGTGTTGAATGAAGGGAGAAAAGACCCAGTGGCGTATGATTGTATTCCAGTTTGTTCTATCAGATGTTCCTGAACTCAGGCCTACCCTTAAGCGGCGGACATGTGTCCCACAGGACATTATAGCTGAAAAACGGGCTGCCTCACCCAGCAAATCGGGAGTGTTTTCTCCACACGAGTACCTGGCCAAATTGCATCATGCAAAGTTGATATTACTCCTCTCGCATCTTTTCCAGATCATTTGTATAATTATGAAATATCCATGACCCTCTATCCTATCCCATAAACATTCTCCTGCCTACATCACTACACCTGTTTTAATGCCACATGCAGTCATTTTGTAACATTCTTCTGTTCATCTCCTCAAAATCCATTTTTGCAATCTCCAACACATTCCCTTTATTACCTTGTATCTTATTCAATAAATTCAATGAAATTGATCAAGCACCAAAGCTGCCAAATTGGCAGCTTTGAATGGCTATGCCAAATTGACCCTCATGTCAGGATTAACAGGGTAAATACATAGGATTGCAAGAATAAGGCCTGGGTGGGATTGTGGTCAATGCAGATTCAATGGTCCAAATGGCCTCCTTCTGCACTGTAGAGATTTTATGATTCTATTCTACCAGCTGCCCATCACAAATTGGTGCTGATTCTCCCTAGACACCCCTGCTTCTTAGTCCAATAATGGGCAGCATGGTGACACAGTGGTTAGCATTCCTGCTTCACAGCGCTAGGGATCTGGGTTCGATTCCTGGCTTGAGTCACTGTCTGTGTGGAGTTTGCACATTCTCCTTGAGTCTGCGTGGGTTTCTTCCGGGTGCTCCAGTTTCCTCCCACAGTCCAAAGATGTGTGGGTTGGCCATGCTAAAATTGTCCATTAGTGTCCTGAGATGTGTAGGTTAGAGGGATTAGTGGGTAAGTGTATAGGGATTTGGGGGTAGGGTCTGGGTGGGATTGTGGTCGGTGCAGACTCGATGGACCAGCTGGCCTCTTTCTGCACTGTAGGGTTTCTATGTTCTACAATCTGTCCAGCTCTTTTCAAATTTTTATACATTTCAATGAGATCCCCTCACATTTTTCTAAACTCCAGTGAATAAAATGTCAATAGTGTAATTGCGCCGGTTTGTAATTAAAATTATTTAATGCCAGCCTATTGAAGTGCAAGTGCAGCGTAAAGGATCGTCAAACTGATATGGATTCAAACTGGTATCAGGCACCGTAATCAGAACAAAGAATTGCTACTTCCACGGCTGCTGATTTCCCTGAGGAAGGTGCACAGACTGGAGACTGCTGGGGAGTTCACTGCTGTCCATGCCAGCGAGATTAGTGTAGGCAGTGGGTAATGTGGATTGCACTGGAGCATGACTACATGATGCTAGACTGTGTAGAGAAAGAAAAGAGTCCTTAATCACAATTTGAGATGGAGACAACAAATTCTAATTTGTTTGGGAATCTGTGCCAAGTTTAGTTTAGTAGTTTTGACAAGGTCATTGGCAATAAATACCAATGATTTTCATCCCTTTATAGACAGCAGCCATGACTTGAACACGAGTGAGACTGTGCAGGCAGCTTGTCCCGTTGCACCCAACCACTTCAAGAGCTGATTTCTCTCTGATGCTGCATGTGATTCAGTTGTTTATTATAGAACCAAATTCAACCAACTGAGTTTTGAGTGACCTTTGATTTATATATTATCTGTTTAGAGTAAACCACAGTCATTTTTTTTCGCTATTTGGTTAATGCACCTGTCAGGATGGGTGTTACCAAGATCATTCATACTAAGTAACTTCTGATGTTTTGGGTTGGCCTGTAAAAGTTTCCAGAATATCTTTTTGACGTGTGCAGTGGTGGCCTGTTATGTTCTAAATAAAATAGGGATGCTATTTATGCCCCGGGGATCAACAATACACGTTAGCATAGAATCTGTACAGTGCAGAAGGAGGCATTTGGCCCATTTTGTCTGCTCTAATCATCATCCCACTCAGGCGCTATCCGTGTAACCATACTAGACCCCCTGACACAAAGGGGCAATTTAGCATGGCCAATCAACCTAACCCACATATCTTTGGACTGTGGAAGAAAACCCATGCAGACATGGGAAGAATGTGCAAACTCCACACAGTCACCTGAGGCTGGAGTTGAACCCGGGTGCTTACCACTGTGCCACCATGCTGCCCATAAAACATCCCTTCAAACAGTGAGATATTTTATAAGTGTGGGTTTAACACCTTCTTTTGAGTTCATTGTAATTTTAAACATTGTTAAAGTTAGTTGTTACTGTTTTAAGCATGTGATTCAAAGTTCTATTTTTGCATGAAAATTACTGGGGGAATAAATTGGACTTAAAAAGCGGGATAAGTCCCAACAAAATCAGCTTTTATTTTGAACATAGTTTCTCTATTCGGGGATGGTAGAGTCGCTGGCTTTGCCAGCGGCTTTTTTTATTAATTCGTGGGACATGGATGTCGCTGTCTGGCCAGTATTCATTGCCCCTCTCTTGTTGCCCTTGTTCAGAGGGCAGTTGAGAGTCAACCACATTGGTGGGTCACTGGAGTCACACATAGGCCAGACCAGGTAAGGATGGCAGATTTCCTCCCCTAAAGAGCATTAGTGAACTGGATGGGTTTTTCTGATATTTGACAATGGTTTCATGGCCATCAGTAGTTCTTAGTTCCAAATTATTTAATTATTTGATTGAGTTCAAATTCCACCATCTGTCATGGTGGGATTCGAACCCAGATCCCCAGAAATTCGTTGATTTTCTAGGTTAAATAGTCTAGCGATAATACCACTGGGCCATCCCCTGATTGCGCTTGAATTGAATGGTCATTTTAGAGAGACATTTAAGAATCAACCATATTGCTGTGGATCTAGAGTCACGTATAGGCCACACCAGGTAGCACTTTTCCTTTCGTAAAGAACATTAGTACTAAAGCCCAAGGAAACCAGCACGGAACTTAAAAGTTGTCAATATCCAATAAACTCACTTTGGTAGAATGGACAATAAAAAAAGTGTTGCTCTAGAAAGAAGTTTCAGGTTCTTTAAGAAAACCTAAATCATGTAATCTTTGTTTCTCTCCCTGCTGCAAATCAGGCCAAACGATGCACATTCATCACCATCAGTCACCTCAGCACACCATTTGCACCATGCAGTGAGCATATGGGGTCAGGGATGTGGATATTCATGACTTGATTTTTGGAAAGAAACATTGAGAATATATGGGAATCCCCTTTTAAAAAAATCATCAGTAAATGACTGATTATAATTGTCTCTATGGATTTTATAACTTTTCTTGAAAATCCTTAAATTAAATATAAAAATGAAAATTAGTATCTTATAATATATGCAAACAGAGTTCAAGCCAGGTGGTTTTTACCATTTTTTTTGGACTGCAGTTTCAAGAGTATTTGAGATCCATATATCCCTCCTCATGTTTATCTAAAGTTTTTTTTAAAAGTTTACTTATTAGTCACAAGTAAAGCTTACACTAACATTGCCCACAGGCCAGCGCCTGTTCGGGTCAATGCACCTAAGCAGCACATTTTTCAGATCGTGGGAGGAAACCGGAGCACCTGGAGGAAACCCACATGGACATGGAGAGAATGTGTAAACTCCACATAGATAGTGACCCAAACCAGGAATCCAACCCGGGTCCCTGATGCAGCAGTGCTAGCCACCGTGCCGCTTCAGCATCTGCAGCAAGACCTTTAGTCTTGGGTTGGTGCTTGTATCTCTGGCAGAAGCTCATTATCAGCATTCCCACCACCTCCCCCACCCTCCCCCCCCTCTAGCTGCAGGAGAAGGCGCGTCAAACAATGGTGCACACTGCAGCCAAAAGCTCATCATTCAACCCCCTAACAGAGTTTCTACTGGCTTCAGCGTGGTTGGCCTCCTACACAATGACAGTCGGCTCGAATAGCTCTCTGCATCAATCTGGTTCGAGAGAGAAGGAGGGGACAGCAGCTGTGATTGCTTTTGTCATTTCTGATGGTTCAACACGAGGGAGGTTTCACAAATGAGGGCGGCTGAAGTTCAAAGCCTGTCAGCTTCACGTTAAGTTAAATTTCCAGAAATCTTGCCCGACCTCGTCACGAAGGTAGAAAACTCCCAGCTGTTCCACGAGGCTCTTTAGTCACATTCCAGTTTCTTGTGTATTTTCCACAGGGACGTTTTGCAGCATGTAGCTGTCAAGGTGAAGCGGGAAGGAAATATTTCCCACTCAAATATGGCAGGATCTGACTGAGACCACAGCGTAAAACTTTGCCCCATATCAGTGTCTTTGCAGCATAGGACAATGCTGGATAGTGCCTATCCATGGCAAAAACATTAGCCCCCTTTATGTTAGAACTTTGGCTGCACTCCTGATTTTGGTAACTGGGCTGTGATCAGGAGGAGGCAGTAGCTTACCTTGGCTGGCAAATATAAATATTTTTCCAGCAGGGTTGGTTTTTTTCCCGACTGGTGGGTGTTAAATGCGTCAAGTATGAAGCAAGACACAGGTCTTTTCCTTAATAGTTGGTTTATTCACAGGATGCAACATCACGGGTCTCTGTCTCCTAACCACTAACCCTGTGTCCCAGCAGATTTCCTTTATACTCTTTTAAATAAACAATAAACTAATTAACAATTAACAGGGCTGACAGACCCTTCATGAAACTATAATTAAAAAGATACTTGCAAAGGAAACATCAAATTAAATTGTTCCCAGGGTTGGTGCTTCACTCCAGTTACCAGTCAGAGGAGGTCTCAAGTGTGTCGGGAGACGGACTCTCTTTACATATGCTCTTGGCCCTTAATAAAAACAATGCCCATCACCAGCGTATCTTAAAAATATAAACAATTAACTGCTAACAGGCGGAGTGCTGACCTTCACCAATTTTCACTTGCTAACTGGAAAAGTGTGTGCCAGAAATACAGCAATAACTTGCATTTATATAGCATCTTCAATGTGATAAAATACCCTTAGGTTTGTGTCACTGTTTTCAACTCTGGTGTATCACATTGAACTCCACACACTATTGTTTTAACATATGTTTGTTTCAACACTACCATTTAAATTAACAGGAAGCTAAATCAAAAAGGCATCTTTTAAGCATTCACCCAATAACTGCTGCCCATGGAAATCCTGTGAAAGAGCAGTAGATATGGCCAATTAGCCTTTTGGCCTGGATGTCTGAGCTTGCATGGGCTGAATGACCTGGTGAGGTAGCAGATGATGTCCAGTAGCCAAGGAAGTGCGCAGCAATATCATAAGAACCAAGAGCAAGAGTAGACCCCATTTAGTACAATCATAGCTGATCTTGGACCTCCACACCACTTCCCTGCCTGATCTCCACATCCCCTGATTCCCTGAGTACTCAAAAAAACCTATCAATCCCAAATTGAATATGCACAATGGGGGAGATCTTAGATACAAGCTGGTTTTCTCCCCAGTTTCTACCATATCTTTGTCAAAAGAAAAATCACGGGGGCATGTTTCATGCCATCATGCAGGGGAGCAGGACCTCAACACTCTGGCAAAGCCCAGTTGCACAGAGATCGGGGTGTCATCTTTAATGGATCAGAACAGCAATAAACCCTACACCACAACCAGCCCACCATAGAAGTCTCAGGATCTTCAGTTTCCACTCCAGATGAGAGTAGCCACTTCTCCCCCTTCTGCTCCGATCATCGATCCCTCCCCCCCAACCCCCATTATCAAATCGGCCTCCTGCACCCCCCCAACATTGAAAGCAGGCACCCCACCTCCACCCCATGTCTAGATCTACCTGTTGTAGACGGCGCCATTGCTTATTTATTAGTTTTAAAGTTTATTTATTAGTGTCACAAGTACATTAACACCACAGTGAAGTTGCTATGAAAATCTCCTCGTTGACAGACCTGTTCGGGTAAACTGAGGGGCAACTTAGCATGATTGATGCACCTAACCAGCACGTCTTTCAGATTGTGGGAACGCCCAGAGGAAACCCACGCAGACACAGGGAAAAAGTCCAGATTCTGCACAGACAGTGACCCAAGTTGAGAATCGAACCTGGGTCCCTGGCATGTGAGGCAGCAGTGTTAACCACTGTGCTGCCCATTGTGATGTCACATCGGCATGGTGTCAATATACAGCGGGGGGTGTGGATTAAGGTCAATATCTGGCAGGGGGATGTGTTACTTGTATTAAAATTTATTGAAATGCACATAAGTTAGACCCATGCCTGTCATGATGTCGCTGGTGAAGATTATAGAAGATCTGAGATTGCAATGTTGCCAGCGAGATCTGCAACTTCCAGACCTGGAACTCCTGCTGGTATTTGCGTGGGCAATGAGTGTGGGCTCAAGATCGCCCCCAATGTCTCATCAACTACAACCCTCTGGGATATAAAAAAAATTCGAAAGCTTCCCAACCCTGGAGTAAAGATATTTCAAAAAGAAAAACCAAAGTCACCACCTCCAGAAGAGGAGATTCTGAGGAAAAATAAACCTGAAACTTAATAAATAAATGGGAAAAAGTAACAGAAAGAATATTGGATTTACCATTTACTCACTGAGGAAAATGAGGTTTACTCATCATCAATTTGCATATAAATGGGAGCTTTTTGCCTAGCAACAGACCTGTTAACAGCTGAACCAATTGGTACAACGATAATGATCTGAACTCTGCTTCTGCAGCAGCATTTCTCAAAACCAAGCATCTTAATTTGTGCTGCTTGATTTATTTCTGAAGAATTAATTCAAATCGTGAGTGGTACATTTTAAAGTGAGCGTTTCAATTCTAATGCTGTTGGATAATGTCAGCATCTTAAGACAATTGCCAATTAAGTTTTCAGAGAGTAAATCTGACATGATTCCCTTCAGGTGAAAGAGCGCTTATAAAAAATACAAAATAACATGTTCTTCCTGAGATGGCTTGGACTTTTCTGGGACAATTGTTTGAAGAGCTGCACACAATGGAGGTTTTATAAAATTGTCACAAATTGACATTCAAGTACAAAATTGATCAAACAGAGCAATGTTTGTTTGGTATGGCATAAGCACCAATCATTCGCAAAGAGTTGTCATAGAATCCTTACAGTGCAGAAGGAGGTCATTTTGTCCATTGAGTTGACACCAATTTACCTAGGCCGACTACCCCATACGTGGCTAATCCATTTGACCTACACATCTTGAGAAACTAAGAGGCAATTTAGCACAGCCAATCCACCTAACCTGCACATCTTTAGACTGTGGGAGGAAAACCGCACAGACATAGGGAGAATGTACAAACTCCACAGCCAGTTACCCAAGGCCAGAATTGAACCTGGATCCCTGGCACTGTGAGGCAGCAGTACTAGCCACTGTGTTGCCCAGTTAGTGTAGACACATTCTAGGTTCATTATTTCGATGGGAACATTTATATGTAGTTTGGAGACATTAGCGACAGGGGTGGCACATACTGGCACAGTTGCCTCAAAGTGCCAGGAACCTGGGTCAATTCTGGCTTTGTGTGACTGCCTGTGTGGAGTTTGCACATTCTCCCCATGTCTGCATGGGTATTCTGGTTTCCTCCCACAAAGATGTGCACATTAGGTGATTAGCCATTCTAAATTGCTCCTTAGTTTCATTAGATGTGTAGATTAGTGGGGATTAGTAGGGTAAATATTTGGTGTTACAGGGAACAGGTCTGGGTGGGATTGCCCCTTAGTGCCAGGAGAATTATGTGAGACTGCAAGAATATAGTAAGTAGTCTCACAACACCAAGTTCAAGTCCATATTGGTATCATGAGCTTTTGGAGCACTGCCCCTTCATCAGGTGAGTGCAGGATTTGTTTCACAAACAGGGCATATATAGACACAAACTCAATTACAAGATAATGGTTGAAATGTGAGTCTTAACAGGTAATCAGGTCTTTACAGGTGCAGACAATGTGAGTGGAGAGAGGGTTAAGCATAGGTTAAAGAGGTGTGAATTGTCTGCAGCCAGGATAGTTAGTGAGATTTTGCAAGCCCAGGCAAGTTGTGAGGATTACAGATACTGTGACATGAACCCAAGATTCTGGTTGAGGCTGTCCTCATATGTGCGGAACTTGGCTATCAGTTTCTACTCAGCAATTCTGCATTGTCGTGTATCGTGAAGGCCACCTTGGAGAACGCTTACCCGAAAAGCAGAGGCAGAATGCCCTTGACTGCTGAAGTGTTCCCAGCAGGAAGAGAACACTTCTGCCTGGTGATTGTCAAGCAGTGTTCATTGATTCATTGTCGTGGCGTCTGCATGGACTCGCCAATGTATCACGCCTCGGGACATTCTTTCTTGCAGCGCATCAGGTAGACAACATTGGCTGAGTCGCAAGAGTATGTACCATGTACCTGGTGGATGGCGTTTTCATGTGAGATGATGACATCCATCTCGATGATCTGGCACATCTTGCAGAGATTGCTGTGGCAGGTTGTGTGGTGTCGTAGTCGCTGTTTTCCTGAAGGCTGGGTAGTTTGCTGCAGACAATGGTCTGTTTGAGGTTGTGTGGTTGTTTAAGGCAAGTAGCAGGGTGTGGGGATGGCATTGCTGAGATGTTCATCTTTATTGATGACACGTTGAAGGCTCCGGAGAAGATGTCATAAGGAGCCTTCAGCATATCATCGATGAAGACGAACATCTCACTAAGGCCATCCCCACACCCCCACTACCTGTCTTCAAACAACTGTGCAACCTCAAACAGACAACTGTATTACATTGTATTACATAATACATATTTGGGAGAGGTGAGGGGGAATAAATATATATTTCTTCATCGCAAGCCAACTTAGCGAGTGGCCTAAGAAAGAGCAAATGAGCGCAAGTTCATGTGCAGCAGGAGAAGTTAGTCACTTTCTGCGTTCTAGTTTATTGTAGAGTCTCGTTGACGATTGATCTGACATAAGAGCATTAATGTGGTTGGCAAGTTGGGAACCAGGGGCCAGATCTGTCAAAATTCTCTTCAGGCAAGAGCCTACTGCCTCGCATCATTTCTTTAAAATTCAGATCAACATATTCTTGCCTAGGCAGCTCCAGATTTTCTGAAAGGATGGTTCAAAATAACATCCTGATTGTTAGCCAGACTCTGTAGGCTGTCCTCATTAAACACATTATAACAACTGGTTTGATATGACAATTAGAAGTTAGCTGATTACCTGCTTATCTCCATGGCTATTACTCTCTATTTATCCTGCTCTTTAATGTTCTGGTTCAAAAATCTCAAATGGGCAAGTTAGTTTTTATATATCTAAAAGTGAAAATGGGTCGTCATGACCACTTGCATTCCCTGTTAAAGTCATGAACAGATTGAGAAGGTGTCACTGTTTAAAATTTAAAGTTTATTTATTTATTTATATTAAACAAGCTTATATTAACACTGCAATGAAGTTACTGTGAAAATCCCCTGGTTGCCACACTCCGGCACTTGTTCAGGTACATTGAGGAGAATTTAACATGGCCAATACACTTAACCAGCACATGTTTCGGACTATGGGAGGAAACCAGAGCATCCAGAGGAAACCCATTGCAGACACAGGGAGAACATGCAGACTCCACACAGACAGTGACCCAAACCAGGAATCGAAGCCAGGTCCCTTGCACAGTGAGGCAGCAGTGCTAACCACCGCACTCTGTGAACTAATCTCAAATCAGGTTTGGAAGGAGGGGCCTGTCTTTGGCCTCAACATCCCTGGCTAGGATAAAAGAATTTCAGCAGCGCGCCTCATCAGAATCAGGGATGCTGATAAGGAACTGGACCACTTAGTCTCCAAGTTCCCAACCCTATCCAAATAAATAGTTCTCTGACACCTATCAACTAGACAAAAAGCACTGTTGTCTCAAAGCACCAGAACAGTGTCTCTGGCCTTGGGTTTACTGACTGTGTGGAGTTTGTACGTTCTCCCTACACCTGCATGGGTTTCCTCCCATGCTCCAGTTTCCTCCCACAGTTCAAAGGTATGCTGGTTAGGTTGATTGGCCATACTAAATTGACCTTTAGTATTAAGGGGGCTTTAGTATTAAGGGGAGTTACAGGAATAAGACCTGAGTGGAATTGTTGTTGGTGCAAGTTGCATGGGCTGAATGGCCTCATTCTGCACTGTAAGGCTTCTATGATTCAAGACTTGCACACGAGAAATGATTCAGAATCGCTTATGGAATACCATTGGTCACTAAACCACCAGGAACAAAATCATGCTGCGTACTCTGATCGCTTCAATTGAGGAATCAACTTATTGTGGACAGTTTTCTAAATTAACTACAAGGGACCTGTTGGGATTGTGCTGAGTAAGAATAGCACATGCTCAACTTAAGGCAGCTGTTATTGAACCAACCTTACATCACCGAGAGGGAAGCAGAAAGGACAATATAACAAAATGCTGAGATCTTATTACACTCCTTTCCCACTTTAAAAAAACATATAGATTAAAATATAAAATGGTACATGTTCATAAGTTAACATAGCATTTCAACATCAACAATACCTGAAAATTAACAGGTTGATTGCACACTTGTTTTACTATAATAATTATGCAGAACATATCTGACTGAAACAGCCAGAAGAATTTACATTTTAAAAAAATTGTTTTTTGTTAGCAGCAGTAAGTATTGAACAAAAATATCATGATTTGACAATGAATAATGAAAAGAATGACTTATTTAGTCATTCTTCCTACATACTTTCAATTAACCATCTGGCTTCTTTCTCTGTCTAGGTATTTCCTTCTACTTCCATTAGCTTGCCTCTGCTGTTTCAACACCTCTGACTTTGTCAAACCTGAACTTTGCCTATCAACTTTACTTCATGGGGCAGTGATTGACTTGTCTACATCAAATAATCTGATTCACTTTGCTCTACTGGTGGATTCTATGATACTGGCAAACTTTCAGTTTATTTTTTACTTTCACTTTCTTTTTAACTTTCACTTTGGGTGTTGGAGGATTTGGATTATAATAGGTTTTTCATGCTCTTCCTTTACCTGTTCAAGCAAATGATCTACATAACACTGATCTTCTCCAATTTTCACTCAATACACCTAGAATACATGTAAGGGGGTGATCTTACAAGAATTTGACAGAATGTTGGTACAGGCAAGAAAAATGGTGTATTTCTGTCCAGAGTAATGGTGAATTACAGCCATCAATACACCAGATCGGACCACACTCTGTCAAAAAAAAAGCTGGCCAAGTTTCACAATGTCATCAAGTCATAGAATGCTACAATACAGAAGGAGGCCAATTGGCCCATCAAGTCTACACCAACCATAATCCCACCCAGGGCCTATCCCCACAACCCAATGCATTACCCTAGCTAGCCCCCTGACACTAAGGAGCAATTTAGCAAACCACCTAACCCACACATCTTTGAAATGTGGATGTCCTTGTGCAGAATCTCAAGGTTTGGTTAGTAGTGCAACAGGTAATTAAGAAGGTGAATGCAATTCTGTCCTTCATTGATTGACGGATGGAGTTCAAAAACAGCGAGGTTATGTTGCAACTGTATAAGGTGCTAGTGAATCCACATTTGGAGTACTGTGTATGGTTTTGGTCTCCTTACTTGAGAAAGGATATACTGGAGAGGGTGCAGAGGAAATTCACTAACTTGATTCCAGAGTTGAGAGGGTTGGCTTAGTAAGAGACTGAGTAAACTGGGGCTATACTCATTGGAGTTTAGAAGGATGAGGGGATATCTTATAGAAACATATAAGATTATGAAGGGAATAGATAAGATAGAAGTAGGGAAGATGTTTCCACTGGTGCGTGAAACTAGAACTAGGGGGCGTAGCCTCAAAATAAGGGGAAGCAGATTTAGGACCATTGAGGCTACCTCATTGAATGTTTTTAAGGCAAGGATAGATAAATTTTTGAACAGTGAAGGAATTAAAAGTTATGGTGAGCGGGCGGGTAAGTGGAGCTAAAGCCACAAAAACATCAGCCATGATCTTATTGAATGGCGGAGCAGGCAAGGCCAGATGGCCTACTCCTGCTCCTAGTTCTTATGTTCTTGTAGGAGCAACTGGAGGAGACCCATGCAGACACAGGGAGAATATGCAAACTCCACATAGACAGTGACCCAAGCCGGCAATCGAACCTGGGTCTCTGGCGCTGTGAGGCAGCAGTGCTAACCACTTTGCCACCATGCTGCCCACAGGGTGGCAGGACTTAAGCATGCCAACAAAGTCTGGCTGCACTGAGATTGGGGCATCATATTTAAATTTGGCACGGAGCCAACCTAGCAATGCCAACCATGATTGCCTAATCATGCCCCTCTCCCCCAGGAGCTATACTCGTTTTTATGCCCCCAGGTTGACATGTTATAAACCTCACTGATGTAACATCATATAAAAGGCAGGGTAAACATTTGGTGTGGGGAGAGTCGGGGTAAACATGTTAAAATCTATTAAAATGTGTTTAAATCATGTTTAGGCCCATTCTAGGCCTTATCCTGATAATTTCGCCAGCAAAATCAGAAGTTGCAATCTCACCAACAGAATCAGCAACTTTTGTGTTTTGCCCATGCCAGCAATCTCACAGACAATCTCGCAAGGATGGGCTCAAGATCCCACCCTTAGTCTCTTTACAGCAACTCCGATCGTATACTTCTCCTTATCACCTCAGTGATTCATCAGCATAACCTTCTGACCAGCTTCATATCTCCTGTATCACCACTCATCTTAATTTTGCCTTGTCTTTCACTCAGTTTGCTACTGCTATCAGATTTAAGCAAA
The DNA here is from genome assembly GCA_024679065.1 of Sphyrna mokarran. Taxonomy (NCBI): domain Eukaryota; kingdom Metazoa; phylum Chordata; class Chondrichthyes; order Carcharhiniformes; family Carcharhinidae; genus Sphyrna; species Sphyrna mokarran. The sequence continues at coordinate 20,026,133 of JAGIQG010000028.1, read as the reverse complement.
CTAAACCTTATCTGCGAGCGTGCTTAAAAACTAATTTGTAAGGAAGACTCCTTTTTCCTGCAAGAGAACAGAAAATTACGTAGCCTGTGCAGAACAGGAACGTGAAGATTGCTGCCTAGCTTATCACCTCTCAAATGTTACTGCAAAGACCTCTTCATAATCTGATTTCTCCTTCGACAGCACCATTTGTTGCTGGGTGATAGAGCGGTATTAAAATGCATTTGGCTTAATTCATATTCAGAAATATTTCAAACATTTGTGGCATAAACTGTGGATCATTACCTGACACTAATACCTCTGGCAGCCCATAAATTCCAAACCACCTTCTCAAAACCTCAGTAATTTGGTACTTGTCTTACTGGGATTGGACCAACATTTATCATCTTAAAGACATTCTGTTGTTTGGAATGAAAGTTTCACTGAGAATTACCCCATTCCCTTCTGAGTTTTTAAAAAGTAGTTCTCTTATTCTCTTAAATTTGGCCCCTATAAATTGATCAGTACTAGAGTAGGGATGAAGGACTACACTAACGTGATCTAAACTGGATTAACAAAATCCAATGCAAAGTAAGGAAACAAACTTTAGAAAACCTAAAGGGAGAAAAGACAGAGAAATTAATCAGAAACTGTTGGGGTTTTCCTTTAGAAAAGAGAAGACTGAGATGTGACCTGATAGAGGTGTTCCAAATTTATAAACTGGTTTGATAGTGAAAACACATTCTCCATGTACATCCTGATGAATGAGCTTAGAAGTAGGAGTTATAGCTGTCGGGTACGCATCAGTAAACCTGAAAGGAATTCAGAAGGAACTACTTTACCCAAAGAACAGTGAGAATGTGGAACTCACAACTACGGTTAAGGGAAGCTTGATAAACACGAGACTGAAAGGAATCAAGGGATGTGTTGATGGAGACGGGTTGGAGGAGGTTTGGGTGGATCGTATAAGCTGCCCTGGATCAGTGGGTTGAATGATCTGTTTAGCTGCTATAACTATTTTGAAATAGAACGTAGAACCAGAAGGAGGCTATTCGGCTCATTGAGCCTGCACCGACAACAAGCCTATAGAACATAGAACATTACAGCACAGAACAGGCCCTTCGGCCTTCGACGTTGCGCCGACCAGAATAAAAAGCAATGCCCCTCCAAACTAAACCATTCCCTTCTCTTCCATATACTTATCAATTAACCTCTTAAACGCCACCAAACTTGGCGCATCTACAACAGCTGCAGGCAGGGCATTCCACTCCCTAATCACTCTTTGAGTAAAGAACCTACCTCTGATATCCGTCCTATAACTCATACCCCTTAATTTAAAGCTGTGTCCCCTCGTGCTAGCTTTCTCCATCCTAGGAAAAAGGCTATCACTGTCCACCCTATCTAAACCTCTAATCATCTTATATGCTTCAATAAGATCCCCTCTTAGCCGCCTCCTTTCTAACGAAAACAACCTCAAATCCTTCAACCTCTCTTCATAGGACCTGCCCTCCATACCAGGCAACATCCTGGTAAACCTCCTCTGTACCCTCTCCAATGCCTCCACATCTTTCTTATAATGTGGGGACCAGAACTGCACACAATACTCCAAGTGCGGCCGCACTAGAGTTTTGTACAGTTGCAACATGATGCTGCGGCTCCTAAATTCAATCCCCCTACCAATAAAAGCTAAGACTCCATATGCCTTCTTAACAACTTTATCCACTTGACTGCCTACTTTCAGGGATCTATTGACACATACACCAAGATCCTTCTGTTCCTCAACACTATTAAGAGCCCTACCATTAGCCCTATACTCTACACATTTATTGTTCCTGCCAAAGTGCATTACCTCACACTTTTCCACATTAAACTCCATTTGCCACCTCTCGGCCCAGCTCTGCAACTTGTCCAAGTCACTCTGTAAACTATAACACCCCTCTTCACTATCTACCACTCCACCAACCTATCCAGGCCCCGTCCACTAACCCCACGTATTTACTCTGTTAATCCCCTGACACTGAGGAGGCAATCTAGCACGGCCAATCAATAATCTCTTTGGTATGTGGGAGAAAACTGGAACACGGAGAAAACCAATACAGACATGGGGATAACATACAAACTCCACACAGACAGAGATCCAAGGCTGGAAATGAACCCGGATCATTGGCGCTGTGAGGGGTGGCAGCGCTAACCACCTGGCCAATATTGTAACAACCTCCAAAAATGTAAATCAGAAAAGGCAGTCAGTGTAGCAGCAAGGATTAAGATAAGCTTAACTCCAGAAACCAAATACACGAGTGAGAACTGATCTCAGTATTAACACAGCAAGGGTAAAATTTAAGGAGTTGGGAGCCAGCGGGGTAGGAGGTTGGAGGGAAGGGGTTAAATCCTGGAGTAAGAATTATTCACATGTAGTGATTATTTCTGGAAGTACTGACTAGAGGAAACAAGTCATGGTGATGTGTACATTAAAGAAAATTCTGCACTGATCCCATGATGGTAATTACTCAGAGCCTGGCCACTTGAGGGAGCATTGTGATTGCTGCCCTTTCAGAGTGGGATCAATATTATGTGTGATGTGACAGCTGGAGGATGAAGTAATGTAGGATTGGGAAAATGATAATAGAGGTAGAGGACAATCAGTCTTCCCAGCCAAAACGCCATCCGACCTCCTAAGGCATGCTTCTAACCTCCTCTCCATTTCCATGCAGATTGATGAAATGTGGTCGCGTACCCCTCCATCTGAGTCTTGCAATAATATTGATGATTTTCACTCAAAGCCCTGAGTCAGATAGATAGCCAATTCTCTCATTTCTCTCAGAGCTTCTGTCATTTTAAAGAACCCCAAGTGACATAAAGGCGTAAGGTTGTGCAAACCATCTCAGCTCAGTAAATGTCAGACCGCGACATTTGGAGAAAATTTATGGAATGATATTTTTCGTCTGTCTACTGGACTGGTGTCAGCAGAATCACCAGGGAAACTGCTGCTTGCACACATTATCTTCACATTTATTTACCAACACAGGAAATATATTCTGGCATCTTGTGTATTGCAAAGTACCTTTTCAATGTTTATGTCTGTGTTATGCCTTATATTAGAGGGGCTTAGAGAAATGGATCAATGAAATGAGAAGTGCATGCAACAGAAAAATTCACAAGTGTCAAAGGAAAATATAAATGAAAAGAAAGCAAGAGAAAAGGAAAAGAAATTGTAAAGCAAAGAACAGTACAGTACAGGAACAGGCCCTTTGGCCTTCCAAGCCTGCGCCAATCATGGTGCCTGTCTAAACTAAAACCGTATGCACTTAGAGTCCGTATCCTTCCATTCCCATCCTATTCATGTATTTGTCTTGATGCCCCTTATATGCCGCGATCGTACCTGCTCCCACTACCTCCCCTGGCAGCGTATTCCAGACATTCGCCACCTTCTGTGCAAAAAAAAACTTGCAGTGTGTATGAAAATGACTGTGAGAGGGAATACGAAGAAATAAAGTTTAAAGTTCATTTATTTGTCATAAGTAAACCTACATTAAAACTGCAATGAAGTTACTGTGAAAATCCTCCAGTCGCCACACTCTAGTGCCTGTTCGGGTACACTGAGGGAGAATTTAGCACGGTCAGTGCACCCTAACCAGCACATCTTTCAGGTTGTGGGAGGAAACCGGAGCAGCTGGAGGAAAGCCATGCCAACACAGGGAGAATGGATGGCTCAATGTTAGCTCTCACAGCACCAGAGACCCGGATTCAATTCCCGGCTTGGGTCACTGTCTGTGCAGAGTTTGCACGATCTCCTTATATCTGCGAGGGTTTCCTCTGGATATTCTGTTCAATTTGGCGCCCTGTTTAACAGAGCCCATAAACAGCCCCCTGCAGGCCACTCAAATCATCACAAAACTAGTCAGCTTTATATTTAGCACATCCTGCTCTTAGCAGTGACTCAATCCTGGAACTATCGGTACATGACCATTGTATTCTACAGTGCTTATTTAACAAAATAATTAAAGCTTACTTATATGTTTTGTTCTGTCAGAGTAAATAGATGATTCTTCTCTTTGCTATTACTTGAAGTTGTTAATTTTTAACTCCTGCCATTTATTGACAATCACATTGAGTTAAGTAAGTTACTTGTGTCTATTTGTCTTCAGCTTTTAGCAGTTTAAAGACATGCAGCTATCTCTAGCTCCTTTGTCAAAGGGAGAATGAATTTAAATCTGAATCTCACTTCATTACTAAATCTTAAAATTGATATCTCTGACTTTTGTCTTGTTCATCAATGTCCTTTGTGCAGTTTATGACATTTTATTGTCAATGTTGTAAGTGTGACCCTAGCTCTTGTGTTACATAAGATTTGAATAGCTGGTCTTGATATAAAATCAAATCTCCTGAAGGTACGCTTTGGAATTTTTGAAGAATTCATTCAGAATTGTGGATATTGCTGGCTAACATTTATCATCCATCCCTGATTGCCCTTGAGAAAGCAATGGTGAGCTGCCTTCTTGAACTACTGCTGCCCCTGTGGTGTAGGTACACCCATAGCAGTTCGGGAGGGTGTTCCAGGATTTTAATCCAGTGAAGAAACAGTGATATATTTCCAAGTCAAGATGGTGAGTGACTTAGAGGAGGATTTCCAGATGGTGCTGTTCCCATGTATCTGTTGTCCATGTCTTTCTAGATGGTAACTGTCATGAGTTTGGAAGGTACTATGTAAGAAGCCTTGGTGAGTTGCCATAGTGCACCTTGGAGATGGCACACACTGTTGCCACTGTTCATCAGTGGTGGAATAGTGAATGCATGTGGATGGGGTACCAATCAAGCGGGGCTGCTTAGTCCTGGACAGTATCGAGCTTCTTGAATGTTGTTGGAGCTGCACTCATCCAGCCAAATGGAGAATATTCCTTCACATTCCTGACATGTGCCTTGTAGATCATGCGCAGACTATGGAAAGTCAGGAGGTAAATTACTTGCTGCAGGATTCCTAGCTTCTGACCTGCTCTTGTAGCCACAGTATTTATATGGCTAGTCTGGTTAAGTTTCTGCTCAATTTAACTTACTGTGATCTATTGACACTAGTTTCATGTTAACTAGATACAGGGAACTATACAACCTTTCATTTTATGTAACATCTTTAGTATAAAAAAATGTTGTAAGCATAAAGCATGATCAGACAAAGTAAGATTTTGCTCAAAAGCATGGGTTTACAGGAGAGTCTTGAAAGAGCTGGAGAAGCAAGGGAATTTAAGGAGAAATTTTGCAGCCAAGGGTCTAAGGCTAGGAAGCTAATGTCAGGAAAAGACAAATGGGTTCTACTTGGGAGAAAAGAATCTGGGGAACACAGACCTCAAAGGACTGTAGAGTTGGAGAATGTTACAGAGACACGCAATATGTCAAAGGAATTAAACACAGGGATAAGAATTTGAAATCTGTGGCTTTGTGAGGACTCGGGGACCAACATAAATGGACGAGTGAAGCAGTGATGATTGAGCAGCCCCTTTAGGGACGAGAAAATAAGGCCAGCAATGGATTGGATGAACTGAATTCTATAGATGGTGAAGAGGCTGGCGAAGGGGACATTGAGTGAAATCTAGAGGTGAGAGGGATGAAAGTTTAGTGATAGATAGCAAGGGCAGAATGAAACAACGTAGGGTAACGTAGGATTTTGAAATGTAACAAATCGATGAGTGTACCAGTGAAAATGCAAGGAGACAGTCCTGCAAACATTCTCATTTTCTCAGACCGTTTCCCCTTTGGGAACTGTTGTGTAATCAGGAAAAAGTGATCAGAAATGTAGGACATATATAAGAGCACTGAAAATCGTCCCCAGCTCATTTCCACCCCTTCCCACTCTACTAAAGACGTGTTGGAATTTTACCATCCTGCCTGCCCGAGACCAACACAGAATGCTATTCTGGGAGCCTTGCTCTTCCTGGAATCGGGGTGGGTGTGCTGGTAAAATTCTGGCCACTGGGTAAAGCTCTGTGGGTACACTGAGCAGCCCTGTACCCTCAGTGTTGGAGAGGGTGTAGTTTCCAATGGGAAATGTCTGAAGAGTGACCAGAATTGGAGACCCTGGCTCATTTTTGCTCTCCCTCCACCCCCCCCCCCCGAGCTACTGTGGTACATTGCTGTCCTTATTGCCACCCAAACATCTATCAACAGGGACCACCCTGCAATATATGTAATGATAACACACAAGATAGAAGTTGTCTACTTAACACTTCTCTTAATGTTTATAAAATAATGTATCACCCCGACCTTTAACATCCACTGCCTAATCTAGGTTACCGGTGGATACCGATGAATATGGTGTTTTTAGATTTCAGAAGGCGTTTGATAAGGTGCCTCACAAAAGGTTGCTGCAGAAGATTAAGGTACACAGGTTGGGAGCAAAATGTTAGCGTGGATTGAGGATTGGTTATCTAACAGGAAGCAGAGAGTTGGAATAAATGGGTGCTTTTCTGGTTAGCAATTGGTGACTAGTGGCATACTGCAGAGGTCGGTGCTGGGGCCTCAACTGTTTACCATATACACAGACGATCTGAAGGAGGGGACTGAGTGTAGGGTAATAAAGTTTGCTGATGACACGAAGGTGAGAGGAAAGCGAATTGCATGGATGACGCGGAAAGTCTGCAGAGAGATTTGGATAGGCTGAGTGATAGGCAAGGATCTGGCAGATGGAGTGTAATGTTGGCAAGTGTGAGGTTATCCACTTTGGAAGGAATAATAGTAAAATGAACTATTATTTAAATGGTGAAAAATTACAACATGCTACTGTGCAGAGGGATCTGGGGATCCTCGTGCATGAATCGCAAAAACTCAGTCTGCTGGTGCAGCAGGTGATCAAGAAGGCAAATGGAATGTTGGCCTTTATCGTGGGGGGATAGAATATAAAAGCAGAGAGGTTTTACTGCAATTGTACAAGGTACTGGTGAACTGGAGTATTGTGTGCAATTTTGGTCCCCTTATTTGCAAAAGGAAAAATTGGCCTTGGAGAGAGTATAGAGAAGGTTCACCATGTTGATACCAGAGATAAGGAAGTTAGCTTATGAGGAGAGGCTGAGTAAGTTGGGCCTGTACTCATTGGAGTTTAGAAGACTGAGGGGTGATCTTGTAGAGACACATAAGATAATGAAGGGGCTAAATAGGGTAGAGGCAGAGATTCTTTCCATTTAGAAAGAAAACAAGAACTAGAGGGCACAGCCTCAATATAAGAGGGAGTCAGTTTAGAACAGAGTTGAGTAGGAACTTCTTTTAGAGGGCAGTGAATCTCTGGAATTCTCTGCCCATTGAAGCGGCAAAAGCTACCTCTTTGAATATGCTTAAGTCACAGGTGGATAGATTTTTGATCGATAAGGGAATTAGAGGTTATGGGGAGCAGGTGGGTAAGTGGACTGTCACTGTCAGATCGCCATGATTTTATTGAATGGTGGGGCAGGTTCAAAGGGCTAGATGGCCTAGTTCTGTTCCTATTTCTTATGTTCTTACAAAGAAGCAATTCCACACCAATCTGTAACAATTCTACCTCCTTCACTGATCTCGGCAAGAATGCTTTGGAAATGAATCATAGTACATAGAGATTTTTGTTGGAATTGCCCTCAAGTAGTTTGGACCACACTTGCAAAGGCCCCGTTCTGTGATATGATGAAAAATAATCCATGCTCTTTGTTTGTTTATTAACAGATGTTAGAGTTTAAGTTTATGTCGCTGCTCACAGCCTGTGTGTGATGGACTAGCAGGAGTTGCAAAGCACATTGCAGAATGAGTCATACAGAAATCTAAACCCACACTCCCTCCCTCTCCACCTCCAATGGAATTACCTTCAACTGTTAAATTGGTGCATCATTTCCTATGGTTAGAGTTAATCTCTCACTGATTCAATGCAGAATGCAAGTTTTAATGTTAACTGGTTTTAGCTAGTTTCAGATATGCAACTTTTCAATATTGGATGCTTTCTAATATTCCATAAACAAAGTCACCAATGTTCCTGTCCATCAAAAGCTCAACAATTCTGTTAGTAATCCAGACAAAAGATAGCAAAATAGACTAACACATTATAAATGCAGCTGGCATTATGTTTTGTAATTACAGTTATTTGTTACATTTCTACTCTCAGTGATGGCACTCAGTGTCTGACCTGCACTCAGAACTGAAATAAAGAGGTAGAGTAACCAGAACAGATAATTAATTGGAGATAAAGAGATTAGATCAGTCCAATTTCTTTTTGACTTTTTTTTATTCGCTTATGGTATGTGGGCATCACTGTTTAGGCCAGCATTTATTGCCTGGCCCTAACTGCCCTTGAGAAGCTGGTGCTTTTCTTGAACTGCTGCAGTCCCTGTGCTGTAGGTACATCCACAGTGCTATTAGGGAGGGAGTTCTAGGATTTTGAACTGGCAACAGTGAAGGAACAGTGATATATAGTTAGGATGGGGAGTGAGTTGGAGGAAAATCTCCAGGTGGTGGGTGGTATTCCCAAGTATCTGCTGTCCTTGTACTTCTAGATGGTAGTGGTTGTGGCTTGGAAGATGCTGCTTAAGCAGCCTTGGTGAGTTCCTGCAGTGCATCTTGCAGATGGTACACACTGCAGCTACTGTGCGTCAACGGTGGAGAGAGTGAATGTTTGTGGATGGGGTGCCAATCAACCGGATTGCCTTGTCCTGGATGGTGTCAGGCTTCCTGAATGTTGTTGAAGCTGCGCTCATCCAGTCAATGGAGAGCATTCTATCACACATCTGACTTGTGCCTTGTAGGTGTTGGACAAGCTTTGGGCAATCAGGAGGTGAGTTACTCCCCTCAGGACCCCTAACCTCTGACCTGCTGTTGTAGCCACAGTATTTACGTGGTTAATCCCTTCAATTTCTGGTCAATGATAAACCCTCAGAATATTCAATTCCCTTATGCCGTAGGTAGAATGTTCTACCAAATAATGAAAGGGAAAAGGCTCTGAAGAGTCTATGTGAATACCACAACACCAGGAAGTGTTCATTACTCTTTTATTTCCTAATTTAACGAAAGACTGTTTGTGCATTTTGGAACAATTTTCTCTCCGAGCTGGCTGCACCATTTCACGGTAGTAAGTAGCTATCTTACACGTCACTGTGAAGTCGTATTTAATGCTGCTTATCACTTTAACTCCACTTTTGGGAAATGGAGGGCACTGCTGCAAGGCTGACTCATCCATTGTCTGTGTTTATTCTAGGAAGCTGAGTGGTATCAGGGGGATCTTTGGTGATGCCAGGCTTGTTTGTAGCCACAAAATTCCCTGAAGCTGTGATTAGTGGAGGTGGATTCATTGACTAAGTTCGGCAACGTCGAGCTTAGTGCCCAAAGCGATCTCTGTTTTGTCCTGTTGCATGTCAGTGAATTGCAGAAAGAGAGCAGACCACTCCGGCAATAGCCCTCTTCAATAACAGAGCAAAAAGAAGGTAAATTTAAGCAAGTGATTATTGATGTCACTCCTTCAGCCAGTGAATTAAGAGGAAGGGCAGGACTTGCCAGTCTCTGAAACCATGACTAAAGATCCAGCAACATCTCCCTGAGTACACAGACTTACTGCTACAGCAAAAATATAGCTCCGCTCAGTGTCAATAATAAAGCCAGGATTACTATCAACCTGCCTTTCAATGCTGAGAGATTAATAAAAACAGTTCTACAAACTCAAAAACATGCAGGTATTATTCAATAATCCTGTTAAAGTACCCCTATTACAGAAGGAAGGGCAAAGTATAAATGCGCATGTAGCCAAGTTACAATATGAGCTGAGTGCAAAGTGAAATCGTTTGACTTGGAATGTGAAAGAAAATGCTTCAGTAGGCTTGGTATATAAATCCTTCACATTTATAGTATTATTGAGAGAATAACTGAAATTTATCTGAATGAAAATTACAAGCTGGTTAAAATGCATATGTCTAGATGTCACTCTCCACCATTTGAAGCCAGGTTTTGAGCCATTTGTTTTAAACTGGTTGACATCCCTGCTAACATAGCAGAGAAAGCAATATAAGTGTTTGCCTGCTAGTGTCCAGTAATTCCTAGACTGTCTTCATTAATCTACCTTGAATTGTTTTACAAATCTTTCAAGTTGAGCAATTTTGGCTAATTTATTTATGCATAAATATACTCTACTTTCACATTTTGGCATTGAATCAAATCAATGCATATATCACTTGAGCAAATTGAAGGCACGTGATTGTTAATAATGTACAAAACTGATTGTTAAAGCACTGGCACCGGTTGTTGTTAGAATTCCGAATTCTGGTGGACTCTCTTGCACTGACTGAACAACACACTTGCCAAGTTGCTGAAGTGCTGGAGAACAAAGGCAAGTTGACTCATGGATCTGTCTAACACTACTGAATGCTACTGCTAACGCTCCTGCTGTTCTTTCATTCTCACAGTAATGTTTCAGACCTGCTAAAACAAAAATGGCCCAGCCTAACAAAATCTTACCATAATAAATTTTAGAAAAGGGAGATGCCTATCTCTTTAGATTGACCTCAATCCCATTAACCTAGCTTCCTACCATAATCCTTAATGTCATCCCTCTCCTGGAAGGCAATTATCTCTTAAACCATGTATAATGTATTTTTTGATGGCTACTTCTAACAATCTTGATCACCTCCCATCCATTGACTCTGCCTATACTTCCTGCTGCTTCGGCAAGGCAGCCAGCATAATTAAGGACCCCACGTACCCCGGATATTCTCTTTTTCACGTTCTTCAGTCGGGAAAAAGATACAAAAGTCTGAGGTCACGTACCAACCGACTCAAGAACAGCTTCTTCCCTGCTGCTGTCAGACGTTTGAATGGACTTACTTTGCATTAAGTTGATCTTTCTCAGCACCCTAGTTATGACTGCAAAACTACATTCTGCCCTTTCTCATTTCCTTCTCTATGCTTTGACTGTCTAGCATGCAAGAAACAATACTTTTCAGTGTATGCTAATACATGTGACAATAATAAATTAAATCAAGTCAAATGTTCTTTGAGTGGAAAGTTTCAACCGACAGCCCTTTATTACTAAGTTGTCACTGTATTCCTGATGTTCAATTTGCTTGCCAAAATGAATAATTTTGGTGAATCAGTTTTATCAATCCCTGCATAATTTTGAAAATGTCTGTTAGGAAATACTCTGTTTTCCAAGGGCAGTTTTCATACTCCTTTGTCTTTTGGGTGAAATGTTGAACTGAGGCCTCACCTGCCCTCCCAGTGGATGTAATGGATGCGATTATTTCAAAGATGGGCAGGAACATTCCTCTTGATTTCGATTTGATTTATTATTGTCACATGTATTAGTGTACAGTGAAAAGTATTATTTCTTTTACAGTCAAAACATACAATACATAGAGAAGGAAAGGAGAGAGTGAGGAACGTAGTGTTAAAGTCATAGCTCCAAGATTTATTTCTCAATCAAATCCCTAGAGCATATTACTTATTATTTGTGAGAGCTTGTCATGCACAAATTGACTACTGCTATACCTGCATTGCAGTCATGATGTACAGATGCCGGCGTTGGATTAGGGTGGTAAGAACTCAGTAAGAATTTAGCAACGCCAATTTATAATCCAACCGATTTATTTGATAGTAAAAAAGCGAGCTTTCGACTCCGTGTCTTCCTCAGGCAAATGCAGTGTTCTGAATCCAGAATCCAGAAATCCAGAACACTGCATTTGCCTGAGGAAGACACAGAGTCGAAAGCTCGCTTTTTTACTATCAAATAAATCGGTTGGATTATAAATTGGTGTTGCTAAATTCTTACTGAGTTCTTACTGCATTGCAACAGTGACTTGACTACATTGACTGTAATGTGCTTGGTGGTGGTGTTGTGTTGTGTGGGTGGTGGGTGGGGGGGGGGGGGGGGGGGGGGGGGGGGGGGGGGGGGGGAGATTATCACGGTTCACAAAATCGTGTCAACAAGCGGGTGAGTTACACCAACCTCTGGGCTCTATTCAGACAACAGAAAGGTAAGAGAATTTGCAGCTTGAATTGTGTCATCTAAAGCCTCAATGGTTGCTTTTTTTTGTGAGGGTGGGGGGAAGCGTTATGAACAGTCAGGCAGTGAATGAGTTAAATTTGTGCACTGGCACTTTTTGGCTGCCGTGAATGAGGAGACTCATGTTCCAGTGCGTGAAGCTCCATTATTCATGGTCGCTGCTCCTCAAGCACTTTTGACATGTTGTCGGCCTCATCCAGTGCATTTCATGGGTAACAGCGACTTGCTCTATAATTTTAAAAGGAAAGTTTGGCAATGGAAAGACATTGCTTTTAAAAGCCATTATAAGTCATTAAGGCTCCATCAGTTAAATGAAACTGGAGAGTTTTTCTTCCTTATGTCACAAGATTTGCAATCCTTGACTTTGACATTCTGCCTAAATTAATGGAAGGCCTCTTAAGAACAATGCCCCTGGAAAATTTGACGTCAATCATGAGAAATTAACAGAACATTTCCCCAAGGATTTTTTATTCCAATGCTTTATGACAATCTAGTACGCAGACTTCCAATAGTCCACTGCTCGCAGGCAAATTGTTCATATCCTACGACACGTGCTCACAGAATTGGGCAATAAATTTTGCACTGGTTAATGCAATTCCAAGTCAGGCCCTTCCTGGAGTTTGTCTGGAAGCAAAGAACCAAGAAAATCACACTTACCTGGTCAATACAATAAAGGCCTTTGACTCCCCATTCTTTTTGGATCAGCACTTTGGGCAGGTTGCCAATGCCAGCTATTTGAGAGACTCCGTTCCTGTGGTCGTAGATTATAGACCATAGAACCCTACAGTGTAGAAAGAGGCCCTTCGGCCCATCGAGTCTGCACCGACCATAATCCCACCCAGGCTCTACCCCCATATCTCTACATATTATACCCACTAATCCCTTTAACCTACACATCCCGGGACATTAAAGGGGCAATTTCTTAGCATGACCAGTCAACTAACCCACACATCTCTGGAGGAAACCGGAGCACCCAGAGGAAACCCACGCAGACACGTTGTTCATGGTTGGTCTCCAGATATTCCTTCCAGTGGTGGAACATTGACTCTAGAATTTCAGGCCCTTTGTTTTGTCGTGACAGAAGATCATTCTCCACTTCTGTCACCTTCCACTTCCTGTCCAGGAGGCTGTCGGCTCTTTGTTAAGTGTGAGGATTTTCAAACAAGGGCAGGAGTCAAGTCACAGGGCCACGATGATCCAACTGAAAGATAGCATAAGCTTGATGGACCAAATGGCCTATTCTTGTTGCCATGCCTCTGTTAGTGAATCTACTGGATGTGTCACCATGTCATGCACCCACTGGCCAATTGACTGAACCTTAACCAGGAACCAGCAACCCCTTGTAAAGGCAAGAACTGGAATTCTACTTTTAACACCTTAGATTGAGTCCCAATGATGGCTTTCCACCCCCTCCCCACAGAAAAATAACCCATCAACAACAAATTGAAACAGAGCTATTTTTGTTTTCAGATTTCCTTTGAATCCAAATTGTTTTAATATTAGGTAACTACACACTCAGTAGTGTGCTTCAATCATCCTATACTGTTAAATAATCCTTTTATTATAAAACAGCTACTGGAAAGCAGTTTGGGACAATTAAAATGAGCCCTATGGTGTCATTGTAAAAATGCCAGGAATGTGTTTAGACTGGAAGTGCAACGGAATTCCTGTGGTAACTTCCCCACTTCCAGCAAAGTTACAGCAACAGACCAGAAATAACTACAAAAAAAACTCCCAGCTTATAAACTGGAAAGGCCTGTGTGTTCGTCACATTCCTCTGGGGGGGGGGGGGGGGAGGGACCTATCATCATTTATAAAGCAGGAAAGGAAATATTGAACCAAGGACAGTGTTCATTCACCTCCTCACTGAAACACCTTCAGGCTTTTACACTGCTTTTAACAAGCTACATAACTGATTATGTAAACAAATCTTTCAAAAGTTGCAGGACAGGTTAAAAAGGCAAATGGGATCCTGAGCTTGCTAATCAAAGGTAAAGAGAACACATTTTTTAAAGAAGTTTTTATTCCTTCCTTAAAGTTAAAAAACTAATATGCAAAGTGCACAGGGCAAGCCCTTAATCTATCTCCTTGCTTGCTTCAAAAAACAATTCAAATTGATTTCAATTCATGGTTCCCACAAGACAGGCATATAAGATCCAAGCATTGCCAACTGAAAATGATCTAGATCTGACGTTTGGAGCAGAATTTTACAACCTTGCTCTGGCAAGATCATAAAATCCCGCCCGAGACCAACAGAGATTTCTGTTCTGCAACCCTCGCTTGCTCCGATTCCGGGACTGGTGAGGTGGTAAAATGCCAGCCTTGATCTTAGCCAAAAGGCCAAGAAGCATTCCTTTTTAAAAAATTTTTACCCTACCCTTAAAGTTACAAAGCCAATGCGCAGAGTGGACTGGGCAAACCCAAATCCATTCTTTGCTTGCTCCAAAACCCAAATTCAGAATCCAATTGAATCCAATTCATGGTCCCCACAAGAGATAAACAAAATCCAAGCTGACAAGATGAAACATTGCATCCCATCTTGGGCTTGATTCGACACTTCATCCTTGCCAAAAGGCTGAGATGACTTTGAAAAATCATCATCCTACGGGTATTCCCAAAACAAGCCTTGCGCCAAACAGAGAATGTCGGGAAATCTCAGCAGATCTGGCAGCATCTGTAAGGAGAGAGAAATAGAGTTCATGTTTCGAGTTAGCCTGACTCTTCATCAGAACTGAAAGAAAAACTTTTGTTAGTTATTATACTGTCGCTGGAAAAGATTGCAACAAAAATGTAGCAATCTGATGAACAAGCGATAGATGACCCGGGCAGGGGGGCAAGTGTTTTTGCATTGAGACAAAAATATATGGGATATAACGAAGGAGGTTAAAACAGAGGAGAATGGTCACAGTTTAAAGTTGCCGAACTCGGTGTTCAGTCCTAAGGACTGTAACGTGCCTAATCAGAAGTTCAGCTGTTACTCCTGCAGCTTGCATTCACTGGAGCATTGCAGGAGTCTAAGCTTAAAGTGGCAAGCGACGGGAAGACTGTGATGATGTTTGCGGATTGAGAGAAAGTGTTGCACAAAGCAGTCATCCATCTGGCTGCCTCAGCCAAGGAGCATTGAAACTGCAATGCAGGAGGATAAGATAGCCCCTCACAAAAAGGGGAACAGCAGCTTCAGACAATCATAGTCCCCCCACTTCTTCTCCCCACCCCCACCAAGACCACCACTTTATGTTGGCAGAGTTCTTTCTCCATCTACCACAACCAGGACAAATCCTCAGGAGTAAGATCAAGTGAATCATCTGAATGTTATTCGCTGATGTATAGCTCACTCATCTCAAACGTATCCTGTCAGAACTATAACCAAACCAGCATTGGTGTTCTGTGCAGAAGGCATGAATAACTCAGTCCATCCATCGGCAGAACATAGTGATGACCAGTTACATTCACTGCCACAGGCAGGACTGCCTCTAAAAGAGCTCAAAGTCCAGCTTCCAGAATGCAGCTCTGTTTTACATTACAACACTGCCACTGCACCTGGTCCTACAGTACCGATGTTGTAATTTAAAGGTGGGGGCATAAAGCATTACATAAGGATCTAAAAGTCCCCTCCTCACTCATCTCTATCTACTGTTGAGAAGTACAAAAGTCCTGCACTTGGCTGATCCAGAGCCAATGGTCATTATCAGTCACTTCTCTAATTAAAAAAAAGTGGGCATTAAATGGTGAGTGACATCATTATGTCAGGTACAGTTACAATGGCAATAAGCAGAAAATATGAATTCTATGTCAGAAATTCAACTAGGCTTAAAACTGAAGGTGACATATTCTTGTTGACTGTGCTTATGTAACTGATGACTAAAATAGGCCATTTATATAATACACTACAGTGTATAGGGAGGCATGAAATATCAGCCAGCTTGTTGCTGCAGGCTGGCATGAGTTTTTTTAGATGTGACTATCCAAAATATCAAATCTACAACTTGACAAAATGAAAGGATTGCAGTACATTTTTATCTGTTTGCAGACACTGCATTTCCATCTGATTCTATAGTTTGCGTTGACTGTATAATGTTGAGTTACGTCTTTTTTGAATCTGATTAAATCCTGAACTTGTGGAAGCAGAAATGAACTGCAGTCGAGTATAAATGTATTTTGTTTTCACATTCTCTCACAAAGGCATTAACCAGGGTGGCACAGGGGGCACAGCTTTTAGAACTGCTGCCAAGGACCCAGATTCAATTCTGGCCTCGGGTCCTGTCTGAAAGGAGTTTGCACATTTTTCCCGTGTCTGCATGGGTTTCCTCCGGGTGCTTCTCCCACAGTCCAAAGATGTGTGGGATAAGTTGATTGGCCATGCTAAATTGACTCTAGTGTAAGGGGATTAGCAGGGTAATATGTGGGGTTGTGGGAATAAGGTCTGGGTGGGATTGTGATCAGTGCAGACTTGATGGACTGAATGGCCTCCTTTTGCACTGTAGCAATTCTATGATAACCCTTACTTGGGTGTGGCTTTATAGGCACTGGCCATCACAAAAATGTCACTTTTCAGATTATTTGATCTCTGGGATCCTAATCCTTACCTCATCTGATGGAAGGAACAATTCATTGCAAAGTGATGAGGCAGTGAGATAGGGAGAGTCTAGGATACTCTTAGCAAATTTTGTATGCCCACCTCTGATGTTAAGTGTGGAGGTCAATTATAGCACTATTCATTTCTACACCTCTCCATTTTCCTTTATGATTCACTCAAATGCCCACCTTTTTTAATCAAGACTTTAGACATCCCCTCTTAACATCTTATCCTTTGGCTTGAGGCCCATTTTTATCAGATTGCACCCATCTCTTGGCAAGCTGAAACTGTTTCCTTTTCATCTGCTCAAGATTTAAGCATCAATAATTGCCATTGTACAAGTAAATACTTTACAAATCAATTCCAGACTGAGGGAAAGAGACAAAGACTGGAAACCTTATGCTTTGAAAATGGCAAGGACTTGGGAACCAGGGAGCCAAACATGAATTGACGAAACAGCAGGGGGAACATACAAGATAACAATGGTGTGTTGCAGCAATGTAGGATGGAGCTTTTCCACAATGGAGAGGAGCGAGGGGAGGAGAAAGCCTACAAAAGACAACAGATGTTCCACAAAGAATTCAATTCGAGGAAAATTTTGATCAAGGAGATGGAGAGGTATAAAAATTAAAGAGCAAAGGCTGTGCAAGGTCTATAAATATTAAATCACTCTATAGCTAAGCAGCTGATGTTCTTTTATTGATATGCCACAGGCAACATTCTGTGTGACCTCTAAGACTAACAAGAACTAAAGGTCAGGCTTGGAGGTTGACAGAAACAAGCAAAAGGAGTTTTGATTTGGAAATTAGGCTGTCTGATGTTACTGCATGAACATTGAACAGACTGGAACCAAATTCCTTTGCTCGCTTTCTGAGCAGAAGTGGTTAGCCAGGATAATGTCATCATCAGATCCTCTTGTGCTAAATGCTAGTCCTAATCCTAACTTGTTATTAATAAGAACAAAACTCTCCCAGACACGGTTGTGGGACCAGGCTGTGTTATTTCCAAAATAACAACAGTGACTATGCTTGAAAAGGACTTCATTGGTTGTGAGGTATGATGGGGCAGCCTGAGGACAGGAAAGTTGCTATACGAATGCAAACATATCCCTCCTGTAAGAACTATGTTGTTATTAGTGTTAGTGAGTTCAAGAGATCTAATTCTCATTTCAGCCCAGCAGTGTATTCTACTGAGTTACCACCAGCAGAAATCCTATCACTTAGTCAACATGGATGGAGGACAGTGAGGAATAGTCCATTCCATGAGAAATCCAGTGCCCTTAAGAACTGAATTGGACCAAATTATTCCAGATGTGCACACTGTCCCTGACCAACCTGGTCTGTATCATCAACATAAGTCTCCTCACACAGCACACAACAGAGGAGCATTCTGCACCCCTCTGGACAAAGTAGCACATGAGGCCTTGGCAGCACAGCCAGAAGTAGATAACATCAGGCAAGCATTGCATTCCACACTAAAAACCACTGCCACTCCCTAGAATCATAGAATCCATACAATGCAGAAGCATTCGGCTCATTGAGTCTGCACCAAACACAATCACGCCCAGGCCCTGTTTACTCTGCTAATTCTCCGACACTCAGGTCAATTTAGCATGGCAACCAACCTAACCCGAACATCTTTGGCATGTGGGAGAAATCCAGAGCATCTGGAGGAAACCCGTGTAAATTCCACACAGATTGTGATCCAAGGCAGGAGTTGAACTCGGGTCCCCGGCCCTGTGAGGCAGCAGTGCTAACCACTGTGCCGCCCCCCTCAATTCCATAGGATGGTTCTCAATCTGAACCACTCAGTAAAAGATAATGTGGTATAGGATGTGCAGTGAATATTATATCAATGCAACACGCCTCATAGAATTATAGAATCTCCAGCATGGAGACAAGCCCTTCAGCCCAAACAGATCCATCCGACCAAAATGCCCATCTAAGTTAACCCCATTTGCTTGCATTTGGCCCATATCCCTTTAACCCTTTCCTTTCCAAGTATCTGTCCAAATGTCTCAACACATTGCAATCGAAAATGAAAGTGCAATGATACTTTAAAAATAGGAAACAAGCGTCTCAGTATGCAAAATATTTCTCGTGTTTTACAGGCTGACGAGGATTCTGCCACCTTCTTAACTTTCAATCTGTTCTCTGCCCTTGAGAGAATTATTTCTCGGAATTCCTACACTTCACTCCCTGAGGGGCTTTTTGCCCTTTCTCTGAAAAACAAAAAGCAATTTGATTTATTCCTTAGCAACGAAAGTGCAAAGGGGAGGGGGGCTGGTAAAAGACTGGCGTCTGCCTGATTAAGCAGAGATGCCAGAACAGAATGAAGCAGATGGAGCCTCGGACCACCAATAAATAGCAGCTACCGCTGAGCATGTGGACTGCCTTGTCCTATCTGCTTGCTGAGAGAGGGCGGGGACTGCCCTCTGGTAGAGGCTGCGAAATGAATGTGAAGTTATGGTCTGGTTTTTAACTCTTTGTCTCTACCCATTGCTGCCGGCAGACTTGCTGTTAGTGAGCAAGGGGGCAGAAAGAGTTAAACTTTGGAGGCGGTTGGGGGGGGGGAGTAACTTCAAACCATAGTGTGGCAATTACAAGTGAGGTGACAGCTGTATGCTAACGGAAGCTATTGTGTGGGACTAGAGGCATGAACAGCGGGCAGGTGGCTCTTGTGGGTCTGACACGCTTCTACAACAGACAGAGCAGCGTCGGCATTCAGAGGGGATAGCCAGACACAGAGCGTCTCTCCAAAAGGCTAAGGGGACAAAGCTGCCCCAAAGGGCTTTTCCACACCGCATCAAGATTATCGCTGCAACTGAAACCCGGACCGCTAGCTTCCTCCAACCACTATATTTTTTTTTGCTTTGGGCGATGCATTTATGATTTTAAAAAGATAAGAACTTTCTGAGGCTTCCTCGTCTTTCCTGAGTTTTGGTTCCAATTCTCTATTCTCCTTGTATCTTTGGGGGAAACAAAAACAAAATGAAGATTTTTGGCAGACTCGATTACACATTGGTGAGTTGGTAAATTGGGCGGGATGTCAACTAACTCAAAGCCTCATTCAGACAGGGTGAACATGGAGCCCTATTAGAGCGCGTCCTGGCTGCTGTAATCGCGGCTAATAACAAAAAGAATTACTACTTCCTTAATGCAAAATGAAAATTTGCTATAATTAGTTCGGTTTTTAAAAAAGCAAGAGAGAGGCACAGAATGTTTAAAGTGTGTTTTCTACTGATGTAATAAATCAATTGTAAATTGGCAACTATGAGTTTTTAGCTGCGGTCCACAATAAAATATTGTGCCTGTTACTGGAATGCCTTAGTTGTTGTATTTGGTAATATATTCTTTGCTGTTATCTCCTCGCTACACGAGGAAGCAGTGTTTCTTTTGTGTAGGAGACGCGTGGGCATTGCTTTAAACGCTGCCAGATTTGCAAATCCGAGCCACAGTTAACATTTAACGCACGGATCCTATGCAGTCGACCTGATCAACATTTGGCGAACGCTTTCTCACTGAACGTTTTAAGTTTCTTCATTCTGGTGGAAACTGACATTCCCACAGGATCAGCCTTTCCGGAGCTCAGTCTGGTGGATTCCGGGGATGTATTAAGAAGGGATGTTAAATAATCTTCATTTTGTTCCCTCTAGAGGGACTGAGTTTCAGTTTGGTGAAATCGGACTCCTGCTTAGAAAAATCCCATCAGTGCTCAGAACTTTAGCATGTTGAACTGGCTAATAGATAGGTCCACTTCGGCCCCATATTTCTATTTTCGCGCTCTCTCTCTCTCTCTATGTCACTTAGTCGTACCAGGGCTGCAATAGCAATTGACTGAGAAATTCTGCTCCAAGGTTTTCTTGCTGCCAGGTTTTGCCAGTTATTTGAATGTAACAAATGTGATTACAGAGCCTGCAAGGCTACGGACCCGACGCTGGGGAGAGAAGTTAAAATGAGCGGCTAGATTTTTTGTCTTTTTTTTTGGCCAGCGCAAATACGATGGGCCGAATGGCCTCTATCTGCAGTGTTAACTTTTCAGTGATTCTTATGGAAGAGGCTGTCGAAGGCATGTGGAGGACACAGAATTGTGAGAAGGAACCAGATGACATTGTTTGATGTTTGTGAATGGTGAACGTGAATGGTTCCGCGGTGGGCAACCTAGTCTTTTAACTGTTTATCATAGTTTGAGGCGGGCTGGGGGGGGATTAGTACTGGGGGAATAAGCATCCGTGGTATCACTTATAAAGAAGTCAAATTAAAAATGCCTGCCTCTTTCCATTAATAATAGATGAGATGAAGGATCTGACCTTTTTTAATACATGGAGAGGTAAAGGGCAACGTTTTTTTGTCTCCTTGTTGACAGTGCTCGTCTTGCTGCCGGCCTTGTTTGATCAGATTAGCTCTCATTAGCATTGCTTGGATGCGTTTGTGAACATATCTAATGAGATGGGTCCGATCACAATATGTTTTTTAAGTAAATGAAATGGCATGCCCTGAAATTTCAGCACCATGGCTAGAGGAGATCGCAGTCCCATTGTATGTTAGGATTCCCTTTGATCTGGTTAAATACCTGCTAATGCGACATGTAGTTCGCTTTTAATTTTCTTTAGTTAGGCTACTGACTATTTCCAGCGGATTGACAGATTGGATTTTTATTTTAAAAGATTGTTTTGGTGTGTGCGTGTGTCAGCTTCTGTTGTTCTGGAAAATTATTTCGTGAACACAGGAATTAGGAGATTCAACCTTTTCCAAAGTTTCATTTTCTGCTGTGAAAGTGATTCGCTCTCTCTCACGCCTACAAACAAAGTCTGTCACGCTGGGTGCTTTTTCTATGCAGACGCCACCATTGTGAGATCACACAGTGAATCTTGACAAGGTATCCGGCCCCAGGGTGTCCCATGGTCGAGCCCGATTCCTGTCCTCAGCCGGCATTCACGCATGGACGGTGTTCAATGATAGCTATTAGAATCTGTTATTGATTCCTTCTCCCCCTTTCCCAGCTCTTAAGACTAGCTGAACACTCACTAAGTTGAGGTGATCAATAGTAGAATCTAACCTGGGACCATCTGGTTTGTGAGACACAGTGGCAGGCAGCACAGTGTGTTATTCACTGAGCCATTAAGGGATCTTTGTTACTTTAAATGTAACCAGGAACCTCAGGATGCAGATTCCTGACTAATAGCCCCATCTGGTGGCTGCTGTCAGTGTGAGCATTGCATTTTTGGGCTGACAGCATAATAGGCATTTCTCAACTCTTCTTCAAACAAAAGTGCCACAGGAGCTATTATGCCGCATCCGATAAACAGCATCTTTTGGTAATGCAGCACACCCTCACGAATGCATTGAAGCATCAACATAAATTATGTACTCAAGTCCAGGAGTTATATTTTGAACCCATGCCTACTGATTTAGTGACAAGAGCGCTGCCACTAAGGCAAGCTGAGTAGAACAAGGCCTAGCTGTCAGCAAAACAGAGCACAAGAATATACAGGAGTTCTGATTCAGCTATGGGGTGGAAGAGGCTGCAGGGATAAGCAGAGGCCATGGAGAGGTTCGCTAATCATTCAGTGCATTTCAGGGCAATCATTTTAAGTGAAGTCGTGGTGATGGGTAGTGGACTTAGTAAAGTCTAGAATGTGAGCAAGATGAAATGTGAGCAGTGGAGTTTTGAAATAGTTGGAGTGATGCAGAATGATGCTAGGAAAGTGGACGAGATTGGCAGAGAAGTCACCCAGAGGAAGGAACAGAGCCAGTTAATGTAGCAGAGATGGAAGTATATATTCTTAATATTGGAAGGGATGTGGAGTTTAAACCATCATCTGAACAACAAGGTTATGGAGCAATTAAGCTTATTTCAAACACAAAGGAGAGTGATGGAGTTGCTGGCATGGTTCCAAATTTTTTTGTGGGCTGAGTAAGATCAATAATTCAGTTAGAGAAAACAGATAAGCAATCTAAATCACCAAGGCAGTTGTAGTATTGAGGCAGGTGAATCACATAATCCAAATAGTGCCAAAGGTGGCCATTCAGCCTATCAAATCTGCACCACCCACCATCCAAGCCCTATCCCTATAACCCCTCATATTTACTCTGCTAATTCCCCCTGACACTAGTGTCAATTTAGCATGGCCAAGCAACCTAACCTGCACATATTTGGAATGTGGCAGGAAACTGGAGCACCCCAGGAAGAACCGGACATAGACGCAGGGAGATCTTGCAAACTTCACACAGTTAGTGACCTGAGGCTGAAATTGAACCCAGGTCCCTGGCACTGTGAGGCAGCAGTACTAACCCTGTGCTGCTGAATTTATTGACAGAAGCAGAACCTACTCCTGTTAGTCACAAGTATGAGAAAAGTTAGAATGAACCATTGTTTTGTTTCTCTAACCCTTTCCAATATTCAGATGTATCCTTTGCTGATACATTGGTCATCAAGCCATGTGGATGATAACAATGGATGACAACATCACCAACCTTTGAAAGGCTAATTTTGATATAGTCGAATGTCAAAGTATTTGTATCCATTACAAATGCACTTTTTTCCCCTTCCACAGGACTTCTCATACGATGATTCCAAAGTTGAGTTCAATATTGATGCTCCTAATGGGGTGGTGATGGAAGGTTATTTGTTCAAGAGAGCGAGCAATGCCTTTAAGACGTGGAACCGGTATGTGATGTTTCCCCTTGTGTTTCTAAACTGGGAGAATTAAAGGTGTATGTTAGATAATAGCCTTTGGAACTTTGCAATCAACACTGACAACTGAACTACACTTAGTTTTCGGGCTTAGCATTGGTGTAACTTTAAGTTAAGGTGTAATTGCACCCTACACCTAGTAATCATTTCAGAAACATCATCTACTTTTTCAAGCTGGTTTCTGCAAGAAAATTTGATTCAGTCAATTTTCACCCAAATCCAATATCCATTTACTGTATTCAACACAACTTTCAGCATTCCTTTAAGACCATGTGACTAATTCAATTTAATATTCATTCTATATAAAGTATCATCATTGAGAATTTGCACGTTTCTGGACCTCATCTTGTGTCAATCATAGTGTCTCGCTGATCAACCTTTGTTATTAATAGGGGCTTAAATTTTGGAAATCTATCTACTCAGCAGAGGAAATATGACAAATATATGAGCATACATTTTTAAGACATTTCAAGGATACAAGGACAGAGTAATAGATCCTCAAGTGTGCATCTGAATTCCAGCTATGGTTGATATTTACACTCTGAGAAGGATAGGCTTTGCCAGTTTGGGATATGTTGACCAGACCAAAGAAAATGGACAGTCATTTTCTGTCCATGCCAAGGAGAAAACGGTTGTCAGTATTCCTGGAGATGTCTAAAGGCTGCACCATCTTATGAGTTGACCACAGCATCTTGTTTGAATGTCTATTTGTAATTTTAAAAAATGGGTTCAGTACCCACAGAGTTGCACTGAGGGAGTGCACTTCTGAATTTCCTGTGTATATTTGGCAGGTTTTCACATTGGAATTCTTACATGGCAAATTCTAAAGATGCTTGATCTTTTGAAGGTTGCTCTAAGGGGTATGTCCCAACCTCATTATTCCTGCCCAACAATTAAAACAGGATACTCAGTCAGTTGCACATGTTTTCCTATTTCATTCCTGTAACATTTCTCACCCAGCTGAAATGAGAATTTCTGGGCTTCCCTGTTGCATGCTTGAGAATGGATTCTCAAAGATTAGGTTGACAATATACCTGGGATGAAGGGGTCATCTTATGAGGACAGGTTGGATCTGTTTCTGTTGGAGTTTAGAAGATTGAGAGGCAATTTTATTGAAATGCGTTAGATCCTGAGGGGCCTTGATGGAGTGGATACTGAAAAGATGCTTGTGGAAGAGACTAGAACTATGGGCCACAGTTTAAAAATAACGGGTTTTTCATTTAAGATGGAGATGAGGGGATTTTTTTTTGAGAGTCGTAAATCTTTGGAGCTCTCTTCCCCAGAGAGCAATGGAGACGGGGTCAATAAACATTTTGAAATCGGAATAGATTCTTGACTAACAAGGGAGTCAAAGTTTATTGGTAGTAGGTGGGAGAGTGGACTTGAAGTCACAATCAGACCAGCCATGATCAAATTAAATGGCAGAGTAGACACGAGATCGATTCCCGCTCCTAACTTACGTGTTCACATGTAATATAATGCCAAATATATCCTGCAGTGGGTGAATATTTTCACTGTTAAAAGATACTGTATGTTTATAGAGGATATATACAGAGCCCTCATTATGGAGGCTCAATCAGCCAAAGGTCAAAAATAAGACCAGCAAGGAATATGTCAATTTGCTGATGGTTTCCTATCAAGCATTTAAGCCTCTACACTCAAGTCTGTTTTCTGCATTTCCAGGATAGGCAGTTCCAAATTGGGAGCTTTTCCTCTTTATAACACTCTAAAGGAAGAAAGTTGTTTGTCTTTGTCATTGTAACTAGAAGAGATTTCAGCCTTGTATCTTTCTATTTGTGAGTATGCTGGCAGTTGAATCCAGTCCTATGGCAGTAATATATCTATCACTGGAGGCTGCCTTCACACTTGCTTTGTTCTGCTGTCCCTTCAGACAGCCACCAATTAATCCTGTCGACATGGGTAACCGGATGGTTTGGAAAATTGATATCTCATTTTTTTCTATTCTTGACGTATAGGTTATCGTTGATAGAAGACAGCCATTAGCTGATAGCAGTAGAAATCCTTTATGGCCCATCCTGACCTAAAGCTGAAACTGGTTTAATAGGAACTGCCATGTTGTTGATTTCAGAACCTGAGAACTTTACTGCACCAGAACTTTTTTTTTAAGTTTCCTTGCATTTGTTTAGCGATGAAATATATCTGATGGTGTTTAGCTGTTATTTTTTTCCTTGAATTTTTTTTCAGGAGGTGGTTTTCAATACAAAACAGCCAGCTGGTCTACCAGAAGAAGATGAAGGTATGAGGTCCACAGTGTGATCTTTACTTGGTTTTTCAGAGAGATAATTTGCTCCTTGCCTGAGCTTTTAAGCTAGGCCTCAGTGCTTTGCGTCCTAGTTAATTAAGCTCTTTATCTTGCTTTGCTGAGGTTATGAGATCTTTGTGGACTCAGGGGTTTTGTTAGCAGTTAGTCAAACCTTGAGCTAGAAAGCCGGATAAAAACAGGGCATCTGGCCCAAAGAAAATCTATACATTTTGCCCACACCTTGCCTAAAATAAGCTCCCATGCAGCGATGCTTGTTGCAGGAGCAGGGAGTATTGCTATCATGTGGGAGTTTGCGATCCCTCAACAATAAGGCAACATGGGAAGGTCAACAACTGGTCAAAGAGGCGGGAAAAAAATGGAAATACACCTGCACCAATACATCAATAATAATCTTTAATATTTCTGAAAACTATAGCTGTAATTCTTCATTGATTGAATCTATGATTTGACTTCACAGTTATGCCTGTAACATTCAGTGTGTGTGGGAGTGAGGAGAAAAGATAACACTGAGTTCACCCTTTCAGATAGATTTGAGCAGTGCCTTTTATTTTCAGATGTCTATGGTAAAGCTTTCTTTCCCTTTGTACTTTTCCCCTCTAATTTGACTGGTACTGAGCTATGATACCAGGCACACCTCCTGTACTTCACCGTTCTTCATGTGTAGGTCCAGGTTTTGAGTATCATTGAACTATTTTACATCATAGGATATTGCAAGCAAGATCAAAGCCTCGTTTTTCAATTGTTAAGGTCTGACATAATTCTGCTGCTAAGCCCTAAACCATCACCTCTAGCTTCAACAATTCCAGTGTTTATGGAGGGTGGAAGATGGGAGACCTGAAACATGAGGTCATCCACAACTCTGCTCCTTTATCCTTAATCATACCGTGCCATTCACTCATATACTTACTGGCCTAATTAGTTCCTAGCCCACCAAAATCTTTACTAAAACAAAAATCACACTCCTATTTCTGTAATTCTCTTAAGCCCCACAGCTCTCTTGTGTTCTCCCAAATCCATTTCTTGTGGATTCTCCAATTCCTTCCCTCCACTGCTGATGATCCATGTTAACTTGGCCCCTGGCAATGGAATTCCCTTCCTAAACCGCTCCACTTCTCCAGCTCTCTCTTCCTTTAAAGGGTTTTCCAACAACCTACCTCAATAACCAAGCTTTTGGTCACCTGTCCTAATTTTTCCACATCTTTGATGGGACGTAAACATTGTCAGCTAGATCAGCATTTGTTGCCTATCCCTAATTGCACTTAAGAAGGTGGAGGCAAGTCCTTTTTTTGAACCACTGCAGTCTATCTGCCGTGGGTACATCCACAGTGCGGTTAGGAAGGGAGTTCTAGAGTCTTGACTCAGCAACAATGAGGAAATGGTGATTATAATTCCAAATCAGGTTAGCAGTGGCTTGGAGGGGCATCTTCAAGTGGTGGTGTTCCCATGCACCTGCTGCCCTTATCCTATGGCTGGTATGACTTATGCTATTAAATGAACGTTAGCAAGTTGCTGCGGTATATCTTGAGTAGTCTATAACATACACGCACTGTCACTGAAACTCTACCATCTTGCCCGCCATGGAATTGGAGCAGGCAAGGGTCCAATCACACAAATCTCTGTTGGCCTTGAGCAAGGCTGTAAAACCCTGCCCTGTACATCAGTAATGGATACAGTGAATGTTGAAGGTGATGAATGGGATGCTAATCCAGTGGGGCTGTTTATCCTAGATGGTGTCAAGCTTTCTAAGTGTTGTTGGAGCCACACTCATCAAAGTAAACAGAAATATTTCATCACACTCTTGATTTGTATCTTGCACAATGGGCTGGCTTTGGGAGGTGTGGGGCGGGTGGTCAGTGGGGTGAGTTACTCACACATAACTCCCAGCCTCTGACCTGCTCTTGTAGCTACTGGCTGGTCCAGTTAAGCATCTGCTCAATGATAATCCCCTCCAGGATACTGATGATGGGAGATTCAGTAATGATTGAAAGTGCTTCTTTAGCTCAGTGTCACTTTTTATTTGATAGCCCTCTAAATTCCTATTACACTTTGGACCATTTCATTATGACAAAGGAGTTGTACATGTGTAAATTGTTTTTGTTGGTGTTGTAAAGCAGGTGAATAGCAATGGAAGATGGGCAGCAATCATAATCCTGCCAGCATCCATTTTACATACTATGAGAAGTGTCTACCTTAGCGAAACAGAACTGGCACCTTGCTGGAAGTAACAATTCATTATGTCCATTTGCCTCAAGCTCCTCACCAGCTTGCTGTGATTCTGGGAGTGGCAAAGAGGCCTTCCCCCCTGTAACCATCGCATGCAGCACTCACTCCAGGGTGCATCATAGTTCCTTAACAGAATTTGACAAGGCCACAACTCTGAAGTCTGTTCATCCTGCATATCATTTCCAGCTGTATCAATTGCCCATCTTGGGTGTTCAGTGTTGCTAGGCAGCAAAGATTATCACTAGGCATCCTGGGAAGAACAGAATAATATTAATCTGCAACCTTGCTAATCAGCTGCCCTAGGGTAATTTCTTTAGTTTGGAGTCAATGTTTATCTAGTTACATGTCCGTGAACTGCCTTTGGATACTTCACTCCATGTAGGCATTATACACACACACAGTATGTTGTCCAATAGGTTTCACAATGCAGGAGTTACCAAAATTAGCAGCATTTTTGATGGGACTTTAATTAGTGATTGGATGAAATTACCTTCTTTTCCTCGACATCCATGGGCCATCTGCTATTTTTGACAACTGTTCTGCTTTAACTTTCAGGATGCACTAACAGTGGTGGTGGACGATTTGCGACTATGTTCTGTCAAACCCTGTGAGGACATTGAGAGACGCTTTTGTTTTGAGGTTGTCTCTCCAAACAAGTGAGTGAGCAGCAGAAAATAGCCACTGCTATGCAGAATCTTGCCCCTGTCGCCACTTCTCCATCTGTGATCCTCAACAGTGAAGTTCAGATAATCACATCCCTGACAGGGAGATGCTCAATATCCTGGGTTTCACGATTCAGAGATTTGTGTGTGTATATTGAGGCTCTCTATTCCTGCATCCACTTTCAAATTGTACCATTTAGCTGACAGTGCCTCTCCACATTCTTCCTACCAACATGTGTCACTTCACACTTTCCTGCGTTAAATTTTATCCACCATTTGTCTGCCCATTTCACCACCAATCCTAAATTCTGCTGCTATTGGGAAGGCAATGTGCTGGATTATTAATCTAAAAACTCAGCTAATGTTCTGGAGACCAGAGTTCCAATCTCATCACGGCAGATGGTGAAATTTGAATTCAGTAAAAAAAATCTGGAATTAAGAATCTACTAATGACCATGAAACTATTGTTAATTGTCAGAAAAACCCATCTGGTTCACTAATGCCCTTTAAGAAAGGAAATCCGCTGTCCTCGTCTGGTCTGGCCTCCATGTGACTCTAGAGCCATAGCAATGTGACTCTCAGCTGTCCTCTGAAATGCCATTCAGTTCAAGGGCAATTTGGGCAATAAACATTGGCCAGCCAGCGATGCCCACATCCCATGAATGAATTTAAAAAATTTTCCTTCACAAAATTTCTGAGCAGAATGTAAATGATAAAATTGTGCCCTGTGTACACAAGTCCAGGTCATTAACACATATCAAAACCCTGTCCTCAGAGCTTGGGTACCAAAGTACTGCCAGCAGTAGCATTCTGTGCCTGAGGCTTGTTTCTTGGTTTCTGCTTTCTGATTTGGGCACATATTTCACCACACACACACAGACACACACACAGACACACACACAGACACACACACAGACACAGACACAGACACACACACACACACACACACACACACACGTTTGGATAGGTCTGGAGTCAGGCAATGATTGTCGAGAGTTTCGGCTTTCAAAATTTGTGCAAGTCAGGCATTCCTACCAACTTTATCTTGTGTCCCAATCCAAAGGGAATCTGATTGTTGTCCGAAGATAGAGGTTATGTTTGCAATTAGACTTCGAGAAGGAGGAGCAGTGGTAGAAACCATGGCCTTTTTTATTTGCCCGCCAGTCACTCAAGATTGGCTCGAAGATTGTCCTCTTCGATTTCAGGCCAAGAAACACAGTAGATTGCTCTGATCTCGTTCAGCAAAAGACAGCAGTCACCACCTTTTCATCATATGTGTGGGAATCATTTTGAATGCTCCATTTCAGGCATCAAAGGAACAGAAAATATATTATTGCTTCTTGCAGAGAGTTAATGTTGTCCAATCTATGGGTGGCGCGGTAGCACAGTGGTAAGCACTGCTGCTTCACAACTTCAGGGATCTGGGTTCGATTCCTGGCTTGGGTCACTGTGTGGAGTTTGTACATTCTTCTCGTGTCTGTGTGGGTTTCCTCCCACATTCCAAAAATGTGTGGGTTAGGTTGATTGGCCGTGCTAAAATTGCCCCTTTATTGTCTTGAGATGCGTAGGTTACAGGGACTAGCGGGTAAATATGTAGGGATATTGGGATAGGGTCTGGGTGGGTTTGCAGTCGATGCAGACTCAATGGGTTGAATGGCCTCTTTCTGCACTGTAGGGTTTCTATGATTCTGAATCTTCTAAGATTTTTACCTGACCAGGCACTTTCTTTTACACAGGAGCTGTATGTTGCAGGCGGACTCTGAAAAGTTGCGCCTCGCTTGGATTCAGGCAGTGCAGGCCAGCATTGCCACTGCATATAGAGAAAGCCCGGATAACAACTATATCAACGTAAGTCCCACACAGCCTTTCAGATCAACATCCCCTCACCCTCATGGTCATTTCAACAGTAATAGGAACCTTAGCCTTTTTATCTGTCCTCCAATCAGTCTGGTGTCAGCTGAGACTCCTTTAGTATCATTAGGGCCTCTGGGCTGTGACTTCAAGTCCCATTCCAGAGACTAGCTTAGGGGTTTTGTAAAAAAGGGCAAATTGAGC
Organism: Sphyrna mokarran; assembly: GCA_024679065.1. Taxonomy (NCBI): domain Eukaryota; kingdom Metazoa; phylum Chordata; class Chondrichthyes; order Carcharhiniformes; family Carcharhinidae; genus Sphyrna; species Sphyrna mokarran. The sequence continues at coordinate 19,995,672 of JAGIQG010000028.1, read as the reverse complement.
CGAAGCTATAAACCTCTATGACTCGATGAGTTGAGCAAAAAATCTGGACTCCTACTTACTGCAGTACTGAAGGAGGGCTGCACTGCCAGAGGTGCTGTTCTTTTGGAAGAGATGTTAATCTGAGGCCCGGTCTACCCCATCAGGTGGCCACTTACACTTCAGTCAAATTTGACACCTACTGCATCAACGTACAAACATTATAGCACACTCGGGCACAAACTATGTATTTGGATCTAAAGAATTCAAATTTCATATTGGTAAAGCAGCAAAAATAAAATCACAAATGATTCATTTTAAATCTAAGTGTGGGGACAGAATTTTCCTGTTGCCCTGGATCCCAGAAAAGAGTCAGAGGTTTACAAGCAATCACTAACCTAGAGACAGATTTTTCAGTGTAACAGCAATTAACCTCAGTTTGACCTCGCGATGTGCCTTGAGCTCTTATTCCATTGGGAATTATTGAGCAGGTAGAGCATTTGTGACAAACCAGATTAAAGACAACCTCAGCAGCAGCAAACAGTTTTCCTCAAGCTTTTACACCCATAAGGCAGTGGTTAGCAAGTATTGCACTGTAGGGATTCTATGATAAACACACCCCGTCTTATTATCTATAAGGTTACAGTGTGTGTTACATTGCCGACTGCTACTTCTGTCCGGCTGTTTGCTGTGCTGACAATTTACTTCAATGTTCTAATTCTACAACCTCACCTCAGTGCTAAGTACCCCAGGTGTGAGAGCTGACAGTATGACACACATTTAACTACCACACAGCCAATATTGCTAATTGTAAATCTGTCTCTCACTGATTTTCTCAATAGACTTGAGAAAAACCTGTTGCCAGTAAATACACTGGAAGAAAGCTAGAATTGGAGAGTGACAATGGGATCTTTTTATGTTCACCAGAAGAACAGGTGGCACCAGATGGGGGTGGCACAGTGATTAGCACCACTTGCCTTACAGCGTTGGGTTCAATTCCAGCCTCAGGTCACTGCCTGTTCAGAGTTTGCACATTCTACTCGTATATGTGTGGGTTTCCTCCGGGTGCTCTGGTTTCCTCCCACACTCCAATGTGTAGGTTAGGTTGATTGGTCATCATAAATTGACCCTTACATAAAATAAGGGGTGACAAAGCTTTGACAAAGAGTCATCTGGACTCAAAACATCAGCTCTTTTTTTCTCCTTAGAGATGCTGCCAGACCTGCTGAGATGTTTCAGCGTTTTCTCTTTCGGTTTCTAAATTGACCCTCAGGGTGGAATTTTACCGCCAAATGCGCCCGAGATTCGTACAGTCCCGTGGGGTGGGCATGCAGGTAATTTTCCAAAATTAGTGTCAGAGGGGTTAGCAGGGTAAATACGTGAGGTGTTATGGGGATAGGGCCTGGATGGGATGTTGTCAGTGCAGACTCTGGGCCGAATGACCTCCTTCTGCACTGTAGGGATTCGATGACTGTCTCATCCAGAAGACTGCACCCACAGCAGAGTGTTGCACTGATATGTCAGGCAAGTCTGTGTGCTACTTGTGGTATTACTTGTCAATGTTGCCTGCTAATATTCACAGACACATTATGTTACTAATGCGCTGTAAGTATATAACACATTATTGTGTCGCAATGTCCCGGAATATTTCACGCCAGGCTTTGAAGTGTAGTCACTGTGAGTTTGTGACATGATGAGAGTGAGCTGTTAGCGGAGCTCCCGGTGAGAACTCGGTGAGGGTACCCCCCGTTTGAAACCTGTTCCCTTGTTTTCCTGACAGAGGCTGGACAGAACAGCATCACCATCCACCAGCAGCATCGACTCAGCCAGTGATTCGCGGGACCGCAGCGTGAAGGGCGAGAGCATCCTCCAGCGGGTACAGGGGATCGCCGGCAATGACCAGTGCTGTGACTGCGGGCAAGCTGACCCTCGATGGGCCAGCATCAACCTGGGAATTACGCTGTGCATCGAATGCTCTGGCATTCACAGGTAAATACCCAGATTTCTAATTCACAGAATCGTGGAATTCGATGTAGACTCGATGGGCTGAATAGCCTCTTTCTGCACTGTAGGGATTCTGTGATACTAACTCACTGCCCAGTGAATTACAGTGCAAAAGGAAGCCATTAGGCCCATCATATTTGCACCGTCTCTCCAAATGAGCATCATGATTTAGTGCTTTTTCCCGTACCTCTGCACATTGTTTCTACTTGAAGGAGTCATCCAATCCCCTCCTGAAACAAAGAGAGAAGCAGAAGGAGGCCATTCAGCCCTTTGAGCCTGCTCCACCATTCATCATGATCATAGTTGATCATCCAACTCAATAGCCTAATCCTGTTTCCTCCCCATAACCTTTGATCCCATTCGCCCCAGGTGCTATATCCAGCTGCCTCTTGAATGCATTCAATATTTTGGCATCAACTACTTCCTGTGGTAATGAATTCCACAGGCTCGCCGCTCATTGGGTGAAGGAATGTCTGCTCACCTCTGTCCTAAATGGTCTACCCCCAATCCTCAGACTGTGATCCGTGGGTTCTGGATTCCCCTCACCATTGGGAACATCTTCCCTGCGTCTATTCTGTCTGATCCTGTTAGAATTTTATAAGTCTCTATGAAATTCCCCCCTCATTCATCTGAACCCCAGCAAAAACAATCCCAACCTAGTCAAACTTCTTGTTTGAACCTGCCTCCGCCACTCCTCTAGACAGTGCATTCCAGACCACCACCCCCCCACCCCACCCCCCGCAAATAAGTTCCTTTTCTCGCATCACATTTGCTTCTTTTGCAAGTCATTTAAATCTGTGCCCCCTCATTCTCAGTGTCTTTAAAAGTGGGAACAGTTTGTCTCTATCCACTCTGTTCATACCCATCAGGCTTTTGAACATGTTTCTCTTAATCTTCTTGTCCACACTCGGACATGATGGAGGACTTGTCTTTCTCATGTTTGGGCTTTCAGTTGACTTTTGGAAAAGTATTGAATCGATAGCAGTTAGAAGCCAGTAGAAAGCAGATGTATTTTCTTCACAGGAAGAGCAAATTAGAATGTGTGAGGAAAAAGAGTGAAAATTAGAGTCACTGTGGCAAAGAAACGGGGATCATAGAATCCTCCAGTGCAGAAGAAGGCGTTCAGCCCATCAAGTCTGCACTGACTCTCTGACAGAGCACCTTAACCAGGCCCTATCCCCTTAACCCTACATATTTACTCCACTAATCCTCCAATACATATTGGACACCAAGGGGCAATCAACCTAACTGCACATCTTTTGGAATGTGGAAGGAAACTCGAGCAGACACAGGGAGAAAGTGCAAACTCCACAGAGTCACCCAAGGCTGAAATTAGAATCATAGACTGTCTACACTGCAAAAGGTGGCCATTCGACCCATTGAGTCTGCACTGACTACAATCCCACCCAGGCACTATTCCCGTAACCCCACATATTTACCCTGCTAATTCCCCGATACCAGGGTCAATTTAGCTTGGCCAATCCATCTAACCTGCATGTGGGGAAAAAAGTCGGAGCATCTGGAGGAAACCCACGCAGACACAGGGAGAATGTACAAAGTCCACACAAGACAAGGACCTGAGATTGGAATTGAACCCAGGTCCCTGGTTCTGTGAGGTGCTGTGATAAATGGGGCATGCTCCCATTTTAGTATTTTAATAAAGATTGTAGTTTAGATATTATTTTTGTAATTTCTAACAAACTGTCAAGGTTTGGAAATTTGTTGCTACATTTCCAGTGTTAACAGTTCATGAGCCTTACGTTTACAAAGAGTACAGCCTGGGAGAGGTTTCTCTGGACTTGCTAACCACAGCACTGAAACTGGTTTCAGAACCTTTCAGATGTTTGCTTGGCTCCAGCTGGTGACAGTGCAGTGAAGTAAATCGCTTTTTTAATTTCCCCAGGGTGACCAATCACACTCGAAGCAGTGAAAAGATCAAACAAACAATATGTGATCTCTTGGTCACTTTGATTAAACAGTTTAAAGCAAGAAGTTTTTATTTTCTCAAAATCCATCAATTTTTTACTCAATTACGACTTTACTATTAGTTTTGATTAAGTAGCCAGCTGATCCCCTCAAGCTACTATGGCAGCAATAGTTCAGCTTTATTGGGAAACTGATTTACATCCACACTAGACAGTATGTATAACAGACTAAAGCTGTCTATTGTGCTGCAGTGAGTTTGGAGTTCTCATTAACTACTGATACTGTAGTAATTAATTCAGCACTGATTCGAAGGAGCTCATTGCCGGGTGAAAAATTGAGTGAAATTGAATTTGTTTTATACCACCTCCAATTTCTTTTATTGTTTCAGGCTCCTGGTTTGTCAGTGCCCCAATTCAAGTTAAAATGACCCCCAACATTATTAAACCAGCGGCCTCACCGGGAGAGTCACAGGGTGGCTGGGGTCGAGGTGAAAAAATGTCACACATTGTGTGTGATAGAGGTTGGAATCAGTAAAATTAACACCAGTCTGATTGGGAATGGGGATGATCGATGCCATGATTGGAGTCCAAGAAATGGGAACATTCAGCATCGCACTGAACACAAAGTATAGCGAAAAGAAAAACTGACCTTAGGGCTTTTATGGGGCTTTAGGGAAAGAGTGAGTGAGTTGGACTAATGGGAAAACTAAAGTTAAAGTTTATTTATTAGTGACAAGTAAGGCTTACACTAACACTGCAGTGAAGTTATTGTAAAAATCCCCTCCTTGTCTGTTTGCATCAATGCACCTAATCAGTACATCTTTCAGATTCTGGGAGGAAACTGAAACACTCAGAGGAAACTCACGCAGACACAGGGAGAATTGCAAACTCCACACAGACAGTGATCCAAGCCAGGAATCGAACCTGGCACTGTAAGGCAGCGGTGCTAACCATTGTACCACCATGCCCCAAGCTCAATCAAAAAACCAGAACAGACACCTGATGGACCGAATGGTCTTCTTGCATGCTGCATGACCTGATGATTGTGATTAGCTGAGGACGGGGCTAGATTCAAAAGTTCTCTTTCCCAGTTAACCAATATGGTTCATTTTCAAAGGTGAGAGCTAATAGCGAAGGTTGCACTTTTCAGCCCTTTGCTCAATGCGTAGTCTTATGATCCTGGAATATAAAGAGCCCATTATAGATTTAATATCTCAGAGTCCTGGTGTAGAGTTTAAGGTATATTACGTATACAGAGAAAGAATTCAGGCCAATAGCTCAGTGGGTCCCACAAAACTTTTCTATCTCGGAAAACTCTGAATTTCCCACTGCTCATTCTGTGCAAAGTACAAATTTGGAAAGCATACCTGCGGTGCTGTTTTGCTTTTGCAAATATCAATAATTGAAGTGTCTTTGATTCTTACATTGTTCCTTTTTTTTGTGATTTTATAAAAGGAGCCTTGGCGTCCAGTGTTCCAAGGTTCGTTCACTCACATTGGATTCCTGGGAGCCAGAATTACTTAAGGTAACTTGAGCTTTAGATCTTAATAAAATTTGCATCTCAGTCCATCTTTATTTTTAATCTGATTTATTTTTTGCTGCCTAAAATTAAAATGTTCCCTTTCAGTTGATGTGTGAGCTTGGAAACAACACCATTAATCACATATACGAAGGAAGATGTGGGGAACATGAACTGAAGAAACCACAGCCAGCAAGCACAAGGTCAGGTTTGAAATAATTCTCCCAGTCGATATCTCATTAAGAATTCTAGCCTTGTTCCCAGTAGACTGGTGATTAAGGTGCGGCCTCCTCTGCCAGATGGTGGTGGGTTGTCTGATTTGAGTCTACCTGCCACCCTGGGGATCTGCTGGCTATGTTTATAACTCTCAGATCCTTCCAAAATTACATTGATTTGCTTCAGACTCAGGGAGAGGAGCTCAGAGTGGCTTATCCACCAACCTACAAGCTATCTTGCAGTCACAAAGCAAGGCTTTGCAGTAGCTGTGGGGAATTTGGCGGCCTGCAGTGAACACAAACATCCTTTGATGAGGGGCTCTTTTCAAAAATAAATTATGTTGAAATATTGTCCTCTTGCTCCTGAAGATGCTGCCTCCTGCTGCGGGTTGGGGGGGTTGGTTTCGTTCTACAGAATTATATTATTGTTAGGACACCTGAAGGAGGACAGCATTCAAACCTGTTTTGTCTCTGCTGTTTCTTTGCATCAGCCCCCCTCCCCTACCTTCTCCCCAAAGCTCTGTCAATCTTTCTGTTCCCATAATTATCCATTTCCCTTTTGAAAGCCACAATTGAGTCTGCCTCCACTTCCCGATTTTTGTCTAATATTGGGTGGCACAGTGGCTAACACTGCTGCCTCACAGCGCCAGCGACCTGGGTTCGATTCTGGCCTCAGGTCACTGTCTGTGTGGAGTTTGCACATTCTCCCCGTGTCTGCATAAGTTTCCTTCCGGTTTCCTCCCATAGTCCAAAGATGTGTGGGTTAGATTGATTGGCCATACTAAATTGACCCTTATTATCAAGAGGTGTCTCCAGAGTAAATACTTGGGGTTATGGAAATAGTGGGATTGTGGTCAGTGCAGACTCAATGGGCCGAGTGGCTTCATTCTGCACTGTAGGAACTCTATAATCATAGGCAAGTGCCAATCACATGCAAACTTAAGCAATAAATATTTGTCTCCTGAGTGGGAGGTATCGCATGCTGTGGCCACTCAATGTCTCACCTTGCTGAAGGGACTCGGGCTGATTTTCCTTGTCCTCAGTCCATTGGGAACTTAGGAGCAGCATCATGTTCCTACTGATCCCCAGATTGTGATTAGTTCACGTGGTGCATCCTGAGATGAACCTGAGATTTTGCAGCTCACACAGAGAGAAAGTGTTAACAACTGTGCTGCAGGGAGCTACAACAAACCCTCTGAGAAATGTTTAATATCCCTGGATTTCTATCACCTTGTGTTCATACCCACCGTATGTGAATGGTTAGTGGGTGTTGTGGGGGATTGCGCATTGTTCTGATCGTTTCTCACACGTTTTTGCTTTAGGCAGCAGAAAGAAGCCTGGATCAAAGCCAAATATGTAGAAAAGAAGTTCCTTAAAAAGCTGCCCAATGCCGACGCTCTTACGGACCCCGAACGGAAACCGCGGCGGTGGAGTGTCAAGAAATGCCGACGGCACAATAGTTCCACCAAAGCTCCGGCCGCTCGGAGGAGGTATCGACAGGACACCGGCAGTGTGTCACCAGCAACATTCGCGGCAGGTAAAAACAAAATAACCCAAATTCATTTTTTTTCTCCTTTCTGTTCCATTCTGTGTGTGTGTGTGTTTTTAAATTACATCCCCTCCTTATCTGAAGGTGTGACTTGGCTACACAGGAATGAGCAGGACACCAGTACACTGTTCAAGTGGCTACTCCTCATGTGGGGACAGTCCAAGCTTTCAGACCACAAAGGGTTTTATAGCCAAATGATGTTCAACTCAGTGTGCATTTGATTGGGTCAATAACACAGAATCAACACCATTCAGCCTCACATGTCGGTGCCTCTATTTATACTTCATTAAAGCTTCCTTTCACCTCTCTACACTGGATCCCATCAGCATCTAGAACAATCCTCTGCTTTGCCTTGGAATGGAAACTGTGACGCCTTTTCCCACGGGTACTGAGGCAAACTATATCCCTATTTACTCTGGTGTTTAACCACTAATTCAATACAGAGATTTGGCTGGGATCTTCCTTTGTCACACAGAGTCATACTGAAGGTGCCAACCAAACGACAGGGCACTTGTCCCTGTGACCTTTTTAACAGCTCCAAATGACTCTTTCGTCATAGCCATCACTTATATCCAGTCCTTTCTAAGCTTCAATAATTCCAATAGTTTTGGAGAATTCTAATCTGAGGAACAATATAATTCAGATCATGCAGTACTCGTCTCACTGTAAAATAATGGTTCTAATTGATAATAAACTGAAAAGGATAATTAAGTAGATTGTCCAGTTTAAAAGCCAGTCCATAGAGCTTGTCTACAGACCCTGCACAGAGCTGACTAATGCCAGACAAAGTGGCAAAAGTGAAATCAGGATAAGAAATAAAAATGAAGAAGATTCTCTAGCCTTAATTGCGTTTGGTGACCATTCCAGATGAAAGCAAATATATGACAAGGTGAGGGCACATGATTGAATACTGACTGCCTCAAGGTGCACATGAAACCTGCCCATGGGGGTAGTGGTAATGTCACTGGACTAGTAATGCAGGTTAATGATCTGAAGACCTGGGTTCAGATCTCACCACAGTAACTATGGAATTTAAATTCAATTAATACATTTGGGATATAAAGCTAGTCTCAGTAATGGTGACTATGACAACTATTATTGTTTGTCATAAACTAACGTCCAAAGATGTGCAGATTAGGTTGATTGGACCATGTTAAATTGCCCTTACTGTCAGGGGGATTAGCAGGGTAAATGTGTGGGGTTATGGGATTAAGGCTTGAGTGGGATTGTGATTTTTACAGACTCAATGGTCTCCTTCTGTACTGTAGTGATTCTATAATTCTTTCCTTATCCAGTCTGGCCTATATGTACCTCCAGATCCAATACAGTTGACTCTTAATTGCCCTCTCAACTGGCCTAACAAACCACTCAGTCCAAGGGCAAATAGAGCTGGGCAATAAATGCTTCCCTTGCTGGTGATGCCCATATCCCATAAAAGAATGATGATGTGTGAATATTTGAAGGAGCAGAGCCCCCATGTGAGCCCACCCCCTTTAGGAAAACGGCCTTGGTGGGGGAGAGTGATTGGAGTAGAAATGAAAGTGATTGGTAGCATTAGCTTTGTTCCTCGCTCTGTTATCCCGCTTGGACTAATCACTGCTTTTCTTCTTCTGTTGGTCGTCATGGCGAAACGCAGCAGCTGCCCTGGAGAGGAAATTTCGAAGAGACTCCCTGTTTTGTCCTGATGAACTTGATTCCCTGTTCTCCTACTTTGACACAACAGCTGGGCCTCGTAGTAAGTATATTCTCAGGAATCCTGTATGCAGCACTGGCCACATACTAGCCTATGTGCTGGCTAAGTACACAGTGTATGCATATATCTTATGGTGCAGTAGAGGTCATTTGGCCCATCAAGTCTGCACAATCCCATCCAGGTTCTAACCCTGTCACCCCACATATTTACCCTGCTAATCCCCCCGACAGTAGGGTCAATTTAACATGGCCAGTCAACCTAACCCACATATCTTTGGACTGTCGGAGGAAACCAGAGCATCTGGAGGAAATCTACATTGACAAGGGAAGAGCGTGCAAACTCCTCACAGACAGTGACCCGAGGCTGGAATTGAACCTGGGTCCCGAGCATTGTGAGGCAGCAATGCTAACCATACTGCCCTGAATGCAGTAGTGACTGCACAGGCTGCAATTGTATTGATTGAGCTTCAATGCTGTGGTTTCCCTGCGTCCTTGCCCCTCACTGCCTATAATACTTGTCTCCTTGACCTTCCTTGTCAGTGTAAAGGTGCTAAACTTTATCTTGTTCTCTGTCTGCTGGCCCTGCAGGTTTAAGCAGCGACAGTGGCCTGGGTGGCAGCACTGATGGCAGCACCGATATCCTGGTCTTCGGCACGGTTGTGGACAGTGTCACAGAAGAAGGTAAGTCCCGTTTCCAATTACTTCCCAGCAGGGATGTGGCTCAGAAACACGGCTGAGGGATTCCGTGCTTTTGCTGGAATAAAATGCCCAAATGAGCTGTATTTCCCTTCAGCAACACACAAAGCATACAGACCTTCTCATGAATTTGTCTCTCAAAATGGCTTTTAAAAATTAAAATGTGATCACTTACGATCAAGTCTGGTCTACCTTCTTGATCACATGATGTGGAAATGCCAGCATTGGACTGGAGTGGACGCAGTCACAGCACCAGGTTAAAAGTCCATCAGATTTATTTGGAATCACGAGCTTTCAGAGCACCGCTCTGGACTCACTCGCTGAAGGAGCAATGCTCTGAAAGCTCGTGAATAAACCTGTTGGACTTTAACCTGGAGAGACTTCTTACTGTTCCTGATCACAGTCCAGTGACTCCTGCACCAAAATTACTTTAATGGACTGCACAGGATAAAGCTAGATTGTGATGCATCCCAAGACCTTTCTTGTAAATGTCATTGAGGAATAACCAAGTTGACAGTGCCTGTGTGGGATAACACCCAAAATGGTAAGCATCTTCCGGAGAGGAACGCACCCCTGATAATTTTTTTAAAGGAATTGTTACTCTTTTTTTTTTGGAACTTTTTCTCATTAAGAGTTGTGTTGAATTGACACAGTCTGTCAGCCCAGAATATGATATCTAGATTAATCGATCGTGCTCCCAGCCAGCAACACTGGAGTTTCTAGCCTGAATCACTCACTATTTTGTAACTGTTCACTGAAAGGGCTGAAAGGTCTTCAGCTGCAAAGAACAAAGAACAAAACAGCACGGGAAACAGGCCTTTCGACCCAACGAGCCCGCGCCACCACTCGATGTTCCCACTCCTACCCGTGATCTCTGTCTATGTTTATAGATCTATGGATTGAAACCAAATTTGAGACAATTTAGGGAGAATCTGTTCTGCCAGTCAGCCTAAGAGCACATCTTTGGGATGTGGGAGGAAACCGGAGCACCCGGAGAAAACCCACGCAAGCACGAGGAGAATGTGCAAACTTCCACAGACACAGGCCCAAATCCCTGTATCTGACACAGCACAGCGATAGTCACTGAGCTGTCGTGTTGCCCATCAAATGGTCCAGGTCAAGCGTATACTAACGATGTGAAGCACTAGAATCCAAGAGCAGCCTCTCACGACCCATCGCGTGTAAGCCCCTTGTTAGACAACAAGGCGAACCAAAGCACCTGTAGGATAAAAACAAAAACAAATGCAAGCAGTTCAGTTTCTGAAATATGCTTTGGGCACAAGGTTGGAAAATTATAGAAGATTGCAATGCTCGCACATTCAGCATCTTTCCTTATCATAGAATCCTTACAGTGCAGAAGGAGGCCATTCAGCCCATTGAGTTTGCACCAACCACAATCCCAGTCTATTCTCATAACCCCACATATTTACTCTCGCTACCCTCTCTGACACTAGGGTCAATTCAGCATGGCCAATCAACTTATCCTGCACAATTTTAGAGTGTGGGAGGAAACTGGAGGAAACCCATGCAGACACAGGAAGAACGTGCAAACTCTGCACAGACAGTGACCGAGTCCGGAATTGAATCTAAAGCTGGTGCTGACAGGGAGCAGTGCTAACCACTGTGCTACCGTGCTGCCCCTTATCTCTGGGTTATATTAGTGATGATAAAGCAGAAGTCATTCTGTACACACTTCTGTTGAACCTCCACCCCTGATTAATGCTATATTGCAGCCTGCTAATTATGTGCAATCTAATCAATGGATTAATCGAGGTCGAGCTGGCTGGATAATGGTTGACTATCGCTTTACTATTCACAGTGAGCGAAGTTTCAGAGGAGTCGAGTGGGGAAGCGGAAATCGAACCTGAAGCTTCTGACTCTGAAGACCTCCGAGAACTACACCCAGGGATCCTGGTCTACAAGGCCGCACATGCTCGCAATCTGGCAGTAATGGCTGAGGCCTTGGCCCATGGTGCTGATGTCAACTGGGTCAATGAAGAGGATGAAAATAAAACTCCATTAATCCAAGCAGTCATTGGGGTGGGTTTCAGCACTTCACCTCCAGGGGTTTTAAGAGATGATTATGTGCATTTTGCTACAGGATAACAGGGATTAAAAAATAAAACAATTGAAGTAGTGATTTGTTATGGTATTGGTAATAGGTAGAACACTCATGTATGTGTCACTAAACTGTGGATAATAGACAGGAGTAGAAGTGGTCTCATTTGTTCATCATTGGTGGTCAGATAATCCTTCAGCCCTCTCTGCCCTGGGTTACAATTGAAGAACAGTGGTAAAGCGCAGGAGGATTGCGTAAAAGCTATTATTCATTCTTATGATCTGGGCATCAATGGCAAGGTCATTGTCCATGCCTAATTGCCCTTGAGATCTGGCTTTTTGAACTGATGCAGTTCATGTGGTGTAGGTACATCCTCAGTGCTGTTAGAAAAGCAGCGGTCCAGGATTTTGATCCAGCGACAGTGAAGGAAAGGCGACTTCTTTCCAAGACTGGATGGTGTGTGACTTGGAGGAGAACCTGTCCTTCCAAGTGACAGAGATTTGAAAGGTTTGCCAAAGAATGGTGAAGGGTCCTGTAAATATTTTAGTATTCAAGGAGGGAAGTAGGCAGGGACGTTTTGAGTTTGTATTAAGTCAGAACTAGACAGGCGTTCCTGTTAAATTGTCTTTTCTGCTATTGGAGTGGTAGCACTTCATCAGACATAACTTTCTTATCTTGTGTGCCTTCAACAGGGTTCGCTTGTTGCTTGCGAATTTCTCCTTCAAAATGGGGCTGATGTGAATCAAAAAGACATTCGGGGTCGTGGTCCGATTCACCATGCCACCTATCTGGGACACACTGGGTAAGGAGTACGTGCTAACCCACCGAGGCTGGTATCATTTGAAGAATATTTTTAACCCTTGGTCTCTATCTGTCCCTCCACCACTTTTTGCGTTGTCCAAATACGCATTGGACATCCAGTCCTGCAGAAACCATAACTTCCATCAACTAAACAAAGGAAAGCCATTGATGCTGGGCACTTGCCAATGGCCCCATCACCCTCCCAGACCAGCTGTACTTAGGCTGAATTTGATGTTCTCAATCTCAGCATTTGTTTTGACCTTGAACACCTTCTGATGTCTCCCCTCCCTCAGTCCATCTACAACTGAAACATCACATAGCCCTTTATTGTCTCCATGCTCGATTACTTCAACACTGTCCTGGCCTGTCTCCCGTCCTTCACAAGCTTTAGCTTGTTGAAAACTGAATCCTACCTTGCACCAAGTTACACCCGTTCTTCGCCTTGTTGCTCGCTGATCTACACTGTCTGCTGGTGTCCTGGTATCTCAGGTTTAAAATTCATATGTAGGTAATGAATTCCAGCCTGTGGTCTTGCCCCACCTCTTCATGCTTCTGTGACTGCGCCTGATAACTCCCAAAAACTCTAGCAGGTTCAGAAACTTCTTCTAACTGTGGGCCAACTAGATTTGTCAGATTTCAGCTTTTGTGCAATGACAAAAACATTCCCTTACAGAACCTCTGTACAATTAAGCATGTTTTCCCCACATTTGCACTATTGTCTTTTATCTGCCCTCCTATTTTCTCCTTTCCCCATTTTTTTTATTGTGTTTTTATTTCCTACTTTTCCAACTTTAAACCTTTTTCATTTAACCTGCCTCCTCTCCAGCCTTCAGCTTTGGAAGTGAGAGCAACTTTGGTTGGGGGGGGGGGGTTGCGATTCAACTTCCAAAGACCCTTTTCTATTCAGCCCACAAAACATTGGTTTGTAGAATCACGGCTTGTTACCACAAAGAAGGTAGCCATTCAGGCCATTGTGTCTGCAGCAGCTCTTTTGAAGCCTGACATGATCAAGCTTTGACACAGTTTTCTGTGCCAGTCTGAAAGGACTGCAGTGTAATCGATGCACTCACACAGGAACAGAAGGAAATTATTCAACCCTCCAGCCTGTTTAGCATTTCAGTTAAATCTTGGCTCTTCTACAACTGAACTATATTTCCTCGCCTGGGTTCTATGTCCTTTTAATACCCTTTCACCTTTAATGATCAAAAATCTATCAATTTCAGTCTTGAACTTTCCAGTTGACCCTCCTGCCCTGTTTTGGGAAGAGAGTTCCGAGTTTTCACTACCTTTTGAGTGAAGGAGTGCTTCCTGAATTCACCCTCGCTCTAACAGTACGTTTCCCTCCCACCCCCGGCTCTGTGTTGTGAACTGTAAACATATTCGTAGTGCGCTGAGTGCCTTAGTTGGTTTTAACACATCAGAGGCACTGTCTAATTGTGAGCTTTTGAGAGTTAACATATTTACTAATCCTTGCATAACTCTCTTTACAGTCAGGTTTGTCTCTTCCTCAAGCGAGGAGCCAGTCAGAACGCAGTGGATGATGATGGGCAGGATCCACTCAGCATTGCTGTTCAAGCAGCCAATGCGGACATCGTGACACTGTAAGTCTCTTCCCCATTAGCCTCGTCCTTACTGTTTGAGAATTGTTATCAAACCTATATTCTGTTACACTGTTTATGTTCCAGCACCATTGTTTGAAAATCCTCACTTCTAATTCCATTTGACTCAATGAAAATGGTTACTGTTATCAAATTGAACAGTATTACTGCTTCTGACCAAGTACGGGTTGCTGGACTGGGCCCTGTTTCCCATTTCCCGTTGTTGTCTTGCTGACATCCAACTTTGTTATTCACGATGAGGACAGATAGGACAGTGTCATGAAGTTATCTATAATCACTCCTAGGCACGGCTCCAATGAATCAGGTGCCATGATGGTCAGACCTTCTGCAGGAATCTTCTTGAGGGTGCCAGGCATTAGATCTGATCCCTCACTCCCTACCAGTTTGTCCTCGTTGGCAGAGAGGCATTGCTTCTTGACTTAGCCAGCTTCTGCCCCTCTCCTTGCTCTGCATCCACTTCTGATAGATTCAGACAGAACCTGGGAGGAACTTTTGGCCATTGGTTTCCGCAGCAAAAGCAGGTCTGACACTTTGCTGATCTGGCCACTGCTGATCTCAGTTTAAATTCTGTGGTCTGGGTGCATTTAGGGAGATTGGGACTGATGCACGTGGACAGAAATAAGCTTGGCTCTGATGCTCTGTCCATAGCAAAGTGGTTGCTGACAATTGAGGGTTGATAATCTATAAGTGAAGGCAGAAAACAGCTGCCAGATAAAGCAGGTTTAAGTTTCCCTTCCTATGTCTCTACTATATAAAGAGAATCGGGTGTGGTGAATGATAACCAGCTGGCTGCCTGCTTCCTGCCACTGTTAACATTAGCCCAACATCAGAGTGTGCATGAAGAATGACCCATTAAACAAGACAGCCAACCAGTTCTATCCCCAGTGGGAAACCCATTTGAGATGCCTAAAAGTTTAATGAAAATTAATTATCTGAAGAAAAAGAGAATCATTCTGCTAATCTGAGTCATAATTTAACACAGGTTCCACAGATATAAAGTGAGTTGTGAGGCCACATTTCTGCCTCAGTCTCCAAATTAAGATGTTAACCTCCAAAGTTCATCTTGAGGAGGTCTGACCATTTCCCCTCCTTTGTTGCTTGGGAAATGTTAATTAGCTCTCTCTCTCTCTCTCTCTCTCTTTGCCCACAGATTGCGGCTGGCAAGAATGAATGAAGAGATGCGGGAGACTGAAGGCCCATTTGGCCAGCCAGGTCAATATCCTAGCAGCAGTCCCACTGAGCTTCAGTACAGGAAGTGCATACAGGAGTTTATCAGCCTTAAGATAGATGAATGCTAGGGAAACCAGCACTAACTAACCTGACTGGGTGATGTATTGGTGATAACTGGGCCTCTTTTGACTAGACGTTGAGGTGATGAGCTATTTTCTTTATGACTGTGTGTGTACAGCTGGCATTGATGGTGAAAGAGGAAAAGGACAATGCTTCAAGTTTATTTCGTCTTGTGTAAAAAGATCCTTTCTTCACACTTTCAATCTTAATGTGGTTGCTGTAAAGCATGGAATTAAGTAGTCATTCACAAACATTCCACACTCTCAAGGGTTAGTGTCCTTGGGTGGTCCTGGCATGGTACTGACCCATAAAGATCGGCAAGTTTTATACTCAACTGGCTGGTCTCACTAGGTGCAAGCAGAGGTGCTCCAATTGAACTCAGTCCCTCTGGGCAAATTTTCAACCAGTGTTTCCCAATCCTGGTAACTATCAAGCAATTCCTGTAAGTACGTGCTGGATCGAGCACAGGGCTGGGTTCAATATTGATGCCCATTGCCCCAGTCAAAAGGTTTTGAACACTCACTCTCTGTAATCACTGCATGAGGTACAGAGAGTTGCAGGCAGCTGTAAAATTGTACGCCAGAAATCAGTGACTGCAGAACAGCAGAGGAGAAAGAGAGAGTATTCTATAGCTGTGGCTCAGAGTTCTTCAAATAAAAGGTCTGTGTCCTTCCCTCCACTTAAAATCAGAGATGCTGAGTTTGAGAGCTGTAAATTTCTGATTACAAATCAACAAACTGTAGAAACCAAATGTTTTCTTATTAAACCCTGAACTATTCTTTAAATTATTGTCCAAACTTAAAAATTGATCTTTTCCCTATAGCTGTGTTTGATTTTTAAAAGATGCCCACTTTGAATGGTAATTCTTCATAGAATCGTACAGTGCAGAAGGAGGCCATTCGGCCTGTCGAGTCTGCACCGACCACAATCCCACCCAGGCCCTATCCCCAAACCCCATGCATTTACCCTAGTTAGTCCCCTTCTTCTTGGCTCTTTTGTGTTGGTACTCTGCAGGGACAAACCAAGTGTGAATGTCAGCCCTAGCTAATGTTCACACCTTTATTTAGAATCATAGAATCCCTACAGTGCAGAAGGAGGCCATTCGGCCCATTGAGTCTGCATTGACTCTCCAACAGACGTTCCCACCCAGGCCCTTTCCTGTAACCGCATGTATTTGGCAAGTTAATCACCTTGACCTACACCTTGGGACTTTAAGGGCAATTTAGCATGGCCAATCTACCTAACCTGCACAACTTTGGACTGAGAGGAAATTGGAAAACCGGAGGAAATCCACACGGATACCGGGATAAACGCCACACAGAGAGGACCCAAGGCAGGAATTGAACCCCAGTTCTTAACGCCATGAGGCAGCAATGCCTCCTATGCTACTTTTTTGACACTATGCATTACTAGTCCTACCCCATTGCCATAAATAGAGGAAGCATCGCTGCCAACATTCATGCTTCTCAATGGGGTGTGAGACACACAGTGTCCCAATCAGCAATAACACCTAAACAGCCACAATCATGAGACTGGGAGATATTAGTGTGAGGAGAAAATGTTTTCTTCAACGCCCCTTGCTGGCTGGAGATTCATGTTGGTCATTGCCATGGACACAGTCCCCTGAGTACAAGGAGTAAGGCTCAGGGAAGCCACAAGGGAAATTGTGTAGAAGAATATTTATAAATCAAGAATATTCAAAAAAGCAAGGTAAAGGGGAGGAGGTTAACAAATACAATTGGCATTTTGCAAACAAGCCTGTCATTTACAAAAATGCAACCAAAAATGTATTCTCATTTGTTTCTAATGGAAACTTTATACAAATAAAACAGTTGAACCTTGGGCAAAACCTTCTCTACTTTCACCAACACTGCCTGGGGGCTCACCATGTTCCAGGCTATATTAGGTCAGGTCCAAGACAAGTAACTTTAAAGTTGTGTGCTGTGATTTGGGGTTTTTTTGCAATGGTGCTGCAAAAATCATTGCCACGGTTACAGAATGAGAAAAAAACCCATTCAATGGGAAGACTTATCAGCAAATGCGTGCCAAGCAAGCTGCAGTCCCAAAGGACTCCCTTTAATAACATCAGTTTTTTTAAGCAGCCAGGGTTAGTTTGCCAATGAATTACTATTAAATAACTTGAAATGGCAACTCAAATACTCCTTTATACTATACTCAACTTTTCTACGGTGAAGAACATCCCTAGAAATGTAATTAGGGAAGTGTTGAGCCATATGAACTACTTTGATCTTTTAACCAGTCGAACATTACGTTGTTGAGATGCTGCATCTAGTAACCCAGAACCTGAGCAGTTTGGAAAGAAGTTGATTGTTTTCTGTGATTGGGTTTCTTGGTAACACTGACCTTTTGTTTTTTTTTAAATCTTGATGTTGTAATTATTATGAACAGACCAGGTGACCTTGGTCACAAGCATAGGACAGATTCTGCCCTTGTTCCTGTACAGTAGGTGTTGTGTGCTGATGTGTATTGCTTGGTAACAGTGGTTACAACTTGCTGTTTCTCGAAAAAAAAGTTACACATTTTAAGAACTGGGGTGGGTAGGGGGAAGAAGTTCTGTAAATATTAAAATGGAATTTTGTTCTGGTTAGGACAATTTATTTAAAATGAAATGGAATATGAATTAGATTATATGTATGAGAACAACTTTGTGCACTTTTCCTACCTACAGTATTGTTTTCTGTTACACTTTTGTGAATTTTCTCAACAGTGGACGTGTTGTTTTAAATGTTTATTTATATGAATTGCCCAGAGGAATAGTGCAATGAAACAAAAAATGAATACAGGTAACTGTGTTTGGGGATTTGTGGTTTTTTTTGTAACACCATAGAGTGTATTTTTTTAAATTGACAACACTTCGTTTTGTATCGGTGCAGTACAGGCAGAAAATGTCTCGGAGCTTTTATTTTGTGTGACGCACTGTGCAGATTTCTACTGCTTTAACTCAGCGTAGATGATTAGAGCACACGGCGAGTTCTCTTTTACCCACGTTTTGTGAAAGCTGTTTGATTTGCAACTAAGCCTGGGTCGACAGGGTTCCCGACAGGTTCAGCTTCAACAAAAAAAGACTGTTTTTCATTTTGCATTTTTTTTTCTTGTATTTTCTGTGTATGGAGCGATATTTTCAAACTGATTTGTGAATCCCGGCTTCTCTAATTAAACGCTGTGCATAACATTGTTTCATAGTCTAATGCAAGATCCTTACAAGCTGGTGAAATGTGTCTTTGGGCAGAAAGCAACAGTGTAAATCAAACACTATACCTGGGCCAGGAAATGTAGTGGACCTGCCATTTGCTGCTCTGTGACTCTCTCATATTCAGAGCTGGGACAATTCCCACAGTTGGGATTGAACCCTATTCCTACTCCTCCCCCTCCACTCCATCATCCCCCAACCCACTTCACTTCCCCTTCACCCCCACCCCTTCACTTTCCACCCCATTCCCCCCACTTAACCCTCTACTTCTCCCCACCACACTCCCCCAGTTTCACTCCACCCCACACCCCCCTCACCCTCCATCGCACACCCCCCCTTCACCCTCCACCCCACACTCCTTCACCCTCCATCGCACAACCCCCTTCACCCTCACCCCACATCCCCCCTTCACCCTCCATCGCACAACCCCCCTCACCCTCCGCTCTACAACCTCCCTCACCTCCACCCCACAGTCCCCTTCACCCCCACCCCACAACCCTCACTTCACCTCCACCCCACAACCCTCACTTCACCCTCCACCCCACAACCCTCACTTCACCTTCGCCCCACAACCCCTCCGCTCCACAACTCCCCTTCACCCTCCGCTCCACAGTCCCCTTCACCCCCCCACCCACAACCCTCACTTCACCCTTCGCCCCACAACCTCCGCTCCACAACCTCCCTTCACCCTCCGCTCCACAACCTCCCCCTCCACCCCCCGCTCCACAATCTCCCCTCCACCTCCCACCCACAGTCCCCTTCACCCTCCACCCCCCACCCCACAGTCCCCTTCACCCCATTCCTCCCCCTTCACTCCTTGCCCTCCACTGATAGCAAAACAATTGGGTGCCATTCGGAGGTTGAGCTAACAATCTCCTGTTAGGAGAGACTGTGTTAAGAATGGTGGCTGCATGCTCTCACTTTAACACAGTGCATTACAAGGGAATTCAATAAAATGTTCACTTTTAATGATTCCACGGGTTACATGACACCCATGGAGCTGGCCATTGATTCTGCACACAGGTTAAACCCCCGACTGACGCACAGGTTGCAATTCTGCACGACTGTTCCCAAATTCATCCTGACGGGCAAAACTTTCATTCCTTCATTCACCTGAGATCCGGAAGTAGCAACTTCCCAGGAGCAGGCATTCAGCAGACAATTTCAGGTTCAGACAATGCACTTTCAAGAATATTGATCCTCCCTCAGGAATTGTAATCTGTTTTGACTTGTTTTGGAATATTGACTGTTGGTGAGAGCAGGAGTTCTTTTACTCTGTCTGCAAACTTCTTTAACCAGAAGCTGGATCCACCTCTTATGGGCCCCAATTGTTCATTAAATTGATTTGAGTTTATTCTCTCTACAGCAGCATGTTTTGTAGCTTCCTTCCAGTATTCACTTGAGAGTCATGGGTGTCACTGATAGGCCAGAATTTGGTTCCTATCTCTAATTGCCCTTGAGAAGGTGAAGGTCAATACAACCATTCGGCTGTTTCAGAAAGTTAAGAGTGAAGCACATTTGTTGTGGACTGGAGTTCACTCTTTCAATTATTAGGATAAGGGGTTTATCTTATGAAGAAAGGTTGAACAAGTTGGGCCTCTACCCATGGAAATTTAGTAGAATGAGAGGTAATTCTATTAAAACATACAGAATAAGGTAAATGCCAGGAGGATTCTTTCACTTGTGGGAAAGACTAGAACCAGGGAATGGAGTTTAAGTACCATTTAAGACAGAGATAAGGAGAAATATTTCTTCTCAATGGGTCATTCTGTGGAATTCTCTTCCCCAGAAGGCATGAAGGCTGGGTCACTGAATTGATCCAAGGCAGAGTTAGACAGTTTTTGATTAACAAGGGAGTCCAGGCTTACATAAAGTTGCGATCAGAACCATTTCAGCCATGATATTATCCAATAGTGGAGTAGGCTCGAATTTCACACTCACGAAAAGGCCCACAATGGGGAAGGATGGCAAGTTTCCTTCTCTGTAGGGGCATTAGTGAATATGGTGGGTTTTACAACAATAGGTTCATAGTCACCATTTCTGATTTTAGCTTTTTATTGGGAATTTAATTTAATTAATGGGTAGGATTTGAACTCATGTCTCTAGATTGTGATTCCAACAACAACATACCACGATGCTGCCGCATCTGAAGATATTTCCATATGTATTTAAGCCCCTCTGTCATTGAAGCTGTTAACATTTCATTAGCAGAATCTCTTCAGCAGTCGATCTCTGCTTTTCTTTTTGAGCTGTTGAGATTTAATCTTAGCGATGAATTGTAATTCATTATTATTCATTATAATATCATGTCCCCGAAAAAATAAGTATCTTATTTGAATTGACAACATATCGCTGGAGATCTGACTGACATTGCTTAATACACTGTGATTGTGTAACCACCTAGAAGTGTGGTTGAAAATCAAAGTTTGCTAGAACAAGTGGCACGGTGGTTAGCAGTGCTGCCTCTCAGCACCAGGGACCCGAGTTCAATTTCTGGCTTGGGTCACTGTCTGTACCTTCTCCCTGTGTTTGCTTGGGTATCCTCCAGGTACTCCTGTTCCCTCCCACAGCCTGAAAGATGTGCTGGTTAGGTGCATTGGCTATGCTAAATTCTTCCTCACTGTACCCGAACAGGTGTCAGAGTGTGGTGACCAGGGAATTTTCACAGTAACTTCATTGCAGTGTTAATGTAAGCCTATGTGTGACACTAATAAATACACTATTACACCAAAAAAAAACCTAATAATCTGATTGAATGGTTTCATTGTTAAGGAAAGATTCAAGGTGATTACAATAGAGTCACCTCAAACTTCCTGACCCTTCAGTGAGGGATCTCCAGTTCCCTGGCTCAAGAGGTGAGTTCCAATAGCATCTGCTGTTTGAGATCGAGGAGATTAATCAGGTTAATGCCATCGAGACAGTTGTTTTCTCTCTCTCGTTCTCAGGTGGCAACCATTGGCAAAATGCCAAAATCCTTAAAACATTCTAGGTACGACACAAGTGCCTCCAGATTCTCCAGGGATGGTAACCCAAGCTGCTGCTGTTTCAGCCCTGTGTTGAAACTAATTTCAGCGATGGTAGATTGGAGGTGATGATGGAGCCTGAGTTCTCCTTTATATCCAGCTACACAAACATGGAGCCAAACCTGCTGCTCCACTCCCGAGAACCATCTGTCCGGCCAGGCTTAAATTACATCTGTATCCCCATTCCGATTATGTGATATTTATCTGGCCTGGGCTCAGAGCAAAGATAATTACGCAGCATGTGCTGAGAAGCATTAGCCAAAAGCTTGTTTAAACAAATATGGTGTCCTCACACGTGGAGGTCAGAATCCCTCCCCGTCCCAGGGATAGATTAGTGACTTCTGCTCCCTTTGGTAATATCGAAGAGAAAAACACAATCAACTTAAAACATTCCCAGTCAACCGTCCTTTTATCTCAACTTGTAAAGAAGCAGGAATAGTTATTCTCTAGAAGCTGGAGTTTACAGGTCAGACACCTGGGGCGAAGGAAGATTTCAGTTAGATAGCAGCTTTCTAGTCTAGTACAGCCAGCACAGTCCTGCTCACGTGCCAAGCTCCAATTGTGAAGAATGTGACATTCCAGCCATTATTTGGCTCCTTCTAATTTTATGCTCAAAAAATGAACTTTTTTCCCATTGAAGGTGTCCTCAGTTCCTATCAAACCAACTCAGGGATAGCAGAATTAAAACCAGCAAAAAAAGCTCTATCTGTTCTGCTACTAAAGCCCAAGCTGTCTGTAAATGAATGAATAGTATGGGCAGATCTCAGGATCTGTTCACATTCTTTTATGTAGAACCTGTGCAGTCAAAGACTCTCATCTTCATAATCTGGGCTCTGACCTGAACCCAGATCCCCTCCATAAGTGAGGGATCATTTGTCAAACACGCTGCAAATCCAGCCTGTGCCAGTCTGTTCTGGTATGGTGGTTAGCACTGCTGCCTCACAGTGCCAGGGACCTGGGTTCAATTCCAGGCTTGGGTCACTGTCTATGGAGTTTGCACATTCTCCCCGTGTCTGCATGCATTTTCTCCGGGTGCTCCGGGTTTCCTCCCAAACTCCAAAGGTACGTTAGGTGTACTGGCCATGATAAATTGATCCTAGTGTCAGGGGATTAGCAGGGTAAATATGAATGGGTTATGGGAATAAGGTCTGGGTGGGATTGTGGCCAGTGTAGACTCAATGGGCTGAATGGCCTCCTTCTGCACTGTAGGGGTTCTCTGACTTCCCGAAGGGATCAGGGTGACGGCAGGCGACACATCCAGACAGATTCTTTCAAACTGCCACATTGGAAACCAGTTTTTTTGTTTGAAAAGGCCTAATGTGGAATTAAACGCCACTTTTCCCACCTCACTACACTTTTCCCAACCACTACACAATACCCTGGAAACGGGCTTACTGATACAAGATTTGAATGTGCTTTTTTTTAAAGGAAAATTGATGTATTCCAAAGTCCCTTAACTTGGACACTCTTGCTGTACAATGAAACTGTTACTTCCTGCCAAAGACTGGATAAGATATAAGATGTACACTGAATCTAGGTAATAATAGACAGATGGGCTGAACTAACAGAATGAAAGTTTGGATTGAAATCCTGAGCGGAGTTTCCCTCCTTTGCTTTGTGGCTCCGTTTTATTACAAGGAGCCTTTCACAGCAGAAAGTGCAGAGTCTATTCCATTCAGCTGATGGGTGTGTTAGAATTGACCCTCAGTTGTTGGGTTTGAGGGGAGGAGGGTGGGGGTTGAGAGAAAGAGTTCTCCCCTCCTTGATCAGTCTCCAGTCAGTCTTGCGGGGAACACCCCACAAGGATGGACTGAGCAATCATATTCCCCGGTCAGCTGCCCTGACAGGTACTCCATACTCTAGCAATGGGTGAAGGGCTTGGGAAACAGCCAACACCCTGTGGCCCTGAGCTCAGTGCCTTACAGGGGAGGAGACACAGTGGGGAATTGGGGGGGAGGGAGGGTGGTGATTGGAAGTTAATGCCAAAAGATGAATTGGCAAAACACAAAAGCTACTTATGTGTATGTTAGATAGTGTAGACGGTACGAACCTGCAGTTTAACTAAAGTAATAGTGAAAAGTTCTGTAGAAACGCCGTAGAATGGAGTCTTGCTGTACAGCTGTAAATACGCTAAGCAACTTTTAACCCTCTCACTGCCTGCTTTGCCACAAGGCTGTGCTATCTTACTCTTTGTCTGTACTGAATGTTGTACTCAGACTGATGCACTCTGCAGCTGAATATCTTTGTACAATTTACACTTTTGACTGTTGCCTTGTGTCTGCTTTCTTAATGTCTTTTGAGAAACTGTTAATAAATTCGGTTTGAACTCCTAACCTCAATCGATGCTCTCCGCTGCCTTCTTCCAGCTCACTCACTCACTCCACATTTGCTCTTTCTACTGACGTGCACGTTTCACCAGAATGGCAACTTGCAGTGACTGTCTACAATGGATAATTCAGCCTCATCTTCCCCTAATCCACCCCTTCCCCAATTCTCCCACCCTCTCCAATTCTTCCCCATCCCTCATCCTCTCCATTCCCTTTCCCAATCCTCCCCAATCCTCGCCTTCCAGTCCTCCCCGTCTCTCTCCCAAGTTCTCAATCCCAACCCACTCTCTCTCTCTGGACCCACCAGCAACATTCAGTGCTGATAGGGGCAGAACTCTTCTCTCCGACCACTTTTCTCTTTACTCCCTAAGTTGTGGGTTCAAACCCTAGTCCAGGGGTTTGATCAGATATAGATCCATCCTCCTACACATTGAGCGGGGATGAGGGAGGGGGGTCCTGCAAAGTGCAAACAAATCTTCGGTTCTATATGTTAAATTGAAGCTCTGAAAGATGGTGCTTTTTTCCCTGAAGAGGGGAGTTATCCCCGGCGTACTGGATGAAAATTCCTCAATCAACATTCAATGTAAGAGCTGGTCATTGTTGCATGGCAGTTTGTGGAATCTTCCTGTGCGCACATTGGCTGCCAAATTTCCTGCTTTGTGATAGTGAGGACACTTCCAAAGTATTTCACTGAATATCCTGAGGGCAAAGGTGCCATGTATTGAGCAAATTTTCATTTTAATTCTTGTCAGCTGAGCCAGTAACTTTATTGCCCATCTCCCTGTTACCGCCAGCCCCCCCCACAAAAAAAACTGTTCTCTCTGCATGAATGGATTCTAGTGTTTGTGATCTATTCAACTGCCAGCAACACCCAAATCCTCAATCATCCAACATAGGATTTTGCACCCTTGCTTGGGCAAGGCTCGATAAAAGCCCGCCTGAGGCCAACAAAGAATTCCGTTCTTTGAGCCTTACCAGCTCCGGATCAGTAAAATTCCAGCAAGATGTGTTGATGTTCTCAGCATACCTGTTTCTGCAGCATACAATGGGCTGAATTC
Source organism: Sphyrna mokarran (assembly GCA_024679065.1). Taxonomy (NCBI): domain Eukaryota; kingdom Metazoa; phylum Chordata; class Chondrichthyes; order Carcharhiniformes; family Carcharhinidae; genus Sphyrna; species Sphyrna mokarran. The sequence continues at coordinate 19,970,708 of JAGIQG010000028.1, read as the reverse complement.
CAGGAGGTTGGGGAGTGCTGCGTAGCCGACTGACTTTGCAAAATACTTCAACTCAGCTTTAAGACTTGGGGGTGGATACTGGAAATCTAAAATAAGAACAGAAAATGCTGGAGGGAAATAAACTCACCAGATCTGGCAGCATCTGTAGAGGGAGAAAGAAGAGAAAGTTTCCAGTCCAATGCAATTAAGTCTCCTGTATACAGATTGGAAACGTTAACTCTGCCTCGCTCCCTCTCTCTGTAGGTGCTGCTAAAGCTGCTGAATTTTTACAGCTTTGACTCCAATTTCACAAGATGGGGTGTGTGAAAAAACATGGAGGTGGAATGGGTTCGGCCAAGCTGCATATCCACAGATTTAGCTTGGTACCAACACATTTGAACTCACATTAACAGGTGTCTTTACCAGGCACCTATACAGTAACAAACTGTGTCACCTCCCCCAGCCAAGAGTAATGTGAGACACAACTTGCCTCCTGTCCCAGCTCTGGAGACTAAGTGCAGTAAATCTCTTCAAATCATTTAAAATGCAGGATCTTCCCATTTTAAAAAAAGTAACACCCAACTATTGTATGTGACATTTCAAAAAACGTATTGAAGTTGAGTGGCCAATAACCAGGGGAGTGTAGATTTGAGATAAGGGGGCAGAAGATTTAGAGGGGACTTAAGAAAAAAACTTTTTTCACCTAGAGGGTGGTGGGAATCTAGAACTCAGTCTGAAAGGAGACAGGATCGTAGAAGTGGAAACTCTCACACCACTTAAAAAGCATTTAGATGAACTCTTGAAATGCCATTGCTATGGATCAAATGCTGAAAATTGGGTTAGGATAGATAGGTACTTCTTAAAGTTTATTTATTAGTGTCACACGTATGCTTATATTAACACTGCAATGAAGTTACTGTGAAATTTTTGTAGTCACCACACTCTGGCATCTGTTCAGGCACACTGAAGGAGAATTTGGCATAGTCAGTGCACCTAACCTACACATCTTTCAGACTGTGGGAGGAAAGCAGACACCCAGAAAAAACCCACGTAGACATGGAGAGAACGTGCAGACTTTGCACAGTGACCAAGCTGGGAATGGAACCCAGGTACCTGGTGCTGCGAGCCAACAGTGCTAACCTCTGTGCCACAATGTTTGAAGGTCAGTACAGACAAGATAGGCTGAAGGGCTTCTTTCTGTGCTATATGACTCTCTGACTTTTTAGCTTGAAGAGCTTTAACTCGCACTAGGATTTATGCTGTCATGCAGATTGTCCTTTCAGCTCCCTGTCAAAGAAGCTGCAGAGAGCAAGCGTTTAAATCTATAAAGGTGCAGCTAATAGATATTGACCTATTGATAGTTTGAAACACTGGACAGATATTCAAGGTGCTGTACATTGTGCAAACATGATTACAGACGGAGGTTAGATACACAGATATTCCTAAAGTTCTTGGCCAGACAAAAGTCCAAAAGGGAGAAAGCCAAATAGGAACAACATGATGACATTCCATTTGGGAATTGGAGAGGGAGCAGTCGCTAACCAAAGTTGCTGGAAATGAGCAAAGAATCTCCCGGATGGAGAAGAGATGCTGTGGCCTTGTATATACATATATATATATAAATTATATGTCCACATATAAATCTATATATAAATTGCCTCCCTCGGTGATTTGAATTCACATTTGCTGTGACTGCCTTAACTCATTTAATATTCCAATCAATTTTACAAAATGCAGGAAAATCTCAGCAGGTCTGACAGCATCTGTGGAGAGAGAATGGAGCCAATATTGAGTTGTCGTTGACGAGAGATCACCTAGACTCCAAACGTTGGCTTTATTCTTCCTCCACAGATGCTGTCAGACCTGCTGATTCCAGCATCCTCAGTAATTTGCTTTTATCCCAATATATTTTCTTCCATTTGAAATGCGTCACAAGCCCCAGCCTCTCTGTGGCTTCATAGTTTCTGGGACTAATCAGATTTTGTAACAAATGCATGTTATCATGGTGTGAAACTGATGGAGGGCCTGCATCCCCACGTTCCAAAGTTGGACACCAGTGAACCGAGAATTAATGGAACTCGATAACCAATCGCTGTGGGCTTGGATTGAATGCTTGATTACGGTTGTCTCAGGTGTTGAAATATTGAAACCACATCAATCCTGTATGTTATAGACTCATTGAATTTTACAGTACCTGAAGCAACTCTGTCCATTGTGCATATTCTAATTCTCTGAAAAGAGCCACAAATGTAAAAAAATCAAGGAGGCACAGTGGTTAGAATGTTGCCTCATAATGCCAGGAACCTGGGTTCGATTCCTGGCTTGAGTTACTGTCTGTGCAAAGTCTGTATGTTCTCCCTGTGACTACATGGGGTTTCCTCCTGGTGCTCCAGTTTCCTACCACAGTCCAAAAGATGTGTTAGTTAAATGCATTGATTGTGCTAAATTCGCCCTCAGTGTATCTGAACAGATGGCAACTAGGGGATTTTTCACAGTAACCTCATTGCAGTGTTAATGTAAGTCTACTTGTGACACTAATCATTTTAAAAAAAATCTGAGATAGGAATAGAAAATGTAAGAAAGTCACAGCAGGTCCATCAGAAAGGTTCAGTCTTTCAGATTAGCCACCTCGACTGTTGTGGGGAAAGTTGAAGAAGATACTTTTTCATTGAGATATTCAGGAATGAATGTTTGCGATGCAATACAATGCCGAGGGCAAACAGAATAGGACAGACGACTTGATAAATCAAGAATGTAATGATTCAATGCCTGTGTTTGAAATGTTTATAGTGTAGGAGAGAAATGAAGGTGTGGGAATAAGGGGTTACTGGGAATGAATGAGAGTTAGAGATGGGGTGTTGAATCTTGGTTTGAATGCAGTGAACCTTGACTAGGCTTTATCAGCTCAATAGAAGGACCTTCCTCTGACTGTGCCAGATCTGCTGAAGGGTTACACCTCATACATTAACCTTTCTTTCTCATGAAGACACCGTGCATTCACCATCATTTTCAGGATTTACACTGAGCACCATATGTTCAGCCAGCCCCAGTGACACGAGAATGTAAATCAAAATGAAACCATTCCAGACTAAAAAATTCTCCCCTCCTACCCCCCCAATCCCCCAAAAATCTATTTTCCAAGCGATTTATGGATTGCCTTCTTATTTCAAAACAAGAATCTCAGTGCAAGGTGCATGTTCACCTGACATGTTTCTTCAGTAAGGGATTGGTAAATGGGGGAGTAAGGATCTTAATCAAATCCACTGGGAAATCCGTCTGCTGTTAACTGAATGGAGGCATCATAGATGATGGTAGCCATGGAGACGAGAGGTCAACTTTGACACAGGACTCATGCCTGCTTTGATCTGTTTCGCTGGCTGCAATGCTTGGCTGAGCTCACAAGATGGGTAGTTGGAGCTGAGCTCACTTTCACTGTGTTACTGAGCTGGAGGGCAGAGGGTGTGTTCAGCCTGCTTCCAGGTCGCCTCTCATTCAGGCATCAAGGGAGACAGTCGCTGAAGACATTGGAGGGGAAAAAATGTAAAGGAGAAATGCAAAGTGATGACTAACTAAGAAGTTTGTGGAAAACAAAATCCATTTAACTAAACAAGGAAGCAAGAATGAAATGAAGTTTTTGCTCTGTTAAGCCAGTAATATCTTCACATTGCTTAATGTATGTGTAGCCCAGTGTAATTGTGTTAGCAGGTGCCTTAACAATAGACAGAGATGTTAAGCTGTAATTAAAATAATGCTGTTAATATTTGGAATCTATCAATAGTTTAAGAGCTTATTGATTGTAGCCTGTTTTCTGCAGTTTGTTTCAGTTTGAGCCCAGGACCCCAAATCATTCAGATTCTGCTTGATCTCAGAGAGCTTTGCAGCACAAAAAGAGGCCCTTTGGCCCATTATGTCTATGCTAGGCATCAAGCACCTAATCTCTGATCTGAATTCCCTCACATCTACTGTCTCCTGATAACCCCCTCCTTTGCTGCTGGACATGGTTCATGTTTTCCATCTGCCCAGTGCTTTGCCAATCTGGCTATCCATTTATAACTCCACATGCTAGGTTTGAACAGACTTGGTTCTACCCTGGCCTACCGTCAATTATGTATCTACCAGCAGGGAGTGACCGAATGGTAATTTGCTTCGATATCACCCCCTTCCCTGGTCAGGAGGATGGTCACTGTCTTGGCAAATGCCCATCTGAGATCTTGATGATCCCTTTAACCCAGCAGACATTTACATGACTCTGATGAAGAGTAATCCTGACTCCAAATGTTGGCTCTATTCTCTCCATACAGATGCTGTCTGACCTGCTGAGATTTTTCTGGTTTTGTTCCACCCATTGGGCCATCAGTGGAATCGAGTTACTCAAACTATTCACAGGTTGACAGTCCCTAAATTGTCCACCTACCAACATTAGGAATTAGGAGTAGACCACTCAGCCCCTCAAGCCTGCTTTGCCTTTCAACAGGATCATGGCTGATCTGACTGTACTCTCAACCTCACATTTCTGTCTGCCAATAATCTTGTTAATCCAGCTCTGCCTTAAAAATATTGAAAGAATCTGCTTCCCCTGCCTTTGAGGAAGAGAGTTCCAGGCTGAATGTAAATTCTACCAGTTCCCTTAGTGCGATTTGAACCCATATGCCCAGAACATTAGTCTGAATCTCTTTACCATTACCATTCAACCAATCTCCTCTCCCACCAACATTAAAGTTCGAGTCATCCAGATTCAAAACATTGATTCAATTGCCTCTCCACAGATGCTGCCAGACCTGCTGAAATTTTCTGTTTCTATTTCAGATTCCAGCACCCGCACTATCTTGCTTTTAACCGAAAGGGGAAGAATTTGGACAATTCAGATGGGGTTGTTTATGATTTAAACCAGGTTACATTATCCGTACAGTAAGAAGTATCAGAACACCAGGTTAAAATCTAACAGGTTTATTTGAGATCACGAGCTTTATGAACGCTGCTCCTTCACGCAGCACTCCAAAAGCTCGTGATTCCAATAAACCTGTTGGACTTTAACCTGGTGTTCTGAGACTTTTTAACTGTGCCCACCCCAGTCCAATGCTGGCATCTCCACAGCATCTCAGTATAATGTAATACTGCCTGCATCAACAGAATCCTGTTTGAGTCAAATACAAAACCACTTAATGATTTCACAAGAAATCAAACTCTGACAGGACCAAATCAAAATCAAAGGATCAGCTCAAACACAGCTTTCTTCTTTTCTCACCCAAATTTCTCTGAAATATTCCTGTTTGACCATGAGTGTTGATGCCATCACTGGGAAGCTGAGCCCAGCAATATTAGGAGGCATCACAACCCAGCTGGGGTTACTAGCTGACGACAGCAGAGGGGAAGGGTTAGAGGGATATTGGTCAAAAGCAGGCAAGTCAGATTAGCTTAGATGGGCTTTTTGCTCTTGGACCTATTTGGCCCAAAAGGCCTGTGTCCATGCTGTAGATTCTACATTCTTTGCCAGAGGCACCAATTATAACAACCAACCTAAGACCAAATTCACTAAAACATATTTGACCATGTAAAAATAGTTTGGAATAAATTTACCTTTCCTTTCGTCAGTAGTAGGTTTTACCATCATACAGCCTCAACCCACATCAGCTCCTGGCAGCACGAGGCTCACTCCAGTCTTCTCATTTCTGGCAACTGTAAAATCTGTTTCTGTCCCCATTTTCTCTCCTTTAAGGTGCAGCTGCTAAAGTGTCCATTCTTCCTGTGTGAGTTTGGATGGGGAGAAAGGACAATTATAATCTAACCTTAACCAAACCGCCCCCCCCCTCCCCACCCCCACCACCAGTTGAGAAACTGGGACTGGTGTTACATCAGTCTGATCAATGCAAGTCAGTATTGGGCAGAATGTAAAATTGGTGTTTCACCTGGCCCCATACTGCTCTCAGTCGACACATTAGATTAGAGTGTGACTGTCCACAAGCTGATCGGTGTGCATATGCATCACAACCCAGCTGGGGTTTACTAGTTGATGTTGGAGACCAGAACACCTCATTTGCCTGACGAAGGCCATAGAGTCAAAAGCTTGCGAGTTTACTATCAAATAAATCGGTTGGATTTAAAACTGGTGTTGTCAGATTTCTTACTGTGTTACTAGTTGATGACAGCAGAAGGGAAGGGTTAGAAAGATATGACCAAATGCAAGCAAATGATATTAGCTTAGATGGGTTTTTTGGTCAGCATGAACCTATTTGGGCCAAAAGGCTATAGATTCTACTGTTCTCTGTCAGGGGCACCGAGACTAATTATAACAACTAACTTATGAAACAAATTGACTAAAACTCTGTTCACATTTGAGTATGTGAACAGAGTTTGAAATAAACTTAGCTTTTCTTTCCTCTTACCCCAGAGTCAACCCTCTGGTCTCATGAGCCACATAATACTTGAGGCAGTGGGAGGCATCCTATTTGCCACTTGTGATAAATTTCTCTTAAATGTTGGGTTAAAGCTGAAAGATTTGCTGAGTGTCTCTGTTCTATCTGGATCAGCATAATGAGTAAATGCTGCCCCCTGCTGCTCTATCAACACAATTACACAGGTGTAGGGTGTGAGAAAACAAAGCAGTTCTTGGAATAGAGTCTGTTAACAAACTAAGAGAAAGGTCTTAAAATAGCTATGCTGGGCTAACAATTTATATTCTGGGCAACATGTAGGAATTAGCCTCAATTTCTAACTGTTTTCTACCTTTTATTTCTTTATTGTTTTTATTTTTATGTCCTCTTTTTTGTCCCCCCTTTTCTTCCCTTTTCCCCCTTTTTCTCCATTTTCCATCTCTCCCGCTCATCTCCCCCTTCCTCGCATTTCTTCGTCTGTCACAGTTTACTCCCTGATTTCAGCCTCTCTGCCGTTTGGTCATTCACACCTTCTATTCTCTCTATGGGCTGCCATTAGCAGCTTTTTTCCTCGCTTTTGTGGCTATGACTCATCTTTCATTCCCTCACCCTGCAGTATAAAAATCTTCCACTTTCTTTGCTTTTTAACTTTGACAAAGGGTCAACTGGACTCGAAACGTCAGCTCTTTCCTCTCCTTATAGATGCTGCCAAACCGGCTGAGATTTTCTAGCATTTTCTCTTCTGACCTCTGGAACCTTCTGTCCTCTTAATATTCAATGGCTTTGGAACAATCCCGCAGTTTGGTATCTAGTAGCTCCGGAACTTTCCCTTGCCTGATATCCAATGGCTCTAGAACCTTCTCGCTCTCTCTTCATATCTAGTTGCTCTAGAACCTTCCTTCATTTTTGGTATCCAGTGGCTCTGGAGGAGAGAATGAGGAATAAAACCGAGGGCAGCTTTTCTTAATTGAAAAAAATCATTGATTACGAGCAGCACTGGCAGTGTTTACAGCACAGAAATTCAAAAAAAAGCTATTCAAAAAAAACCTGTCTCGGCCAGGCTTATCCAATCTTTACTGGACAGGGGAGCAAATTACACATTTTCCTCTCGCAAAGGGCCAACAAGCAAATTTTGGTGCGATATTAAATTGAATTTTAAAAAAGAGATTGCAGTATTAAGAAAATAAACAATTGTTGAGTAAAAATAAAGCAATGTCATAGCAATAGGCTGTTAAAGAGAGCAGAGTGTGAAAGGGTCAGTGCATGTGCCTAGCTCATTCCCAGTCTCAGGATGCTCAGTTGCTAACTCTCATCCACTGTGAGTGGGTTTGTATATGGCTTGGTTTGTTGTGGTGAAACTAAGTGAGAAACCTGAGCCAGCAGACACAATCACACTTATTCACTCCCCTCCCACACACATTCATTCTCTCTCACTCACTCTCACAAACACACTTTCACACTCTCATTTTCTCTCTCTCACTCCCATGAACACAAACAGACTCTCTCACTCTCACACTCAATCTCTGTGTCTCGCTCTCCTACACACGTACCCACACTATCTCTCTCTCTCTGTGATTCCCACACATTCATTTCTCACTTGCTCATACATTCTCTCACTCCCACGTATACTCTCTTACTCAACCACCACCCCCCCCCCCCCTGCTGACACACGTACACACGTACATATACTCACTCTCAACCTCTCACACATGGCAATCAGCCTCTTCTCTCACTCTTCCCCCAGACCTGGGGCTCCACAGCATTTCACTCCCAGCCTTTCCTCGACTGGGGTCTCTCAGCCAGCCTCTCCTCGACCGGGGTCTCTGTTCGCTTGCTATCCGTCCCCAGGGGCCTGTCCTCTGGCTCTCTGTTCTCAGTGGTCTGCTCCCTTGCTCTCTGTTTCCTGGTTCTCTGTCGCCAGGGGCCTGTTCCCTTGGTCTCTGTCTGCAGGGCTCTGTTCCCTGGCTCTCTGTCCCCAGGGATCTGTTCCCTGGCTCTGTGCCCCAGCGGTCTGTTCCCTGGCTGTCTGTCTGCAGGGTCTGTTCTCTGTCTCTTTGTCCCCAGGAGCTATTCCCAGCTCTCTAACCCCAGGGGCCTGTTCTCTCACTGTCTGTTCCCTGGCTCTCCATTCCCAGCGGCTGGTTCTCTGTCCGCAGGGATTTATTTCCTGGCTCTCTGTCCCAAAGGACCTGTTCCCTGGCTCTCTGTTCCCAGGGACTGCTTCCCTGGGGCTTGTTCTTGGCGCTCTCTGTTTCCAGGGGCCTGGTCCCTCGCTCTATATCCTTTGGGCCTGCCCTCCATCTCTGATTATTTCTCTCCCATATTTTCTGCTGATAGGCTCACTAGTGATTGGAGGAGGTATTCCTTCCAAATCTTCCATTCCAATTTGCCTGTTACTGGCATTTTGAACCATGGCTGTGGCGGCTTCATAGAAGGGCTTCATGGGCTGCATCTGGCCCTTGGACCAGCCTATGTTGGAGAAACCTGATCTAATTTCCTTGATGGAGAAACCAGACCATTGCCCCACTCTATGATAAATATCTTCCTCTGCTTCACTTCTCCCTGATGAGATTCCATCATTTCTGCCTAAGTATTCCCCAGTGTAAAAACTTGAGTGTTTCAACAATGTTCACAGTTTTTCGTAAATTCTCTTCTCATTCCCTGAGAAACAGTTTTGAGTAGATCACCACCTGTTACTGACCCTCCAATTTGAGGAAACAATCACAGAATCATAGAATGCTTATAACACAGGAGGCCATTCAGCCTTGCATGTATACACAAGAACAGTACTGCTTGAATCACTCTCCCATTTGTTCCCCATAGTCCTGCGTCTTTTTTTCTCCTTTGAGGTTCTTGTTCAAGGTTTTTGTAAAAGCCAGAACTGAACCTGCCTCCACCATCCTTTCAATGGGTGCAAACCAGATCCTAATCGCTTACTACACTTAAAAGAAAGCTTTTCCTATTCGTTTTATTAAAATCCTTCACAATTTTAAAAAACTTTATTGAATCACCTTGGAACCCTCAATGTCCAAATTGAGATCAGGCCTAATATCTCAAGCCTCCCATTCCTGATGCTGTAGGCTTTCTGGGTCCTGCCAATAAAGAGGCATTAAAACAACACACCAGTTGTGGCCCTATCCAATATCACCTCCTCCTCCCCCACCCCCCACTCCCTGTCTTATAAAACATCTTCCATTTCCCAACTAAGTACATTTTTCTTTTCCTTCTTGCAGGCGATGAAACGTACCATGACATTTTTAGGGAATTTTCCCACATGGCATCCAACAATCCAGAGAAACTGAACAGGAGAAGTTTCTACATCAGCCATTCCTGCAGGTAGCTGGAGAGGTTTCCCCCTGAGACCTGTGCTCAGATTCCCCGGAGACTCGTGCGTTGCTCACCTGCTGATGGTGATGGTCACTTCACGAGGAAGTGCGATCAATGCTGGCGAGACCTTGAGGACACCAGAGTGGCTTGGATCAATCCCAGGCTCCAGCTGGGGACCGAGAATACTTGACAATTCTGATATTTATTACCAGAAGCACCACAAGTTGTAGAATACAGGTCTAAAATGTGAGTTGAAAGAAATGTTTTGATGTGAGCTTTACCTTTCTCCTACATCCCCTGAGCTGATTGAAATATACATTGTTCAGAACTGAGCCACAAATGAAGTCCCCTGGTCTAATGATTGTTGCTATCATTAATAATTCACGCTGAATTGTGCAATCTCTACCAGAGTGTATATTGTCTTTTGCCCTGGGCTACAGAAAGCAAAAGATTTCTCTTTCTCATCATTATCAAATTGCTTAACACGGGGGGAATAATCAAACTCTGCACAGTCACCCGAGGCCAGAACTGAATCTGAGTCCCTGGCGCTGTGAGGCAGCAGTGCTAACCACTGTGCCACCAGGCAGGGGAATGGAGCTCAGAGGTCCTTCTGAGAGCCACTAAAGATGTAATGGACTGAATGGCCTTACTTTGAGCTGTTAATACATGAAAAATAAGGCCATTCAGTCCATTATGCCTGTACTGGTAAATATGTGGGATAGGGCCTGGGTGGGCTTGTTGTTGGTGCAGACTTGATGAGCTGAATGGCCTCCTTCTGCACTGTAGGAATCTATGATTCTATACTCCTGCTAGGCAATGAAGGGGATGTTGGAGGGGTGATTCTGCAAAGGGAAGGGTCCAGCTAGTCTGTTATTTTGCTGTTGCTGAAAATCATCTGAGCTCAGCTGTAGAGGATGTGGCCAAGATACATGAGATATTGAACCAGATCCTGGCCTGCAGTGTGAGGGGAAGAGGGGCGAATGTTGGAAGAATTTCTTTCTAAGTTAAGGTGATATGGTACTCCAGTGTTACAGATGTTAAGAGAACTGTGGTTTCTCCCAAGCACCATCCCCAACTCCCAACCCGATCCAAGGTGGGACACTGAGGTTTTGAGTCAATAATAATGTGTCACAATGCTGATGTATGCCAGTGAACTTGTCTCAATCCTCATTTTGAGATGTTTATTAACACTTGTGCAATACTGTGTGATATTTGTAAAAATGCGTCATCCCTAAACGTTCTGTGCAGGATTGATTTAAACTGAGACTGTTCAGTTGACAGATCAAGCTGCCTTCAGCTGCATTCACTCTGGGTGAGGTACTGTTTCCCCTGGCTCTTCCCAATGCCAGGACATCCTTCTCCCAAGTATCATAATAAAAGATCAGCTGGTTTGTTGAGCAGATTCCCAATTAATTGTTGCCCATTAGATAGTTTAAGAGATTACTGATACCCAGAAGTCTGATGATGAAATCCTCCAAACTCCCCTTATATGTGATGAGTGAGCTCTCGTTCCTGATCATTAATCTCAGTGACTCCCACTGAGATTAATTCAGACAAGAACATTTAAGTTTCCCTCTGCATGAGTGAACAACCACTGGGCACTGATTTAACATCATAGAATCACTACGGTACAGAAGAGGCCATTTAGCTATCGTGTCTGTACCGACCCTCCTTTCTTGTTCTTACCCAGACCATCTCCCTGCAACTCCATGTATTTCTCTAGCTAATCCTGCAGACCTACACATCCTGGGACACTATGGGACACCTAATCTGTACATCTTTGGATTGTGGGAGGAAATCAGAGCACCTGGAGGAAACCCATGCAGACACAGGGAGAATATGCAAAATCCACGTCGATAAGTCACCCAAGGCTGAAATTGAACCTGGATCCCTGGTGCTGTGAGGTAGCAGTGGAAACAACCAATGATTAGTTGGGCAAGAGGTCTCAGAAGGGTCACGGACTAAAAACAGAAAACGTTGGATAAACCCAGCAGGTCTGGTAGCATCTGTGGAAAGAGGAACAGAATTAATGTTTTAGTTCTAAATGATCCTTCAGGGAGGGGAGATAAAGGAGAGTTTTAGTGAAGAGGAGGAGGGAGAAGAGAGGCAGCCTGGGGTAATGAATAAAATTGTTCTCAGCACTTTCTTAGTGGAATGATCATCTACAGTTTTCTAATAAAATATTATTTATTACAAACTCGTATGTAAGGGGCTAGTACTTTTCTAAAGCATGCGACAGGCCACTTTATGTATTTGCTTTGTTGTATCATAAAAACAAGATTTAAAGGGCAGATTATACAGGTATAGTCTGCAGAGCTTGCTATTTTCAAATGCAGCCTTGTACATAATGTAGTCTAGGAAGCAGGAAGTAATATATCAACTTTGTATATTTTTAATGAAAGTCTCATAAACACCAGTAAAGACCAACTGGGCCAAATGATCTGTTCCTGTGCTATAAAATTCTGTTATTCTATGTATAAAAAAACTACTTCATATGCGGCCATGTATAGAGATTCTATACAGATATTCTTTAAGAATAAAGTTGATTCGTTTGTTAAACATTTCAGTATTGCTGTGTTTTTTTTTGTGTGATCACATTATACCTAAACGTGTGAGCCTTCTTTCTGTCCAGTTAGAACATTTAGAAGTTGTCCTTTTGAAACAATGACCTTCACTTAATAACTGAATAAGTGAGTCAGAATTCCAGGATGGGGGAAGATGTAGATCAGACAAATTCTGGATACTTGGGGCAAAAAACCACATCTGTCTGATGTGCAACCATTTTGACTGGGAGATGGTGGTGATGTTTATACCCCTGTTTGAAATCTGTGGACCAGTTTCTGAATCTACTTGAGCTGGGTTTTATACTCTTTTTTAAGAGAAAAAAAAATCAGAAAATGAAACAAGAATGACACTGTTCCAGTACAGAGGGAGAATTTAGCATGGTCAAAGCACCTAATCAGCACGTCCTTCAAATTGAGGGAGGAAACGGGGGGAACAGCCCCTGCTCGTGCACTGTGAACAAAATATCAAAAGAAAGTTAACTAAACCAAAATATTATTCCCAGCAGTGACGCTGCACCCACAGCCCCTGCAGCGCCCACTGTCGTGTAAGACTTGAAATCTGCCACTAGCTACATGTTCTCCCTCTCCTCTTCTAGCTGCAGTAAATGGGCAGATAGTTGGGATGGACAAACCTGGGTTTTATATTTGTCTTGCTCCGATACTGTACTCAATGGCACTCTGGTTAACACCGTTGCCTCAGTTACATTCTTGGCTTGAGTCATTGTCTGAGCAGAATTTGCACATTGTCCCCATGTCTTCAAGTGTTTCCTCCGGGTACTCTGGTTTCCTTCCACAATCTGGAAGACATGCTGGTTGGGTGCATAGGCCGTGCTAAATTCTCGCTCACTGTACCCGAATAGGCACCAGAATGTGACAACTAGGGGATTTTCATAGTAACTTCATTGGTGTTGATGTAAGCCTACTTGCAACACTAATTAATAAACTTCTCAAAATATGAGCTAGAACTTCTGATGGCCCTGGTTGGAAGTTCTTCCCACAGATTTGCTCATTGCCAATCTGTGAATTTACTCTCCTTAAAGTTATCATCTTAAATGGACATGCTTTTCCCCCTTTATTCCTCACACCAATCTTCCCTCTTTGATGCTTCTTCCTTAATAGTGTTTCTCTACTTAGTACTCTCATATTTCTAAACCTGAAACATAGCTCAATTAGTAATCTTAAATCTGAGATTGGTTCATTTTGCTGACTGAGTAGTTCAGGGTTACGGAATCATAATGGGTAGATGGAGTTGAGGGGGTTTTGTTGGATAGTGGAACAGGTTGAAAGGGATAAGTGCCTTACTGCTGTGAATGGTGTATAATGTGGGGCAATGTGAGGTTCTTCACATTTGCAATAGCAGAAACATAGAATAGTTCTTGAATGTTACGACATAATTACATGTTGACAGAGAGGCTTTGCTGTACTTGTACCAAAAAACACCCAAAGCATGCAGCAACAGCAAGCAATTAGAAAGACAACTCATTGGGACATATGGCCCATTTACCTGGTGCTTACTTTTGGAATTACCCAGCAGCTCGGTGAACCTCTAGTTCACTTTGTTTTTGGTCCCACCATGAATGCTGTTCTCCAGGCACTTATTCCACCCCTTTCTCGGTCACTGTCTGAGGATGAACCAGACAGCTTGCAACCATGGAAACCTATTTGATCCATTGGAAGGTTTAGCTCACATTTTGAGAAGTTTATTAAATAGTGTCACAAGTAGGCTTACATCAACACTGCAATGCAGTTATTCAACTACAATTCTGCCAACTTCCACTCCCTTAATATTATGTGAATCCATGCCTGCCTCAGAAGTTCCCATTCATGCTTTTACCTCCTGGATGACCATCCTCCTTTCATTCGAAACACTGCTGCCTGCATCTTGACTAGCAATAAGTCTCTTTCACCTCGCACCCATCAGCTCCAGTCTGGTATCACCCATTTGAAAATTCTCATCTGGATTTGAAATCCCACCATTCCTTGTCTTCCTTATCTCGGAAACCATATCCAGCCATTTAACCCTCTCTCTCCGCTCCTCCCATCCTGATTTCATCACTTGACTTGTCAGTGGCCATGTTTTCAGCTGTTGAGAACTTGAGCTTGAGAATTCTCTTCCTAAACTTCTCTCCTCCTCCAAGGCATGCCAAAAAACTGACCTCCTGCTCCCAGCTTTGGGTCACCTGTTCTAATTTCTCCTGATGCACATTAGTGTCAAATTTTGTTTGATAATGCTCCTGTGAAGTATGTTTGACTATTTTAAAAGCACTGTCTAAATGCCAGTCGTTGTTACAAAATATCTCTATTTTTGAGCTGAATATCTAACTCACAAATTCAAGGTTTAAACTTATCAGCCATCCATTTATCTTATAGTCGACCATATTTCCTCTTTACAAAGAGGACATGAATCATTACAGTTTTAAAATAGGACTCCAGACAACTACTCTTCAAAACATTTTCTTTCACTTTATATAGAACACAGCTGCTGTTCCTATGTCATTCAGATTTCCCATGGTATCGTTTCACAAATATCTTTGGTGCCTGCCAGCCTTCTGGTGGCTTCTTCAGTCCAGCTTTCTTCCAGATTCGCTTCAAATCCTTCTCAAACTTTGCCTGTGAAAACACAGGGTCAGAAAATTAGATTACGCCTTGCACTCTGCAGGATACTTACTAAATCACATACACATGGTTTAGTATTGGACTGTGCAGGTAAAGGCAGGAACATCTGAAATTCAAATTGTGATAAAGGACTGCATTAGCTAACCACAGGCAGAAAGAATAACTGGCCCTAGGAAATGAAGGGGCGAGGTGGGGTAGAAGCATCTGTCACATCTGTTCCGATTGCCAGCCAGTGCTCACAGTAGTAACTGGTTGTGTGTATATCAGGTGAGCACATGATTGAATGAAGCTTTCATTCCTGTTCTGTCCATCAACCCCCACACATATACATGCTTATTTATTTATATATATGCACACACACAAATAATAATTTGCAACTCCCAATTTTGTTCGATATATGAAAAATGGTCAATTATCTGAAATAATTATATGATTCTATGAATTGAAACTCAAATAGAAGATCAGCCAACATTGCACTGTATGATGACCCTGGCTTAAAAAGGGCAGAACAATCCATTTTGACTCTTATTTTGTATGCCTGTCAGTAATTATGAAATACTCCAATGTCTGTGGGAAACAGAGGTGGGAAGAGAAATCTTAAATGTTGGAACTTACTTGTTTTCATTAATTTTTAACACATTTATCAAGAGGCACAACATGTTATGATAAATGTGAATGGTACAATGTGCTTCAATAGTTGAATGGTACAATAATGACCTTTAGTTCATTATTGTACCACTAACACAGTAATCAGGGCTATGAAATGTAAATACTGTGAAACTATTTCTCATGGAATTAATGTTGGCTTATCCTTTAAACTACATTTACACACGTGGCCCATTTGCTTAGGTGGCTTATTGACCAAGTCCAAACATTTTGTGTGGCCGTCATTCCGTTAACTTACTTGTCGCCTGCGCCTGCGGTTTTCTTTGATCCGTCTACGTAAAAACTTTGTACGCTTTAGTAACTTCTTGTACTTGTGCCTGTTCATTTTTCTCCTGCGGATTTTCAGTACATTTTTACACTGGATTTTATCAACGTTGTCATTTGTTGTTTCCTCGTTCTCTCCAAAATGCAGAGCTCCCTCAGTTGAAGGGCAGTCATACTTCTGAGGATGTTGGTCATTTATCCTGATATTTTGCTCAGGGTTTTGATCCAATCTGGGTAGACAGTACTTAATCGTCAACCAACTTTCTAATGGACTAATGGACATTTTCCGTGGAATCAAGAACTCCTCCAGCTCAGGCTCCAGTGTACACCAGCGCTGTGCATTCACCTTAGTTTGATGGGAGTGGGTGTCACAACTTCTGGATAGTGCTTTACATTGCTGAGTAGCAGAACCAAGGACAGATTGTATTCCTATAAACGAAAGAATGGAGTTTGCATAAAATCCAACAGCTATTTTAGCTTAAGTCCTTTGCAAAAGTACTGAATTGTATGAGGAACATATTTCAAGTTCTAGTCTCGATTTTCTGGAGAAACTGAGACATGCCACTGAGGAAGTAGAGATATAGACATGAAGAACTCCCTACTTCACAGACAAAAAGCACATTCTTATGGAGGCTTATGGAGACTATTAATCCAGAAACTCAGCTGATGCTCTGGGGAGCCCAGTTCGAGTCTCACCACTGCAGATGGTGGAATTTGAATTCAATAAAAAAAATCTGGAATTAAGATCAACTCATGATCATAAAGCCATTGTTGATTGTTAAAAAGCCCAATCTGGTTCATTAATGTCCTCTGAGGAAGGAAATCTGCCATCCTTACCTGGTCTGGCCTATGTGTGACTCAGATCCACAGCAATGTGGTTAACTGTCAAATACCCGTGGGCAACTAGAGATGGGCAATAAAAATTCTGGCTAGCCAGCAATCCCTATCACTCATGAATGAATGAAACAAAAACATAGTGCAGTATTGACAGCACCAACATCTACCTCTGTCCAAGGATAAGGGCAACATTGAGAGGGGACCAAGTAAAACAACATTTTGAAGAAACTAAAAAACTTGAACGTAAATTAGGTTTACAATCTCCTTTCTGCTATGCAACACAATTAAGTAAGTGTTTAGACCACAGAGATTGGTCATTTGGGAAACTTTCAAACTAGGAAGATTTTTGAAAATTTGAATGGCAGACTGGGCCTAATTTGGTGTTATAAATCCTTTGTAATGTGCACCTACTTTGTCACACGAGGATTGAGAAAATCTGTCAGCAAAGTATTGACTTCTGCTGCTAAATCACTTTAAACAGGATTCTGTTAAAATGACACTGCAACAATAACTGGTCACTAGCTGACTCAGAGGAAATGTATTTTGCTGCCCCATAAAGCAAGTTTTAAAAACTTTTTATTAGTGTCACAAGTAGGCTTACATTGCGGGTGGCATGGTGGCACAGTGGTTAACACTGCTAACTACCGGGTTCAATTCCCAGCTTGGGTTATTGTCTGTGTGGGGTTTGCATGTCACACATGTCTGTGTGGGTTTTCTCCGGGTGCTCCAGTTTCCTCCCACAGTCTGAAAGACGTGCTGGTTAGGTGCACTGACCTGAACAGGTGCCAGAATGTGGCAACCAGGGGAATTTCACCATAACTACATTGCAGTATTAATGTAAGTCTTACTTGCGACTAATAAGTAAACTTTAATAGTGTAATGAAGTTACTGTGAAAATCCCCTCGTCGCTACACTCCAGCGCCTGTTTGGGTATACTGAGAGAGAATTTAGCATGGCCAATTTACCTAACCAGCATGTTTTTCAGACCGTGGAAGGAAAATGGGGCACCTGGAGGAAACCCATACAGATACAGAAGAATATGCACAACCTAACCTCTGGAATTTACCATTGCTTCTGTTAATGAAATTTCTTGGTTGAGAAATCAACTACTTACACTGGAAAAGTCTGTATATTTTCATATCATGGCTAATGTATGAATAAACATTATCTAAGGTACCATATTGTGAATGTCAGAGCTCAGCCACACTGCTAGCCAGTGAGGCAATTAATTATTTGCTCGTCAAGGTCCTCTCTGTACATCGCCATTCAGACAATAAAGCTCCTCAAAGTCACGTGATTTAAAAAAAGATAAAATAACGTTTCACTAGCTGATCACACCATGAATGAAAGCTTCAACAAACTAAGATTTTATGCTCTCCTGAAAAGCAAACAGTGAGGAAAACCAAATGTATTACAAGTGGAACTGCAAAACAGGGAACTGCATCTTATCACAATTTAAAAATTGAATCGCTGACAGTCTTAATATTACTTGTCATGATCCCATGTTCTTACTATTATTCATTTTACGTGTCAACTTGGGTTATGTGACTTTATTAGTTAATGATTAACAAAGCGGTTAATGGTTACTGCAAAATGACAAACAGATGCGATCACGACAGAACTTTTGTGAAAAATTCTATGGAACATTACAATACAAAGAAGCAATGACATTTGTCCCACCCCGTGCATGTAAGCATTTACCTTCCACACAAAGACATAGCGACAATGACATTTATCTGCCCAGTTCCTACACTTGTTGATTCACTTTATTGACCTACCTAGTCTAATCTTGAATGGTGACATGCTTTCCAAAGAGATTTGGCATATGGCACTATGACCAAACGTTAGAAAGTTATGCATCCAGCATTTGTTGTTGAACACCATACAGGCAGCTCTGAGGGTGGCATGGGCACAGAATATACTCTGGGTGGGGGATTTCAATGTCCATCATCAAGAGTGGCTCAATAGCATCACTACTGACTGAACTGGCCAAGTCTGTCAAGGGGTCATCAAGGACAAAGCTGCTGGACTGGGTGTGCAGAAGATGGTAAGGAAACCAATAAGAAGGAAAAACAAATTTGACCTCATCCTTACCAACCCACCTGCCATAGATGCATCTATGTATGACAGTGTTAATAGTGGAGTCCAAGTCCATCTTCACAGTAAGAATATCCACCGTCATGTTGCGATGCATTACCACCATGCTAAATGAGGTAGATTTTGAATAGATTTAGCAACTCAAAACTGGGCACGAAGCGCCCATGACTGTACATCAGAATTGTACACAAGCAAAATCTATAACCTCATGTTGGGCATATCCCTCATTACCATCAAAACAGGGGATCAATCCTTGTTCAATGAAGAATGCAGGAGGGCATGCCAAGAGTAACACCAGGCATACCTAGAAATTAGATGTCAATCTGAAGCTACAATACAGGACTGTACAATGCAAGCCAAACAGCTTAAGCAGCCAGTAATAGATAGACGTTAGGCAATTATACAACCAATGAATTAGATCTAAGCTGTGCAAACTTGCCACATCTAGGCATGAATTGTGGTGGTGGTTGGGGGGTCGTCCCCACTATTATAGTGCCAGTCTTTGCCAATTCAATTCGTCCCATGTAATGTCAAGAAATGGCTGAAGACACTGGATGCTGCAATGGGCCCTGATAATATTCCAGCTGAATACTGAATTCCAGTACTGAAGACTTGAGCTCCAGAAGAGCTAAAACACTTGTATCTACCCAGCAATGTAGAAAATTGTGCAGGAATGTCTTGTATACAAGAAACATGACAAATCCAACCCAGCCAATTACTACCCTATCAGTCTATTCTTGATCATCAGCAGTGATGGATGGGGTCATCAACAGTGCTATCAAGCATCATTTACTTGGCAATACCCTGCTCATACATGCTCAGCCAAACTTTAGAACTCATTGTCACTTTGACTCAAACATGGACAAAAGATCTGAATCCCAGAGGTGATGTGACATTGACTGCCTTGACAGCAAGGAAGCATTTGACAGAGTGAGGCATCAAGGTACCCTGAGCATCAGTGAAGTCAAAGGAAATTGGGAGAAAGTCTGTTGGAGTCTTTCCTGCAACAAAGGAAGATGGTTCTGGTGCTTAGAGGTCAATCAACTCAGTTCCATATTATCACTGCAGGAGTTCCTCAGGGTCCGAGATCCAACCATCTTCAGATGCTTCATCTATGACCTTCTTTCTGTCATAAGGGCAGAAGTAGTATATTCACTGATGACTGCACAATGATCAACACTATTCGCTCAGATACCGAAGCAGTCCATGTCCAAATGCAGCAAGAAATGGACAATATTCAGGCTTAGACTGACAACTAACATTCGTACTACACAAGTACCAGGCAATGTCCATTCTAACAAGAGAGAATCTAAACATCGCCCCTGCTTTCAATGGCATGACCATTGCTCAACCCCCAGCTATCAAAATTCTGGGAGGGTTACCGTTATCCAGAAATTGAACTAGCCATACAAATACACTGGTCACAAGAGCAAATTAGAAACTAGGAATTCTGCAGTGAACTATTCATCTCCTGATCCCCCAAACTGTCCAACATCTACACAGGTCAAGAGTGTGATGGATCACTCTCCACTTGCCTGGATGAGTGCTGCTCCCAACAGCATTCAAAAGCTCGACACCATCCGAGTCAAAGCAGTCCACTTCATTAGCATCCCTTCCACAAACATTCACTCACTCCACCATTGACAAACAACAGCAGCATGTGCACCATCTACAAGATGCACTGAAACAAATCAAGATTCCATGGGCACCACCTTCCTCATCCGCAACTGCTACTAACTAGAAAGACAAGGGCAGCAGACACATGGGAAACACCACCAACTGGAAGTTTCCTTCCAAGTCACCCATCATCTTGACTTGGAAATATAATGCCACTCCTTTACTGTTGCTGGGCTGAAATCCAGGAACTCGCTCACTAACACCACGATGGGTGTACTTACACCTCAAGATTGCAGTGCAGCTCACCACCATCTTCTCAATGGAAATTAGGGATAGGTAATGAATTCTAGCCGAGCCACAACATCCACATTGCATAACTGAACAAAAATAATTCACTCCAAAGGCTTAAGCACGTTACCTAGGCTGGAACTTCTGTGCAGCACAAAGTGAGTGCTACACTGTTGCCACCTTTTGAAGGAGACATTAAACCAAGACCCAGGTTTTGCCCTCTCAGATGAATGCAGAAGATCCTCTTCAAGCAAGACAACCCACTGATGCTGAAAAGAGGAGCTGGTTCATTTTGGTGACAATATAGGTCAAATTAAGTGAGCCCATTCATAACTGTCACTCTGGTTGTTCATATGCTATGAATTAAGTAGATTAATGATTCACATTTCCTTATTTTAACAAGTTTTTTAATGAACTGCCTTCAAAAGAATTAAAAAGACAAAGTCTAACATGACAGACACCAATATCCATTTCAGATCAGAAATATGGATATGTTACATTCCTGGATTATGTTTTCATACAAGTAGATATTGTGCCAGCTCCAGCACTCAATTTGGGGTTAGTAGAGGAACTTCCCTAATTATCTGGTGAATCAGGGCAGTGGTACCTGCCCAATTCAGTGAGGCCCTTTTTCTTCTGTGTAGCTTATTCTTATCAAGAAATTGTCCTTTCCTAGAAAACTGAAACATTTTCTTCTACATTGTCTATCCAGCCAGATGGAAATGCCTAATCTGCTTCTCCCTGACCTGGTCAGCGTGTAGCACTGCGAGTAATCACAGGATTACCATCAATGTCTAAATCCTTCAAACTTACATTTTACTCTTTCCTGTATTGTTGAATCCTACATGAGCCATAACATAGCTCCTTTCAGTTTTTTTAATTTGATTTGTGAGACATGGGGGTCGCTGGCTGACCAGCATTTATTGCCCATCCACAGTTCCCCCATGGTTCTGTAGGCCAGACCAGGTAAAGACAGTAAATTTCCTTCCTGAAGGATATTCATAAACCAAATGCGTTTTTCTGACAATTGACAGTAATTTCACATCATCAGTAGATTCTTCTAGTTTTTTTATTGAATTCAAGTTCTGCCATCTGTCATGGCGTGATTCAAACCTGGGTCCCCAGAACATTAGGTGAGTTTCTGGATTAATAGTTTAATGATAATATCACTAGACCATTACCTCTCCACTAAATCTTCATTTTCATACTCATCACCTAGGAAGCAACTAACCAGAAAGTCAGTCAAGGATGCTGTTTCTTTAAAAGTTGGAACATCGCATTTCAGCCACAGAAATTTCAGAGATAGGAAGTTGGATAAATAGTTAAAGCAAAAGATGGTACTGAACAAATGGAAGAAAAGAGCAAGGGAATTAAATTTCTGACTTGCAGAGAAGTATTGACTGTAGATTTCTTAGTTCTATGGTTGTGGTGTTAGTAATGATGATGGAGCAAATGGTTTTTCTTTGACCTGAATTGTTTCTGACTTCAGCTTACCATGAAATCTAGGTACTTTCACAAGTTGCAAAGCCAACCTTGACAGAAACATTATACTTTTGCATTCAGGAAGATATGGGGAAAGCCCTCGGTTTTACCTGAAAAAGAAATATGATGTGTAGTTAGTCTCTGTTCCAACAAAACATTAAATACATGGGGGAGGTGAGGGGAGTGAAAAGGGAGGGAATAGAGTTGCCAACAATAATTAAATGTATTTCTGGAGGTTTGTCACATGACTTGCCCCACAGTCTAGCTGTATGTCAACCAACACATCCATCCCTGTAACATACTATCTTCCTACTTCAAAAAGCAAACAGATTTGTTACCCAATTGGATAATGCTTGACTGTCTTCCAAACAACCATTCCCCTACCTTTCTGAATATTTTTATATCTGGTAAAAAGTGCTCAAAGAAAATGACACTTTTAAAAAATTTCCTGATGGATGGCATAGCGGTTAGTACTGCTGTCACAAGCTCCCAGACCTGGTTCAATTCTGGCCTTCGGTGACTGTCCATGTTGGATTTTCTTGATCCATGGTGCACCAGGGCATGAATTAGAGCGTTCCTTCTAATTCATTTACTCTCGTTCTATGTTTCTAAAACTTTATTCTAACACTTCTAACTTTCTAATAATGCTTTAATTCAACCTCTTAATGGACCTACCTTGCATTAAGTTAATCCTTCTCTACACCCTAGCTATGAATGCAACACTACATTCTCCACTCCTTTTCTCTATGTATGGTATGATTTATCAATATGATGCACAAGAAATAATATTTTTCACTGTATATTAATATATGTGACAATAATAAATAAAATCAAATCAGTTTGAACGTTTTCCCCATGGCTGCATGAGTTTCCTCCGGGTGCTCTGGTTTCTTCCCACAGATTAAAGATGTGCAGGTTTGGTTGATTGCCCATGTTAAATCATCCTTTAGTATCGGGGATTAACAGGGTAAATAAATGGAGTTATGGAGAAAGGGTCTGGGTAGGATTTTGTCGGTGCAGGTTTGATGGAACGGTTTCCTTCTGCAGTATAGGGATTCTACAATTTTTCTCCAGGATGGAACACAGCCTGAGTATGCTTGACGGTTGGCAGCCCTAAGAAAGGGCAGGAAAGGGGGCAAGGTGGAGGGTTGGGGGGCAGATGCGGATGGAGAGTGGGGGGGATGGATATTGAGGGGGTGTGGATGATGGATATTGAGAAGGTGTGGTTGGAGAGTGGTGGGGGGGATATGAGGGGTGGGATGGAGATGGGGGGGATGGATATTGAGGGGGTGTGGATGGAGAGTGGGGGGATGGATATGAGGGGGTGTGGATGGAGAGTGGGGGGGATGGATATGAGGGGGTGTGGATGGAGGTGGGTGGGGATGGATATGAGGGGGTGTGGAGGAGATGGGGGGGATGGAGAGGGGGGTGTGGATGGAGAGTGGGGGGATGGATTTGAGGGGTGTGGATGGAAGTGGGGGGGAGGATGGATATTGAGGGGGTGTGGATGGAGAGTGGGGGGGGGATATTGAGGGGGTGTGGATGGAGAGTGGGGGGGATGGATATTGAGGGGGTGTGGATGGAGAGTGGGGGGGATGGATAATTGAGGGGTGTGGATGGAGAGTGGGGGGGGATGGTATTGAGGGGGTGTGGATGGAGAGTGGGGGGGATGGATATTGAGGGGTGTGGAGGAGAGTGGGGGGATGATATTGAGGGGGGTGTGGATGGAGAGTGGGGGGGATGGATATTGAGGGGGTGTGGATGGAGAGTGGGGGGATGGATTATTGAGGGGGTGTGGATGGAGAGGTGGGGGGATGGATATTGAGGGGGTGTGGATGGAGAGTGGAGGGGATGGATATTGAGGGGGTGTGGATGGAGAGTGGAGGGGATGGATATTGAGGGGGGTGTGGATGGAGAGTGGAGGGGATGGATATTGAGGGGGTGTGGATGGAGAGTGGAGGGATGGATATTGAGGGGGTGTGTGGATGACGGATATGAGGGGGTGTGGATGGAGGAGTGGGGGGGAGGGGATGACGGATATTGAGGGGGTGTGGATGGAGAGTGGGGGGGATGGATTTGGAAGGGGTGTGGATGGAGAGGGGGGGGATATGTGGGATGACGGATATTGAGGGGGTGTGGATGAGAGTGGGGGGTGGTGTGGAGGAGAGTGGGGGGGAGGATATTGAAGGGGTGTGGATGGAGAGTGGGGGGGATGGGTATTGAGGGGGGGGGGGGATGGAGAGTGGGAAGGGATTGAGCTAAAACAGATGAACGGCGCCCTGGGCTGCGGCAACTCACCCCTTCCTGAATATCCCGCACTTCCGGTAGCAAAGCACAAAACCGCCCCCCGCCTCCAGGTCAGGAACAAAGATTCCGCAGCACAAACAGTCCGGGTTCATTCTTTACACTGAGTGAATATAGATTCTTCCGAGAAACACTTTGACAATAAATAGTAATAAAAATTACAGAGATTACACAGAGTTGAAGGATTCGGAACAAACAAATTTCGGAAAGGGCAGGTTGGGTTTGGATGCCCAGATTTGGTGAAGAAATTTCTTCATAGCCACAGCTCAGACTTTCGTCCCATCGAGTCCCTGCCAGTTCCCCGCACAGAAACCCATTCAGTTTCAATCCTTGAACCTGTAGCCTTACAAATTTATTATCCTCCAGTGCCCATCCAATTTGGTTTGGAAATCATCCATCATCTACACTCCAGCCATGAGCAACACATTTCAAGTCATTATTACTCACTGTGCAACACCGTTCTTCCTCATATCCCCCTTGCATCTCTTGCTCAAAAACTTACGTGTGTTCCCTTAACCTTGGACCAGTTTTTCTTTGTCAACCCTATCATCATCTTGTGTATACCTCTATCAAATGCGCCCTGAATCTTTTTGGTCCAAGGAAAACAAATCCAATCTTTCCAAGCTAAACTTGTAGCTAAAATCCCTAATTTCTGGAACCAATCTGTAAATTTCCTCTGCACCTTAAAGAGCCCTGTTCCACATATCCTTCCTGATTACCAGAACTGGATGTAGCATGGCCTATAACCAGAGCTTTATAACAGTCCAAGATAAATTCCCTTCTTTTGTACCCAATATCTCTATTTACAAAGCCCCAAGATCCCATGTTTTGCTAAATAGCTTTCCAATATGCCTTCCACCTTCAGTTGAGATCTACAACAGCAGCAGCAACTTATATTTATATAACACCTTTAACACAGTGAAATATCCTAAGGTACTTCTCAGAAGCGGCATAGTGGCACAATTAGCACTGTTGCCTCACAGCGCCAGGAAACTGTGTACAATTCCTGACTTGGGTCATGTTGAGTTTGCACATTCTCCCCATTGTCTGTGTGGGTTTTGTTTGGGTGTTCCAGTTTCATCCCACCGTCCAAAAGATGTGCTGGTTAGATGCATTGGCATCCCTCAGTGTACCCAAACAGGTGCTCGAGTCTGGCAACTTGGGAATTTTCACAATAACTTCATTGCAGTGTTAATGTAAGCCTGCTTGTGACACTAATAAACTTAAAAGAAACATAGCACTATGCCACATAAGGAAATATTAGGGTGCATGAAGAAGGTTTGAAGTAGTGTCTTAAAGAAGCAGTCAAGAATCAGAGAGGTGTGGAGAGATATTCAAGAGCTTGGGGTCTAGGTAACTGAAGTCACAGCCATGAATGACAATTAAAACTGGGGTTGCACAAGATATCAAAACTAAAGGAGCATATATATCTCAGGGGGTTGTGGGACCAACAGAGATTAGAGAGACAAAAAGAAACAAAGTCATTTAGTGAGATCAGAAAACAAGGTTGGGAATTTTAAAAGCAAGACATCATTTGGCCAGAAGCCAATTTAGGTCAGTGACCACTGGAGTGATAGGGGAATGGAACTTGCTGTTAGTTTAGATATGAATAGTCAATTTCGATGACATTTCTAGAGGATAGAATTTGGGAGAGAGTCAAGAGCCCCCAGGTCCCTTTCTCCTAAAACTCTTACCATTAAATCTTAGCCTCTTAACATTCATCTGATGGAGAGATTTAATTAATACTCTCCATGGGAAGAGTGTTAACCACTTCCACTGAGTGAAAACCAGGTGTGATGGATGTTTACTGCTCCTGTAACACTCATGGCCATTTTAATGCTGCTGTTTTCTAGAACATTTGTTGCACCTATCTGAATCAGGAGGGAGCAGGGCATGTGACATCTGGATGTACCTTTCCAGAAGCTGGCTCCGCTATAGTTGAATATTTTAATTTATGGCTTCATGTCATTAGCTATTGAAGTTGGGGGAGTCAAGAGTGTGCCTGTGAAGAGAGGAAATCGAAGATGGGAGGAATTTTGATGTTACCAATAACTACATTAAACAACAGGCATTTACAAAGTACCTTTAAAACAGTAAATGTTTTTTATTTGATTTTTGTTACGTATTAATATATAGTGAAAAGTATTGTTTCTTGCACGCTATACAAAGCATACCATTCATAGACAAGGAAGAGAAAGATGCAGTATGTGCTGTTACAGTCATAGCTAGGGAGTAGATAATATCAACATAATTTAAGGTAGGTCCATTCAAAAGTCTGGCAGTAGGGAAGAAACTGTTCTCGAGTCAGTTGGTATGTGATGTCAGTTTTGTATCTTTTTCACAATGGAAGAAAGTGGAAGAGAGAGTGTCTGGCCCTGTGGGGTTCTTGGTTATGTTGGCTGCTTTTCCGAGGCAGCAGTTTGCACAATGGAATGATTATCAAGTCAAATCTGACACTAAGCTGTAGATCAGAAGAGCTGACCAAAAACTCATCAAGTAGTTTTAGACTTTGATGTAGTAGAAGTATGCCATTTGGCCCATCGAATCTGCTCCACCATTCAATCATAACTGATTATAACTGATATTAAATTAGTAATGAGGGCAATGAATCCAGGTTCTAAGAGCATCTAAAGGTTGAAAGAGAATTCATGAGGTTTAAATAGGAAATTATAGCATGCACGGTTCTGGTAGTCAATGACAAGTCAAGTAACATTGGGGATGCAGCAGAGCACAGAATTGAAGAGTGAAACAAACAGCGGTTACAGCACAGACGGAGGCTGTTCGGCCTAGTGTGCCTGTACCATCTTGCTGCAACAGGTGACACAACTCAGCTAATTCCTCTCCTAACAACCTATTGCCCTGCTCCTGCAATTCCTTTTTTCTCTTCAGATGCTTACCTGATTCCTTCCTGAAATGAAAGTGCTGTTGCATCTCCCTCCAACACAATCTTGGATAGTACATTTTCTTGATCTTAGGAATTCAGAAAGTTGTAAAGCTAGAGCAGATTACAAAGATATGGAACACTGAGGCCATGGAATGAGTTGAAAACAAGAATGTGGAGTTTAACTTGGAGGCGTCAATAGATTTGGAGCCAGCGTAGGTCTGAAAGCATATGGCTGATGGGTGAACAGTGCTTGGTGTGTGGCAGAGTTTTGGATGAGCTACAGATCACGGTGGGTGCAAGATGGGAACATCTGAAGGAGATTCTCAGGGTGATTCTCAAAACAAAATTTGACAGTGATCCACATAAGGAAATATTAGAATAGAACGTTAACATATCAAAAAATAACTGCATGGTGCTTTTTCACCACCGTCAGATGTCTCAAAGAGCTTTCCAACCAATAAAGTACTTCTTGAAGTGTGGTCACCGTTGTATTGTAGAAACATATGATGTAAAAAAATGTGAAAGCTAATTCTTCACTCCCTCACCACTTTGCTTGCTCGTGAACGCTCATGTTCTTCTCTCAGACAATGTCTTCCATTATAGACAATGTGGTATCAATAGTACAATCCAATATTATAGAATCCCAACAGTGCAAAAGGAGACCATTCAGCACATTGAGCCTGCACTGACAACAATCTTACCCAGGTCCTATCCCTGTTACCCCATGCATTTACCCTGCTAATTCCCCTGACAGTAAGGGACAACTAACATGCCAATCAACCTAACCCACACATATCGCCAACTCTCCCTGATAACATTTTAATAATGGAAAATCATTTCTCAATCCTTACACTGTACAAAATGCATTTTGGGGATCCATTGTTCGGAGGTCCTGGAGACTCACAAGAACAAACAGAATTAATGCAAAAGTTGTAACATTATGTAATCCATATGAATGTACTGTATTTAAAATCAATACTATGAAAATGAATGGACTAAAATTAAAAAGATGTCAACTTCAACCTTGGACAGTAGCCAGGAGGACCATTAAACCAGTGGTGAGGATAGAGTTTGTGGCCAAACAGAATGGCTTCAGTTGTCAATGTTTAACTGGGAGAAACTGCTGCTTGTCTGACAAAGCAGACTCATAGCAGAGATATTGGATCAGTCAGTAGTTGTCATCAATCTTTGTAATGGGAGATAAGCCTAAACTGGATTAATTCACAATGGAACTGGATGAAGAAGATCCCAAGGCTACACTCTAGGGTAACAGTATAGGGATAAGAAGTCATTGCTAGAGATCATTCCCTAGCTTTGATTGGATAAGTGGAACCAGGTGAGGGCAGTCACATTCTGTTGTTAACAGAGAGGTATGGGAAGATGATATTGTTAACCATGTCAAAGGCAGCAGAGAAGGATGATGAGGAAAAATGCATCAGTCATAGGGAACCTGTTCCTAGGCATGGTCAAACTTGCCATAACATGAAGGTTTTAGAGAGTTGGGGGTGGGCTATTGCAGAATTCCCAGCCTCTTGACCTGCTCTTGAAGGCTTGTCCAGTTTAGTTCTGGGCAATGGTAACCCTTAAGGTATTCAAGGATTTGATGCTAGCAATCCCATTCAACGTCAAGAACATAGAACACTACAGCACAAACAGGCCCTTCGGCCCACGAGTTGCGCCGATCACATCTATACCTACCAAGCCACAGACCTATCTATAACCCTCTATCCCATTAGTTCCCATATACTCATCCAGAAGTCTTTTAAAAGATCCCAGCAAGTTCGCCTCTACCACCTCCGACGGCAGCCAATTCCATTCACTCCCACCCTCTGAGTGAAAAACTTACCCCTAACATCCCCTCTGTATTTGCTTCCCTGCACCTTAAATCTGTGTCCTCTCGTAGTGACCATTTCAGCTCAGGGAAATGGCCTCTGAGAATCCACCCTATCTATTCCTCTCAACATTTTATAAACCTCTATCAGGTCGCTTCTCAACCTACGTCTCTCCAGGGAGGACTCCCAGCTCCCTCAACCTACCTTCATAAGGCCTGCCTCCCAATCCAGGCAGCATCCTTGTAAATCTCCTCTGCACTCTTTCAATAGCTTCCACATCCTTCCTATAGTGAGGTGACCAGAACTGCGCACAGTACTCCAAGTGGGATTGAGGAGGTGAATAATTCTTTTTGTACTTGAAGATAGTCAGCATGGCACTTTTGTGACACAAATGGATTTCAGTCCAAGCTTGGATGTTATCCAGATCTTGTTGCATTTGGATAACTTCATTATCTGAGGCTTTACTGGAAGTGAAAGCTGTCCAATCAGCAGTGAGTATCACCACTTCTGATCTTGTATCCCGTACGGAAAACCAACATTCTCCAGTATTAAATAACTGATATTATTCTTTGTATGATTTAAATAAATTAATACATTTTAAAGTTTGGAAAAATAGTCGTGACTTCTCTCTCTCCCCAACTCATAACTCTACAGGCTAAACCATAGTAGTATTCTCTAGTTGAGATCTAAAGATGTGTGGGTTAGATTGATTGGCTCCATAGTAAATTGCTCCTTAGTGTCAGGGTAAATAATTGGTGTTATGGGAATAGGCCCTGGGTAGGATTGTGGTCAGTATAGACCCGATGTGCCAAATGGCCTCTTCCTGCACTGTAGGAATTCTACTGTACAGGATACAGTAGTATGCTGTATACTATTAATAGAATCTTATGTTTCCAGCCCTGGCCTTCACAGGAAAAGGACGCTAGAATTGAATTTCGTTCAGAGACAATAATGTAAGGAAAACAGAAGATTGCAATTCAGGTCTTCTTTAATATTATTCAGCCAAACAAAACATCAGAGCTCTGCATTCACGATGCAGTCATTTTCACATTCTTTCACAAAAGCAGCAAGTATTCCATGTTCTTTCAGACTGAAGTTCCTCTACTAATTTTTGTGCTTCACGCTTACATTTTCAATCGCCATTTGGCCATTTTATAAACGGGATAATTTTTCTGCATGTTTCATCTTCAGCAGTTTTTAGTCATTGCTTACAAGGCACTGCACAAAATCCCACAATAAGTTAAACCGATTGTAAAATTGCTCTCCTATGTTGCTCACTCAAGGTCCCAGATATTGCTGGTCTGGTTGTAGCATTAAACAATAAAATTCATTTAAAACAAAGAGAGAAAGATACCATATTGCCCAGAACCAAAAAAGAAAAAAATTACAATTGAAAACAATTCACCATAGAAAAAAAACTGATGAACATTCTGAAGTCAGTAAATTCCTAGTTTTCCTTCAGTGCTACGTTCCAGTATTTTACCACTATTTCAATTTTTCTGGTGATCCACTGGATATTTAACAATTATTGCAAGTATATTTAGTGCTTCAACAGTGCAATTTGAGTTCAGATTTACGCTGATGATTTTTTGGCAGCTTGTGATTGGTCAAACAGTTATACAGTAGAAGGAAGATTATAAAACAAACGTCAAGTATTCATACAAAAGCAAAATACTGAGGATACTGAAAATCATCAGCAAGTACCCATATACCTTTTGTCAGAGCATTAGTCAATCATTCAATTCCTGTTGTGTCAATACTGTGAATTACTGTTTAAACATAATCTGAAATAAAATATACAGAATGTTATTAAAATTACATGTGCACTTACTAAAACATGTCCTCACTTAGTCTTTAGTCTTTTATGTTATAAACCCTGCCATTGACTTCGAGCTGTGTTGAGGCAGACTTTTAAGAATTTAGTTTTTTTACACCACTCAGAAATAACAGTGGACGGAAGCAACATTTCCCAAATGCATGGCTGGATATAAGCTTCAGGTAGTGGCTTAACAGTTGTAGATGTTTTAGTATTAAATTGTAACAATGGTCACTGGAGCACAACGGTGCTGCTTTTAATGTACCTACTCCATGTAAGGGTACCTCCATTTAGTCAAGGGGGTGTGTGTCTCCTTTACAGATTGGGGTGACGTCCAACGGAGGATGTAGTGAGGACCTCCAGCTTTGTCATTAGTTCCTTGAGAAAAGGAGAAGAAAAAAAGCTGTTAATTGTGGCATGAATTATTTAACTATAATTGGAGTTTACTGCATTCTTAGAAAATGTTTTCCATTTTCCAAGACAAAAGTCTTATAAATGTTCAAATAACACTTAGGCAAAGTTTAACTTCTATTTTACCAATTTATTTGATTTGTAGGATTTAAGAAAATTGATTGTTCAATGGTAGGCAGGTCTTTAGGAATGGAAGTTCCCTTGGGCATGATTTTTTAAAATTAGAAACTTTTTAACACTGGACGGGGTGGCAACAGGAAAGACCTTTGCAATAAACAGCACACAGGTAGTCAGATTAAAAGTTTGAATTTTTTTTCCAGCATTTAAAAACCTTTCACAAATTCAATTACAACCACAAACCCGGGAGCAATATTGATAAATAAAAATGTACTTGTCCTCAGGCTGTCAACCTTAGAAGATTCAGTGCCAAAGACATGATTAGCAACAGAAAATTCATATTTTAGCTTCAGTGTACCCGAACAGGCGCTGGTGTGTGGTGATTAGGGAATTTTCACAGTAATAGGCGAATAGGTGCCAGAGTGTGGTAATTAGGGGATTTCAACATCACTGAATGCAAGCCTACTTGTGACTAATAAATAAACTTTTTGAGACACTAATAAACAAACCTTAACTGTAGATATGCTGAAAATAAAACATTGTAAAGGATCCCAAAACAGAGGTTCATATCCTGAACTGTAAATGTGACACCTGAAAGGAATTTTGAGTAAATGGATACCAGCTCTAAAAATATCCAACAGAAATATGACTCTCTGTAATGTTGTTAACACAGACTGTTCTAAACTGTAACCATTTACCAGAGACACGAGCTCCTCCAAATGGCTGCTGAGCCACTACCGAACCAGTTGATTTGTCATTGATGTAGAAGTTTCCAGCAGAATGTCGTAGAATTTTACAAGCTTCAGCTACAACATTTCTGAAATAAAGAATGTTTTGAAATCAAATCAAAAGTTCAATTGAAAGGGATCTTTTTAAAGGGGTGAGTGACCTTCTTAACCTTGGGTGATAGCACCAAACATTTAAACATCTCTCCAAATTGACAGTGATGCAAATTAAAATTGGGCTAGATGTGTAACTTGACATTGCCAGCTGTACATTGTCACCAAAGGTTAAGAATACTGTATGTCAGCAGTCTTGAATTTGGAATCTAATAGTTGTGACAAACCCCAAAATGAAAATAAAACTTACAGTTTAAATCACTAGTCAAAAGATCAGGGACTACAGTTCTCACTGGGGAGACCCTCAGGGTTTCTGCACACGTGCTAGCTGGAAAATGGTTGTATAAATGCTGTTTTGTCCTTTTTCACTGCCTTCAGGTCAATAAACAGCCCGGCACACAACCACAGTTCATTTTTTAATTCGTTCACACTGGAAATCTGCTCTGCACCGAAGGTAAGAAAAAGAACAAAAGTGAAAGAGTGGATAAAGGTTAGGAGACCTGGAACCAGAGCCCCAGTTCAAGGAAGGTGTCCTAAGGAACAGGTCCCAAGTAAATAAAAAAGATTCCAAACCAGGGATTAAGGCAGAAACAGATCCCAGAAGACAGTCCCGAGTCAAGGAAGGAGAATGGGAATCGGAAATGGGTCCTGTTGAGTAAAGTTAATAATAAGAAGCAGGGTAAAGACTCTGAACTCAAGAGATGCAGCAGCAGGTAGCAGATCTGAAGCAAAGTAGGCTTGAATGAAGACTGAGAATCAGATCAGGTATCCAAAAGGTACCTTTGGGAGCAATGGTGTTCAGCTTGGTGCAGCCAAATATCCAGATCATTATATGGTGGGGCCTCTTGTGAGATTTAGAACTCTTGAACTTAAATGGGACCTGTGAATCCTATAAATATACTGGACATTGAAATAGAACGGTGTGAAATATTTTACAGGAGTTGAAACTTTAAAAATAGCTTTGACTGTTGCTAAGACTTTTCTGGGTTTAGAAAGTTTAACAGTCGAGTATTTAAATTACCAAAGGTATACTTGAAGAGTTAGCAGATTAATTAAAGGTGGAAATATAAGCAGGGTCTGATAAGGATGATATAACTACAGTGGTTACTAGAATGGTAGCAGTGTTACAAGTGAAACATGTTCCCTCAGAACCAACTGGAAACAGGGATTTGACTCAGGTTACCCTCTGAAGCAATGGGGCCCACTTGGCACAGCCAAATGTCTGAGACTGAGCAGGCAAGGTGAAGATTGAGTGTATACAAAGATCTAGGATAATGAAGCAATAGAAAGAAACTCTAAATGGATCTTTGTTGAAGGTGTCCAACCAAAAGCTTCATCTGGGAGAGAATTCTAAGGTAGATTCTTCAGAGTGAAGACTGAAAGCCCTCATGAGAAAGACAGTTTTAGATGCTGCTGCACCAGGTTGGCTCCTGGTGCACCAGCATCTGGTGAGCATTGATGAGAAATCCATAGAATTTGTTTTGGTGGCACTTGGTTGGAGTGTGCTATGATTGACCACAGTTCACCTATTAGTTCACATGTACCACAAACATATCCTGAATAGTCAGTATCAGATAAATTTTCTAAGTTGTATTATCTTTCCGACTGTGTATGTGTCTGCAAAGATATGGTTTGGGTGAAGGGATAGTGTGATTTGACTCATTTACCGGTGTTTGTGTTCAAATCTTTTTTGTCTAGTGCGATATAAATTTTTTTTTCTTGTTTAACAGATGTTTTATTCTTTTGTTAAAGGTTCATCAGCAGACTCCTATGAATCTGTTCAGTAACTGCCCACCATGACTTAAAAAAAATAAAAATTAGGATGCATCAAGCCAGGTTGTGTTCTGGAATTTGACTTGTTCAAGAGTAACATCAGCTAGGATCCTAACACAATGGAGTAAATTTTCCAGTCCCCCCCTGCAATGGGAATCAATCCATGGTCTTTAGGTGAGAATTTCCAGACTCCCGGCAGGAAGAACTGGAAAATCCTGCCCAATGTCTTGGTATTGCCTATTTATCAACATTGTAACTTGACTCCCGCCTTACAGTTTATATGAAATGCTATTGTTTCTCAACCTTAAATGTACTTACATTGGAAATAAATTAAGATAACTGTTCCTAGTCACTCATAATCATATATATATGATATAAAATATTTCAATTAGCATTTTGGAACTTAGAAATGATGAAAAAATTAAAACAGCCATATACATCACAAATCACTAATTTCCAAATTAGTCCTTTCTACATTAGACATGAAGCACAAAGACAGGCAAAGAAATAAGTTCTCATTTCCATATTGCTTATTTGTAATTGGTCACCAGCTGTTGCTTCATAAAGTTCCCACATGGCTTCCTCTCTCCAATTTTCCTTTTCCACTGATCAACTACAATGAAACCTGTACATTAAAGACACCTTAGAGATTGGCATTGGTCATCTCTCCTTTTGCGGTTGTTCTAATTGTCACTATACGAATTGTACAGATGTTCCCAGCAGTCTTGAAGACTCAGCTGAGATTATGGACAGCAGCCAATCAGCTGCAAGAAGCTCAGAATCCCTCTCCCACACTCCAGTGTTTAGCTCCTTCAGTTCATGGTTTTTGCAATCTAGATTCCAGTTTAATTTCAAAGAAATAAAAGATATTGACCAGAGATATAGGAACAGACCTGGACAGATCTACTTGGTTAGAGGGAAAAAACAGATCAGGAGCTATTATCCTGCTGGGTCTCACTGTGAAGAAAATGGGAGAGGAAATTCCAGAAAGTATAAAAAAATACAGTAGTTCTGATGATGAAAGGTCATCTAGACTCGAAATGTTGGCTTTACTCTCTCTCCACAGACGCTGTCAGACCTACTGAGATTTTCTAGCATTTTTCTGTTTTTGTTTCAAATTGCAGCAGCCGCACTATTTTCGTTTAGAGTAGTTCTAATGGTGACATCAATTATCCTGAAATAAAAGCAAAACACTCTGCATGCTGGAAATCTGAAATAAAAAACAGAAAATGTAAGATTCTAAAGAGTCATCTGGACTCAAAACATTAACCCTGTTACTTTCTTCACAGATGCTGCCAGACCTGCTAAGCTTTTCCAGCATTTTCTTTTTTTATCTCGATTATCCTATTGCAAATTGAGAGAGAAAGAGTGTAAAGGAAACAAATGGGGAAAGAATCCCTAAAATGCGTACAGGAGAATTTGATCAGTTTGTTTCTAGTCCGATGAGGAAGAAGCCAGCGCTGGATCTAGATCCAAGGATTGAAACGGGGCAAGTGGAGATATTTAATGAAGCAAGCATTAATATCGACAATCCCAATTCCCAAAACCATAGCCTCCTTCAGATTGCAATCCACGTGTTCGCAGTCTTTTGTGGGCAATGTGATTGAGCCAGGGGTGCACTGCAATAGGAAATTTAAATCATTAATCTCATGGGCTACTGGAGGAATACTCAAGGGAGGGACCTTGGAATCTGGGATACGCCTTAATTATCCTAGGAGAGTCTTCCAGTCAAAAGAAACTGGCAGAAAGTGACTGGCTTTTGCTTTATGAAGTTTGCAAAATCTAATGGCCCAGACGCATAATTATAGATCATTTTTAAGTACAAACCTTTGCCAGTGAGTTTAAATACTGTTCTAAACAACAGAGATTGGCAAAGGCTACTATCTGCACACCACATGAAGAATTATTACAGTTTTAAGTTTAGTTAAGTTAAAGTTAAACTTAAAAACTTAAATTCTGTACATTGCATGAAATATTTATTACCACAGATCATAGTAACAGATTATACTCTGCAGCCCCTTTGCCTCAATGAAAACTCACTTATCCTGGGCGAAGACAGCACCGGTGAGACCAAAAGGGGTGCTTGTGTCAACCAAGTGGAGAATTTCCTGATACTTGTTTTCAGGATAAACATATACTGCAACGATTGGTCCAAAGATTTCCTGAAAGAAAAGAAACATTGAATTAGATCATATTTCGTAGTTATGCTTTTCTTGATAACTCCATTGCAGCAGCAGCAGCAGAGCCATGAGACCCAGTTTTAACTTGGACCTTGCAGAAGTGTGACAAGCTTTTGTATTGCATCGCCGAGAGGCTGCTGCCATTTTAAAATCCCCTGTACTCATTAAGATTTCAAGGAGATCGAAGGAGGAGACTGGCAGTCAGGAGTGGGATTCTAGACAGCAGGGAGCAACAATTTGGTATCTGAAGAATCAGTCTGCAGCAATGAGTTAGGGGAAAGGAAAAAAAATGGGTAATGGTTGTGGAGGCAGCCAAAATTCTGCTCCGCAGGGCAACAAAAACTTTTACCTAAGCTGCTTCTGGCTCTTGATCTATTTTGTGGCATTGTTCCCTTATGTATCTGTGACACATAAGATGCACACAGTCTGGGTTAAATTGACATTGGGGTTTGATTGATAGCATTGTATGTCAACGCCTGCAAACCCTGGGAATTTAAACAGCAGACGGCAGCATTTCACAAGTAGAGAGACATGTCCCCATGCAAAGCCCCTCCCTGCACAGGCACTATATTAATTACAGCTTGACAGAAACTGTAACCACTTCTCAAACTACATACAAAAAAAAAACTTTTCATTCAACAATGTTCTGCAATTTAAATGAGACATTAAGGTGGCAAATTTTCTCGATACTCAGCAGGATCAGTCATCCCAAGATATTTGTGCAAATGTTTCTAAAGAAAATTTTAATAAAGTTAAAGTTTATTTATTAGGGTCACGAGTAGACTTACAACCACACTGCAACGAAGTCACTGTGAAAATCCTCTAGTCGCCACACACTGGCACCTGTTCAGATACTGAGGGAAAACCAATTCACCTAACCGGCACATCTTTAGACTGTGCGAGGAAACTGGAGCACCCGGAGCAGACACAGAGGAACGTGCAAACTCCATACACTGATGCCCCCAGTGACACAGTTCTAAAACATATTCAAAATGAACGCGTGGCAGATAAAGGGCAGAATTCTTCCAAGTCCTCGTCAGCAGGTTTAATAGAACATAGAACATAGAACAGGCCCTTCGGCCTTCGATGTTGCGCCGACCAATATAAAAAGCAATGCCCCTCTAAACTAAACCATTCCCTTCTCTTCCATATACTTATCAACTAACCTCTTAAACGCCACCAAACTTGGCGCATCTACAACTGCTGCAGGCAGGGCATTCCACTCCCGAACCACCCTTTGGGTAAAGAACCTACCTCTGATATCCGTCCTATAACTATCACCCCTTAATTTAAAGCTGTGTCCCCTCGTGCTAGCTTTTTCCATCCTAGGAAAAAGGCTATCACTGTCCACCCTATCTAAACCTCTAATCATCTTATATGTTTCGATTAGGTCCCCTCTTAGCCTCCTCCTTTCTAACGAAAACAACCTCAAATCCCTCAGCCTCTCTTCATAAGACCTGCCCTCCATACCAGGCAACATCCTGGTAAACCTCCTCTGTACCCTCTCCAATGCCTCCACATCTTTCTTATAATGTGGGGACCAGAACTGCACACAATACTCCAAGTGCGGCCGCACTAGAGTTTTGTACAGTTGCAACATGACGTTGCGGCTCCGAAATTCAATCCCTCTACCAATAAAAGCCAAGACTCCATATGCCTTCCTAACAACCTTCTCGACCTGACTGCCTACTTTCAGGGATCTATGCACATACACACCAAGATCCCTCTGTTCATCTAGACTACTAAGAATCCTACCATTTGCCCTATACTCTACACATTTATTATTTCTGCCATAGTGCATTACCTCACACTTTTCCACATTAAACTCCATTTGCCACCTCTCGGCCCAGCTCTGCAACTTGTCCAAGTCTCTCTGCAAACTATAACACCCCTCTTCACTATCTACCACTCCACCGACTTTAGTGTCATCTGCAAATTTAATAATCCATCCTTCAATACCCTCATCCAGATCATTTATAAAAATTACAAACAGCAGGGGCCCCAAAACAGACCCCTGAGGTACACCACTTGTCACCGAACTCCACGATGAATATCTCCCATCAACCACCACCCTCTGTCTTCTATCTGCTAGCCAATTCCTAACCCAATTAGCTAAATCACCCTCTATCCCATACATCTGCATTTTCTGCAGAAGTCTTCCATGGGCCACCTTATCAAACGCCTTACTAAAGTCCATATATACCACATCAACCGCCTTACCCCCATCCACCTCCTTAGTCACTTTTTCAAAAAACTCAATGAGGTTAGTAAGGCACGAGCTACCCTTCACAAAACTAATGATGGGAAATGGAAGGAAATCACTGGAGGTACAAAAAAAATTGGTTTGACACCAGCATGAAATGATTGTAGGATCTTTCAATACTGGCTGCTATGGTAATTCACACAAGCTGGTGTGAACTAGACTTGCATCTAATGGGATACAGATGAAGGCCTGACTTAAATCTTCCTTCCCCTCGCCCGGTTCTCCACATTGTCAGTGAGAAAACATGCTGGCCCAGAATATATCTGGACCAACATGGCATGCAAAAGTCGGGATTTAAGAATGCCTTGAGTAGCCCACAGAGATCCAGAGCAGATGGAGGTCATCATGGTTTGGTAGTTGCAGGATTTCCCACCAGTCTCTGTAGCAGGAAATACTCTCTGTCCCTGCCATGGAACCTAGTCTGGGATGGGAGAATTCCGCCCATGGATATTGCTACAACATATTGAAACAGATATATTTATATATTTTGGGATTGTGATCGGAGCAGACTCGATGGGCCAAAGGGCCTCTTTCTGCACTGTAGGGTTCTATGATTCGTTGATATGGTATGTACTTATCACACCTGAGGAAATCACTACATTTTGATAGGTATATGTGGTTCTTCCAATTGGTCAATGTAATTCATTTAGAGAGGTGCTATATTGTCAGTTTCCTGACTTTCTTTTGAAAGTCAGATATTCCTTCATTAATTGGCAGAAATTCTGTGGTAAGTGACACTCTTACCTCTTTCATAATGGGATCCTGAGGGTCCTTTGTTTCTATAATTGATGGCTCCACAAAA
Organism: Sphyrna mokarran; assembly: GCA_024679065.1. NCBI lineage: Eukaryota > Metazoa > Chordata > Chondrichthyes > Carcharhiniformes > Carcharhinidae > Sphyrna > Sphyrna mokarran. Next base: position 19,931,379 of record JAGIQG010000028.1, on the reverse strand, counting down.
TAACCAATCTTGTCATCGCACTTCCCACCTGCAATTATTGTTAGATTTGGGGAAGACTGTGCATGTTCAATCCATTTCTTTATCCGAGCAAAAGACTGAGAGAATTTTAAAAGAAAGAGAAAAATCATCTTGTTGCAATACTCAGGACACAAACAGAAAACATGAAGGATGAAATCTTCTCTACTTGACTAAGAATGAGGCAATAATGGTCTTTACCTTGTTATCAATAACTGCTGAAAAGAATGTTTCAAAGTCATCCACTGGCTAAAAGAGACAAAACGTTATCAAAAACATTTTAGTATACGGTGTGACTTTGACTCAATACTTAACACTCAGCTCAGAGTCAATACAAGATCCATTATATAATCAACTTAATCGAGAAATATTGCAGACCTGTAAAAAAAAATCACCTGATAAAACTCAAAAATCAGTTTGTTGAGTTCTTTCCCCAGGGTTCAGTGGTTAGATCTAATTTAGACCAAATAAATTGAAGTTTCCTCCACTTGCCAACTTTAAGAGTCCCAAATCATTTTAATTTTCAGAGCCTTAATATCATTTCCAGCACTGACAATGTCAAATGGGAACACCACAAGATTACTAATGTGGACACTGTCAATGCTACGTTAGTGTAATAGAAGATACTTTAGGGGTTAATACTATTACTACGATGGCAACTTGCATTACATGATGACTTTAAATCAGCACAATGTCCCAAGCTGCTTTTCAAAGATTGAAGGTGTGGGTGAAGGGCATTCACAAGAGGACAGCGGCAGAGTTTGGAGTGGAGTGAGAGCCTGGAGGAGTTATGCTATGAAAGTACTTAAACACAAACGAGAATTTTCCATTTCAGAGTTGGTAGACTCGGGAGCATTGCAAATCAGAAATGATCAATGAGGGGCTTTATGGGGCATAGAGTACAAGCAACACCATATGAACTGGTATAAATCTGTAGAGGATGGAGGAGATTAATGCAATGGTTTCCCTGCCCGGCTTGTGAGAATCTAGAGATTAGAGGCATGGGTGAGGGTTTCAACATCAGATGAATTGAGGTATAAGTGAAGATAAACAGTGTAACAAAGATGGAATTAGATGGTTTTTGTGATAGAATGAATAGAGTCTAAAAATTAGTTATTACATGGAATAAAGAGCACAGAAGCAGCCAACTTGCTGAACAGGTTTATGCAGGTGTTCATACATCATCTTAGTTCACCTAATCCTATCTGCACATCCTTCCACCCTTTTTCTTTTGTGTTTATCTTGCTTCTCCTTAAATATATCAGTAAGGAGAGACTTGAAACAGTGGCATAACTTTCTTTGCACCTTTGAAAAAATGGTGGCATGGTGGTTAGCACTGATGCTTCACAGCACCAGGAACTTGGGTTTGATTCCTGGCTTGGGTCACTATCTGTGCGGAATCTGCACGTTCTCCCAGTGTTTGTGTGGATTTTGTCCCACATTCTGAAAGACGTGCCAGTTAGGTGCATTGACTCAAACAGGCACCAGAATGTGGCTACTAGGGAAATTTCACAGTAATTTCATTGCAGTGTTCATGTAAGCCTTATCTATCACTAATAAATAAATTTTATAAACTTCATAAAGAGGGGAATTAATTAATTGTCAACTGTAGTTTAGTGGTTGCAATCTTGCCTCTGAGTCAGAAGGTCATAGATTCAAGTCCCACTCCAGAAATATGACCATGAAAATCAGGTAGATGTTAAAGATCCCATGTAACTATTTTGAAGACAGTGAAGTTTTACCAAGTGTGCTGGGCAATACTGATTCCATGACTAACAATATTAAAAACATCGCCTTGCTATTTTGTGAGACTTTGCTATGCATAAATTGGCCACTTTGCTTAATAACTACAACATGAATACACTTAATTGGCTGTGCACTGCATTTTTTGTGGAGAGCTGTCAATCATAGAAATCACAAGCATTGCATCTTTTGAGGAATAGCTGAATAAATTGCAAAAATACTTCAGAGTAAGGCCCGTCAGGGTCACCAATATAAAATACAGTGGGAGAAATATCTTTAACCAACCAGAGTGTGGAACCTGCTACCATAGGGAGTGGCTGAGATGAATGGCGATGCAAGGCGAAGCTAGTCACGTACATGGGAGAAAGGAAGGGAAAGATTTGATGATGAGGTTTGATGCAAAGGGATAGTAGGAGGAACTAAACACTATCATGAACCTATTGGCCCAGCCTCACCAAGTCCAATGAGTTTAGGGTAGGCACAAAGGCTAAGATCCTAAAAGCATGTCATATCCTGACCTCCCTGCTAGTTAACACAAACATATTTCAGTTGGGACACAACAGCCAGGATTTAATGATGTGAGACTCCAAAGCTTTTTTAACTTATTGTAGTCAGACTGGTTTCTGGGTCTGGCCCAGCCATCAAAACTCAGTGCCAAGGAGCAGTAGGTGCAGAAAAAGGTAATTAACACAAGTGATTTTTAGGTTTTAAAGGCTTCTTACTGTCTTGGCAGAAATCACAAGTCTCCTCTTCCCCAGATTCCTCTACAACAGAAGGCCATCACTTTAAGAACTTCACTCGACCTACTTTACAGGTCTTGGTTCCAACCTTTCAAGCCCTGTCTGCTGGCGTCATATTGCTAGCACTCGGAGTGGAATCTAATGTATTTAAATTAGGCCTGGCAGTCAAAATGACGCAGGTCTTATACTCATTACGAGAATTTTTTTAAAAAAAATCAGATATTTCTCCTTTGGCCTTGAAATTAAAACATTTACTTTACCTTCAAAGCAACTTTCTGGGGTTTGTCCAAAAGCTCTCTGATCTAAAGGTTTATTTTCTTCAAGAAGAGGAAAAGGTTTTGAGGTGGGGGCTGTTCCTGTTGTGAATACATTATCTTGCGTTATTTAAGCATTCTGCCCACTGCATTGCAGAATTAGCAGCAGTTGGAAATAAGAAATATATAAACTACAGCTTAGTGTTCTAATGTTGCCCAACTAAGATTTCTCAAACCAGTTTTCAGAATTTGCATATTTGTGAAGGTATTTTAATACTGAGTGGTAAATGGGGAGTGCATGTGTACAATCCATATTAGTGCAGTCACACATTTATAGAGCAGTGTGAACATTTACATTAATCATCAATAAGAATGTAACAGATTACAGATCTCTAGGCCGTAGGTCAGGTTCATCCGAGCGTATAAAATTCAGTCCTCTCATGGTGCAAACTATACTCGATAATCAACTAAAATTCACTGATGTGTAATGGCTTTTAGTTCCAGAACAAAATCAACATAGTACTATAATTACTGATGGTCCTAATAGCATGCCAATGTTCAGTGTGCTCACGAGGCATTCCTCCACATGCTATTCTAATACAGGGCGTTTTTTTCCACTCATCTTAAATGGGTTAACGCCTCTTGAAAACAAAAGGACAGAGGAATGTGAACTCCTCTCTTTAATAAATAAAAATGGACAGAGGAATGTGCTGCAGGAATGTTGAGCATTCTCTTTCTATCAATCACCACCAACAGTAATTTATAGCCTAACATTTGAAAATATTTGAAATAGTTGGTGGTTGACTTGGATCTAAAAGGGGAAAAAGCTGGTTAATGTTCGGGTGTGACCCTTCAACAGAAGTCTGTTCTACTGTGGTGTTCCAATGATACTTATTCCCTTGTTGAAGACACTAAAAAATACATTTTTTTATTCAAAACAGTTCACGTAACGTTGAATGTTTATGACAGTAGATAGGGAGTGATGTAGATAAATAGCTTATTTGTTTTCTTTGGTAGAATGGAATTATTGGGTATTTTATTATTCATTCAAGGGACATAGGCTTTACTGGGTAGGCCATCAGTTATTGTCCATCCCTAACTGCCCTTGTGAAAGTAATGGTAAGTTGCCTTCTGGAACTGCTGCAGTCCATGTGGTGTATGTAGGTCCACCTGCTCTTAGGAAGAGATCCAGGATTTTGGCCCACGATGTGGATTGCAGAATTGTTAACATGGATGGCAGAACATGGGCAGCACAGTAGCATAGTGGTTAGCACTGCTAAAACTGCTAACTTGGGTTCAATTCTTGGCTTGAGTCTCTGTCTGTGTGGAGTTTGCACATTCTACTCATGTCTGCATGGGTTTTCTCCGGATGCTCCGCTTTTCTCCCAAAGTCCAAAGATGTGCAGGTTAGGTTGATTGGCCATGCTAAAAATTGTCTATTAGTGTCTTGAGATGTGTAGGTTAGAGGGATTAGTGGGTAAAATAGGTAGGGATATGGAGTTAGGGCCTGGGTGGGATTGTGATAAGTGCAGATTCGATGGGCCAAATGGCCTCTTTCTGTACTGTAGGGATTCTATGTTGTAAAGATAATTGAACTCAAAGCCTTTAAAACTGATTTATTTTAATTTTACACATCCAAAACCTTTCCTAGAGAAATTAATTTTGACTTGTATGACAGGCACGAATGTGATTTTTTAAAAAAATTCATCCAAGAAATGTGGCCGTCGCTGGCTGGCCAACATTTATTGCCCATCCCTAATTGCCCTTGTTCGGAGGGCAGTTAAGAGTCAACCACGTTGCTGAGGCTCTGGAGTCGCACGTAAGCCAGATCAAGTAAGGATGTCAGATTTTCTTCCCTAAAGAACACTGGTGAACCCCAGATGGTTTTCTCTGACAATCGACAATGGTTTCATGGTCATCAGATTCTTAATTCCAGATTTTTTTAAATTGAATTCAAATTCCACTATTGGCCATGGCAGGATTCGAACCCAGATCCCCAGAATATTGTGGGTCAACCCACAGCACATGGACTGCAGTGATTCGAACCCGGGTCCCCCATATCATTAGCTGAATTTCTGAATTAATAACCTAGTGATAATTGCACTAAGCCATTGCCTCTCCTATTAAAAGCATCCCCATTCACCCAAAAAGTATCACAATTAAAATTTTATAGAAGCACTTCCAGATCACTAGGACAATGAATCACATGCTTTTAGTTTCACGCCTTTCTTCAGCAGGTTTTGAACTTGCCACTGTACAAATTTACTCATTTGTTCATTAGGCCTTTAAGCGAGGAGCTCTCAAGTATACATGAAGGTTAATTCATGAAAGCCTGTGTCACTTTCAGAATAACTCCCTGTTTTCACATATCACAAGGTCTATATTTAGGGCAGCTTTTATGAGGATGTTCTGACTTTTCCAGTTTTCTGGATTGGCATTTCTGCCTATTAAGACTAACAGATCCAATCTCTGTCCAAAAATTCTAATGTTTGATAAGCAATAAATTGACAGTTTAAATGTTGTTGTATTTGACCATGAGATCAATGGTTTCAGTTCTTAAAACAATGGTTGAACATGACTGCTTGTACATAAGATCGTTTTGCTATTGTAAATCTTCGTGGACACTGCCAAATTCCACAAAGATGTTCCAGTATCCAGAAAGGATTACCAAATCCATTCAAACTAATTACACAAGAAAAAGGCAAAATACTGTGGATGCTGGAATCTGAAACAAAAATGGAAAATGCTGGAAAATCTCAGCAGGTCTGACAGCATCTGTGGAGAGAGAACAGAGCTGGGCGAAGGGTCAACCAGACTCAAAATGTTGGCTCACTTCTCCCTTCACAGATGCTGTCAAAACTAATTACAACTTGTGTTTATAAAGGGATTTCGCAAGGGGCAGATGAAGAGTGAGCAGCAATACGAACATAAATTATGGATGCTGACCTCAAGAGCTAACGTTTGAAAAGTCTTTGAACTGAGCAGGCACACAGCTGGGTACAGGAAGTCTGCAAAAAGATTTCAGAGTTCAGAGATTCAGGTTTCAGTCTCAGCACTCAGCCAGCCTTTGGGGTGGGGGAAGAGGATAGAATGTACAGCAGTCTAGACTTAGAAGAGCAAAGTGACAGAGCTCGAGCATGTTTTTTCAGGCTAGGATGGAGCAGTATACAAACAAATGTGCAATCCTAAAAGTGCCTCCTCTTTGAAACCTGTAACCTTGGAGATGAACAGAAGAGTATTATCTATATCGATTTAGGATACAACATGATTTTTGACTGCAGCTGGTGTTTGAGGTTCAAGATACATGCAAATTGCTAAGCCCAAAAATATTTCACCTTTGTCACAATAGCTTCTTTCTTTAATCCACAGGCTTTTAAAGCACAAGCTTGGTTTTGTTTAATTACTATTTCCTGATTTACCTCATATTACAATTTTCAGATATGGTAGCGTCCTACCTTATGGATTTTAACATTTTGCCTGGGATTCTCAATTTTAAAAAAAAACAAAACAGGACAAGTTGTTTGAATTTTGTCTCATTCTTACTTACATTTCCCACTTTTATTTTCTTCTGCTCCTCCAGGAGATTCTTTTTAATTTCAGGCCACAATGAATCAGGTACATACATTCTTGAACAGGCTGAACATTTTTGCCCTCCATATTCAAAGGCAGAACGAATGGTACCATTTATCACACTGCCAATATCAGCTGATTTATGCACAAAGTGAAAGTTCTTACCACCACATTCTGTAAAAATAAGAATTGTCCTTAGAAATGCACTTGTGTTGGAGACCTATAAGTGTGACTGAGTGGCAGCTAGGGGTTAGCCAACTAAAAATCTTAAATCCTTCTGATCCTCCATGTTGGTAGCGCGATGGATCACAAGACAAATCCCGTGGCTACAGTTTGAAAGGGTCCCAGTTTTACATTTTGATAGATATACCAAATTAGCATGACAGCTGCAGGGAAGGAAAGCCACTGAGCTACAGCAGGAAAAGACATATTCAGTTAAAACTCACATCCTTCTTAAGCTTTTCATCCAGGGTTTCTGTAATACTGTTTAAGCACTGGGATTTTAACAGATGTTTATTGTTCACAACAAATCTATCATGATTCATGTTTTTCTACAGTATTGCTCTTGAATTTTCAGTTTGGTCATCGATCAAATTATTTTGAGCTCTTTACACTTGCCTTTATGCAAAATAGTATACTGATAATAAGCTGCAGTTTAAATTAAAAATTTATTAGTCACAAGTAGGGCTTACATTAATACTGCAATGAAATTGCTGTGAAATTCCCTTGGTCACCACACTCCAGTGCCTGTTCAGGTCAATGCACCTAATCAGTATGTCTTTCAGAACGTGGGAGAAAACTGGAGCACCCAGAGGAAAGCCACACAGACTCAGGGAGAACTTGCAAACTCCACACAGGCAGTGATCCAAACCGGGTCCCCGGCACCGTAAAACAACAGTGTTAACCACTGTGCTACATACCACCCCTTGTCTTGTTCATCATTATTCGAGTGCACTTCTAGGGCATACCCGACGTCAAGCAAGAGGAGGCAGAATCTTTCAGGTGACTTGCAGCAATTCAGCTGAGCTTCAAAGTTCCCTATGAACAAAATCTATCCTCAAGGCGCAATCTCCTTTCGCCAGCACTGATTTGGAATTTAGTTTCCATTACATATTTTGGGAACTTTCTCTTGAAACTGCACAAAGGACTTCAGAAATGCCAGCTAGTTACATTGTGTAAAATACTTAGCTCTGTGGATGAGTTGGAAGTGTTGTAAATGATAAGAGGATTAGCACAGAAGCATAGAATGATAACAGCATAGAGGAGGTCATTCAGTTTGTATTGATGTGCATTCTGCAAGAACAATTCAGCTAGTCTCACTCTCCTAGCCCTGAAAATATTCTCTCTTTGATTAATTATCCAATACTTTTATGAAAGCCTTTACTGAATATGCCTCCACCACACTCACAGGCAGTGCATTCCAGATCCTAACCACTCGCCGTTATGTAGCCTGATGCCAGGTAGATGGCACGATGGCACAGTGGTTATCACTGCTGCCCTGCAGCACCAGGGACTCGGGTTCAATTCCTGGCTTGGTTCACGGTTTGTATGGAGTTTGCACATTCTTCCCATGTCTGTGTAAGTTTCTTCCGAGTGCTCCAGTTTTCTCCCACATTCTGAAAGATGTGCTGGTTCGGAACATCGACCCAAACAGGGTCCTGAGCATGGCGAGTGGAGGAGTTTCATAGCTAACTTCATTGCAGTGTTAATGTAAGCCTTACTTGTGACTAATAAATAAACTACAAACTAAACATTCACTTTAAACTGGTGTCCTCTGGCTCACAATCCTTCCCACCTATAGGGACAGTTTCTCCCTAACTACTCTGTCCAGACCTTGCATGGTTTTGAATACCTCGATCGTATCTCCTCAGAATCTTCTCTTCTCCAGTAAAGAATCGCCCCAACTACCATAACTTAACCTTGTAATTGAAGTCCCTCAGCCCTGGAATCATTTTTTTTTCTGCACCCTTTCTAACGCCTTCACATTCTTCCAAAAGTGTGGTGCCCGGAATTGGACACAATACTCTAGTCGAGCTCAAACCAGTGTTTTATATATATAAAAAAATCACCATCATCTCCATAAGCTCTGCTTGTATTTATCAAGCCCAAATCCCTTATGTAACACTAATGGGCGACAGGGTAGCACAGTGGTTAGCACTGCTGCTTCATATATTGGGTTATATTGGGTTCGATCTCTGGCTTGGGTCACTGTCTGTGTGGAGTTTGCACAATGTCTTCATGGCTTTCTTCTGGATGCTCCTGTTTCCTCCCACAGTTCAAAGGTTGAGTGGCCACGCTAAAAAATTGCCCTTAGTGTCCCGGATGCATAGGTTAGATGGATTAGTGGGTAAATATATAGGGATATAAGGGCAGAGCTGGATGAGATTGCCGTCAGTGAAGACCCGATGGGCTCCTTCTGTACTGTAGGATTTCTACGATTCTTAAGAGATTAACCACTTTCTTCATCTGTCCTGCTTTCTTCAAAGATTTGTGCACAGATATTCTCAGGACCCTCTATTTCTGCACCCCCTCTATAACTGTATCTCTTACATTATTTCTCTTCATCCTTCCTCCCAAAATGGGGTTCATTACAGTTACGAAAGTATGTTCCTACCTCCAGACAGGCGAGGAAAGGTACGGTACTTGTCCAGGTTTTCAGCCACCAACTTCCAAAGGTGTTTAAATGTTCTGAAGAAGAAGAAATGGCCAAGTAATAAAGACATATAGAAAACAAGCATTCAAACTTTTAAACATTTCAGGAAGTACCAAACAATTTTCAATTCATCACAAATCAGCTATAAATAATTTTAAGGATAATCTTCTAAAAGATTTAGAGCAAAGAAGGTTAAGGGATTTGACACAGGTGTTCAAAATTGTTAACAATTTAGTTTGTTTTTCACTATTTACTCTTCCAGAGAGTCAGCAGTCAAAGAGCACAGATCGAGGGTAATTGGCAGAACAAATAGAGAGGGCATCAACCTTTCTCTAAAACATGGAACTGTTTTATTTGGAATGCACTGTTTAACAGATGGATATCCATTTACTGAATTGTGCAGCAGAATTTCTCTGATTTACAATTGTTTCATTGTTGAACTATAGCTCAGTTTCTCATCCCTTCTGGATTCTCTCCCCTATTAAGCAACAACCTATTAAGGAAAAACCCAGCTCTTAAGTACAGGCTCCAATGAGCATCATCTACTCTCAACTCACTCTGAAGCATGACCTGATTTACTCTTCAGAGATCTGCACTTCTAACATTTTCGGATTCCCTTTCTTTTAAGTAAAAAAATGTCTTTAGACAAAGATACATTGATAAAAATAATAGGGAAAGGATTGTTTCCAAATCCGCATTGTTAGATAGTGGGACATCCTTCTTCTAGACACTTCAACAATTTTTCTGCAGAGGCATTCCTCTTGGTGAAACAGCCTGATCGTTGCTGACTTGCATATACCCACCTTAACTTGAAGATCTCTTTTCTCTCCAACATCAGCATTAAACTGGCTATCCCAGGCTTTTTATCATATACACTTTTTGTAAAAGGTTCATTATCCCGCAAAGATTGGTTATGTGTCATTATTCTTTCATTTTTTTTTAATATTGCATTTTCTCCATGACCTTGGACAATAAGAATACCATATCAATGGAGCAAGAGTTTCAACGGCTAGTGTGCTCTTCACCGTTCTCCTTACTTTCTTTGTCTTCCAAGATAGGGGGCAATTTTTCCTATTCTCTCCCAGAAGAAATATCACAAATCCTTCTACATATGAAAATTCATTGCCAAGGTTTGCGTGTATGGCATCACTAAAACTAAAAATTTCTTGTTATTGGGACCATCCAGTATTGGGAACTTTAGATAAACTTCTCTTTTTTTCCCACTCTCAAAATGTCCTCCACCTTTAGATTTTTCACGACAAGGCCAAATTTCAGCACATCAAAACTTGTATCTAGTCCTGTCTGTATGCCTCAGCAGATTCTTCAGCTATTCCATCTCATCCATGGTAACAGCGGTGCATTTCTGTCCTGATCTGGCATGAATTAATTGTGATGGAATTGGTATTGTCCAAGTAAGACTGCTGATATGAAATGATGTCAGACTCACCCTGCTTAATCTCTAAACATATATTTAAAATTCCTAGAAACCCATGCTGATTTTAAATTCCTTCCTAATTTGATTAATAACATTTTCTTCAAATCATTAGTTCCATCCCACAAAAAAAATCATTCACATGTATCAAAAAGGGCGGCATTGTGGCATAGTGGTTAGCACTGCTGCTTCTCAGCACCAGGGACCTAGGTTCAATTCCGGCCTTGATCACTGTCTGTGTGGAGCGTGCACGTTCTCCATGTGTCTGAGCGGGTTCCCTTAGGTGCTCTGGTTTCCCCCCACAGTCCAAAGATGTGTAGGTTAGGTGGATCAGCCACGCTAAATTGATGCTTAATGTCAGGGGGATTAGCAGGGTAAATATGTAGGGTTATGGAAATAGGACCTATGTGGGATTATGGTTGGTGCAGACTCGATGGGCCAAATGGCCTCCTCCTGTATTGTATGGATTCTATGAAAAAGATGCCTGAAAGTCTTTCCATAAAGAGCCAATACTGGATCCATCTTCAGTTATGAACACCTTAACTTTAATTTAGCTGTCCTTACCTAAAAATACTCCAATAAGCATTATTTAACCCACTGCACATTTATGATATTTCCAAGCTTTCCCTCTATTCCTGGTGCCTCCTTAAGATGTTGCAAGAATACTAATTAGAGGCGTTGGTGTAATGATATTGTTTCTGAACAAACAATCCAGAGGCCCAAAGTAATGCTCTGAGGATCCAGATTCAAATCTCACCATGGCAGATGTTGAAATTCAGATTCAATAAAAATCTGGAATTAAAAGTCTAATGATGACCATGAAACCCTTATTGATTGTTATAAAACCCAACAGGTTCACTGATGTCCTTTAGGGAAGGAAATCTGCTGTCCTTACCTGGTCTGGTCTACATATAACTCCACAGCAACATGGTTGACTCTTAAATGTCTTCTGAAATGACCTAGCAAGCCACTCAATTCAGGGCAATAAATGCCTGTATCCCATGAACGAATAAAAAACTAGGGCAGCACAGTGGTACAATTGTTAGCACTGCTGCTTCAGCCTTGGATGACTGTGTAAACCCCATACAGACATTCTCCATGTTTGCATGGGTTTCCTTGGATGCACCTGTTTAAACACAGATTAACTCTCTCTTCACTCACATTGTCTGTACCTTTGAGACTTGATTATCTGTAAAGACATGCATTCGAACTATTATTTTGCAAATTGAGTTTGTGTCTTTATATGCCTTGTTTTTGAACAGAACTCCCACTCACCTGATGAAGGAACAGTGCTCTGAAAGCTTGTGGCTTATGTTATCAAATAAACCTGTTGGACTTTAACCTGGTGTTGAGAGATATCTTAATAAACTACTCCTACAGAATGTGTGCTAGAGATCCTTTCTACTGTACACATTCCTTTCCTTCTCCTAAACATATCTCCTCAATCAGTATTCAAACTCAAGCTTTTTTTTAATTCTTTTATTCCCTGCTGTCAATCCATAACCCTCAATTCTTGTTCCATGTTGGGCATTTACTCAACTTTGAATATTTGCTCAAAGACTCTCCCCGCTCATCCTACTATCATGACTTCCCGCCAGTTATCTGATCCTTCTGGCTGGTACACCATCTGAGTGTCAACGTTAGGCGAGATGTCTCTGCATGAGATTCCTTTTTCACGATCAACATGCAACCCCTTAGCTTGCAAATCCTGCCCCTCTGGCTCCAAATTCTAGAACTCATGCGTATGCAAAATACAAGGTGTCTTATTATTGATCATCACGTTAGAATTTGAAAGATCATTACTTATCCCTTTTACTTGTGAAGAGTATATTCTTATTGTCTGATTCCCATTTTACATTAGAGTTTTCCCATCACATCTAATATTTTCCATCGCAACTGTCCATTCCCTATGCCCTTCTCTCGTTTGATAAACCGGGTCATCAGAAATCTTCCCCAGACATTCTTATGTAAAAAGTTCTCTAACTTCTTCTGTTGATTCATCTTTGATAAGCACTTTTCATTCAGCACGTAGCACATTTAAGTGACTGCTCACTTGACCACATCATTCATTCTAATGCTGGAGAATTGTCACACAATACTGAAGGCAATTTTGAATTCCAACCACGTGCTAATTGGTCGAAGTGTTATCATCTAAAGGGAATTATTCGCATGCACTTCCCATGCCAGTGGTATTTCTAATTTGCAGTTTGGCTAATCTGTAGTATCTTGCATAACATTTCATTAATTTTGGCACTGTTCACACAAGCCATTGCTGACCAGACTTCCTGCTACAGTGAAGATGAAAATGACATTTTAAGCTCTCACAGATGCCCTTAAACTCTTCATTTGCAAATTCACCTCCATTTCTATTAAAAATTTTGTTGGTGACCCTAAGGCCTGTGCCAACCCATTTTTCTGTGGCTATTTAAACCAACTATTGCCCATTTACCTTTACTGTTTATTACAGTAGCTATGCTGAACATGGTTACCATATCTGATTTGATTTATAATCATACATATTAACAATAAAAATTTTGATTCTTGCATGCTACACAGACAAAACATCCCATTCATAGAGAAGGAAATGAAGGAATGTACAAAATGTAACGAGTAAATACTCCGATCCTTGTCCCATACCTTCAGGTGCACGGTAACTGTTAAATTCCCAGGCTAACAAGATACTTAATATAACCAGGCTCAATGATGTTGAAATTGAGATGTAATCTGTTCTACAAGGAACAAATTCTGCAACAGAATAAAACATCCAGATCCAATGAACTATAATTTTGTGGTTTTATCAAACATAAATGCTTTGTTACTCTCCACGTCCAATTGCATTTTTGTTTTTTTCAATCAAAGGCTTACTCGACAATAACAGTATGTCAATCTGAACCATATCAGTGCTGATGGAATGATTTACTCTTGCAATTTCACCTGAAGGACCACTCTTGTGAAAGATGTCAATGTATTATCATTCCCAAATCAAAAGTAGGTCATGCTTCCATGTTCCTTGACACTCTGATCTGCTTTGTCAAGGGTGTCCATAGTTTAGCCAATGCACCTCACACAATGCCATCATTATTTCGTATAGCACGAGTGATTGAATCGGCAACTGAGGGACTCCTAGATCGACTCAAGTTTGCTCTCACTAATACAACATTTTCTTGCCATTCATTCCTTTCTTCTTCATCAGAATTGTCTGTTTCACGAGTTACTTCAAATGCTTGACTCATGACATTTAGACAATTCCTTACAAACTAATATTTAGAGTCACACTGGAAACATCTAGTAGTTATTCCACTTGTATTCCTGGGCTTTATTTGCTGTTGCTATCATCCCAAACTTGCTTTTAGCCTTGATCCATAAATTTACTAAAAGTACAACCTATCTCTGGATGCCTTTGAGTAATTCCTTTTTGTAGAAGCACCCAATACGAGGCCCTCATTGATTCTGAGAATCAGTAATTATGAATCTCCAATTTCCATATCACTGCAGAATTTCCAACATCTCTCATAAAGGTAGCCCAAATTTATTTTCTTATAGAGTCCTCACCAAGAAACTGAATGGCCATCAAAACCAGAAGTCTATCCATGAGTGAGATTTACACACAATTCAGTAATTAGAATGCAAGGACAAATACTGGAATTTCTAGATCCAATTTCATTAGTCTTTTTATATTACTTCTCAAAATCCATTACATATTCTTCCATGGACTGATTATTCATCTTCTTAAACTCATTAAAATCTGATCATGCTGCGTAGGCTTCTAACACGTTACCATTCTTGTACATGCAGTCCATAAGTTACAGTAGAATTGGCATTCCCTCTTCAATAACCAAGTCAGACAAATTCAGCTCTGAAAATATTTTCTCTCTGTTATCTTTCTTCCTGGTAAAGTCAAGGTCAAAGCTATACCTTACTCTTGACTACAGAAGTGACCTGAGCCCGCACGTCCACCTCATTGTTCCATTGTTGGTATGGCACCAGGTCCGAGAGGACTGGTGGATAGTCATGGTTTGTGATCTTACAGCATGACTCAGCCATTTTGCATAAAAGCCACCGTGACTTTGCTTTTGTTAGAAACAGAGACTGCTTTCTATTTTCTTTTAGCTTCTCACCTGAAGACATTGAGGCCAATCCTCTGCCACTATGTTTTACAGGCAAATATCTATTTAATGAATCAAGCAACAGAAGATATTTTGGTGATTCACGACCGGACAGCACGGTACCACAGTGGTTAGCATTGCTGCTTCACAGCTCCAGGGACCTGGGTTCGATTCCCAGCTTGGGTCAGTGTCTGTGTGGAGTTTGCACATTCTCCTCATGTCTGCGTGGGTTTCCTCCAGGTGCTCTGGTTTCCTCCCACAGTCCAAAGGTGGACGGGTTAGGTTGATTGGCCATGCTAAAATTGTCCCTTAATGTCCCGAGGTGCACAGGTTAGAGTGGTTATTGGGTAAATACATAAGGATATGGGAGAAGGATCTGGGTGGGATTGTGGTCGATGCAGACTCAATGGGCTAAATGGCCTCTTTCTGTGATGTAGGGTTTTTACAATTCTACGACTGTTTGTTATGATACTATAGCAGAGTACAAATATCAGTTTCCACTCTTCGCTTCTGGATCCACGCCTTGCCAAGAAGCAATTCTCGACAGGAGTAAAATCCAGCTGGTAAGTACAAATTCCAATGAGTATCACCTGCCATCAATTCATTCTGAAGCATGACATGATCTACCTTTAAAGGGACCTACATTTTTAACATTGTTACAGATGACAATTAGCCCTTGGTGTCTGTTCTCATTCCTTAGTGCAAAAAAACCCAAAAGCAATTGCTTCCAATCTAAATTTCTATACCCATACTTATCATGAAAATTGAGATGGTGGTCAATTTTGCACCTCAGGCAGACACCTCTGATCCAGCAAACTCTCCTTTCAAATTGCTGCTTAACCATAGCTAGTCATTAATTACTAATTTTTTTTAGAATAAAAAACAGAATGTATTAATTTAAAATGATGACTGAATCATGTCTGCCTATCAATCCTCCTGCTCCTGTAAACTGGACTCGTTCCTCACTCCCACACGCAATGTCGTGACATTGACGTGTATATTTAACAAAGGACAAAAATAGACACAACAGAGGTAGAGGATTTGGCAAACTAGTGCAACGACAATAATCTTTCCTTCAATGCCAGTAAAATGAAGGAGATAATCATCAACTTCAGGAAGCATAATGAAGGAAATGTCCCTGTCTACATCAAGTGGAAATAGTGGAGAGCTTCACTGTCCAGGTCACCCACAATCTGTCCTAGTCCATCCATGCCAATACTAAAGTTAAGAAAGTCCACCAATGCCTCTACTTTCTTAGGAAACTAAGGAAATTCGGCACATCCGCTACAACTCTCACCAACATATACAGATGCACCATAGAAAGCAACCTTTCTAGATATATCACAACTTGCTATGGCTCCTCCTCTGACCAAAAGCACAAGAAACTACAAAGCGTTGTGAACATAGCCCAGTCCATCATTTAAACTCTGCCTACACTTCTCGCAGCCTCATAAAACCAGCTAGCATAATCAAGGACCCCACACACCCCAGGCACACTTTCTACCTTCCTCCTTCAGGAAAAAGATACGAAAGGTTGAGATCACCAACTGGTTCGAGAACAGCTTCTTCCCTGCTGTGAACAGACTAGACTTCTGAATAGACCTACCCTATATTAAATTGATGTTTCTCTATGTAACACTACATTCTGCATCCTCTCCTTCTTCCTTGTATACTCTACGAACAATATACTTTGTCTGAATAGTGTGCAAGAAACAATACTTTGCACTACATACCAATACACGTGACACTGATCTGAGAGGTTTACAATTTTTGATTCTCCTCCAATCCCAGAAATGGTGCCTTCCATATCTCTTCACCACGTTCCCACTGTCTCTGTGCTGTCAGACCATTTTTCCAACATCCAATCTTACAGCAGTTGCAATTTTCTCCGAATAAAACACTGGGAAGGCTGAAGCCAACATAACAATGCTGTGTAGTGTTTTTGGATCTTAGACTACATCGAACTACATTAAAACTGTTCTGACATTGTTGCCGTTGTCATTACTTACGGGACACTACCGGTGAAGTTGATTCCTGCCAAATGCTGAGATTCTGTAATCGTTTCTCCAAACAGTGGCCCATGACTTGGAACAAATTGGATGATATTTGGTGGCAGTCCGGCTTCAAGAAGTATTTCGTACACAAGGTAACTTGCAGCCATAGCTGTATCACTGGGTTTCCAGATTACCACATTGCCCTAAAAGAATAATACAACAGATTGCTGTCTTGCTGGAAATTCACAATTAATTCTAAAACTACAGTGCAAATAATAGCATGCCCAAGGGAAATGCAGGAAGCATATGACATAGCTAAGGTTCTGAGAATCACAGAATGCTACTACACAAGAGGCCACCATTTGGGCCATTCAGTCTACACTAACACAATCTCACCCAAGCCCTATTCCCTATGGGAATAGGGAATTAAAATACAGGAATATTTTAATTATTCCTGTAAAATAATTAACAGGATTATATTTATCCTGTTAATCTCCCTGACACGAAGGTCAATTTAGCATGGCCAAGCAACCTAACCTGCACATCTTTGGACTGAGAGGGGAAACCCATACAGACACAGGGAGAATGTGCAAACTCCACACAGACACCTACCCAAGGGAAAAACTGAACCTGGCTCCCTGGCTTTGTAAGGCAGCAGCACTAACCACTGTGCCCCTTCCGAGAAATGCCTTGCTTCTGTCTTCACAAAAAGAGGATTCTACCAATGTCACAGTAAAACAGGAAAGGGTATATAATTTGAATAGGATAAAAACACATTAAAAAAAAGCCAGAAGACTGGAGGATTTTGCAACCTGTTCCAAAAGACAGCAGAGAGAGATATGCTTGACAATTACAGGTCAGTCAGCCTGATCCCAACAGTGAGAAAACCTTTAGGCAAGGTAATTGGGAGGCAAAATATAATTCATTTAATTGGTTAACAAGTAACTTGTCAAAGGCAACTTGACAAACTTGATGAAGTAACAAAGAGATTTGTCAAGAGTATACTATTTTGCAGCAGCTATTTCAGTAAACAAACTCCTTTATCATTATTTGATCTAACTAGTGTCCAAGATCATACTGTCCATGTGGAATTTACACATTCTCCCTGTGTCTGCACAGTTTCCTCCAGGTGCTCCTATTTCCTCCCACAATCCAAGATGTGCAGGTCAGGAGGATTGGCAATGCTAAATTGCCCTTAGTATCCCAAGATTTGTAGTTAGGGAGATTAGTGGAGTGAATGTGTCGGGTTGTGGGAATAGGACCGGGGCAGGGGGTGGGGGGCCTCCTGTAGGAATACTACAATTGTCAGGCACAAGAGACTGAGTTCATTTGTTCAACAGCTTCACCCTCATTAGCACCATTACTTATTAATTCCCTGCTGAACGTCACAAATAAAAAAACTTTAAGCCTTTAACCAACTTGGAAACTACCAACAGCAATGAAAAATAATCCCTTGGGTTCAGTTAGATTATTGCTTGTTATTTAGTTCTTTAAAAAATGTTTAAAAATCCACTTATTCATTTTTATAGGGCTAAAATTTATGAAAACCTTTTGGATCCTGTCTGCAACGGAGATACACTTGTACCGATCGACTTTCTAACCTTTCTCATCAAAAAAAAAGAGAAAATTGCTGATCTTATTTCTCACCATAAGCGCTGGAGCTCCTGCTAGATTTCCACCAATTGCAGTGAAGTTGAATGGAGAAACAGCAGCTACAAAACCCTGGAAGAAGAAAGCGGTAAAAGCACAGCATCAGAAATCGATGCATAAAATATTATGGATCATTCACTGCAGTACATGTGCTGATCTCAGCCTGAACCATAGGATCCCTACAGTGCAGCAGGAGGCCACAATCCCACCCAGGCCTCATTCTCGTAACCCCACATATTTATCCTGCTAATTAATCCCTGAGACACTAAAGTCAATTTAGCCTGGCCAATCAACCTAACCCACACATCTTTGGACGGTGGGAGAAAACCGGAGCACCCGGTGGAAACCCACAGCAACATGGGTAAATGTGCACCAACTCCACATAGACAGTGACCCGAGGCTGGAATTGAAGCTGGGTCCCTGGTGCTGTGAGGCAGCAGTGCTAACCATTGTACCAGCGGGCTGCCCTCATGAGTGACTGTCACCTCACTACTCACTTATGCAGTAAACTGGCAAAGCTGGTTATTTATATGTAATAGAACCCATATCATTTTTCATTTCCATTGATATCAGTGGAAATTAAAATCAAGAGTTCAAAAATGAGCAGGCAGTGCACTTTTTAATCAGTTTAGTAGCCGAGAGACGTCCGTGTATATTATTCCCTCACTATATCTCCAGCTTTCTTCCAATTTTATTTTATATATTTAGTCACTCCTTTGAAATGTTCTCACCTCCAGACTCCGGTACAATGTCTTGTTGGTGCTTGGTGGTTCACTAATTGGCTGCTCATCTTTAAGTTTCACAGCATGTTTAGCGTTGAATCGGAAAAAGTCTATTAGTTCTGCAGCTGCATCAATCTCTGCTTGAATTACTGTTTTACCCTAAAGACAAAAACAAAAGAGAATGTCCATCAGTAGTGTAATAATGAGTAGTACAATTTTGTAGATTATCTCTCATGCTAGATATTAAACCTAGGCCCCCATCTACCCTCAGGTGAACATAAGAGATCCCAGGATATTATTCTGAATAATAGCAGTGGAGCTCTCCCCACTGACATGGCCAACATTGTCAAAGTCAAAACATTCATACTGTGTACAGATTGGCTGCTGCAATGGGTCTGATCTCAGACAATGACAAGATGGAGTACAGGAAAGAGATAGAGAATCTGGTGAACTGGTGCAATAACAATAATCTCTCCTTCAATGTCAACAAAATGAAAGAAATAGTCATCGACTTCAGGAAGCTTAGTGGGGGACATGCCTGTCTACATCAATGGGGATGAAGTAGAAATGGTCGAGACCTTCAGGTTTTTTGGTGTCCAGATCACCAACAACCTGTCCTGGTCCCTCCATGCTGAAATAATAATTAAGAAAGCCTAACAATACTTCTACTTTTTCAGAGGGGGGATGCGGGGGGAGAGAATGAGAGGTGTGGAGAGGGTATCAAATCTACATACTTGTCCAAACATGGTTCTGGCCAAAAGCTCAGCCCGTCTCGGCCCACTAATCAAGTCAGCAGCTTTGAAGAAAACTTGTGCTCGATCCTCGACAGGTTTGAGATCCCATTCTTTGTGGGCAGAGAGTGCTGCATTAATGGACTTATTAATCAAATCCTGTAACAGAGAGAAAAGGGGAGTCAGGTTCTATTTCAGTGAGAAAATATTCAGGTGAAATACAAACATCTAACTTCACTTGTATGTGAATTTACTTTACGCAAACAACAATCGATTGAGAACGTAGGAATTGTTTTCTTCAATGTAGAAAGATTATCTTACTGACATGCAAAGTAATTTCATTTTAGAACAGGACACTGCTCCCTCACCACGGCAGTAAGACTGCCAGTAATGGACTCAAGTCTCTAGAATGAGGCATGAACCTACAGCTTAAGAGGTGAGTGTATACTCATTTGAGATAGAACAATTTAGTTTGGTAACTTTTTAAATCAACAAAAGTTTGGATTAGAAGATAATCCCATCAGTATGTCCTTCACACTGTTGAGTCAGCTTACCTTATCAGCATAGCAGAATTTGGCCACTTTGTGTGAATGATTAAATGGCTAAAATAAAGAAAACAAAGAAATCTTAATTCATATTAAGATCGTATTAAGCATAACATAAATCAGATCGTTCCTGCAACATTCAGACCCTGAGCAAATCCGGGTTCATCTGAATAAATGTCTAATTCAGTACTGGTGACACTTACACATAGCTGGTATTGTATGTCATTGGTCCAGACAGATTCTCCACCAACCACACAGGGAACCTCGAGTGTCTTTCCTTTCAAATCATTTAGGGCCTGATGAAAAGACAATCTCATCAAATTCGAGGACAGATTAGGAAACGCACGTCACATTCATAAATCTAATACTGTTACCTTTCACATAAAAACAAAAAGCACCTCCTCAAATCTACAATTCAGTTCAGACATGCGTCCCAGTTTAGCCATCTTCTACGAATTTAATTTACCTTCGGACATGACAGAAAGAATGTAAATACATTGGAGACAGTGCAGAAGAAGTTTATTATAATTGTTCCAGACATGAGAAACTTCATTTATGAGGATAGATTGGAGAGTTTGGGACTGTTCTTCTTGGAGAGAAGGAAGGGTAGGAGATTTGATAGAGGTGTTAAAAATCATGAGGCAACTAGACAGAGTAGATACGGAGAAACTGTGCCTATTCATAAAAGGATCAAGAATGAGAAGGCACAAATTTAAAGTGATTTGCAAAAGAAGCAAATATGATATGAGAAAAAACTTTTTCACACAGAGGATTGTTCAAGTTTGAAATGCACTGCCTGAAAATGTGGTGGAGGCAGGTTCAATTGAGACATTCATGAGGACATTAGATGATTATTTCAATAGAAACAATGTGCAGGGATAGGGGAAAAAGGCAGGGGAATAGCATAAAAAGGTTCATTTGAAGAGCCAGTGCAGACATGATGGGCCAAACTTTTGGATGAGTACATGGGACTTAGTAAGATGGAGGGCTGTAGGTAAGCCTAGTAGGTAGGGATATGTTTGGCGTGACTTGTGGGCCGAAGGGCCTGTTTGGCTGTAGTTTTTCTATGTTCTATGTTCCAAACAGCCTTCAATGCTATAACAATTCTGTATTTTTGATTCCCATTTTCTCTACATTTGCATGCTCACAGCACTTCACCTGTAATGGAAGGGCCAGCAATCATTGTGGGTCTGCTCCCTGGAATCTCTTCCGAAAGGTTTACAACATACTTTACCTCCCCATCTTCAAAATTCTCTTCAAACCATTGCCTCCGCACGACTGCGGTTACCTTGTCTAACCTTGTGCTCTATGGCCACGTGTTTAGTCAGTGAGACTGATGGGTGAACAGTGCAGGATATGATACATGCTTCAGAGTCTTAAATAAGTTGGAGTTTCTGGAGATTGCAAATGGGAAGATTAGCAAGGACAGAATCAAGGGTTTTGGATCTTGGAGAAACCACAGATACCTACAGGAGTTTCAGCAGTGGGAGCACCGAGATACAGGCAAGCAGGTTGTGAAGATGGAAGTGGTATTGATTACTATGTTGTATACCTAAGGTGGTACAGGAGGATGGTAACAAAACGATGCTGTTGTTGAAGTACAGAAAGTTAAATTGCAAGTTTCTCGCATAAATAATTGAACTGGATTTGTTGACTTGACAATGTATACTGATACTATATTCTCCTCCATATGGCCAGGAGAAAAGCTTGTCACATTACTTTGCTCATCTTTTCACTGGTAAGTATTGATTAGGATTCCCAGGGAGAACAACACTCAACTGACAATAATATACATAAAACAGGAAATTATCCTAATACAAATGAATGCTACCAAGTATTTCTTTTCCATTGTTAGAATCCAGAAGGAATTAGAGCTTCTTCTATTCTAATGGATTAACAACGGAGTCCACAGGTTTTACTACTTTCTGCCAGGTCATTGTTTCTTCGGGCTCGAGAGATAATATAGTTTAGTGAGATACCTATGGGCATGTTCTGACAATCAAGTTGAAAAATTAAACCTGATTGTCAACAACCATCTTCTGAGGAGTTGCTATCTGAAGTCAGGAAAGCCATAATTTCAGATATCAACTCCTCAGAGGACAACTGTGTAACATCACTGAATAGCATTTGCTCCTTGTAGTGATTGCCAGTAAATGTATTGTGTGCAGTTTTGGTCTCCATATCCAAGGAACATATACTTGCTTAAAGGAAGTGCAACAAAGGTTTAATAAACTAATTTCTGAGATGGAGTGATTGTCCTGTGAGGGAAGATTAAATAGACTAAGCCTTTATTCTCTCAAGTTTAGAAGAATATCAGATGGTCCCCTTCAAATGTACAAAATTCTTACATGGCTCAACAAGGTAGATGTAAGAAGGATGTTCCCCCAGTAAGGCGGTGATTGTCATTAGTCTAAAACCAGGAGCCACAGAATCACAATAAGGTACAGGCTATTTGGGACTGAGATGAGGAGGAATTTCTTCACTCAAAGGGTGGTGAATCTTTGGAATTGTCTGTACCAGGAGACTATGGAGGCTTAATCACTGTGTATGTTCAAGACTGAAATCTATTGATTTTTACATAGTAAACACATCAAGAGATACATGGATACTGCAGGAAATGGTGTTAAAGTACTAGATCAGCCATGATTTCATCGAATAACAGAATGGGCTTGAAGGAGTGGATAAATTTAGAAATTGCTCAAAACGTTTCTATCCTTATGGACTCACTCCCACAGGCAGTGCATAGATTCACAATATTTTACAACAAGCAGCAAGCTATTTCTTCTCACAGGTTTGCACCGACTATTCTCTTAGTTCAACCTTATAAATACTCTCTGAAGTGGTCACTCACTCCAATGTTCAAAGAAACAGAAGGAAATTAGTGGTGATTCGTGCACTATTGTCATAGACTGCAGCAGCTCAAGATGTTGGTTCATCACCAACTTCTTGGCAAAAACCAGAAATGGGTAACAAATGCAGTCTTTGGAACAACAACAGAGACCAAATACAAGAAGGAATATAGGTCCAGGTGTACACATGTTGGAGCGCTTAGATAAACTGTTATGAAAGCAATCCCATGGTTCAGTTTATTGTTTTGTTCATTCAGTTAACTGTAATGTTGATGCTTTTTTGTACTTTTTGGAACTTTATTCATTCATGTGTTTGCAAAAGTTATACAAGATTTTAAGTAAAACTTATGATCAGACCTTGTCCAGTGCTTGTCGTTCTGAGCTTCCTCGCTTGAAATTGAGGACTGGTTCATTCTTCACAGCTACTGGAGCTGTGTGTTGCAACCGGAGCCTGCAAATGATTACAGACAGTAATCATACCACAGATAATAGTCAACATTTAAACATGATAGAGGCCATCACCTTTGGCCTCCACACAAACTCCTGCCGATGGTTCAATCCCCTCTCCCAGATAAAGTCTAAAGTTAAACCAGGCTCACTGCAGACAGAAATTTGGACAACTGAAGACACAGCCATCGATTAAAATCAGGGATGCACAAGGGGCCAGAAATAGATGAACGCAATGATCTTAAGAGATTTGTGGGCTACAGGAGATTACAGAGATAGGGAGAAGGGCTGAGGTAAGAAGGCCAAGAGTAATTTGAAAACAAGCATCAGAATTCTTAAATGGGAGCCATTGTAGAGCAGCCAGCACATGGGTGAATGGAACATGATATAGGTTAGGTCATACATAGATAGCAGATGTTTAATGACTTCAAGCTTAGAGAGGATAGAATGTGAGATTCTGATCAACAATGCATTGAAAGAGGCAGAGACATGATTAGGATTTTGGCAGCAGATGCCCTATCAGGCTAGACAATTTGTTCCAAACTCAAAATTTTAGCTCTATTCTCTCTCCCACAGTTGCTGTCAGACCTGCTGAATTTCTCCAGTATTTTTTGTTTTTGTTTCAGATTTCAGCATTCGCAGTATTTTGCTTTTATCCCAATGCTGAGCTTGTTGGCCTGTCTTTCATAAAACAGCTCATTTCAAACTGTCTCTATGGTCGCAACTCAGCCAATGTTGTTGGTCCACTATAATTTTTTTTAAATTTATTTTATTAATGTTACAAGTAGGTTTACATTACACTGCAATGAAGGTACTGTGAAACCCTCGATATCTGAAAAGAAAATTAAAAATCACATCGTATGGTGTGCAAACCTTTCAGATTCTGGCCCATGGCATGGTGACACAGTGACTAACGCCACTCCACAGCACCAGGGACCTGGGTTCGATTTCTGGCTTGGATCATTGTCTATGTGAGTTTCCATATTTAAAACTAAAAGTTTATTTATCAGTCACAAGTAGGTTTACATTCACACTGTAATGAACTATCGTGAAAATCTCCTAAACACCACACTCAGGTGCCTGTTCAAGTACACTGATGGAGAATTTCAACTCTGGGAGGAGGAGGGGGGAAAACTTGCGGGGGGCAGAGGAGGGGGGAAAACTTGCGGGGGGGCAGAGGAGGGGGGAAAACTTGCGGGGGGCAGAGGAGGGGGGAAACTTGCGGGGGCAGAGGAGGGGGAAACTTGCGGGGGGCAGAGGAGGGGGGAAAACTGGGGGGGCAGAGGAGGGGGGAAAACTTGCGGGGGGCAGAGGAGGGGGGAGAGGAGGGGGAAACTTGCGGGGGGCAGAGGAGGGGGAAAAACTTGCGGGGGGCAGAGGAGGGGGAAAAACTTGCGGGGGGCAGAGGAGGGGGAAAACTTGCGGGGGGCAGAGGGGGGAAAAACTTGCGGGGGGCAGAGGAGGGGGAAAAACTTGCGGTTGCGGGGGGCAGAGGAGGGGGAAAACTTGCGGGGGGCAGAGGAGGGGAAAAACTTGCGGGGGCAGAGAGGGGGGAAAAAAAACTGCGGGGGCAGAGAGGGGGAAAAACTTGCGGGGGGCAGAGGAGGGGGAAAAACTTGCGGGGGGCAGAGGAGGGGGAAAAACTTGCGGGGGCAGAGGAGGGGGAAAAACTTGCGGGGGGCAGAGGCTTGCGGGGGCAGAGGAGGGGAAAACTTGCGGGGGGCAGAGGAGGGGGAAAAACTTGCGGGGGGCAGAGGAGGGGGAAACTTGCGGGGGCAGAGGAGGGGAAAAACTTGCGGGGGGCAGAGGAGGGGGAAAAACTTGCGGGGCAGAGGAGGGGGAAAAACTTGCGGGGGCAGAGGAGGGGGAAAAACTTGCGGGGGCAGAGGAGGGGGAAAAACTTGCGGGGGGCAGAGGAGGGGGAAAAAAAACTTGCGGGGGGCAGAGGAGGGGGAAAAAAACTTGCGGGGGCAGAGAGGGGAAAAACTTGCGGGGGGCAGAGGAGGGGGAAAAACTTGCGGGGGCAGAGGAGGGGGAAAAACTTGCGGGGGGCAGAGGAGGGGGAAAAACTTGCGGGGGCTTGCGGGGGCAGAGGAGGGGGAAAAACTTGCGGGGGCAGAGGAGGGGGAAAAACTTGCGGGGGGCAGAGGAGGGGGAAAAACTTGCGGGGGCAGAGGAGGGGGAGAGGAGGGGGAAAAACTTGCGGGGGGCAGAGGAGGGGAAAAACTTGCGGGGGGCAGAGGAGGGGGAAAAACTTGCGGGGGGCAGAGGAGGGGGAAAAGAGGAGGGGGAAAAACTTGCGGGGGGCAGAGGAGGGGGAAAAACTTGCGGGGGCACTTGCGGGGGGCAGAGGAGGGGGAAAAACTTGCGGGGGCAGAGGAGGGGAAAACTTGCGGGGGGCAGAGGAGGGGGAAAAACTTGCGGGGGGCAGAGGAGGGGGAAAAACTTGCGGGGGGCGGGGGGCAGAGGAGGGGGGAAAACTTGCGGGGGGCAGAGGGGGAGGCGGGGGCAGAGGAGGGGGGAAACTTTTGCGGGGGCAGAGGGGGAAAACTTGCGGGGGCAGAGGAGGGGGGAAAACTTGCGGGGGCAGAGGAGGGGGGCGGGGGGCAGAGGAGGGGAAAAAACTTGCGGGGGCTTGCGGGGGGCAGAGGAGGGGGCGGGGAGAGGACTTGCGGGGGGCAGAGGAGGGGTTGCGGGGGCAGAGGAGGGGGGCGGGGGCAGAGGACTTGCGGGGGGCAGAGGAGTTTGCGGGGGGCAGAGTGTTGGTTTGGCTGGGTGCAAGGTGCTACCTGAACCCAATTCCCAGTTGGGAACCTCATGTCTTTCAGTGAAGAGCGGGTTCTGCGCTGGGGAGAGATCCTGTAGCCCAAGTCCGATGCGCACATTCCCTTCCTCGTCATCCCCCCTCCACCCCCCTACCCCGCCGGGCCCGCCACCACCTGCTTCCCTCGCCGTGGGGCTTCCCGCAACCTCACTGCCCTGCGAGGCCAGGGCCTCGGCCTCCACAGCTGCTCGTCCCGTCTCTCCCTGTCCTGGGCCCAGAGAGCCTCGGGAATCTCCCTCTCCCTTCCCCCGCTTCCCTCCCTCACTCACCCGGAGCGGCTCTTCAGCAAAAGCCGCCGGAGACTCAGCATGGCGCCTCACGGTGTGTCTCCGTCTCCTTCAGGCGGCCTTTCCCGTGACCTAACTGGACACCCAGAACCAAGTCAAACAATCTCCTAGCGAATTGTTCCCGTTATATATTTTGTTTATTTAATGTTATTCTTTGCGGCGGGTTACAGCTGCCGACCCGGACTCAGTGCCGCTGGCGCCGCCGTCCGCCCCTTCACCAAAGCAGCGGTTCCTTCTCACTGACAGCGAGGGAAATTAGGGTCAAATTCAGGTCTGCGAGCTCCTACAGCGAGAGAGAGAGAGACAGGAAAACAATGGTTAATGTTTCACAGATATTAATGTCCACCTGAGGGCTAAAGTTTCACCCAAAAGATTCTCTGATAATGCAGCTCTCCCACTGAGAGTTTTTGTGCCCAAAGTCTCTGGAGTGGGATTTGAACACTTGTGGCTCACCAACTGAGTTGCAGCTGATACTGAGAACCTTAGACTAGCCTTCAGAGCCATGGTGAAGGTCAGTTAGAGAGTGCTGTGTGGTAAACAACCTTGCAACCGCATGGACTCAGATCTCGCTCAATCCAGGACTTTCTGGCCTTACAAACTACCAACCTACTTCAAATCATCCCCTCACAGGACGGTAGCACAATAGTTACCACTGCTGCTTCACAGCTTCGGAGACCTGGATTGTGGAGTTTGCACATTCTCCTCGTGTCTATATGGATTTTCTTCCTGTGCTCCGGTTTCCTCCCATATTCCAAAGATATGCGGGTTAGGTTGATTGCTAAAATTGTTCCTTAGAGTCCTGAGATGCATAAATTAGAGGGATTAGTGAGTAAATATGTAGGGATTATGGAGGTAGGGCCTGGATGGGATTATAGTCAGTACAGACTTGATAGGTCAATTGGCCTCTTTCTACACTGTAGGGTTTCTATAATTCATTGAATTCTTAGAGTTTCAGAAAGGAGCCCTATATTCCTGTACCAACAACAATCCCACCCAGGCCCTATCCCCGTAAACCTACATCTTTACCTCACTAATCCACCTGACACTAAAAAGCAATTTAGCATGGTCAATTCACCTAACCCGCATGTCTTTGGCAGGTGGGAGGAAACCAGAGTACCTGGAGGAAACTCTTACAGACATAGAGAGAATGTGCAAACTCCACACAGTCACCCAAAATCAGAACTGAATCTGAATCCCTGACTCTGCAAGGCAGCAATGCTAACCACTGTACTGCTATCTGAGATCGGAATCCAAACCAGATCCTTGGTGCTGTGAGACAATAGTGTTAACCACTGTGATATCTTCTTCACAAAAAGTCTCAAATGTTTAGCTCCTTCACAAATATATGCCCATCTCCTCAAAAACTGCATAGGCAGAACTTACGGCCTTGATTGACCCCAGATGTGAACATATCCTGCCTGAGATCAACAGACTTTCCCATTGTCTGCCCCACGTCCACTCGGATTCTGAATTTCAGCCTTACCACATTACTAAAATGATCCATTTTGAAGTTACAAATTAATCCCATGTAACTGTCACAACAATAAACCATCTCTCCTCATTCTTTGTTAACTGGCTGCAGTGTTTGAAGCTGTTCCTTATATCCTCCTTCTCCATTGCCTCTCCTCACTTATCCAGATGGATGAGATTGCATTCACGTATTCTGTTTTCATCTATCCGGGGGAAGGAAAATCATCTCCACTGACTTTCCTTCCCCCTCACATCTCACTTCCCCAATGATCGAGCTTGACAACTCCCCAGTACTGTGAACCCAGATTGAATTCCAGCGTTGGGTGACCATCTGTGTGAAGTTTGCATATTTTCCCTGTGTGTATAGGGGTTTCCTCCCACACTCCAAAGAGGTCCATGCAGGTTAGGTGGATTACCTATGCTAAATTGCTTCTTAGTGACCCAAGATATGTAGATTAGATGGATTTGTCATGATAAATGTGTAGAGTTACTGGGATATGGTAGGGAAAGGTACTATCTCTCACTAGGCCAAATATCCTTCTTCTGAACTTTATTTCTCATCTATCTGTTGCGCCTTGATGACATACAAAAACACAACTTCAGGTAACCTATGTCACTGACACCATCCATCTCTTAACACCTACCTGTCTCCTGACGCTTATTTGTGATGCGGCTTGCCCAACATCCAACTAGATATTAGGAAAGCTGAAGCCATCGTTGCTGGTTCCAGACACAAACTCCAGCTCTGGCTGTTGTCTCAGGCTGAACTAGATGTTATATAAATAAATGCATGCTGTCGTACCCTGATGCCTAGAATAAATAATTGTGAAACATTCAACGTGGCCAGTATAAAAGAAAGACTTGTTTTTTCGATATCACACTCTCAAGCTGTCATAAAGCCACTGTTACAGTCAATGAAGTACTTTTTGTATAACCACAGTTACTATTGTGTCAGGAAAACAGAGGTAATGCCAAGTGATCTCCATGTGATTCATTAAATCTTAAAATAAGGTATAGATTTAAATGAGTTTAATTTAATGTTTTTGTGTAGGAAAGAATAAGAGTCATGGTAAACGAGGGTGTTTATACGTAAGGGAGTTTTGGTTTCAGTTAAGGCTGTGTTTCTATTACAGTGAAAGAGTTTCTGACATGAAAAATGAATAAAGGCTTGGAGAAGAAAGGTGTGCTAGAAATCTAAAGGACAGCTTGTTAAGGAAATCAGAGAATTGAAGAGAGGAATTTCCAAGAAACCTGAAGTTAAAGCAACAGAGGAAACTGGAACTAGAACATGATACTATTCAGTGAAGTCACAGGCGAAGCTCAGGAGGAGTTGGTGAGTGAGAATATGGAAAGATATCTTTAGTAGTTCTAAGGGTTGTGATATCTTACCACAGACTTTGAAAAGTTGGTTGAAATAATTGTGAAGCAATTGGTGGGTGGATCTCAGGGTTTATGTAGAAGCACTCAAGATAAAGGAATACTGAAAGAAGTACTAGAAAACCTACAGATGGATCCTTGCTAAATGAGCTGAAGGAAAGCCTTAATTGAAAGGCTAGTTGGAAAACCTGGAGGCAGATCTGTGATAAAAACAGTTGAGAGAAAGCATTGATTTGAAAGCAGATTTTAAAGTCTGTCTTTTTGAGAATGAAGTTTGGAAACACTCATATGACAATCATGTAGAGAAAATTTGGGAAAAATATATGGAAGATCAATTGAATGGCATTTGTCTGACCACAGCCAGCCTGTGGGTTTAAAGGGACTGTGTGTTTATTGAGAACATCAGAGCTCTGCTCATTCCCATGATTTTGTTAATCAACCTCATTAAAGTCTAATCTGAAACCCAGGGAATAACACCAAAAAAACATTTTTTATTCAAACATGGGACATGGGCATTGCAGGTTGGTTAGCATTTATTGCCCACTCCTCTTTGCCTTTGGAAGGGAGTTGAGAATCAACCACATTGCTGTGGCTTTGGAGTCACAAGTAGGCCAGACCTAGTAAGGACATTAGTGAACCAGATGGATTTTTCCAACAATCGACAATGGTTTCATGGTCATCATTGGATTCTTAATTCCAGATATTTTTTTGTACTGAATTCAAATTTCACCAGCTGCCATGGCAGGATTTAAACTAGGTCCTCAGACCATTAGCTAGGCTTCTGGATTAGTAATCAAGCAACAATACCACTAGATCATATTGATCATATTCAATAGTAGTCAGGACAGTTTTGTCAAAGACAGATCGTGCCTTACGAGCGTGGTTGAGTTTTTTGAAAATGTGACTGAATACATTGACGAAAAAAGAACGGTAGATGTGATTTAAATGGACTTCAGCAAGGCATTCAATAAGGTCCCCTATGCAAGACTTCGTGAGAAAGTGAGAGGATATGAGATCCAAGGGGCTGTTGCCTTGTGGATTCAGAACTGGCTTATCTGCAGAAGGCAGAGAGTCATTGTAGATGGGTCTTTTTCTGCATGGCTATCAGTCACCAGTG
Source organism: Sphyrna mokarran (assembly GCA_024679065.1). Lineage (NCBI taxonomy): Eukaryota > Metazoa > Chordata > Chondrichthyes > Carcharhiniformes > Carcharhinidae > Sphyrna > Sphyrna mokarran. The sequence continues at coordinate 19,900,853 of JAGIQG010000028.1, read as the reverse complement.
GAATGCCCCAGAGATCTGTTCTGGGACTCTTGCTGTTTATAATTTTCATAAATGACCTGGATGAGGAAGAGAAGGGATGGGTTGGCAAGTTTTCTGATGACACGAAGGTTGGTGGTGTTGTATAGTTTGGAAATTGCAGTGTGACATGGATAGAATGCAAGGCTAGGTGGAGAAGTGGCAGATGGACTTCAACCCAGACAAATGCGTAGTGGTCCATTTTGGCAGGTCAAGTGAAATGAAGGAGTATAATATTAAGGGTAAGGCTCTTAGTAGTGTAGAGGATCAGAAGGATCTTGGAGTTCAGGTCCATAGGACTCTTAAATTGGTCTCGCAGATAGAGGATATGGTTAAGAGGGCGTATGGTGTACTGGCCTTCATCAATCGAGGGATTAGTTTAGGACTCAGGAGATAATGCTGTAGTTTTATAAGACCCTGGTCAAACCCCTCTTGGAATATTGTGCTCAGTTCTGGTTGCCTCATTACAGGAGGGATATGGAAGCTAGAATAGCTAGAAGCAATTACTTTTCTGCATGCTTAGCATATGGGTTGCTGACCAGCAGACAGTACCGTAATCAGAGCTGAACTGTGATCAATCTCTCCACAAGAAACATGGCAGAAGTACATTTCTTAAAAGCAGTGTCACAATGGGATCTTATACAATTACTTGGAAAAAATAAAAAGTCTAATTTTAAAGATGGCAGGTCTGCCATAACAGTGTTACTCAGTATTGGGAGTATCAGTCTGGATTATGTGCTCAAGTCTTTGGGATGGGACTTCAATCCACAACCTTTTGAGTCAGGTTTATCAACCTAGCCACGCTTAACTAATGCATGTTAAAACATGAAACTACAGCCACATAGCCATTAAAAACATTGTATTTATAAAGCACCTTTAAGCTGGTAAAACATTGAGGTACTTTAAAGGAACGGTATTAAACTGATTTTAATAGACAAAAAAACATACCAATTTTACCAAGTTTTTTTGGTTGTAAGTTTTAAAGGACAGAAGAGAGCTAGAGATGCAGAAACATTTAGGAAGGAAATTCCAAAGCTTAAGGTTTTGGCAGCTGGAGGCATGGTTGCAAATGACAGAAGTTTAAAATTGTGCCATTGCTTAACCGACTGCCAATGTACATGAGTTAGCACAAGAATGATGAGTGAATGGGGCCATAAGCTCCACCACAAGTTCAATAGCTGATGCAGCAACATCTAACTGGACAATACAGAGTGATACAATAGTGTCCCCAACTCCTTTAAACGAAAAATATGGGGGATTCAATCATTCCTCATATGACAAGCTCTTCAATCCAGAAATCATTTGTGTGAATCTTCTCTGAACCCTTTCCAAGGCCAGTACCTCCTTCTTTAGATACAGAGCCTAGGATTGCTCACAATACTCCAAATGGGATCTGACCAGAACCTTATACAGCCTCAGAAGTACATTCGTGCTATTGTATTCTAGCCCTCTCAACATGAATGCTAACATTGGATTTGCCTGCCTAACTGCCAACAGAACCTGCAGGTTCGCCTCAAGAGAATCTTGAACAATGAGTCCAAAGTCAAACACAAGTCCCTTTGTGTTTCTGATTTCCTAAGCATTTTCCCATTTAGAAAATAGTCTACGCCTTTATTCTTCCTTCCAAAGTGCATAACCTAACACTTTTCCACAGTGTATTCCATCTGCCACTTCTTTGCCCAAGTCCTTTTGCAGCCCCCCTGCTTCCTCAATGCTACCTGTACCTCCACATATCTTCGTATCATCTGCAAACTTAGGAACTGTGCCTTCAGTTCCTTTCTCCAAATCATTAATGTATATTGTGAAAAGTTGTGATCCCAGCACTGACTCCTGAGGCACACCACTATGACCAGCTGCCATCCTGAAAAAGACCCCTCTATCCCCTTTTGCTGCATTCTGCTAGTCAACCAATCCTCCAGCTATGCCAGGATCTTACTCTTAAATAGCATGGGCATTTAACTATCTCCTGTGTGGCACCTTGTCAGATCCACTGGTTCTCCTTTATCTAATTTATTGCCTCAAAGAACTCTAACAGATTTGTCAGACATGACTTCCCCTTGATAAAGCTGTGGTGACTCAGTCCTACTTTATCATGCACTCCCAAATACTCTGCAATCTCATCTTTAATAATGGACTCTAAAATCTTGCCAATGACCGAAGTCAAGCTAACCAGCTTATAATTTCCAGTCTGCTGCCTCCCTAAACAGCAATGTTATATTAGCCACTTTTCAGTCCTCTGGTACCCTCCCTACCTCCAGTAATTCCTGAAAGGTCACCACCTCCGCCACCTCCACCTCCACAATTTTCTCAGCTATCTCTTTTAGATCCCTGTGGTGTAGTCCATCCAGTCCAGGTTTAGCCACTTTCAGACGTTAGTTTTCCCAGAACCTTTTCCTTAGCAATTGCCGTTACACTCATTTGTGCCCCCTGATTCTCCTGGAGCTCTGGCATCCCACTGGTGTCTTTCACTGTGAAGTCTGATGCAAAGTAACTATTTAGTTCCTCTGCCATTGCTTTGTTTCCTATTATTACTTCTCCAGCCTCATTTTCCAGTAGTCCAATGGCTATTTTTGCCTCTCTCTCATCTTTCATGTAATGAAAAAACTCTTCCTATCTTTTATATTACAAGCTAGCTAACACTCATATTTCATCCTCTTCCCCAGGGGAAAAACAAAAATAAACAAAAATGCATAAATCAGATTCAAGCAAACACATGCTTAGCCAAAATCAATCATTAGCCTGCATTCTCAGCATGTGAACAGTCTGTGCAAACAAATCAGCAGTGTAAAACAGCTGAATTCCAAACATACCACTTACCAGAAATATTAAATGAATACATTTCTAAAAGGCACAGTATCATTACACTGCTGTCATGCTATCTCTGAGCTCTAGTTATCCATGAGACCAACCTCTTGTTCATTTGAACCTATTCTCATTAAATTGCCCATCACCCAGCTTCCACCTCTGGCCCTGCTCGTACTGATATTGTAAACAACAATCTGTTAGGTTTTGTCCCTCTCTCTTTTAAATCTATTGTCACCACTCCTCAAAAACCAAACAAACCTTAACCTCTCTGTTCTTGTAATTTCTGAACCATCTACAGGTTCCTTTCATCTCCAAAATTCTTGAATGCATCATTGCCTTGCAGATTAGGTCTTCACTGGAAGTCTATGTTCAAATTCTACCAATCAGGTTTCATTCCTGTCACAGGACCAAAACAGCTCTTAAAATCCTAAACAACATCCGATGTGACCACTTTTAAGGTAAAACTTTCCCTCATAGCCCTTATTTGTTCATTGGCAGCCTTTGTTATTGTTGATCACATATTCCTCCTTCAATGTCTCTCTACTGATCTCCAGCTGGGTAGGACTGCCCTCAGTTTCGTTCTAATCTAAACGATAACCAGAAGATCACTTTGCAATGGCTTCTCTTCTCCCCTGCATCATTACATCTGGTGTCTCCCAATGATTAGTTCCCTCCTGTTAAGCATTTACCTGCTGCTTCTCAGCACCATCATCCAAAGACACAGTATTAGTTTTTATAAATACGTTACTGACACCAAGGTCTAGCTCACCACCACCTTGAATCCTCTGTTCCTAAATTATAAAACTGCTTATCTGATATCTAGGACCAGAGAAACAGAGATTTCCAAGTGAATAATGGAAAGATTGAAGCCGTTGTTTTTGGATCCTCATTACTCTGTTCTCTTGTGACTGACTCCATCTCTCTCCTAGACAACACGCTGAAGAGTCTATTCTCAAACTTGATGTCATATTTTAACCCAAGATGAACTTCATCATATAAGGCTGGTGAATATTGACCACTGTAACAAGGCTCAACTTCACCTGATCTGTGGAATGCACTCCCACTGAAAGTAGTTGAAGCCAAAATATTGTGTAATTTCAAGAATGAATTAGATATATCTATTGGGGCTAAAGAGGATCAAGGGATATGGGGGTGGGAAGAAAAGGTGAGATCAGGGTATTGAATACCAGCCATGATCAGAATGAATGGCAAAACAGGTTTGAAGGACCAACTCCTGATTCTATCTTTCTGCTTATGTCTCTACCTTTCACCTATTTCAGTTCATGGAGACTATAGATAATAGTTACACTCAGCTTGGTAGAATAGAACTAGTGATGCTCCCCTAAGAATCCGTGTTATGCATATCTTAATGAAAGAGCACAGGAGGCAGCTATTATGCCCATGTGATGGCTCCTTGGAAGAGCTATCCAGTGTGTCCACTCCTTGTCACCACATGAATAAAGCTCCCTTTAAGTATTATCCAAATTTGACTTCAAAGTTATGATTTTCATTGAGCCAATACCTGTCAAAAGTAAAGGAATCTCCACAACACTAAGTGGAAGAAAATCAAATTACAGGATTTCACTTTAAAACTTTTACAAGAAATCACCTAAAACCAAAATAATTCAAACATTTACTTGAAATATTTTTCACCAGTTAAAAAGCGACTTCCAGTTTGGTCAAGACAAATATATGCCTTGCATTGTTACATGTTTGCAGCCTTTCCCATGCAAATGTGGCATCATATGCAATCTCAGCCACCATTACGTGAACTTGAACTTCCTACTCAATTGTTTCAGTCTGATAGTCCCATTCAGCAGTGTCCATATTCCATCCAAAGTCCCTGGAACAGTTAATATCAACAAAGTGCACAAATATGAATCCTCTCTCCGTTGGGTCATGATCGTCCTGATGGCATAAAATCTGGAAACACTTGTCTCTGATCCCTTTTGATGGTGCAGTTGACCCTGACAATACAATCAGCTGCAGTGCATCTCGTCGAATCCAGAATTCCTTGATCTTCCCATCTTCAGTTCCATGTCCTTTCCAATTGTATTCTCTCAGTTTTATTTCAACACCAGGATCTGTTCTAACAGAAAACAGATCCAATTGTGGGGAGCCTGACTTGTTTCCACTCACACCAATTCTGTATCCTGAACTGCCTGTCAGCAAAAAAGGCTGAAACCATTGCAATTAGCTTTCTGTTTACTTGTTTCTTAGCTTTTCATCCTGGCAGTCTTGGGTCATCTGGACATTTATAACAATTGGGTTTCAAGAAATGAGGAAACTAATAAACCCTTTTCCAGAATACTCCCCCAGGTTCATTTTGGTCTTATAGAGGAAACTGCACAAACAAAATTAGGGCATTTCTCAAAGCACAAATCACACTACTACACAAAAACAAACTGCAGAAAATTTGCTCATCTCCTTGACTTTATATCCTCAGGTTAATAGCTCTTCTGTCACTATAAGCTGTTTCTTTTTTGTCACTTTTGTGATTTCTTCTCACAGCTTCTAGCATTCTATCCTCAAGTTTTCATTATGTTCAATCCCATAATTTAAGCCACAGACCATAAATAACTGAGGCCTGATGCTTGCAGCACCTTTCAACTCAAATTCTCAACATGTTAGTATCCAACGCACAAGCACTTCACTTTTCCCAAATTTTTTCAGCCATCTTGTTGAATAGTCTCAAAATCTAAATATTCTTCCACTTTAGCTATCAGAAAAATGGTATTCTGATTGCATTCTTAATGAAGCCAAGAATCTGATGTGCTTTAATACGCTTCTCAATCTGTTCTGCCATATTCAAAGATTAATGCACACTGAGTCTCTGTTTCTACATCCATTTTAAAGTTGCATAATTCAGTTTATATTGCCTCTCAATTTTCCAAAATATATTTCATATTTGTCAGTTACATTTTATTTGTCATTTTTCTACCCATTTCACCAGTATGTCCATTTTGTCAAATGTAATATAATCCTTATTATTTGCTAAATTTTCAGATTCCATCTTATCTGCAGGTTTTGAAATTATGTCCTGTTGACCCAGGTTCATGCCATTACTGCAAGCAGTAGCCCTGACACCACCTCCCAGGGGATAAGCTTTCCTCCATTCTGAAAAACAATTGATCACCAATACGCTACTTTCTGTACCTTGGTCAATTTAAAATCCACATCATTATCCTTTAATCGCATGGGTTTTAATTAATTATGCTTACAAATCTATTACACAGTTCACTGTAAAACATCTTTTGAAAGTCCACTTAATTTTCTCCATAATTTTGAAATTCAAAGAATACAATCAAGTCAAATACAATTTATCTTTAATAAATCCACATTGATTTGTCTAATTAACCTGCATTCATTTTGATGTGTTCATAAATTACAAAAGGGACATAATAAAGCAAGTTGGCAAAAATTAAGAATTCAATGATGAAAATTGTGAAGTCATCCACTTGGACACAACATGTACAGATCAGTATTTTCCAACTGGTGAAAAGATATACATTGGTTATGGAGCATAGCTGCATTACACCAATACAAAGTTTGGAGGGTTAAATGCAGGACAAGTCACACAGACTAGGCTTGTATTTAGGAGAGTATAGATTAAAGATGTCTGAGATATTTACAATGATTAAAGGAGGAATGATTTTTCCCTATTAGACAGGGAAGTCCCAAGCAAGGGAGCATAACCTTAAAATTAGAGCTAGATCATTTATGGGTGATTCAAAGAAACAAAGTAGTAAAGGGAGGGGAAATCTACAAGTCACTCCAAAAAGCTCAGCAGTTAGAATCAGGAGCAAATCAAAATTTGCTCAACTAAATAGATAACCTTTTGTTCAGTAAAGATATGAAAGATATGGAGTCAAGATACAGAACAGCATTATTTAATTGAGCAGCAGAGCAGACTGCTCTCAGCCAGATCCTACAAATGGCACCGCTGTCATTATTTAAGAAAATGAAACTTCTGTGCAAAATAACTTACTGTATCTTCTATGAATCTCTGAAGGAAGCTCAGCCAAGATTTTTTGGTAATGTGATTTCAGTTTACTCTACCAGTTTTGCATTCTTCCTGCAAAGTTTGTACCTTTTGTATTTGTCCTCGTTCCATTTTGCTAACATCATCTTTCAAGAGGAAGCGTGCTTCCAAAACATGGCATCCGTGTCTAAAGAGGACAGTGAGCGGAACTCATCTTGGCTCCTGGTTAGAATCAGAACCCAAACTATTTTTGTCTCATTTGAATGAGATGATTGGTACGTGCAGATTAAATAGAATTTGGTAATGTTACCAGTTTTGACATTTATGCAGTTTACATTTGTCGTAGTTTCTCTTCGCTGCCCTTCACCCTCCCATAAAAGCCATTGGCTTCCAAATTTGAGTCCGCAAATCTTTTGTTCTCATTGGTATATATAATTCAGACTTAAAGAAATACTTCAATTACAAAAGTAGATAGAAATGGGGGCAAGGTTCCCCACACAAAAAAGTTTAAAACCATTTGAGAGCTGGCCATTGATTATTTTTCCAGGTTTGCCGTCCGTTCAGCCTCTATTAATAATGTGTAGCAGCAGGTTTCGCATCACATATTTATAGCAGTAAACAAGAGATGGCGAGACAAGGACACACTTTCTGTATTTCTATGTTTTCAATGTTGGGCATTTACTATCAAAACACATTTAACATGTTCACAGGATATTGATCATAATATTCAATTGAATACAATTCAGCCAGAACGAGGCAATTCCAGAGATTTAAGATCTCCAAGGGATGGTAGCCGGATTTAGAATCAGAATTTACTGTGCAGAGGAAGACCTTTAAATCCATCGATCTTGCAGCGACAACAATCCCAGCCAGGCCCTATCTTTGTGACCCCACGAATTTACCCTGCTAATGCTCTTGACACTAAAGGAGGCAATTTAGCATGGCCAATCAATCTATCCGGCATATTTTTGGAGTGTGGGAGGAAACGAGAACGCCCAGGAGGAAACCCACGCAGACACGGATTTGCTGAGAAAATGTAACATTTGCTTCTTCTCGGTGCAATTTCACTAGCTTTTCCCCAATACGCGTTTGAGAGTAAATGGCCAAGCCCAATATATCATGTCCAGTGTCATTCATTCAACACGGCAGAAATTTAGCGACAGTTGTTTCTTTTGGTTAAAAAACATTAAAAAGTTACAGTACAGCTACAGACAAAATCGATGCAGAAATGTTGCAGCACAAGGGCAAGCGTAACCCAACCAACGGCGTCAAACCCAGTACTGAAGAGCGACTGTAACCGGACACCAGAAATTGCACACATGGGAAATGTTACTTTTCCCACCCAGCGTCATGATAGCCTGATAGTAGAAAGCTGCAGTGTCTGCAAACACGAAGTAAATTAATCATCCATTTTATTGCGACCTTTTTGCAGTTTAATTTCATACAAGTATTAACTGAGAATAAATTGACAGTTTTGCACCTTTGATATACCTATATATGGGACCCCACCATGACTGACAGTCAAACAAGTCCCATTCACACTTTTAAATGAGCTCACATCCACGTTTGCACAATATACTGGGGATTATAAATAAAATGGCTGGTGCCGAGTTAATGCATTAGAAAACTCCAGGTTACTATTTGAACATCACCACATGGTGGCGACAGCCACGAAAATTAGAGTGCGTTATTGACGTTTCAGTTTTTGCTCAGCAATCAATTAGAGATCGTGTTTCTCTGTCGTTACAAATATCCAAAGAGAAATAAAACTGAAATATTAGCATCTTTTAAAATGTCAAGAAAACAGCAGTCAGATTACTTTGTATAACCGAACAGCCTTGCCAACGAGGAAACAAAGTTCCGCAAAGCGATCGATTTAATAACCACGTGAAAGCCACCCTTGCCATGGTACGAACTTTCAAAAAGGCAACCATGGAAAGCCAGTTGTAGTCACAAAGTAAATTGCACCCAGTGTGGGAGGCGGCACAAATTGCCAAATAAAATCCATTAAACAGGCAGTAATGCTCACGTCTTTCGTTAACTGCACAGACCATCATGACCAAAGCAAAAAATAGTGTGTATGGAATTTATTTTCAGAATTTTAAGGGAACAAGAGATTCGTGTAATCCGCATCCCGATTATATACCAAATCAACACCACAATCTCTGCCTCATCAAGAAACCATTTCAGCAGATACATTTAACATATTCTAATTCTGGGATCCAGTATCAAGACAATTGCTTTGAATGTTCATTTAAATAAAAGCATTAAACTATTTACAATACTGTCAAATTGCTAAACCTAACTCCTCGGGGAAAAAAGATAGAACATTATCCCATTGGATGGACTGGCTTCAGGAGATGTCAGGTCAGAGACTCACGACAGACCAGCTCAGCATCAAGACTTCAACTAAAACATCCATTTGTTTTTGACCACCAGTTTTCACCAATCTTTGCTCTGCTCACAGGTAAATGATTCAGTCTTTGAACCAAATTATGGCCTGAGATAATAAAACAACTAAACAAAGCACATTGGCCAAGAGCGACATTATTACAAAGTTTGATTTAGTGTTTCACCAGAAACAATCACAGTGGAAAGAGACTTTGACTGTGAAAACTGTCACCCCATTGCCAATTTAAGATCTAAATTTTAGTGAAGACAGATTATTTGGGTACGTTAATAATTAGAAGATTAAAAAAGGAAGTACTTCACTCTTCTGGATTGTCCACAGACTCATGCTTGGAAAAGCCAGCTTGTCCTAGTCACAATACACAGGTATTGACAATAAAAGCTACAATGGGTCTTCAGTTATATTCCATTCAATTCAAGCCTCCAATGCAAATACAGTACTTCCACAACAGAATGGATAAATTATATATTTATTATTTCTAGCTACCATTTACACTTTATACAAGGAACAGGCTTAATGGGTAATTTCACATTCTTAAAATTCAGTGGTTGTCAAAATGAGGGATTTAAGTTATTTATAAGTTAAACTTTTTTTTCCATTTTGGCACCAGCATAGGCATTATTCCTTGGGCAACTGCAGAACAACTCAGATGCAGGATGAAGCTTTTTCTGCTGAGCCAGAGCAATTTTTTCTTTACTTAAAGTTCTCCTACTGCAGTAGTGCCAACTTTACTTATTTTAAAACTACCAAATTATGGCCTGAGATAATAAATTTGAAGCAGAACGTACGGGTGATAGAACAGCATTTAAAACTGACTACACCAGTCAGTCTTACACTAATATATATCGTCATTAAAATGTAGTTGAGAGAAAGGAGTTGTTTAGCTATTTGAAATTGGAATTATAACAAGCAATAATTGGCTTAAGGAATTGTTCTCTACAGAACACTTGCTCCTTTCTAGCTATAGCTTTAAACAAGTCTTTTGACTATGTACAAAAATAGAACCTTCATTCCCAGAACTTCACCCCAGTCACTGAAATTGTCTTCCAATGACCACATGCTGATAAAACAAAAGCAGTTGAGACATTCCCACAAAAAACTAAGGTAGATATAAATCAGAGGCTTGGTTACCAAGCTGCTGAAATAAACCAACTAAACAGCATTTCAAAATTAGTGGATATGAAGCCTGATGGGAGGTTACTTATTAAAGTGATTTGCTAAAGAATGAGAAAATATATAAAATTCAAACAGTAATGTGCAGGGCACTTGAAAAAAATATGCATTTTTTAAAGTTAATAACAAGTTTTTTTTGTCAATATTTCCAATTCCATGACTTGAAGTCAGAGTGTTACTGATAACAACATATTCTACACCATGGTCAAATTCCAGCATGGGCAATGTACAAGCCCCCTCATTTTAACACATACATCCCAGGTAATGCAATTACAAGCAATCAAGTGCCTGCTTTACAAACTGAGCTATTGTGCGTGCTAAACTGATACAGGGCAAAAGACAAGTAAATAACATTTCTGTGCCAAGCATCACCACTTGTGGACGGAATAAAACTGCTGTGACAGGAACATCCTGCTTGCGAGACAAAGGCTCATAGCTCAGATGTCCATGGTGTTGCCTGGTTCTGGATCTTCTCATGAAGTTGCTGCTGGTTAATGTATAACTTATTAGAACACATGTTACAAACTATTGTTATCCATAAATAACATCTCCTGTCAATCAGGTTCGTTGAGGTATGTTTTGTTTAAAACTGAATTGCAGAAGGATTCCAAGGATTGCAATTGATATTAAATGCCAAATTTATGGAATAGAAGCACCGAAGTCATCAATTGCTCATGGTCACATGATCATTTGCTCCCATATTTCTATTCTATTCAACTTTAAGGCAGATTCCATCTAGCTTCTTTCTGGGGCCACATGGCAAAAAAGTGAAACCCAACAATTCAGGAAAAAATCAAGGTGCTCACAGTTGTGCCAAATTTTATCTTGTGGGAGTAATGAATGGTTAAGCAATTGGATAAATTATCTAGTTTCCAATTTATAAGTGTAATCCAATTGTTCAGAAAAGAGCAGCACCCTACACAACTTCTATGATAACTTATGCCCAAATACAACACTGGCAGTATTGAGATATTAAATACAGCCCAATAAAACAATGATTCTGCACAGGTCACAATAATCCAGCCCCTTAGCAGCATCAGTTTACAGAGAATAAAGACAATCGAGGTTTACGTTCATAACTTTCAGTGCAGAATGAATTGACCATGCCAAACAGTCCAAACTGTTTCAGCGATTGCTATGTGATTACAGCAGTTTAATCAGATTCAAATTGTTTATATCAAAGACCTGTAGAAACCCAAAATGGCCAGTGATCCCATCTACTGAACAACATTAACACTTAGTAAATAAACCACTCATTTAACCCATTCTACAATTAACAGCTACCACATGCATTTCAAAAGACACTTTGTTCTCTTTCAGAAATGCTGCAGAGTTCATCTCCCCCAGGGAGGTGAAGGCTCTGATGTATAAGGCAAGCCACTTGCATAGTAGTCAACATCACGGTGGGTTTCTGCACCAGTTGGGAGTCCTCAAATGTTCTTCTGTCTGATGTTACTGTTCTGTACAACACCAATGCTCAGGGCTTGACTATATGTACATGTAAAAAGCCCTTTGCACCCTAGCAAAAATAGGGTTGAAAGGTAATTGCTGTAGGTACAGGCGAGTTGAGTCACACGTATCCATTCATCAGCTCACAGAACTATCGCCTTCACCATCTCGCTCAAACTCATCAGTGATTTCATCTGTGTTCCCTGAGTCACTGCTTGCTGCAGAACTGAATGATGGAGATTTCCTGTTGGGTAGATAGAGAAAAGGAAGTCTCAAATTAATCATTAAAAGTTAACTAAACACAAAATCATGCTCTAAGATCATAGAATCTCTCAGAACAGGAGGATGCCATTCAACTGATATTGGTTCTATGAAAAAGCTGTCAAATTATACCTACTCTACTGTTCTTTCTCCATATCCCTATAATTTCCCCCCTTCAAATATTAATTCAATTCCCTTTTGAAAGTTACTACTGAAATTTGCTTCCAATACCCTTTCGGTCAGTGCATTCCCGAGCCAGAATAGAACAACGTGCGTGGTTACTTGCATGCACAATTTGGCCAAAATTGTTGAATTGATTGAGAGATGCCATGAATAGCAAATCTCCAGAACTTGCTTGGCAAATTACATTGCTGTGCCATTTGCTTCCCACAAACAGCATCATGCCCTCACTCCCCCCAGTATTTTTACTAACTTGTAGGATTTGCATAGGAAGTTGTATTTAACATATTCTCCTCTCTTTCTTTTCATCCTCAATCTGATTTTTCTTTTTCATTGAGTGGATTAATTAGCTTTTTTTGCCTCAACCGTTCCTCATTTTCTTCCTCAATTCTTAAATTTCACTTGAAGGATTTAGAAAGTCAGTCCTATTCACTAATGTCCCAGATGCCTCATGCCCACGCCATGCTGTTATCAGCTTGCACATAGCAAAATTATGGTACAAGACTTGTGAGCCGAAGGGTGTACAAGAAAAATTGAGCATGTTGCCAGTAACCTCACTCCAACTAGTACAAACTTGGGTGGGCAATGTTAGAAAATGTTAGAGAAACCACTTAACACCTGCTGAAACATTCACACCCCTTACCTCCAGATTAAAATGTCTGGATGTCAGATCTAAAAACAGCTAGATCAGACTAATGTTGAGTTGAATACTGCACACAAGTAAATGCATAGCAACTTCCTTTCCTAAGGTTGGAGAGATTTTAAAAAGTCTGAGAAGTTTATCATGGGCTGTCTTACCTGCCTCCTGATTGTTTAATGAGCCGACGACAGGTTTCCATTTGCACATCGAGGCCACGCTTCATGCTGCACATTTCCATATATTCATGGAGGTGACGGTTCATATCGCTTTTGGCACTGGTTAATTCCAGCTGAACCAAAAGAAAATACAGTTATAGTGAAGCACTATCAATGGATTGGGGGTGGGAGATGGAAGAGAAGGCAACTTATACATTGAGCGAAAAAAAAGCAATAGAAGTTGATGCAAAGTGCGAGATTGTTTGAAAATTATTTGAGGCACTGTGTAATGTATACTGAAATAAATCTCACCTCTATTTGGTCAATGGTTTCCTGATACTCTTTTTCCCTAGTTTTGAAGAGTGATTCCGTTTCTTTGATCACAGTTTCCAATGTTTCATCCTTTGAGTAAAACATTAATACATTTTTAACTCTTCTTCAATATCTATAAATAAGAATAATTCCCTATGGGATTACCAACACGTACCCTGAGATCAGACTAGATGAACATTAATAAGTGACTCTTCAAAGTTTGAGATCAGCACAAGCAACAGAAAAGCAAAACTTCCATTACTGAATCACTTCTGCAAAGAAAACACTTCTTTCAGGTTGACAGACATGACTGCAGTTATTGCTACTGATTGTGTACATTTTGTACACAATTGAGATTTAGCACCAAGATCTCAAGTGAATGAATACCTTTGGGATCAAAACGATTCCCATCTCCATGTATAACCTGCCACTAATTCTGCCGCCAAATTTGTCCAGAGTTATTTGGACCATTGAAGAGGGGGACACATCCTGTATTATGGCTGACACTAAGGCAGCAAACACCACTGAAGATGGAATTACATTACCCATAACTGGCAGTGTTACACCACTCAGATATATTTCATGGGAGTACAGGCTAGTACTTACTGTAATCTCCACATAATGTGCCATCCAGGTAGCCTGGAGGAGGGAAAAGAAAAATCAGAAACTGGGTAAATAGAGGCCAGCTTATTCAGCCCACTCTAATGGTCTCGAACACAGAACCTCTGACAGATAGGAATAACAGCTTATTCACTACCTTGTCAGCTGAGAAATGGTTTACAGCAACATTGCAGATAATGCAAGGAGTCAAAAAACAAAATTACATGACTTGCTCGCGTGCAAATATTGCATTGGAGTTAGAGTGGTCACTTCAAGATGCAAGGAAAAGGAGGGCAGACTGGACACTCTGCTTTCTGTATTTTAGAGGGACAAACTACTTATTACTTTCAAGTTACCAATGATTCCAATGAGACCTTAAGCATGAGGAAATATTATCCTAGTTCAATGAAGATCTCTGGGGCAGACGTTCGTACTATACAAAGGCTTCACTAATGAATAACAGCCAAATGTAATGTAGAACTATAGCCTAGTCAGAGACTTTTGAGAACATCTCTTAAAATTCAGAGTAATGCAGGCTCCTCAATTAGTCCACCAGTATACACAGAATTATTCACTTGTAAATAGGAATACCTCTGTTGGAGGTTCCACGATGGCTGTGTACTCAGCAAAATCTTCCCAAAGGAGTAAAGTCTCTTCATTTTCTTCCCAGCTCAAACTGTCACAGTCATCCTCAAAGTCAAAGGTCTCTCGCCTAGGAAGAAACACAAATGATTAATTTCAGCTATACAATGGGTTGTGTTCCAAATCTCTTCTCTCCTGAAGTCATCAAGCAAACAACAAGAGTAGAGAATAATATACAAAATAGAAGACAACATTTGGTACTACATATAATTCCAGAGTGAACAAGGGGAAGAGAATTAAAAAAGCTAAATTTTAAACATGCTAATCAAGTGCAAAAAGACTGCTTAGAAATGGCATAAAGGGTACAAGAAAAGACGTGGAATAAAATGAAAGGATTGTTTCTGATTTTGATTAATTTATTCCTTAAAAATTTTAGGGCAGAATAAAATAATAAGACCATTTTAGCTGTGAACGTTAAGACAGACATAGGAGAGAAGGAAGAAAATTCCTAAATTTGAATAGGTAGGAAATGGACAGGAAGAAGGAACAAAAATTATAAGTATACTCAGGAATGCCAGGAAACAATGAGCTATGCAGGAAGGGATGTGGAGGAAAATAATGCTGAAAACAGTGGAAACGTAAAACAATCGATGTCGGTAATAACCGAAAGCTGCACAGAGAAGGAAGCCCACAAAAAAGGGCAATAGATGGTTTGTAAAGCTGGAGAAATTGAACTGTTGATCCATTATTTTTCAAAGTGGTTCACAAAGAAAATGAGGTGAGAAATATTAGAATTGGAGGCACAGTTTAAACGTAAATCTAGAGTGAAATGTTTTGAAATCACAAAGAAACGTAATGAGGGGGGTTCTAGAAATAAAAGCAGTTGAAGTTCCTTACTTTGATAATTCTCAGTCCAGGTTTTGAAGGAATTGACAGACGATTGAGCCTTATTGCTGATATTTTTCCAGGGACTCTGGCCAAATCCCAAAGGTTTGAAAATCTAATTGTATGACTCGTCTTCAATGCATTGAGGGATGTTGCATCAGTTTTTCAATGTATACATTCTTAGCACTTGGGCATTGTTGGCAAAGCTTGCATTTGTAAACCAGATCAGATGCAAGGTCAGTTTTCCCTTATTGAAACACTATGTAAACCAAATGATAAGCTGACAGCTTCATTATCACTTAACAATACCAGCTTTGTATTTTCATATTTTTAAAAACCAAAATGATCACATTGTTACAGTGGGACTTAAACTCCATCTAGATTACTAGTCCAGGAACACAACTGCTGTATGATGCTCTTCCACTGTTTGGAAGTGCTTGAAAAAGGTAGATTCAAAAAAAGGCTAGAGTAGATCTTTCAGTTCTTGCAGGCAGGATAGGGTCAAAAGCTAGATTCCAAGACATTTAAAATGAGAATTAGAAGGCTTGTGACAATTGTAAGGTACGTAATACAGTAGAGAACCAAGCAGGATACAGGGAGATTCATGAGAATGATTCCAGGGATGAGGAGCTTCATCCTCATCCAAATAGATTGGAAAAATCAGTACTGTCTTCTTTTGGGAAAGAAGGGAGGCTAAGGAGATTTGATCAAAGTAATTCATAATAGTGGTGGTGACAGCAAGTAAAACATTTCATGTAGCAAAGTGATTAACTTCACTGCCTGAATATGGGTGAAGGCAGTTTGAAATTGAGCATTTAAAAAAATATACAGGGTAATGGAAAATGATGGGTGCAATGGCATAGTGAAGTTTTCATCAGACAGCTGATACAGACATGGGCCAAATGGCCGCCTCCTGCACTGTAATAACATGATTCTGTGCAGAGAGATCTAAAAGAATGAATTGAGGTGGGCCAAACATAAAAATTGAACCTCGAAGTTTTTTTTTAGAAACACCAATATTAAAAAGCTTAGTCAAAGAAAGGGTAGGGGTGCTTAGGTGCCAAAGTGTAAGTGGAGACATGATTGAGGTATTAAACTTTGCATCTATTTTCAACAAGAATATACTGCCAAAGCAGTAAATGAAGGAATAATATAAAAACAGAGTAAGAGAAATATTTAAAAGGTTGTCAATCTTCAAAGTAGAAAAGTCAACCAGCTTAAATAGGATGCATCCTCGGCTACTGAGATATGAAAGGGTGAACATTATGGAGATTCTGTCATAATCTTTTGTATCTATGGGGATGCTACTACAGGATTGGAAGAGTACAACTCAGTGATTGGTGTTGGAACCCTTGCTCTTTTTGATTATTTTAATATCCTTGGGTATGTTTGATGATCAAAACTCAAATGAGGATGTTGACACACTTCAGGAAGATAGATTAATAAAATGGACTGACACTTGGCATTTAACATAGAAGTGTGAAGGGATGTGTTTTGATAGAATGAATGGTGTCATAGATCATTCAGGCAGTTTGAGTTCCTGCAGCAAGATGCCCTTTTACATGCATGTTGTACTCTGCAGCAATGGATAGCTATGATAGAGGCTCCAAATTTCTTTCCATCATACAGCTGACCAGGAGTCTGTCCTTCTCTTTGCAACACACATGGCAGGTGATAAGATTTACAAATTGGAAACATGTTTGGCCGCATTATGAACTCATCCTCCTGGATGATCAAGTCTTGAGATGGGACTTGAACCCAGAGCATCTGGCTTAGAAGCAGAAATGCTACCCACTGCGCCGCAAGATCACCCTTAGGATGAATGAGGAAAGGCAATTTAAACTAAGTGGTACAATTTTATAGGGAATGCAAAAGCAGGGATACCAGTGCATGGAGGAAAGAAGGAAGGAAGGAAAGAAATTTTCAAACACTAGTTATAACCCAGCTGAAATCTTGCATCCAAATCTGGGCACCATACTTTAGTAAAGATGCTAAGGCTTTGAGAGAATGCAGAAGAGGTTTACTAGAATGGTAGAAAGGATGCAGGGCTTTAGTTATGTAGGGAGACTAAATAAGCTGAGATGTTGTGCTTAGCATAGGGAAGACTGAGGAATGATTTAATGGAATTTAAAATCATGAAGGATTTCGATAGAGCATAAAAACACTTGCGGAAGGTTGTAGGACACACATTTAAAATTATTTTCCACAGCTGGGCTCTTGCCTCACTTACTTATACTTCTGCCCTCAATATAGAGTTTAGTGAGTAGAAAGTTACATATACATCTTCTTCCCATCTAATGAAAGCACAGTACAAAAATACACCCACATCTCCATGCTGCAGCATTAGTCACAGTTAGTAAAGCACCTCGAAGAGTGTAGCATCAATTATGCATTCTTGAATTGAGAATAACTGTTATCTAACTGCGCATCCTGCCCACAAAGTAATCCAAAATTAAATACATTATGGAACTAAATTAATCAAACTCAAAGGCTTTAAAATAACCATAAAGGATGTTCCTCCTCACCATTTTCCCCATGCTAATAATCAAATATCAATAGGAAAACCACTGTATAAAAGTAGTTTATCTTTTAAAACTAAAAAAACATAACCTGAGGAATATTTTACTTACAGTTGATTGAGCATTCGCTTCATTTCATCAGTTATATTGAGGGATGTGCTGACATCATCATCAGAGTGCCGTGTGGTATCCCCATCAGTTTCTGAGCTCTCATCATCGCACGCTAGCTTCTTCTCTTTCTTTTTGCTGACAGTTGCCACCTTAAGGTAAAGAGCAGGGTGAAGTTAAAAAGAGCAGGACCACAAAAGTATAGAGCAGCAAAATAAGTAGTTTAACATATGGCTGCAGAAATGATGCATGGCAGAGGGCTCCTGATCTCTGGACAGGATCGATCAAGTTGGGCAAGTTGTACCTCAACAGGATTGGGCTGGAACTAATGACATTGTGGAAAATTAAATAATGCTTTGGAGGAGGTTTAATCTAATTTCAATACTTGACTTTTTTTTGAAAAAGGACACAAGGAAAAGGCAGATTGGTAGAACTGAGACAGCAGAGGCAACAACCAATGTAGTCAACTCAGATGCGAGAAAACCTGGCTCTAAGCCAGAAACAACAGGTAATTAAATCAGCTTTCATTTAATATTTTAAAACTGTAAACAAATTGGAATCATTCTATTTTTCATTTAAGTGCATCTGAGAAAGGCATACCTACTGGTTAAACTGCTGACTAATTCTCTCAAATTCTATATAACAGATAGAATTTAAATTTACAATGTTATGATTCATAAAACAGGTGACCTGTTCTTAAATCTCAGCAAACATTGCTCTGCAGATCCTTTCCGGTAATAAATGATTGCCAAGCAGCCAGGCCATGTAAAACAGGAAACTCAGTCTGAGAACTATTCATTAAATATACTATAACTGAAATCACTCCATGGCAGGGATTGTGTTAACCTAATCACCAATATCAAAGACCTTTACTCCCATGAATGTAAACTTAATTTCAATTGCTGTTTTCTTTCACCTGGAACATTTTGCTCATATCCTCAGAGTTTCGCTGCTGTGCCACATCACAGAGTTTGGCAGTGATGTCAATCCTCCGGCAGATATCCATATCCACTTTCATCGCCTTCTCTTGAATCTTGGTATCCAAGTCAGACATTTGCTGCAACAGCACAGAATGTAATTCTATCATAGGTTTTATGAACAAAGCTTTTGCATCAAATGATGTAAAGTGAAACTCTCATAACTTTGATTAATTCCTGCAGTCAAAGGCAAATCAATGCAAACAAAACTCGCACAAGACAACAGCAAACATTTTTTTAAAATTGCACATTTCGCAGGGATATAACAATTACACAAAAACACTGGCAGCATTGTTTTTACTGTTTACTATATGTACTTCTGATATTAAAATAACAAATGTTGTTGGAACCATTTTGTTTCTCCCCACTGTAAACCATATTAACAATTGTGCCTCCAAAGCCAAAGAGAAGAGTCAACAATTCCATTTATATGGACACAAAATAACAATTCTATTTCATTTTAAAATGTTTATTTTCCAAACAGTAAGCAGATTTAATAATTACCCCAACAGATGATGATGTAAACACACAACAGAAAGTATTACATATAGCCAATCTCAATTACTCATATTCCCATTATCTGTTCTCACTTGAGTTTTCCTGGGACCTGGAGAAACAACAGTGCTGTACAAAGCAGCATTATTTTCTTTGTTTCAGTTATTAGTGACATTTTCAGTAGTGTACACAGGCTAGTACAACGGAAACAACAGTGTTGAAGAGCTCTAACACAGAAAAAATGTCCACATTTACGAAGATTAAAACAGATGACCTATGACAGTCTTAATGCTGTGGTTAGTAGCTTGTAACATTGGTTATTGTACATTACGTATATGGCCTGTTCATCAGCATTTCAAACATTGCACACATTTAAAATATTTGCTGTTATCAGCTGACCAATTTGCTTCCAGATATGAGCGCATGCATTAATCTCATAGGGCAAATATATCATTGTAGCAACACTTTAACAAATGATCTATTTCTTTGACTACACAGTTGATCAGTAATATTCAGTAATAAAACTGAAGCAGTTTTACAAGTCTTGGCACTTATCTGATCAAAACTCAGGTTAGCAATTTCACTTCAGTCAATGATAGTTTAAAAAGGGTAACGGCAATGTTTTCTTTTGCCCCATATTTCCCTTTACGTTGTGTTCTTTTTTCATTTAATTTTTAATTTAAGGTTTGCTTTAACTACTCAAATTTGAGAACAGTCTTTAACACATTAATACGCTAGACAGAATATATTTACTGATCTGAGTTAAATCTCCCCAATACTGGTCTTTATTTTTGATGGGTCATTTTACATCCCATTGAAAATAGCCAATTTCAAGCCAAGCTCTTCCTTTTCTTTAAATATTTTCAATAACCAGTTCTGTTATGGTCACTATTTACCAAGTATTCTTCTACTTTTCTTGCTTTGTTACCCAGAACCATATCATTGCTTCTTTCCTTGTTAGAGCAATACTGAATAACAAAACAGTCCTGTATGTGTCTTATTTACCCCTCCCGTGTTGACCAAAAAATTCTTATCCCACTGTACATTTGGATATTTGAAATCCCTTATGTTTATACTGTAAGTCTCAAAACTATCTAACAAATTGCTATTTCTTACTCTTTGCTGCTCTGTAATACCCTCCCAATACAACAGATTCAGTATTAAAATTTTACAACCTGGAATATTAACTCCTTACCTTGCCTCAGCTGGAGTCAAGTTTTTCACTGAAACTACATTCTGGTTTCACAACCTTATTTCACTCACGCAAAGCAAATATCATGACCTATCATTCTTTAGTCTGTTTCCCTTTAGTTGTTGATGGTGGTTGATGGGAAACATTCAACCTGGAGTGCAGTTACAAGTGGTGTACCTCAAGGATCTGTTTTGGGGTCACTGCTGTTTGTCATTTTTATAAATGACCTAGATGAGGGTGTAGAGGGTTGGATTAGTAAATTTGCTGACGATACCAAAGTGGGGGGAGTTGTAGACAGCGAGGATGGATGTTACAGTTTGCAGAGGGACATAGATAGGTTGCAGAGCTGGGCCGTGAGGTGGCAAATGGAATTCAATACGGATAAGTGTGAGGTGATTCACTTTGGTAGGAATAACAGGCATATGAAATATAGGGCTAATGGAAAGACCCTTAATAGTGTTGTCGAGCAGAGGGATCTTGGGGTACAAGTACATAGCTCTTTGAAAGTTGGCACCCAGGTTGATAAAGTTGTCAAGAAGGCGTACGGTGTGTTAGCTTTTATTGGTAGAGGGATTGAATTTAGGAGCCGTGAGGTTATGTTACAACTGTACAAAACTCTGGTGCGGCCGCACTTGAGTATTGCGTACAGTTCTGGTCGCCGCATTATAAGAAAGATGTGGAAGCATTGGAAAGGGTGCAGAGGAGGTTTACCAGGATGTTGCCTGGTATGGTGGGAAGGCCTTATGAGGAAAGGCTGAGGGACCTGAGGTTATTTTCATCAGAGAGAAGAAGGTTACGCGGTGACCTAATTGAGGCGTATAAGATGATCAAAGGACTGGATAGGGTGGATAGTGAGAGCCTTTTTCCTCGGATGGTGATGACCAACACGAGGGGACATAACTTTAAATTAAGAGGTGGTAGTTATAGGACGGATGTCAGAGGCAGGTTCTTCACACAGAGGGTGGTGAGAGCGTGGAATGCCCTGCCTGCAGCAGTTGTGGACTCGCCTACTTTGGGGGCATTCAAGTGTTCGGTGGATAGGCACATGGATGATATTGGAATAGTTTAGATTAGAGGGTCCACTGGCCGGTGCAACATCGAGGGCCGAAGGGCCTGTACTGCACTGTAATGTTCTATGTTTAGTTCTTTTTCTCTAAAGTAAAGTGGTGGTAATTGAAAGTAAATCAAAAAAGAGGAACTTATTAGATTTAATAAGTTAAAAAAAATGTTAAAATAACAAAATAGCAAATTAGACCTGGTTGCTATATTAAACAGGATAGACGGGAGATTTGTAGACGTTTCACTCGTGATCTCAAAAACATCAATTCAGGAACTAGAACATAGAACATTACAGCGCAGAACAGGCCCTTCGGCCTTCAATGTTGCACCGACCAATTAGGAAAAAGCAATGACCCTCTAACCTAAACCATTCCCTTTTCGTCCATAAACTTATCTACTAACCTCAAATGCCACCAAACTTGACGCATCTACAACTGCAGCAGGCAGGGCATTCCATACCCTCATCACCCTCTGGGTAAAGAGCCTACCTCTGACATCCGTCCTATAACTACCACCCCTTAATTTAAAGCTACGTCCCCTCGTGCTAGCTTTCTCCATCCTAGGAAATAGGCTATCACTGTCCACCCTATCTAAACCTCTAATCATCTTATATGTTTCAATAAGGTCTCCTAACCTTATTTCTAACGAAAACAACCTCAAATCCCTCAGCCAATCTTCATAAGACCTACCCTCCATACCAGGCAACATCCTGGTAAACCTCTTCTGTACCCTCTCCAATGCCTCCACATCTTTCTTATAATGCGGGGACCAGAACTGTACACAATGCTCCAAGTGCGGCCGCACTAGAGTTTTGTACAGTTGCAACATGACGTTGCGGCTCCGAAATTCAATCCCCCTACCAATAAAAGCTAAGACTCCATATGCCTTCTTAACAACCTTATCGACTTGATTGCCAACTTTCAGGGATCTATGCACATATACACCAAGATCCCTCTGTTCTTCAACACTATTAAGAGTCCTACCATTAGCCCTACACTCCACACATTTGTTATTCCTGCCAAAGTGAATTACCTCACACTGATCCCTCAGATTGGAAAATTGTCAATGTGACTCCATATTCGGAGGTTATTAGAATCTTTTTGGCATATTAATGACAATTGGGCAAACAAACTGATTAGAGAACCGACAGAATAATCATATGCAAAATATCTCACTAACCTAGCTGAATTGAAGAGCTGACCAACATGATGGACAAGGGAGACAATCAATAAGTTTCCACACGTGAGTGTATTAACAAAGTTCAGTGTGTATGAAAGGGAAGGCAACCTATTAGAAATAGGTGGGAGAGATACTGAAGGATACATAGAATAGGAATAATGGACATGCTTTCAAATTGGCAGGATACAACTAGTGGTATCCTACAGGGGTCTACCCTGGGCCTCACTTAGCTGAAGTAAGAGAGATCATGAAGTATATTCAAGTTTGCCGACACTAAGTTAAGTAGTACAGTGAGTCATGTGAATAGGAATGGGAAGTTGCAAACAAATATTGCTGGTTTTGCCTATTCAATTAATCTATGGTAACAAGTGGACATCAAGCAGAATGTGTCAGGTCATCCACTTGGAATCTGAGACACAACTCAAGCATACTTTCTAAGTGACAAGATAGCAACTGGAAAATGAGCAGAGATTTAGGATTCAAATACAAAAAAAATCACTAAACACTAAAAATGATACAATTTTAAAAGACTAATGGAATGTTGGCTGGAATTCCAAGGATTGGAATCTAATGAGATTGAAATTATGTTGGTTATGTAATGCTGTGATGACTGCAGCATTCAGTAGGAAGGAGAGATTGGGCTTGGCAGGGTTACAGCAAAATTTCATAGAATAGTACTAACTGAAGTAAAGGAGTTAAATTATGGAGACATTTACATGGACTAGCTGGAATATACAAGGAGATGATATAATTTGTATGTCCAACATAATTGAGAAACCGTTTCCTGTAGGGGGAGTTCAAAACCAATGGCCAAAACATTAAAATTAGAACTAGGCTGCTTGGAGTGATATCAGGAAGAACCACTTCATACAAGCGGTAATGGAAATCTGAAAGTCCTTCCCCCACCAACACCCCCAACTTTTGAGGTGGGTGGGTCAATAAAAATTTTAAAACCAAGATTCATTTTATTAGACAAAAGGTAGAAACAATTACACACCAAGGCAGAAAACGATACAGATCCATTGTGACCCAATTGAATGGGGAAACATTCTGGAGAGGCTGTGTACATACTTAAATGGTCAGTTACTCCAATACAACATTTCTGGTGAGGCCTTAGCCTTACACATGCAACAGCAACTTGCTTATTCTGTAACAGGCTCAGTGTAGAAGATAATCCCAATGCAGGTCGCATGTTATTCATTTTAAACTCAAATGTATCATTGAAAAATTTAAAGCTAAACAACTACATTGTACTTCCCCTGACAAGCAGAGTCTTGACACCTTATCTCAAGTCGTAACATTTGATTATAAAGTCATCATTGCTGTATGTCTTTATTCTACTGTACAACAATATACACTCAAATCCTCCACACACAACCTTGAAATCTGCATTTATTTGGCTGGCAGAATGGAAATTTCTAAGCATACAAACACCCAAGCTCTAAGGAATGACAAACTTAATGGATAATAAAGCTTGAAGCTTCTATATTTACAGAGGACGGTCTGTACATTAGCTAAATGAGGGTACAGCACACAGCAAAACTGCAGTTAAAATTTTTGATCTCAGTCCTAATCTAGTTAGGAAAATGACTGCATCAACCATCTATATGGCAGTGATCCAGCTGCTGCTTATTTTCACATGGTACCTTGCAGCAATCATGGTGTTGCCTCTCTCCCTCATACGTTATAAGTGGATTAAACATTCAAACCACTGTTCAACCTTTGAACATGCGTACTTTCAAAACCAGTGCTTGCAAATTGCATATTGCTATTAATAAAATGCCCATTCACAACCTGCTGTCTAGCCATCCATTTTCTCCTTGAACTCCCAGAAAAACCAATAACCAACATTTATTAATCCTCATTATGATCACAGTCTTTATGGTCCATACTAAGCCACAGTGCCAGCAAACAAATGGCAAATAAATAATTCTATTCCAGAGCTTAGCACTTTTTTCTTTTAAAGTGAACAAGGAGTGGAGAAAAGAAAGATTTTGACAAATTGCTCCTGAATTAATCATGGCAGAAAACAGATTTATTTCAAAACTACAGTCGCATTTCTGCTCAAACCAATACAATTTTTAAGATCAGAACAAACAAAATTTCTCAAATATAATGACTCAAATTGCTCCAGTTCTGTAAACTTCAACTTGTATTTGATCAAAACACAAAGAAATCTTGCATTGAGTTTTTTTTCCAATCATTCAGCAATCAGAATTATAACATGCTTATTAAAGAAACTATTTGACTTCTACTTCAACAACTATACCAAACTGCATTCAAGTGGAATGCATCTGAAAGTGGAACCTTCAGCAAAAAATCATCACATTCCAGTAGCAATTCTACCAAATATGGCATGAGAATAAACACATCACAGCTGTGGCTAAATCTTGCACACCCACACTGCTAAGTCTGTAGTCAGCAGAATCAAATATACCATAGATGATAACCATCTGGAGTCTGGGCAAGTCAAAACTCTAATGAGAATTCCAGATAACAAAGATAAAGTTTTAGCTGAAATTTTATTTGAGACATGACATCATCCTGACTCAGCAAGCATGTTATGTCTCAACATTTAGTGTGGATTACTTTATAGTAATTGGTCGGTTTTATTTTTTACATTTGGAGTTTGGTTCTACATATGCTGTATCCAAGCCAATGCTACCTAGTTATCAAGAATATCCAATCAAATGTAATTCTTAAAAATACCTTATGCTGAATTTTTCAGAATGTTCAGAATGTAATCAACTCGGACAATCTTTAGCTGAGTCTCTTTTTCAGGGCATTTCTCATCTGTCATTTTCAACTTTGATATACCCCAATGAATCATTAAGAGCATGTGATTATTAGCATGAGGAATTAAACATCAAGCCCAAATTTGTTAGCTAGGGCAGCATTGATTGCCTGTCCCTAACTGCTCTAGAGAAATTGGTGGTGAGCCATCTTCTTAAGCCACACCAGTTCAGTGGTCTAAATACACCCAATGAGTTTCTAGGGAAGGAATTCCATAATTTTGACCCAGCAACAGTGAAACTTATTTCCCACAAGCAAAATAATCCTTGTTGCATCCTCCTGGGAACTTTACAATGGGTACTATTTCCCAGTGATAACACAATAGCCTCAAATTTTGTGTAATTTCAGTTCAACTTATTTATGATCAACCACATTTTATTAAAATCAGAAATGACACAGCATATCAGATGAGACATTTCACTCTTTGGACATGATACCAACTGGACTTTCCATTATAGTTAAATGAATAGGCAGAAGCTGAATAGTAGGAGCACATTACCGCATCTCTTTGTTTGTGATATGTAAAAGGGAGGTTTAAAGAGGATCAAAAAAGATAATTGTCAAATATTCAAATGGTCACTCAAGAGTTCATTGGCAGAACAGTTTGAAGCTGAGAATCAGTACACTATCTAGGTCACCAATGGCAACATACATTTAGCATAAAAGCATCTCCAATCACTCATCAATATAAAGTGAATTAGAACAGATTGAGCTTCAGTGGAGATGGTAAAAATTTAGGTTTTCAGAAAGCAATGAAAGGGGACGGGGAAGCGTTCCAGAAAGCAGAATCAAATATACCATAGATGATAACCATCTGGAGTCTGGGCAAGTCAAAACTCAAATGAGAATTCTAAACCTTAAGCCCAAGGTTTAATCATCAGGGTTCGGCTAAAGGCTCAATGTCTGAGTCAATGACTTGGGAGGATTGCAGAATCATAAACGAGTGCTGCATGGAAGATTGCCACTCAGACCATCAAATGGTGTGCTGACTCCTTTGAAAAACAACGTAGTTAGTTCTACTTTGCCACTCATATCACTACAATTTGTTTTCTTTCAAGTGTTTAACATATTCCCTTCTGGAGTCTGATTGAATCTACAGGCAGCACTTTCCAAATCCCAGCCAATCATTCCATGAAAAAGCTTTTCCTGATATCACCTCCATTTCTTCTATCAACATCTTGACTCTGTGCCCCCAGATTATGAACTGTGTTCACTAGTGCACCAGCCTACGTTCTCGAAGTCTATTACTCTAAAAAAAAAATTTTTAGAGATGGATATAGATAGGCTATGAGAACAATGGATAAGTGTGAGGTTACCCATTTTGGCAGAAAAAAATAGAAAGGCAAACTACCTAAATGAAAAACAGATTCAAAATGCATGCGGGCAAAGGGATTGGGTTCATGAATTACAAAGTTGGTATGCAGGTGCAGCATTAATAAAAAAGGCAATGGAATGTTGGCATTTATTAGAGATTATAAAAGTAGAGAGGGGTTGTTACAATTGCATAGGATGTTGGTGAGACCATACCTGGAATCGTGTACTGAGTTTTGATCTCCTGATTTGATGAAGGATGTGATGGCATTGAAGCAGTTCAGAGGGGGTTTATAGATTGATTCTGGGATTAAAAGGGTTGACATATGAGGAGAGATTAAACAGTTTGGGTTTATACTTGCAACTTAGAAGGATGAAAGAGAATCTGATGGAGTTGATAAAATATCAAAAGTGATTGATAAAGTGAGTGTAGACCAAATATTTCCTCTAATGGGACAATCTAGAACAAGAGGTCCCAAGTATAGGTTGAAAGGCAGTACATTTAAAATTGAGATGAGCAGGAACTTCTTCTCGCAGAGGGTGGTGAATTTATGGAACTCACTGCCTTATCATACTAAACGTTTCAAACGGCACAGAGGTACATTTCTGACAAAAAAAAAGGGATAAAGGGCTATAGGGAACAAGTGGGGAGGTGGATTTGAGACCAGGAAGAGATCATGATCTGATTGAATGGCAGAGCAGGCTTGAAGGGTTGAATTTGCCTACTTCTGCTCCTAATTCCTACCTTCCTACTACTATCTTCTTCATGTTCAAGTCATCTACTAATTACAAAATTCTAAGCATGAATTTTTATTTATGTTTTTTAAATATGCTTGTGATTGTGGCACAGGCAAAAGACTGTAGAGATGCAGACAGGGATTAAGTTGCATTGAGGAACAAGATGCCAAAGATCAGTGAGGACTGTGGTAACAGATGAGTGAGCCAGAGTTTTACACAAATGGGAGTTTTGGCAGGGTGGACAATGCAAAGTTAGCAATAAGACCTTCAGAAGGATTAAGAAAAGTAAAATGGTAAGCTGGTGGTTATCAACGTATATATTGAAGCTTACTCCCCAATTTGGAAACTGTTGCAGATGGGCAGCATTAACATAATCAAATGAAATCCTGGAATGAATTGTAATATTTTACTGTGCAAAGTAGTCTGTTGCAGTTGTACCAACTGTCTAAAAGAATATTTAAGAACCACTGATCTGCCTTTTTCTTTACAGTTTTTTTTCATCTTTGAAGGGGGCAAGTTGATACAGCTGTTCAAAAGGCACGTGGGATCGTTCATTTTATAAATAGAGGCATAGTTCAATAGGAAGTTACAGTGAGCCTTTATGAATCACTGGTTAGGCCTTAACTGGGGTGATATGTTTGATTCTGGACACCAACTTTAGGAAAGCTTGGAGACAATGCAGAGATGTACTAGCATGAAAAATATGTTCAGATAAGTGGGTACACCAGAGAAATTTTGATTTTTCTCCTTAAGCAAAAATGGTTATGTGAAAATTTAATAAGACACATTCAAAATTGAGGGCTTGACAGAGTAATTTGACACAAACCATTTCCAGTAGCAAGAGAATCAATAACCAGACATATTTGATAAAGAACCTCAGAGGATGAGCAAAATGTTTAAAAACAAAACAGTGAGTTATGATAAACTCAATGTGCTGTCGAAAAAGGGTGGTGGAAGCAAAATCAATTATAACTTTCAAAAGGGAGTTGGGTAAATTCTTGAAGGGACAGCAGTTAAGGTGAAAGGAAAACAAGAAGGGCATATGGACTTAATGAACGGCTCTAAGAGCTAGTGTGTGTAAAATGTGCCAAATTGTGTTCAGTGTTGTATAATTCTTTTAAAAAAATCTGTGGATTCTACTTGCACCACTTCCCAGCTGGGTATTCCATTTTCTAGCAACCTTGAGTAAAAGAAAATTCTTCTAATAGTTTCATCTACTATTAAGGATATTAAATTTATGCATTTCTGATTTACCTCATTGAGGCTCCTTAAGACAGCATCTTCCAAATCCATGACCACTACCATCCAGAAGGACAAGGGCAGCAGACACAAGGGTCCCCTCCCAAATCATTGACTTGAAATATATCACTGTTCCTTCACTTGTTGGGTCAAAATCCTGAAACTCCCTTTCGAACAGCACTATAGGTCTACCTACTCCACAGCAACTACAGCAGCTCACCACCACTGTCGAGGGCAATGAGGGATGGGCAACGATTGCTCCTCTCAATCTCCTCAGCCAATTGCTCCAGAAAAAACTCTGAAAGGGGGACAACCCCAAGCATCTTCCTTCCCACCCCTCTCATAAGATTCCTTCAGACATGCCTGCTTCCTCCTCCCTCCACTTTGCATTTTCAATTCAAATACTATACAAACGGATTTCTTCAAATCTGACGATCTATCTTGTGCATCGGCCCTTACTCCACATTTCTCTAATTGCTTCTTAGCCCCTGACTGACACCAATTGCCCACCAAGTCTGTTCTTATTTTGCAGTTCTTTCCCCAACTCCCATTGCTTTTTGGATTCCCTTTCTGTTCAATTCCTGATCAATGTCTTCCCTTCCCACGTTGGTTGGTTTCCAGTGGCTTTTTCTCAAACAGGAAAAAGAGTGGATCACCTTGACTCGAGTCCATTCTGTCGGAATTAGGAAACTATGTACACAGGATGATCTAAGTCCAAAAGTCTTCCACAAATGGCAGTTGATGTTGGGTCAATGAGGGAAACCAATATCAAATCAAGCTGCAAAAGTTAATGCATCTAGTGGGCACAGAAACTTCTTTTTATTTTATATACCATGAGTGAGAGAAGGATAGTTCATGCCATGTATTTCTTTTTAATTAAAAAAATGGATTAAAAGATAGCTAAGTTTTTTTAAATTTTTCATTTCTTTTTGGCCACATTACTGCTCATGATGATCTCTATCATGGCAACTCTTCTGCTCACCTGTAAACTACTTACATCACTCATCAGGCCCTTAAACACAACTAGCTCTGACTTCAACTTTTCCACTTTCTCATTGAGTTCCTTCTGAATGGCTTCAGCTTCCTGAGAATCCTGAAATCACAAGCACAGAGCTCTCAGCTGTCACCAAAAACAAGGAACAACTGCAAACATTATATGAAATACAGGTTTAGTTGTGACATCACAATCAGGAAACTGAGGATGAACACAGCATGATCAAACCAACTCTGCAATACAATCTTTTTGTGTAACAAAAAATCTACCAAGTTGAAAGCTAGCATTAGCCTTTTCAGACTTACTCTATCGTGCCGATTAAAATAAATCATTTTTTAAAGAAGTAATTCTAAATTACATAAAAGGTTAAAGCATATGCTTTCAACTTTGGAAGGCAAATTTGAGTCTACCTAGACCACAAAAGCATGTTGTGAAATGAGTCTGAAGCATCAGCACAGTAAGGAGTTTATAATTTACAATTGAGTACAAAAAGCACATTCATTGATACTTAGATTCAAAGAGTAAAGAGGATAGATATTAGCAGAATGAGCAGATAGAATGCAGATGTAATTCAATGTGGAGAAGGTATGCATGAGGTAAAACAAGAAATGGAAAAATGTGGGTGGAGTAAACGTCTTAGTGCAAGTGCCTACAGATTATTCCATAAAAAAGCCAACAGTAATTTTGATTTTTATAAATAGCACGATCACATACAAGACTGAAGATTCATGCAAAGCAATGGCTAGGCCAGTGTCAGAGTAGTAGTGTGTGTGCAGTTTTGAATAACCCTTTATATAGACACAAGAAAACACAAGCTTAAATTCATCAGCAAGATACCATGAATGCGGAACTGTTTCTATCAAGCTCGAGAAAAAAAACTTGATATTGGCAGAAAATAGATCCCAGTTTCAATTTAAGCAGAGGATGCCATTGTAGTCTTGATTTTGCATAGAGTATTTACGTAGAGTATAGACAGAAATTAATTTTGGAACTGGAAATCCACTTAAATCACATCTCAAATTACAGTGCCCACGTTTAAGTGGCCAACCATGACTAACAAAAGAAATTCAGGATAATATTAGATCCAAAGGAGTCATAGAAAGTTGCTAGAAAAAGTTTCCTGAGGATTGAGAACAGTTCAGCTGAGATAGTGGGATTGTCATATGATGACAGATTGGGTCAAGTGGGTCCGTCTTCACTGACATTTAGAAGAATGGGAGGAGGAACAGGAAGAGGAGGGAGGAGATTAAATGGAAACACAAAATTCTGACAAGAGGGATAGACCAGACACAGGGATGTTGTTTCCTCTGGCTAGGATGTTTAGAATGTGGGGTCACAGTCTCAAGTTACGTGAGGGACAATTTAGAACAGAGCTGAGGAAATACTTTTTCATTCAAGATGATGGATAATCTGTGGGATATTTTTAAAAAAAAAATCAGAGAAGGCAGTGAAAGCCAAGTCACTGAACATATTTCAGTGGATTTCTAGATCCTAAAAGGTATTAAGAGGTATGGAGAGCACAAGAGTGTTGTGTTGAGTTAGAATATCTGTCACAAACATTAAATGACAGAGCAGATTTGAAGGGCTGGATGGCCTACTTCTGCTCTTATTTTCCAAATTAACACCCCCCATCCAAAACAACCCAAAGCATGCACAAATAATTCACTGATATCTTGGACTAACTCATTAAAAAATAAAATATTCATATCTTACCACCTGCAATGCAGCCACAATTTCCTGCAGATGCTCTCTGAGACTGAGTTCTTGCTCCCACCTAAACGTAGAAGACAGATATCGTTACAACAGGAATCATAACACTATAATGATTGAACTAACAGCTTTCAAAGCAACACAGTAACAGGTGAGACAATAGTTGGAACAAGTACATCAGATTAATTTTGGTGCAAGACAAGTTCAATTAGTGAGTACATCTCAGATCATCAACTGCAGGTTACAATCTATTACCTTACCCAACAGCAGACGCACCACCAGATAAAACACTTAACTTTCTGGACCTTCCTCATGTGCAATAGGATACAAGTATTTAGTTCTGGCCAGCAATTTGGAAAATATCAACATATCAATTCTATTTGCACCATTCACTTGCATAGATGAGTATCGAAACATCAAGTGCCCCTGAAGTCGAATTTAGATCGTATTAGAGAAGCTATCAACTCCTGGCCACCCAAAGAGCATTTAATCACCAAAACAGTCCCAACAATAAGCAATTCCACAACCGCTGATGCAAGTCTTAGATTATGCATCACCTCTGTGGTGGCAAGGTAGAGGTTCTCTCAGACTCAGTACAGAAAATACTGACATGGTGGATTCGAGGAGAGTATGATGAGACAGTGGTGAGATGATCATGGTTTACAGAAACAATAATAGCATTGAGATCTTATACAGTTTCAGAATTTAGGTAGAAAACTTGAATAGTTTCTCAAAGGTAGTAATCTCTGGATTTGCCCAGTATCTTTTGCTAGTATGTATAAAAGAAAAAAATAAAACAGATAAACATATGGTTGGAAAATGTCGCAGAAGTGAGAACTAAAAATTCCTAGCATAGTGGGACAAGTTCTGGGAAGCAGGATCTGTAAAAGGTTGCATCTGAAAAAGGCTGAATTGTGTACTTCTGAAGGAAGGAAATGGGACCAATTGTTCATCTTTTACAAAGAGGTAACTTAGTGAATGGTCTACTTTCACGTCTCACGAATTGTTAATCAGCCCACATGATTGTTAGGAAATGCAAATTGCACGTTTCAAAGAACACACTATCTTTTGATCAAAAGATTAAAGTGGCATGTTGTCTTCACTTGATTACCAGATGCTCGGAGTGACCAAATAACAAACAATTATAATTTGCAGACAGTAGTCCTTTGGACTTTCTGGGCCGTCTAGCCAATTTCCGACAAGTTACACTGGTGCATCTCAATCCAATACTCTGAAGCCTGTGTGCTGGCAGGAACCAGCACAAGTATTTTAAATCTAATCAGATTTTACGGTTTCATGTTCCATATTTTTAATAAGTTCCACATTGTTTCCACAAATGTAAGTGGCTGGAAAAGAAACCTGAGGTTTATTGAGTAGAGCTCATACTTATTTCACTAAAAATATTTTGCATGAATTTATCATACTGAATTCAGAAATGTCTCTTTGAATTTTGTGAACAGAAACATTCGAATCCAAGTCTCCAAAACCTTTATTTTTAAATATATTCATTCTCTTTTCAACACAGAAAAGCTCTAAATTGCTAACTTACTCCAAGTTCTGTCCTTTTCATTTTGGAAATAAACTGATGCATACTTTTCCACCTCATCTAAAACCTTAATATCCTTTTAACAATGACGAGAACAAAACTCTATTCTGGATATGGTCACAAAGCCACAACTTGAGAATTATTTCTCTAGCTATAGGAGTTATACCTTTGGCTCTAGATCGCAACCTTTTGTTTTACTGCCTCTAAACACTGTAAAAGGAATAACTGGCAATCTGGTTGTGCAAAGTCCCTTGGGGACCAGCAATCAAAACATGATAGAATTCTTCATCAAGGTGGAGTGCGACAGTTGATTCTGAGACTAGGGCCGTGATTATTAAAAAAATTACAATGTGCAAGTTGACAATGGATTGAGGAATGTTACTTAAAGATGACCATGAATAGGCAATGGTAAATATTCAGAGGGCATGAGTGCGACAATTATTCATTCCTGTCACACAAAAATAAAATGGGAAAGATGGCCAAACCATGGTTTACATGGAAATCAGAGATAGTATTAGATCAAGGAAGAGGCTATGTTGGCCAGAAAACATAGCAGAGCTGTGGATTGGGAGCAGTTTAGAATTCAGCAAAAAAGGGCAAAGGGAATAAGGGGAAAAATAGAGAAGAAAACTAAGAGTCTGGGGAACATAAATCTGACTGCAAAAGCTTTTGTAAGTATGTGATGAGAAAAAGAATTGGTGAAGACAAATATAGGTCAGAAGCAGGGCAGTTTATAATGGGGAACAAAGAAATGGCTGACCAACTAAATACATACTTTGATTCTATCTTTGCAAAGGAGATCACTAATAACCTACCAGAAGTGCTCAGGAACACAGGGTTTACTGAGAGGAAGGAACTGAAGAAATCAGTATTAGTAGGGAAATGGTGTTGGGGGAATTAATGAGATTGAAGGCTGATAAATCCCCACGGCCTGATAATCTATTTCCCAGAGTACTTACACAATAAGTCCTAGAAATAGTGGATGCATTGGTGGTCATCTTCCAATAGTCTAGACTCTAGAATAGTTCCTACAGATTGGAGGGTAGCAAACATAACCCTACTATTTAAAAAGGAAGATTAAAAGAAAACAAGGAATTATAGACCAGTCAGCCCGATATTGGTAGTGGGGAAAAGCTAGATTCCATGATAAAGGATTTAGTAGCGGAGCACTTGGAAAACAGAGTATGTCGTTTTGGTCCCCTTATCTGAGGGAAGATATTTTTGGACAGAGTGTAGTGATGGTTTACTAGACAGATTCCTTGGATGGCAGGACATGGAGAGAATCAGTTGGTTAGGATACTTGTTGGCATTTAGAAGAACGAGGGGGTCATCTCAGAAACCTATAAAACGCTAACTGGACTAGATAGGATAGATGCAGAAAGCATGTTCCCAATGGCGGGAAGTCCAGAACCATGGGTCACAGTCTGAGGATATTAGGTAGACTATTTAGGACTGAGATTAGGAAAAATTTCTTAGCCAGAGTGGATAATTTGTGGAATTCTCTACTAAGGAAACAGCTAAAGCCAAAATGTTGTGTTTTCAAGAAGGAGTTAAACATAATTCTGGGGGCTAAAAGGATCAAAAGATTTTTTTTGGGGGGGGGGGGAAGCAGGGAACAGATTAGTGAATTGGAAGATCAGCTGTGATCATAATGAGAGGAGAAGCAGGCTTAAAAGGACTGAATGGCTCCTGTTCCTATTTTCTAAGTTTCTATACCAAAAGTACTCAATACACTCAGCAAAATTCAAAATGTTCTGAATTCACATGAATGCATTTTTAAAAAAATATAATTCATCCTCAAAGGCAATAAGTGTTGACCTTGCCAGCGATCCCAAGGACAAATGTGAAAATAACTCAACAAGCTAATTTGTCTAAAGATACACGAATTCTATTTGCATTACAGCAAAGAGGTTTGTGCAGTCCTGTGTTTCAAATGTCTTGCTCAATGCTTGAATAATCTGTACACATTATTAATTGTATTTAGCGAAAAATTAACACAAGTATAACATAATTGATAAAAGAATAGTAGTTAAACATGACTTTACATAGACTAAATTGCAGCCTGTTCCCTATGCTACTAAAAGCGCTACAGGCCAGACTTGACTGCTGTTAATATTTTAACACCTTTCGTTCAAAACCACAGAACAGAGGAATTAAGATTTAGGATCAGACTGGAGAGCCTTCTTTTAAGTCAATTCTTGAAATATACTAGAATAAAAAAATCCATTTATTACCTGGGCAACGCATTTACATTCACTGTTCTCAATCCACTAAATTTGGATAAATATCACCAAAATAACTGTCAGAAAACTAGGACAGTTGTCTGTCTTCAGCAAGTAAGCTTTTACACGAATTGATTTGCTCAAGATTCTCTTCAGAAATCTATTCAATTTAGATCCGATTTGCTCTTCTCTAAATGAATGTGCCTATGATATAAATAGCAAGGCTATGTCTACTTAATTATTGATATGGTTGGGAAATCCTGGTGAAGCAAACAAACGTTTCACTGGAAAGGGAAAGAGGCTCGTCTGAACCAAGCATTAAAAAACCAAACCGCTTGACCTTGTTTATAGAGTCTTCTATTATGCATTACTGTCAGGTTAATCAAAAGGTATAAGCAATGGACTAAGAGTCACTTGAGACCTCAAGGGGTGGTTGTTCTTACCATTTTGCAAGAAACCCCATGCAAGGGTTCCAATGGTAGTGGAACCAGTAAATCTAAGATGTTGATAGTCAGCCGGAGCCTAGGGAGAATAACTATTTACATGTAGAGAATCCTTCAGAAAGAGGACTTGTGTTTCCTTCTAAGTTAACAGGAAATAAACAGGAAACCTACTCATTTTTTCCTACTCACATTAATCATTTGTCATAAAAGCTGAACATGGAAGGTCCTTATGAGCAAATGAACAATGAAATGCAACAGCATGGAGAAATGAGCAAAATACCTTTTCACTATCGTATCTAACAGTGCATTTTAAGACAAACAATAAACACACAACACAATGTATTATTTTTCTCCACATCACTGGCTGATCAGTCAAGCTCCAGGAAAACAATACACAGCATAAGAAAAATTGGAAATGCACCGATCATGGTAGAAGAAATGAATATATTAACCCTTTTCTCATTCGTAATGAAGAAAAAAAAATCACAATAAAAATAATATACAAAGAAATAAATAATGCTGTGAAAACTATTGAGGTGTTATTCCCCTTTGGTCTATAGCAGGGAAAATGCTGACACACAATTCCCCTGAATGGCCTTTTTCTTGTAACTGAAGAAATCCTCCCAGAGGCAATATGATCTTCCAGAGAAACCCCAACATGGTCTTCATTGCCACAAATCTAAGAAAATTATTGAGAACAAAACCACAAACTCTTCATCGCATTTGTCAACCTGACCAAAGCATTTGACTCATATATTGCAACAAGGCCTGGATTGTACAAGAGCTACATTTGAGAATTTTAGAGAAAGCCCATGAGTAATACCTCTGCCTCATTCTCCAGATACGAAGGAGAGATTGTGGAACAAAAACTTGTGTATCTTGAAGCCAACTCCAAACAAATGGCAAAACTACCACAAAATCAATGAGCGGGTATTATGTCTGGATAACAAAAAATCCTCCCGAGCCAGGTCCTGCTTTCAAAGACACTCTGAAGCTCTTCTTAAAGCATGGCATCATTGATATTAATGATTGGGAAGAACTGACCACTAATCATTCAGAATGGCAAGAACTTGACAATCAGGCTACATCGTGCTTTGAGTCATAACTTCTTAATAATGAGGCAGAACAGCGGCAAAGAAGGAAAGAATAAGATTCAAATCCTGCTTTCAGGACCCTGCTTATCTCGTAGAAATTTATGAACCTGTGTAGAT
Source organism: Sphyrna mokarran (assembly GCA_024679065.1). Taxonomy (NCBI): domain Eukaryota; kingdom Metazoa; phylum Chordata; class Chondrichthyes; order Carcharhiniformes; family Carcharhinidae; genus Sphyrna; species Sphyrna mokarran. The sequence continues at coordinate 19,863,668 of JAGIQG010000028.1, read as the reverse complement.
GTCAACCATGAATTGAGGGACATACAGCAACAATAAAATTACAAACTTCCAATAGCTCTCAAGTGCAATACACCTTCCATAATTGATAGTATACAATTTAAATCAGGTCCACTAAAGTGACTATTCAATAAACAGGAAATTGGGGAACATAAATGCACTTAACTTTTATTGTATGCCTTGCACAACCTCAAGATAATTAACGTGCTTAATTGTGGGCAAGGTTTTATGTATGGCTACTATTGGAATATAAAAAAAACGCCAATTTGCATTTGGCAAGGAGCAATATATATTTCCTAGAACACCTGGAATACTTGCCCACTATTCCACAAGTGTCTTGGCATCTTTTACTTTCACCTGATGATGCAAATGGGGCTTACTGTTCAGCTAACAGAAAGCAGACTCTTTCAAAACTGCAATTAAAAGTCAGCCTAGTGTACATACTAAACTCTTGGAGTGGCCTTGAACACATAGCCTTCTGATTCAGAAGGAAGTGCTACCAATAAAATATTTTTCCTTTGTATAACTATCCACCCCAAAAAAGCTTGTCCAAAGGAGGGAAGAAAGAAAAATCAAAAGGCATGTCTCTTTCACCATGACGTCAGCAACACCCCACAGTTTACCTTTAAGGGCAATGAGTATGTGCCAGAATTTATATTGGATTTATATTTGTATTATAGTCTATACTTAATAAAACACAAATTTAGAAAGTAAATAAGTCAATGAAACATACAAAAATAATTCATTCTAATTTCAGCTTTGACATTATTGCATATGATGTAGAGATCCCAGCGTTTGAGAAGCCTGACAACACCAGATTTAAGTCCAACCGATTTATTTGAGTTTACTATCAAATAGTAAATAAAGCGGTTGGACTTGAACCTGATTATTGCATATGGTCAGAGAATATTTCCCTTCAGAGAACCCTGAGGGTACGCTGCTTGAGATGTTAAGGATATCCTACTATAATCGGTTAGCTGGTTGATAAAATTTATCCATCAGGGTAGAAATCTATAATGCATTATTCAGCTTCTCGAAGGCATATTTCCCATGAGCTTACAAAGAGTAATTATTGTTTGGCCTGTACCTGCACAAATTCAACTTTTACTTTGTATTCTCATTGCTAATCATAACCCAGACCAATTTAGAGATTGGACATTGAAAATCCCATATTTAATGTCTGAAGAGATTTGGGTTATGTTTTAAATTTCTATATTTTTAATTATTACATACAAGCATATCTATCAGTTGAAAGGAAATGTGTATCACAATATAATGTTTTTATGATGTTAACTAGCTATTTCCCCTGTGGCAATATTCACAGTGAGCATGAAGATTTACTGTTTTATAACAGGGGTGTTATGCAATACATCCGGACTTTGATTCATTATCAGAATAAATTATGGAATGTTACAGCACTGGAGATGGACATACTGCCAGCTCTTTGAAAGTGCAATTGCATTTTGTCCCATCACCTCAAACATTTGCCCATTGCTTTGCAAGTTCCACATTTTCAAATAGCTGACCAACTCCCTTTTAAAATTACTTATGAAATCAAATTGCACACTTAGGTAGAGTGTCCAGATCCTGACAACTATAAAAAGAGTAAAATCTTTCCTCCTTTGCTGGATCTTTTCTCAATGATTTTAAATCAACAGGCTCTGATTTTTTAGAAACCCAAGTGACCTATAAGATTTTTTAAAAAAAATCTTATCAACATTCCCTGGATGTGCATATGTAAACACCAAGATGACTGTGCTCCCTACATCCTCACTTCATTTACCATGCTTCTGCTCAGTTCACCCTAAAACCTACAAATATCCTCATTGCTGTATTAGGTTGTCAAATTTTGTATCATTTGACAATTTTATAGTGCTGCTCCCTGAATGTGAATTGTTTATTAAATTTGAAAAGAACAGTCAACTTAAAACAAACTCTTGGGGACCACCATTGAAAACTACCTTCTGTGCTGAAAAAGACTTATCTGTAACCATTCACTGCATCCACCAGGCCAAATCTGTTTCAATCCCCCCCAGTTCCATTGGCTTCAATCTTCTTAATAAACATCCCATGGGCACTTCATAGGAATGCTTAAGTATCATATTACATTGATTGCACATGGAGATGCTGGCGTTGGACAGGGGTAAATGCAGTATGAAATCTCTCAACACTAGGTTAAAGTCCAACCAGTTTATTGTGGATTTACTATCAAATAAACTGGTTGGACTTTAATCTGGTGTTAAGAGACTTCTTACTATCGATTGCACGACCAGTCAACATTTCTTGTTACCTCAATTAATTCCATTAAGTTACCCAAATAATAAGAAATCCATGTAGGGTGTTTTCAATAAGCCAAAGCCTTTCCAAAAGAAAGTTCATTTTACCCCTGATGTTTCCAATCATTTCCCTATCACCCATGTAAGGTTGGCTGGTTTGCAGTTTCATAGTTAATCCCTTTCCTCTTCCTTAAGTGGCATAACATCAACAACTTTCATATTGAGGCACTAATTCTGTATCCAATAGCGATTGAAAGGTTATGATCAATCCCTCGGCTATTCCCGTCTCTACTCCTTTCAGCAATCTAGTGTGCATTCCAGCTGGACCAGTGACTTTCCATTTTATAACAAATATTTTGGATTTTATGCAAAAAAATTGCTGTCTTGTGAATATGTTGAGTGTTATATCTTTTACCAGAAATTAACTTTAATCCCTTGCCTTTTTGACATTAAAGCAACATTTCAAGCAACATACAGTGATTGTAGGTGGACACCTTTGGGGGTGGAGATTTCTATTTATTTGACATAAGTAATTGGGATTTAAATACCCAGCCATTAAAAAAATGGAAACTTGTTTATAATTATACTACACTACCTATTGGTTCCTAAATCTGAACACATTTGGTTGTCATGGAGCGGTGGCATCAAGAGCTGTGCACAAAAAAATTCCTGCAACTATATTTGTTCGAAATACTTGTAAAATTACATTCAATTTCAGGTGTAGCAAGGAAAGAATTCATTTTTGTTTTAATGCTTTGTTTGAGCTACAAGATCATATTTTTTCAAATTATTTTTTTACTGCAGTGCATGAGTCATGTTAAAAATTGGAAAGTTTCCAAGATAGCATATCTTAAGTTCATATGTAGTGTGCACAATAGTTTGAAATTTTAATCTCAAAAAAATATAGGATGTGAATTTTGGGTGAAATGTCCCAATGACACAGCAGGGGATATTCCAGCCTTGATGAATTAGGGTCGATTTTAAGTGCACCTGGGAGTTAACCTGGGTTTTTGGTAATTTTGAAGGAATGATTTTATTACTTGATAGTCTGGGATTAGGGTGAAGCAGATTGCATGTTCCAATATAACTGTGCTGGAGAATAATGAGTTGGAAAACTATGAAGGGAGGTTGTGCTTCAGTTACACAAAGCACTAGTGAGACCACATCTGGAATACTGGAGTATTGGTTACCTGATTTAAGAAGGATGCAAATACACTAGAAGCAGTTCAGAGAAGATTTACCAGACTAAAACCTGGAATGGGTGGGCTGTCTTTCACAGAAAGATTGTGCACATGCTAGACTTGTATCTGCTGGAAGCAGATTGTTAAGTGTCAGAGGCATCTTGATTGAAACATAAGATCCTAAAGGGTCTTGACAGGATGTGGAGATGATGTTTCCTCGAGGAGTTGGAACTACAGGTCACTGTTTAAAAATAAGTTTGCCCATTTAAATCAGCAATAAGGTGAAACATCAAGTCTTTGGAACTCTTCCTGACAAGATGTGGACACAAAGTCTTTGAATATTTTTTAAGGCAGAGGTGGATAGTTATTAGCAAGGGGATGATAGGTTAATGAGGCTAAGCAAGATGCAGATTTGTGATTACCATCAGGTTAGTCGTGATCTTATTGAATGGCAGTGTAGACTGAAGGGGCCAAATGGCTCATTCTGTTCATTGCTCATATATTAAGGGGAATCTATGGTTTTGCAGAACAAGAGATGCTCTCAAATTCCTCTGATCTTCCACATCCCCCAGCTTTCCCCCGAAAGTATAGTTTTTTCTTTTATAATGGGAAATGTACTACTTCACATTTACTGCGTATTGATTTCCACCTGCCATTTTTGTTGGCCATGCCACCTAAGTAGCAAAACTCCACTGCAGCTTCCTTTGATTCTGAACTATTTACCAGGCTTAGCTTTTTAGAATGGACTTCAAATATGTACACCAAACTTTGCTGTCTGATATCAAAATCACTGATGCGTGGTACATGGTCAACAGAAACAAAACGTATGGGATACTACAAGACTTCCAACCATAGAGAAATTATCCTTCATTCCAACTGTTTCCTAATTTCTAAGCAGTTTTTAAATTCAACTTGCAGCCAACAAGTCATGTATCCCTTAATATTCTCCATTAGTTTCTGATGTGGAACCTTATGGAAACCTTTCAAGGTAAATCCATTACACCACAACCACTGTTTTTTTCCATCCATTACATCCTTACCTCCTCAAAGAACTTGGATCACGTTTGTCAAGCACAATCCTCCTTTGAGATCTTCACTGGTTGTTCTAACATTTTCTCTTCACATATTTAATAATTTAAACAATAATTGACAACTGCAAAATATTTTTAACTACAGATATGAAACTGGCCTGTAATTATCTGGGTTAGCTTGATCGTCCCTTTTCAAGAAATCTGCGTGGGTGTTTATTTCTGTACACTTGCCCCTCTCTCTCTCCATTCCTTTCTTCACAGTTGTCCTTATGTAACATCTCTAGACAAAAACATAGGTAACTGCTCATCTGAGAAGCTTCAAAGGTCAAACTTGTTTTTCTTGAGATAAAACTATTCAAAACAGGTTGACGAAAAACACAACCTGTCAGCCTTGTTTTGTATATGGTCTCAACTTCAATTTTCCATGTAGTTTACATTGAAACCTTTCCCAGAGAACAAACTGAAATACTTCAATAGAAGCTGAAGCTGACTAAAACTTGCAGTGTAAATGCACAAAATATAGGTCTGCTTTCTACTAAGAAATTCAAGGTATGGGTAAAAATTAGGGCTGAATCTCTGCACAGGTTTATCTACCCTGTGCCATGACTTTCACAGAAAAGTGTGGAAATTCTGGAAAAATGATGAGTGTGAAGGTTTGAAATTCACTGACAGTCTTATTCTCATGCTGTGCCAGAAACCTGATCAGTTTGGGTGTGGTGAATCACCACACCTAATCAGGTGTGGCTGACTGTTCCAAGCGTCATTCAAATTTACTTACTGTGGATTAATCCAGAATTCCATTTACGAAGCTACAATCTCAATTTAATTGGGTAAGTCTGTACTTGTCAAAAGGACATTTTTGCAGATGAGTGGAAAAATTTCAGTCCACCGAAAGTTTAGCAACAGTATTATAATCCACCAACATTGCCAAGAAACAAACAATCCCAGGACAATTGGAAAAAAAAACAGCCTATTTGCCAAATTAATAGCAAAAAAACTACTTTTTCCCCTTTAATTTGCAAAACCATCCCAAACGCAATGTACTTAAGCTGATTCATGCAAAATTTGGGGAAAATACAGTTAATCAAATTAATTTAAAATTCAAAGTTTCTGAAAATCATGTTTATGTTTCTACAATGATACATAGCCTGTTGACTTTAACAATATTCCTGCAGCCTTTCAGTCTAACAAAGCAACTACACAGCTATTTCACTGAATTTCCACTAGCTATGGTAATACAGTAATCTCAAAAACCACTAAACTAGGAACAAAGTCAGTGTTAGATTTTGGATTTTGCCAGTCTCTGGCTATTCAAGCCAGGTCAAGGATTGTTCAGGCCACTGAATGAGGGAAAAGATTTATGTGAAGGTGTTAACTAGTTGGTGCATCAGTGTGCCAATGCAGCATGTAGCCCAACAAACTGATAAGTTATTTTACATAAACATTAATGCAAGACGGCTTAAAAACAAGCAGTCTTTGGACATCACTTGTTTTGAAATAGCCAGATTTGGAACACTACTTGTATAATCCAGACAAAGGTAACAGACATTTTATGAGCTATTCTCATTTGCTGATTGTATTTCTTTGGGTGGTGGGGAGAAAGTAAAAAGGAGAGAACACAAGGTGAACTTGGTTTTCAGATAATTAGCATTATTCATATTCTCTTGGAAGGCAACTCAAAACCACAATATTTTCCCAATATGCATAACCCGATATTTATTTAAATTCTTGAATAATTCTCGTACAGAGATGGATAGGGTTTAGTAGATCCAAAGTACATAAACCACCTCTCTTTCATTCAGCCATTGCATCATTAAATTCCAACCTTGTACAATCATCTCTTTATTCCAATAAAGACGCAATACCACAAATCAGTTGAGAGAACTGTGGTTTTGATAGTACACCCCAATAACACACCACAAGGCTTGCAGACAAGAAAAAAGGTGCTCATTAAACATTAGTCAGATTTTGTGAACAACTGCACACTGTTCAGTTCTCACTTTCTCTGCCCTTCAAGAGTAAAAATATTAAAACTCGCTTGCTACTCAAGTTGTGTGTTCTGGCTAACAGATCTGAAAAAATCCAATGGTAACAATTTAATTGTTCATTTATCTCTTTGCATTTGTAAGATTTATTAGCATAGCAAAGAAAGCTTGCATATTTAGCTCCATCTCAACAACCACTGTGCACTTAAAATACATTGTTAACTATAAGTCAATAAATTGACTATTTTCTCAAGAAAATAGCATCCAATTTATTTGCAAACTTTCATCCTAAAAACAATCCCCATTTCCCCAATTACATTTCAGGTGAGTGGAGAGTACAACCCAAGATTGACAGATTAAAATCTTCAATCGTAGGAAGATCATTCTGGAGATAACTTGAATCCCAAAGAGAGCTTGGTCAACATGAAACTCTGAAGTGGATTTATTCACAAGGTTGTGCAGGCTTTTTGTACATATGTAAACAGTGTCTTCTAGACTCGCTCACAGGCACCCTGGCATGTGTCATTAGTTCTTTTTCCACAAGAATTAAAAATGATGAAACCCTAGTTCAGAGCAAACCTTCAGGTTCACAATATCAAAAATATATTACTCATAATAGCCTCACCTTAGCCCTACCCTACCCACAGCATCATTTAATTATGTGTAGACAAACACGCAAATTCTCAAAATGTTTTCATCACCAAGTCAACTTTGATGGGTTTTGAGACACACCTTGACATTTCACTGTTGCAGCTTGCCTAAGAAAATTAGAATGCAGCAGAATCATAAAACATCATCCTGAAAAAGCATTAAATTACAGTTGCAACCTCCTCCCGGTGACCACTGAGCTGCTGGCACATTTGAAGTGCAAACAAACTTGAAACAACTTACATTTATGTAAAACTTTCCACTATCTCAGAACAAACAAAGCACTTCAGATGCAATTAACTGTTTCTACAATGCAGGTAGTTAATTTGCACACAGCATGGCACCACAAACAGCAATGGCATAAATTGCTGGATAATCTGGTTTTGATCATGTTGGCCAGGACATAAAGAACACCCCCTGCTCTTTCTCAAATGAGGCAATGGGATCTTTAACATTCATCTGAGATGTTGGATTATGCCTTGGTTTATCACCTGCACTATAGGGATTCTATGATTTTATCTCACCCAGATAGTACCACAGATGAAGTAGCACTCCCTTGCTCTTACACGAAGTGTCAGCCTGAATTATTTGTTCAAGTCTTTGGGATGGCTTAAGCTCTCAACCTTTTGACTGAAGAGTAATACTACTATCCAAGGCCAGAGTGCAGCTTGGATAACTGGAACAGAAGGAGGCTATTCAATCCTGTTCTGTCATTCAAATTGATCATGCCAACTCAACTCCGTTTACCCCACCATCACTTTATTTCCCCTGATACTTTAACAATCCATCAATTTCAAAGTCCCAAATATTCGACTATACACCACCTTTGGGAGGTGCAGGGGGATGGGTGATATGCAATATAAATTTTGCATTTCTACTTTCCTACATGTATTATGTAATGTGATTATGTTAAGAACGCCATGATATGTTTGACAATAATAAGTTATTTTACCTTCACTCATGTTTCTTTCTCAACAGAAACAGGAAATTTAGCATGTCTGCTACAATTCTCACTAATTTCTAAAGATACATAGAAAGCATTCTTTCTGAACGTATCACAACTTGGTGTGGCTCCTTCTCTGCCTAAGACTGCAAGAAACTACAAAGGGTCATGAACAAAGCCCAGTCCTCACAAACCAGCCTCCCATCCACTGACACTGTCTACATTTCCCACTGCCTCAAAAGCAGCCAGCATAATCAAGGGCCCATGCACCTCATATATGCTCTCTTCACCAGGAAAAAGATAGAAGTGTGAGATCGTTCAAAAACTGCTTCTTTCTTGCTGACATCAGACTTTTGAATGGGCCTATGAAGCATGAAGTTGATCTTTCTCTATGCACTAGCTATGATCGTAACACTACATTCTGCATCTCCTTTCCTTCCTTACATAAAAGTATACTTTAAGGTATGTTTAATATAACACCGTGTTCACATAACAGACATAGCTATAGAATCATAGAATTCCTACAGTGCAGAAGGAGGCCCATCTGGCCTGTCGAATCCACACCAACAATCCTACCCAGGTCCCACCCTCCCTAACCTCACCTATTCACCCTAATTGCCCTTACACAAGGGTCAATTTAGAATGGCTAATCAACCTAACACAAATCTTTTGAAGCGTGGGAGAAACTGGAGCACACAGTGGAAATCCATGCAGACAAAGGGAGAACATGCAAGCTCCACAGTGACAATGACTCAATGCCAGATTTGAACCCGAGTCCCTGGCGCCAGATTTGAACCCGAGTCCCTGGCATTGAGAGGCAACAGTGCTAACCAGTATCATCATGCTGTCCACGCAAGAAACAATAGTTATCATTGTATACAAATAAATGTGACGATAAACCAAATCATTACACGTGTATGAAATGAGAGATCTATGCTGCTAGATATAACAGTGTGAACTGTTTAAAATTAAAATTCTTTGCTCAGGTTTGAAGGAGCCACATATAAACCCACAGATTTCCTTGATAGTTAAGCAACTTTCTAACATAACTATTTGTTCCACATTCTTCAGCTGGATATGAGAGATAATTTGACCTCATTACTGAATACAGCGATAAAACATCATTTCTGTCACTCATTTTTCACCCAATGCTTCACATCAGTATTAAATTTCACTTAACCAGGGCATTAGCTTACTTTTTATTTCATTTATCCCAAACTTATCACTGCCATTACTTGGAATATAAAATGATCAACTATTACACTGCAGCAACACTTCTATTCAAAACTTGCCAGTGTCACAAAGGAAAGATGGATAGCATTTAAAAAATCTTGCTGTGTCTGGAAGCAACTTCTAATTAGAGAAAATTGAGCTATTATTTTTCTCAATAATCTACAATTCAACAACTGGCTGCAGTCTCAATTGCCCATTGTTCTTATACCCATCAATGTAAACCACCCTTTTAATTGCCAAGGACATATTACCCTATCTACAATTAGGATTGCCTTCCATGCATTATAAAAATTATAAAACATGCATTTCAGATAAATTTTAGTTTGGGATGGGGAATGAAATCCTGCAAATGCAAAGAGTGCCCTGGAAATTAAGGTGTTTATTATAACACCATGTCCACATAACAGACATAGCTTTAGAATCACAGAATCCCTACAGTGCAGAAGGAGGCCCATCTAGCCCGTTGAATCCATCCACACTAACAATCCTACCCAGGTCCACCCTCCCTAACCTCACCTATTTACCCTAATTGCCCTGATACTAAGGGTCAATTTAGAATGGCCAATCAACCTAACACATACATCTTTTGAAGAATGGGAGAGACTGGAGCACCCCATGGAAATCCATGCAGACAAAGGGAGAACTTGCAAACTTCACACTGACAATGACTCAAGGCCAGATTTGAACCCGAGTCCTTGGCATTGAGGCAACAGTGCTAACCGGTATCATCATGCTGCCCAATATACCTTAGTATAAACAATTCTCCAGATACAATTAGAGGAAGTTGGAATATTGACAAAAATGTCAATGAAATTGAGATTACTGTAAATTTAGACAATTTGGATGCTTTTACAGTGTAAAAAATCTGTTTGTCAGTTAAAGATTTGGTGAAAGCTTACGTTATTTCTAGCCTTCCAAAGAGTAATATGGCAAAATAAATTGAAAGCAGCTTTTCAGTTTATCGCATAAATGTAAAAATATGATGGCAAATAAAAACACATTCCTTTCAGTGAAGAGAGAGTCAAACAGAAAATTACTTAAACATGGAAGACAAAAGTATCTAGAGTTAACAAAGTACAGACCCCAAAACATAACACCAATCATTAGTATTCAGATCAGAAAGAACTGCAATGTACTATTCAATTTCTGAAGCACCCGACTACAACTGAGTCTCTTTGTAAACAAGCTCTCAGTTCAAAAGAACTTTCAGTTCAGATAAATGAAAGGTTGACAAGAGCTCCAAGCCTGGTGAAACAACAACACTATTGACATCTGTACAGTAAAATAAAAACTGGAACAACCAAACAAAAAGCCTAATTGAGAAAATATTAGAGGTCAATTGTACTAGAAATTTTTCATTGACTCAAAGAAAAGCTAGTAAGTTGACAGTACAGAGTTGTGATTTAGATGCATTTTCTTAAGCTGCATTGGTGCTGATCCTCAGCCTGGATAAATGGGGAAAGTTAGCAGGAGGGGCATTGTCTGGCTGTAAAACCACCTCCCAATCCAAAAAGAATTTATAGCTGAAATGAAGGCATGATCAGCCAGCATTGTGGCGACTCCACTTGTCACTGTAAAAGCCAAAAGAGAAAGTAGTAACTTTTTAAAACTAATTTTTAATCCTCTCAAAAATGTCAACTGCCTGTTAGTATGGCACTAAAATAAACGTGTGCAAGGGTGACAAGTACTCCAATATAGAGATCTACTTTCCCCGAATGGAGAGTGATGTCAAGCCTGCATGGTAACACGATAATGCCAGTTCATAATGTCAGCATCAAAATCTGTATCTTCAGTTTAAGACCATCATTTTAAAGCTGACTGATCAAGATTGCCAAAATCTGTGCTCACGTGCATGTATTTCTGGAGAGATTACTGACTATTATACGAGGTTTCTAATACCAGCATGCACATTTATTTTCATAAATTTCTCCTAACACCAGAAGCTAAATAAAGGCATTTCAAAAATGGAGCAAATTTGGATTTGTCACCTGAATTAGTATGCAGTAAAACTTATTGTTTCTTGCCACTACAGACAAGGCATTCTGTTCATGGAGAAGGAAATGAGAGATTGTAGAATGTAGTGTTACAGTCATAGCCAGAGTATAGAGAAAAATCAACTAAATGCAAGGTAGGTTCATTCAAAAGTCTGATGGCAGCAGGGAAGAAGCTGTTCTTGTTTCAGTTGATAAATGACTTCAGACTTTTGTACCTTTTTCCCGACGGAAAGGGTGGGAGAGAGAATATCCAGGGTGTGTGGGGTCCTTAATTATGCTGGCTGCTTTGCCAAGGCAACGGGAAGTATAGACAGTAAATGGTTTGCGTGATGGATTGGGCTACATTCATGACCTTTTGTAGTTTCTTACAGACTTGGACAGAGCAAGAGCAATATCAAGCTGTAATATGACCAAAATGTTTTCTATGATGCATCTGTATAAGTTGGAGAGCCTTGCAGTTGATACACCAAATTTTCTTAGTCTTCTCAAAAAGTAGGTGCGCTTTCTTAACCCATTGGGGGAAGGAGTAATCTGGACACCTAAAAACTTGAAGCTTGACCATTTCTATTTCATCCCTGTTGGTGTAGACAGGGACATGTTCTCCACTACGCTTCCTGAAATCAATGACAAGCTCCTTTTTTGTGTCATTGAAGGGGAGATTATCATCTTCGCACGAATTCACCACCTCATTCTGTATTCTTTCTAGTCATTGTTAGAGATCTGATCCAGTACAGTAGCGTCATCAGCAAACTTTAAAATCAGGTTGGAGAAGAATGTGCCCACAGTCATAGGTGTGGAGTAGGGAGCTGAGAACATAATCTTGTTACATTAGAATGCCTGGCATTAGTTCACTTGTTTCACTTAAATATGGAAATCCTATTTTGGTTTCAACTCTGTTAGTTTCACTTTATTCCCAGTTCATCTGTGGGTGTCAGATTGTTAGCGCGACTCAGCTGGTTGCACTTTCCCTATGCAGCAAAAATTTCAAGCCCCAGAGCAGCACTTGGTCAAACACTCTGACACACCATTGAGTAAGTGCCACATCAAAGATAGTGTCCTATCATATTGTTGAGATGGGATGTTAAACCTGAAGTCACATTTGCCAGATTAAATATTAAGCCATTTGATGAACGTTCTCCCCTTTCTCCCAAACTGCCTACGTACAGAGTGTCAATAGTTTAAATCTGATTCTAAGTTTTACTTGTTATTTGTTTCCTGCACATTTTCAGTTATAACCAATTATAGTGAGCCTACATTATAACATGGTTTTGGATTGTGAAGCACATTTATAACAAACAATAAACAAACCATGAGCACAAAGAACTAAAGATTCATCAGACAGGAGAGAAAACACTGCCCATTAAAATTGAGATGTCAAATATTCGCAAACTGTGAAGATAAATATGAAAAAAAACATTTAAGCTGATAATCTGTCACTCAGGAGGAACAGCAAAATAAAGTAAAACTACCTTGAAATTAAAATAACATCTCCATATTTGATCAGTAAGGATAGCAAGTTGACAAAGGCATCTTGCTTAACTCAATGGCTGAATGTTTTTCTGCTGTGCTTATGATTCCATGATCCCTCCATTTATGGATCAGATACAATTCCCATAAGTGAAAAATCAGTATATTACCAGAAACTTTTGTTATAGGAAGGTCTAGAATGAAACATAGCTTAACTTTAGCTAAATGGCACAGTAGGCGCGAGTGTGTCAGAAATGTGAACAAGAATTAAAATAATTCTGCAAGAGTGACTGGTGGATATGGCAGAGACACTATGGAAAAGGTGGACACCATTAAGTTAATAGCAAAAATGGAAAAGTCAAAGTTCAGACGATATCTATATGAGTCCTAAAGGTGGTTTGAGAAAGAAAAGCATTAATCACAATTTTTCAAATGTGTTTGACTACAGATCAGACCAAAATACTTGAGGGTGACAGTATTACACATACCCTGTTGAAAAAGGGAAAAATATTTAATTATACAACAACTAGTCTTATTTCAGTTCTGAGTAAATTTCTACAGATCATAGTGCAGAATGAAATTTGTGGAAGATATGGATTAGTCAAGGGCAATCAGCCATGGATCTCTAATGAACAAATAGCATTCAATTAGTTTTTATTGTGTTTCAGGAAATTAAGTTTGGATAAAGAGTATGTGATTTATGTATACATAATGAGGCACAGGAGGTTTATGGTGTATAGAGATCTATGCTAGAGCCTCTTGCTAACCTCTACATAAATTTTAAGAGTGATATTGAATGATACCAAGTGAGAGCATTACAAACCATGACAGAAAATATAAGAGGTAAGAATGGACAGATAAATTTCAATGCAAATATATGCAGTACATTTTGAAAAACAATGAAAACAAGGAGAGTACCCAGTACTTATGCAATCTACACTAACAGACAAATAGCAGTGCCATTTGCCAATATCGTAGGAGGCATTTACAATGTTACTTGCAATATATTAAGCAGGCAAAAAAGCAGTTCAATGAGTCTATTTCCAAAATAGCCCTTTACCTTGGTGAATGAATTAAAAAATCATCGAATTGAGCTGTGAAAGGGGAAGGGGAGGGAGGAAATGGAATGAAACAATCAAAACTGGCCATGAAGTCATGTGTTGTTTAATTTAAGCATCCAAATATTGTTTCAGCCACTCAAAAGTAGGTTGAGATAGCTTCAGTCAATTAGACTAAAGCAATACCTATTGCTGACAAAGTAAAGAACAGGCCAAAGGCATTCATTGTTAATATGCAAATGCACAGCAATCTCAAGCCAAGATACATGTACAATTAAAAAGTGGAAATTGAAACACCACTATCAGAGTGATGTTGGCCTGCTTTTTGTAAAGGTGGCATTTCTCCGACTGATTTTCCATTCAAATACACTGAGTGACATTAAATTCACAATAACTTTATTGCAGTTTACATTAACACTTACTTCTGACACTAATAAATAAACTTTAAACTTTTAAACATTAAGTTCCTGTACTTACCTGATAATGTTCAATAAACCTGACACAAAGTTAAATAATTTCATGTCTAGGTACAATATGGTAGGTATTTAATACTAACAATCAACCTCTCTGGCAGTGAAAACAATTACAAATATTTCATTCATGGAACCTTACTCCTTCAAGTTTTAATTGCTGTTTGAATTTCTTCCAAATTAAAAACATATTTTATATTTTTCAGTTCATGATTCAATCTTTCTTCCCCTCCCTCTGTTTATCACTTTCCAATTTGACAATGATTTCACTCTCATGCTGTCACAAACACAAGAAAATAGCCAAACAAACTGGACAAAATATATATAGACGAGAAAGTTGTGCATCAGAAACACTTCAAAATAGGTGTGGACCAAAATCAGTGAGATTCAAAGTTTGACTGGGAATAGCAAAGGCTATTCCCAATGAAATAATGGTTTAAGATACAAGTTTTAAGATTTAGTATTGCAATAAAAGATTCAAAGACAAGCTGTACTTAAAGTCAAGGTTTACAGCTTGGAAACAAACTCCTCAGCCTAACTTCTCCATGCTGTCTTTTTTTTTAAAACCCCTAAGCTAATCATAATTGCCCACATTTGGCCTATATCCTCTACACCCATCGTATCCACATAACTATCTAAATGCTATCTAAAAGATAAAATTGTATCTGCCTTTACTATCATCTCTGGCAGCTTGTTCCAGATGCTCACCACCCTCTGAAAAAAATTGCCCTTTTAGATAGTTTTGTTTCTCTCCCCTCTCACCTTAAATCTGCGGCTTCTAGTTTTAGACTCCTCTACCTTTGGGGAAAGATGTTGACTATCCAGCTGATCTATGCCCCTCATTATTTTATAGACCTCTATAAGATTACCCCCCAGCCTCCAATGCTCCAGAGAAAGAAGTCCCAGTCTGTCCAGCCTCTCCTTATAACTCAATCCTGGTAGCATCCCACTAAATCTTTTTGGTTAATAATATCCTTTCCATAATATGGTGACCAGAACTGCACACAGTATTTCAAGTGTACTTAGAAGAAATTTGAATTTCCACTACCAACCATCCACCAAAGAAGGCACACAGAAGGAACTGAGCTGGAGAGTGGGAGAAGTTAGAGAAAGGCTTTTTGAAAAAGGCCAACAGGTTTTTGGAATATATTCCTATGTACTGAATGTAAAAGCAGATATGACATTGAGTTAGTGCAAAACTTTTGGCTATGCCGATGGGACCGCAGCTCTGGACATCTCATTGCGTTAGGAGAATGAAGACCAAAAAAGGTATATAAATCACCAGGATCATATAAGGAATTAAAATTATAGTCAGGATGAAAAAGATTGCTGATCACTGGAATGTAGAAAAATATTAGGGAGTTACTGAAAGATTATTAAAAAATTTTAAAATTTGGAACTGATTGAAAAGAAAAATACATTGCTGTTAAATCAATAACAAGAGCATGTAAGAGCAAAGGACCAAAAAATACTCGCAACAGGATAAGAACACTTCTTGATATTTAAAGTTGCCAAAACCACTAGAAATATTTCAACTCAGGTGATCTCAAAGTCTTTTGTCAATGATCATATTGGATTGCTAAATTAATCTGTTTGATAAGTGAAATTTGAAATCCAAATTGACTGTATAAAATGATGTGCAGATCTACTGAGCAGAGAATTGTTTGGAATTGCAGAAATTTAGGTTTAACATAGCTAAAAATGAGAAATACTTGGATTAATTTTCTGCACTGAAAATTTTGTATGTTGCCCTGCAAAACCTGAACATGTTGGAAAAGTGTTCAGGTTCTGCAAAATAAAATTTCAACCATTGACAATAGTTTCTAAAACTATGCATTAACAAATACTGGATTCATAACCTGTGTTCTATAGTTCAATTATCAAATCGAAAATGAGGACATGTTTGATCTCTAATTTACAAATACATTTCATATGACTCTTCCAATCTAAAAAATGGAGGAGTTGCATTATATTAGTAGACAAAACATTCTTATGACATCAACATTTTAGAACAATGCACAGAAACAATCTGAATCATGAATATGATTCTGCCACATATGACAGTACAGATATACCTTGCTTGAAATGTGTAACAAATTATTTTGTGCACCAGATGTCACACATAAACCATCTAGGTAACCAAGTGAAACCAGCAAAACCACACAGGTCATATTTTCAATTACAACACGAACAGTTTCTGTGCACGCAAAGTTTGAAACTCAAGGCTTTTTATATCATATTTCAGAACTGATAAATGTAAAAGTCCTCACATATACTTGGGGTTACTGATGGAGTTTAATTTGCTTACAGAATCTTGCATGTTTGCCCAATTGAAACAGTAATGGCTTGTTGTGTTATTATGGAGTGGGGAAAATGAAGTGGTTCCAGCCCACCTTCCCCTGACCCCTGGTGGATCTTTCCAAGTCCATGGATGTTGGCTCTCCACTTGATCACCATTTCTTCAACAGGAAGACCTCATTAGTAGATATTATGTCAAAAATCTTGTGGACAAAGTTTTAAGTAGAAATGGGTCTTGCAATGTTTTACCACCCTATGCAAATCAATTTACTAAACCTCAAAATTCACAATTCTTATGATCACACTGCAGACTATCAAAGGGCCCAAATATGACCTTAATAATCCTTTATCAAAGATTCATTGATGGGTTTCAATTTGACCAGGGGCTCTTTACTGCTCGATAGAGCCCATAAACTCGATGGGCATCGTTAAGACATTCCAATTTTAGCAAAAGCTTCTAAAAGCCAAGTCAGCGATTCTTAGTTACAATTTTCTAATATAGGTCCCATTTCCTTGATTAGTGTTTTTAAAATGTTGCTAGCAAAAGATCTATTTTTCAGAACAGTCTTGACACTGACTACAAGTAACCGCTAATATAAAATATGCATTTGCAATGCTTGATCGTTACATGGCAACATCACACCGATTAGCTATTACTCCCAAACCATCTTTGTTTATTAGCTTCAATGGTGTAGATTTTCAGCAAGTTGCCTTTTAACTCTGGAAAAATTATAACCCTGCCCACAGTGAGCAGTTTGCTCATTTATCAATCTCCCAGCTGCTGCCCATTCTCAGATATTGCACCAAACTCCGCAGTAAAAGCGCTCACTCACTTTTTCTTGTACTCATCTCGCTCCCTTTTCACTTTGGCCAGCACATTGTAGAGGGCCCGCAGCTCGGGGGTGATAGTGTCGATCTGAACACCGACTCCGTCCGGGTGGGTCCAAGACACACCAGGTCCCTGCACTGTTTCCAGGCCGCCTCCCACCTTCCTGATGTGAGTGAAGCTCCAAATGGTCCCGGGTAGGCGGCTCGGGTAATGGTGGTGAGGCAGAGAGCCCGAACCGGGGATGTAAGCGGAGCCGGCACCGGGTGTGTAAGCCGAACTGGAACCGGCACTGGGTGTGTAAACCGAACTAGAGCCGGCACCAGGAGTGTAGCCGGCACCAGGAGTGTAACCGGCACTGGGTGTGTAAACCGAACTAGAGCTGGCACCGGGAGTGTAACCGGCACCGGGAGCGTAAACCGAATTGGAGCCGGCACCGGGAGTGTAACCGATACCGGGAGTGTAACTAGAGCCAGTGCTGGGGGAGAAACCGGTACCCGGCGTGTAAGCAGACCCGGAGCTGGGTGTGTAAGCAGAGCTACTCGAGTAACTAGAGCCGGCGCCAGATGTGTAGCTATAGCTGCCGGCCGAGTAACTATAGCCGGTGCAGTAGTCCAGCCGGGTCTGGGTGGCCACTGCCCGGGTGCGGCCCAGCCGGCCCCGCTGCGGCCCCTGGGCCGCTTGCAACTGCTTCTCCAGCAGCTTGTTGCGCCGCTCCAGTTCATGGACCTTGGCCAGGAAGCAGCGAAAGCGCAGGTTGAGGGTCTTGAGGTGGCTGATGTTGGAGCCCAGGTCGTTCCGCAGCGCCAGGGTGACGGGGTTGGGCTCAGACAGGCCGCAGCTCAGCAGCGGAGGCATCGCCGCCGGGTTCATGGTCAGGGTTGGGCTTCGGGACTCAGTGAAGCGGCCACGGGCGAGTGCCCATGGCCCGGGGAAGGAGACGAGATGGACAGAGCAGGGCTGGGCCGGACACCGCCTGGATTTCAGAAATGGGAGAGCGATGCTCCAGGGACACGTCCGCGGTGCTCAGTCACTTCAGCACACAATCGCGTCGCGCCCGGCTTCAGGGTGACTGTAGAGCCGCAGCGTCAGAGGGGGGCGGGGCTGCAACTGGCCACACCTCGCGCACGCGGCTCGACTCCGTCAGCCTCAGTGCGCAGACTCATTCCTGCCAGCCGAGGCCGCGCGGCTGGATGCCTTAGCCTGTGCGCAGATTCATGCCCGCGAGCCGGGGTCACGTGCGGTGTTGGCTGCATGTGCATGAGCTCCCGCTTGATCGGTTGAGGGAATCGGCGGAGTGTCGAGGCTTCCGAAAGAACCCGCCCAACCTGAGGTATTCCCTCGCCACCGCTAAAACATCTTTAACTGAACTTCTTAATAATTTCTGACTGAAATCACTGTCGCATCGTTTTGTTTCCTTTGCATATATTTTATGTTCCTGTTTTTAATCTTCGGACTGCAACAGTTCATCATTCTGCCATTCACACCTTCTCTGAACACATCTTTCGTTTCTTTCATTGTCCCATTCCCTTTTGTTCTATTCCATCAACTAGGATGGTTAGCACGGCTGCCTCACAGCACCAGGGACGCGGGTTCAATTCCGCCTCGGGTCCCTGTCTGTGTGAAGTTTGCACATTCTCTCCATGTCTGTGTGGGTTTCCTCCGGGTGCTCTGGTTTCTTCTCACAGCCCAGACACGTGCGGGTTCGGTTGATTGGCTATAATAAATAAGTGGAGTTACGGGGATAGGGCCTGGGTGGAATTGTGGGTGATGCAGACTCTATGGGCCAAATAGCCTCCATCTGCACTATAGGGGTTCTGTAGAATAGATGGATTGGCCATGTTAAATCGCCCTTTAGTGTCAGTGGGATTAGCAGATAAATATCTGGGGTTACAGGAATAGGATCTGGGTGGGATTGTTGTCAGTGCAGACTCAATGGACTGAATGGCCTCCTTTTGCACTATATTGTCTGATATAGATTGTCTGAATTCATTTGTCATTTAATGCTTTCTGTCACACCACAACTTTCTATTTTCACTTTCCTCCATATATTTGACCTACTTGAAACCTATTACATTTTCAACTTTTGACGGTTCTGTTCAAAGGTTATCAATCTGAAATGTTAGCCCTATTTCTCTGTCTGCACAGATACTGCCAGACATACAACATTTTATGTTTTTATTTCAGATTTATAGCATCTGCGTGTATTTTGCTTTTCTAACTTTGGCCAGGTTTTTGGTCACCTGCCCCGATATCTCTTTCTGTGGCTTGGAGGCTGAATGTCATTTGATATATTTGCAATGAAATCATCAGCAAAGAAGTGGCGAGAGTTGGATGATAGAATTGAGGAAGAGAATAAACGTTGAGAAAACATAATGGGAGACTGGCACAGTGGTTAGCACTGCTGCCTCACAGTGCAATAGACCCAGGTTTGATTTCAGCCTGGGGTGAATTTGGAGCCCAGGTGCTCCAATTTCCTCCTAAAAGCCAAAGATGTGCAGGTTAGGTGGATTGGTCATGCACAAATTGCCCCTTGGTGTCCAAAGATGTGTAGATTTGGTGGATTAGCCATGGTAAAATGCGCAGGATTACAGGGATAGAGTGGGAGTGGTTTTGACTAAGATACTCTGGCACTGCCAAAGGAGTAAACTGGCACTACCTACCAGGCATTTAGCAGTACCAAGGGGGTGAAGTCTATTGGGGGTGAACATGGGGGGGGGTGACCCACTGCCACTCTGCCATTCTGCATTGGGATGACTGAGAGAGGAAGGGAAAAGACCATCGGCGCTGGCCACCTAGGTGGGGTATACACAGTAAGACGTCTCACAACACCAGGTTAAAGTCCAACAGGTTTATTTGTAGCAAACACCACTAGCTTTCAGAACTGGCTGTTCCTTCATCAGATGGGTGGGAGTTCCGAATTCCCACCCACCTGATGAAGGAACAGCCAGTTCCGAAAGCTAGTAGCATTTGCTACAGATAAACCTGTTGGACTTTAACCTGATATTGTGAGAAGTCTTACCATGTGGATGGGGGCAGTGCTGTCGGGGTCGGGACTGCCAGAGGGAAGGGCGGGAGGATCAGGAGATCAGGACTGCCCTGGGGGAAGGGAGAATTGTGGCTGGCAGGAGGGGAACATCGGGACTTACCTGGGGAGGTGTGGGAGACCAGCAATCGGCGGGGAGCGGTAATGGTCAGTAGGCCAGTAATGGGGGGAGGGGAGCGTTGAGGGGCTGGTCAGTAACCGGGCTGGCCAGCGATTTGGAGGCTGGCAATCCAGGACCACTGTGCATGCACTGATCTCCGCACTGACAGATCAGCACATGCATAGTAGCCCACTCAACGCTTTGCCGCCAGCCTCCCAGGTGGGAATAGACCCTGCCCACAAATTTCCAGAGTGGATCCCGCTCGGGAACTCTATGATTCACTGAGCGTCGGAGATTCATTCTGAAAAGAACTCTTAAAAAACGAATGGGATTTACTATTTTTCTGCTCACTGGGGACTTAGAATTTTTTGGGAGATTCCTGGCCATAATAGTTCAATCAATTGGCTAACTGTGGAATCTCAGAAGGAGTTGCAATCACTGAAGGGAATAACAAAAAAACAATTTATTAACAAAGTAACTATTTACAGAGAGTGCAAAGATACGTTGATCTTGGATGGGATTTCCCAGATTTGGGGCAAGCATGGCTGGAAGATTCTACCCGCTATGTCTGCGTCTAACGTGGATCACCGCATATAACTGCAAACCAGCATTTTCGTCTTAGACATCCCTGGGTGGGTGTGTAGTTCCTCTAATAGTCATGTTTTTCCTCTCATACCAGGCAATCCTGTTAGCCTTGCAGAAAACAATTACGGTTAGATCTGAGGTGGGAGAATAGGGGAATCATTGATCCCTCCTCATGTGGCTGGAATTTTATGCTTCTACCAGCAACGAGAATCGTTGGCAAGGGAGCTAAATTTGGCATGGTTGGAATAGTTTGTTGCCTGCTAGCGATAATTCAGTTTGGAATTTTGTTCTTTCAAATTTGATAACAGATTAGGTTGAATTTCTTGCTGATTTATGTTGGGGGCTACATTTGTATTCATTTCCATGTAATGAATGCTTCATTAAAAGACCAGCTCATTGGAATTACAAGACCATCCAAGGAGGGGATGATGCCACAATGTCAGGTTATTCGATGAGTCTGTCCTGCGTGGGACAGATGACATGCTATCAGGAACACATTGAAGATATTGTTTTGGATCTGGG
This sequence comes from Sphyrna mokarran, assembly GCA_024679065.1. Lineage (NCBI taxonomy): Eukaryota > Metazoa > Chordata > Chondrichthyes > Carcharhiniformes > Carcharhinidae > Sphyrna > Sphyrna mokarran. The sequence continues at coordinate 19,842,008 of JAGIQG010000028.1, read as the reverse complement.
GCCATGCTATTGGAAGCATATCGAGGAGATTTCTGGGACTGAGGCCATGTTGTCAGAGACTGAATTGAAAAGACTGACTTGCTAAGATCAAGCATCAGATCAAACCCAAGATGGAGTGCAATTCCTTATTTTGTCAGCTTGGACCTTGTTCATCTCTTTTATGGGGGGACCATGAATTGGATTCAATTTGAATTTGATTTTTGGAGAGGTAAGGAATGGATTTGGGTTTACCCATTCCACTCTGAGCATTGACTTTGTAACTTTAAGGATGGGGTAAAAAGTCAAAAAGATTATTGAAGACACTGTCCTAGGGCTGTGCAGGCCATGATAGAGGGGAAGTCATCTCTTCGGCAGTGATAGTTATGCAAGCATAATGTGCAGGATGTGATCAGTCATTGAACAATTTTGGTCTTGGGGGTGATGGAGGCATGGTATTCTGAGGCAAATGGCATAGTTAGAGGAGGCATTTTCAGATGCTAAATTGGGACAGCAAAGAAATGGGGGTGGTATGGTGGTATGATATGATCTAATGGGGGGGGGAATATGGTACTAGTAAGCAAGGATGGCACTGAGAAAAGGAGAGGTCAGATTGACAAGCTACAAGAGCATAACAATCTCTCAGAAAATGCTGATTATTTTTAACTGTGACAATAGTCCATCATTGGAAGATACAATAGTCTAGAGACTGTGTGTCTGCTATGGAATGTGCTTGACATTACACAGGGGTATACACACGAGCAACTGTACATAGCGTAGGCCTTTCAATCATGGCGCTAATTAAGTTAGTGTCCATGGCATCCTTCAAGAGACTGCAAGGCTATTGGGTATATGCATTACAGTAGTGTTATAATCAGCTATAACAGGATGCAATGATAAATAAAAGAAAGCATGCACCCAAAAGTGGAGTTAAAATTGACCTCTATGAGACCATCATGTGATTATTGCCAAACATTTAAACTCTATATTCATTGAAGTGTGCCTCCTGCATTGCTTTGTCATTTGGAAGAGATGTGGCCCAGACAGCTTTGGACACAACAATCAAAAAAAACTGTTTTCTTCATCAATATTGCTGAGCACTGATCAAGAGATGTGTTGAACAATTGTTTTCATACCATGACATCTCCATCTCATAAAGGTTAATCAATTCTAAGATTCTTAAGTCAGTGACCTCCACAACCATGTCATGAATTAAATTTCTATTTAAGCTCTGTGTCTGCTGATGGATTCTGAGGCACCACCAGGAAGCTGTTCAGGGGCAAACTATAATCTTCACACCTAAATGGATGGGTCAGCTCTGGCATTACATACTAATTCTCCTTTAGCAGATATTTCAAATGTTAACTAAGTTTCATGGCATTGTGAAAAGCATGGGGAGACTGACTCAAAAAAAAATTAAGATGTGTCTGGTACTGAGGTCTGGGCTTAATTGTGCTACCTCAGTACTCATGGCATAGTTTTTCTGTTGATATTTATTTTTTATGAGTCACAGCTCCACAGTGGCTGTCCCGCTGAGGAATCACACTGGAAGTGTCACTCTTCAACATCCCTTTTCTCAGCACCTGCCTTCCCCACCAACAATAAGCCTTTCACAGCATACATTTCTTGAAATCATGCTCTAGGATTGGCCAAGAATGTGTCCACTTCTAGGGTCATCAAGTATGTGCATCTGATGAGTGAAAAGTTTAGGCTATTAAGTATTTAGCCTATTTCCATTACATCATCAGGAGAAAAACCCAGACTTCTCTAGGATCTTCACCCAGTACAGCTCCATTGATGACTTCTCTTGCAAAATCTCAATTATTCTGACTGCGGAAAAAGTTCTGTAAGGTTCCATCTTCAGTTGCCTTTCCTTCTTCATATACATTATACCTCTCAGTGACACAATCCATGGCATTTGCTTTGCACCAGAATTTGGCAGGGAGGTAGGCTAAGTGTTTTAATTCTAATTTTAATATAATTTAAATGCAATTAGTGGACCTGGGCCTGATGACTGTAGGCCCACTAGCCCTCCCAACGTGCTAGAGTATTTCACTCCAGCGGGGTTTACAGTAGCTTTCCATTTCCAAGGAGCTGGTGGCCCAACCCAGCAGGGGTGAAGACGGGGGGGGGGAGGCAATCAGAGCTCCCCCCTCCCCAGAGAGTAAGGTGGTGGGGGAGCTGCCCCTGGGCTTGGCCCCCTGGCAGTGCCAAAAGACACCATCACCACGCAAGGGAAAAAGTGACAATGCTCATGTGGCATCTTGACATTTATCATCAGGCATGGGGCAGTGCAAACGAAGTGAAGTATATGGAGCAGAGCTTAAGGGCGAATGGTGGGAGTGGGACTGCCATTCTGCAGTCAGGATCGGTGGGGAAAGGAAGAAGGCCAGCAATTGGGTGGAAAGGTGGTTATCAAATCTGCTGTAGGTGGGGGGGGGGTCATCCAGTGGGCTGGGCTGGAGATCAGGATGGGGTTGGCCCAAGAATGATCGGGGAGCCAGAGATCGGGCCATGCAGAGAGCAGGCGTTACAGAGATGGTGAGGCTGACCAGTGATCGAACTAGCCAGCAGTTGGGAGACCATCATTGTGGGGCCACTGCACATGTGCCGATCTCGGATTGGCACATGTGCAGTGCCTACTCAGCACACTGATTTCAGCGTCTCCAGCACAAATAGGCCCCTCGCCCTGAAATTTAATGAAATTCACACTGGTGACCTCTGCAATGTACAGAGTGTGGGAGTTTCTTTTCTGAACTCCCACTGAAAAAAAACCCAGCTTGCATTACTTTAATTTTTACATGAATGTGACACTTAGAGAATTTTTTTTGGGAGAATGAGACCCAGTTTCAAAATTGCAGCCTGAATTATCAGTGGGGAAAGTCCCTTGCCTTTTAGAGCATGGAATATTTGAAATATTTACTCTGGGAAAACTTCTTGTTTATAGTTGAATCAGAGATTAAATATTTCTGTGTAGAATATAGTGCAAACCCCCTCGATTCGGATGCCCACCAACTTTTATAATTAAAATATATTTGTTTAGAATTTTCAATTATTAATATTGAAGAAATTAGCTACTACCATAAAGCATGTCAAAATTCAGTAATATTGTTGCAGATATATATAGTACAAGCCAGCTTTTAAAATTCATTTTCATTGTATCATTTCACTTTATTTATTTAAACATATAAGTGAGACCATCTTAGTTTCCATACCATGTCTAGTATGGATTATCTAATAAATATAAACCTAATAATGTTGTATTGGTTAGTTCTAATCAAAAAAAAACTTGATTTGTACATCTGGAGTCTTCTGTCTGTAAGCTTTGTACAAAAGAATGTTTAATTGTAGCCTTTGAGTGTATTTGGCTCTGAAATTCCAGGCTCAGCAAATTCTTGTGTAGGGAGCAGGTGTTGAGTTCCGTAATTGTGAGAAAAATGTTTTATTTTAATTAGGATTGTTCACGTTCTAACATATCCTATTCAATAACAGACTACGTATGTAACTGAAAGCTGAACATTAGGAATATTGCTCATTTCCTCTGCTCAGGGTGTCAACCTATTCCACGCTGTAGGGACAGTTCTTGATGTTATGAAAACAGGGTGTGTTTTTGAAGGGAGTTCACAACACTATTCCCCTCCAAAAGCAAATTAAATGTGTAGGCATTGGGTGGATGTATAAAATACACAAAGTAATTGAAGTTCAAAAAATCATTTCAATAAGAAAATTTCACTGTTACAATCTTAGGTATAACAAACTAAAAATGTCTCACAAAACACTTCCTTTAATTTTTTGAGCAAGGCAACCAGCTGTTTGTCTTCTTTCTCTGTTAGGCAAAAGAGACTTTAAACATTTGGGTAATTTTAATTTTTATAAACCTGGGATTTCATTTCTGACTGTGGTTCCTTTTTGTGAAGAAGAGTTTACATTTCTTAAGAACATAGCTTGCAATTGCTGAACCTAATTTCATTAATGTAACACAAGAATGTTCTGACATTGAGGAAACTATTATTCTTGTTGTCTATACCTTCTTTGACATTGTACCTTATCCATTTTATTGTTTAACAGAACTCTAATTGTTTGGAAGGAATGACATGGAGTTTGAGCACAATTATTATATTAATATTAACAGTACAATTAATCTTTTACTGTACACTGAATTTTTTTTCCAATATACATTTTCTATTTGGGGAGAATTACAACTGTTGTGAATGTGTAAACACAATGATCTGATAGGAGGAGAACTTTGCATGCCAAAGGTGTAAAGTTTATATTAATTTTGTCTCTCACTATAGGCTGAACAACTATTAAAATTAGCTACTTGTATTTCCTGTAAGTATTTATTGAAAATTATAATGTTAAATTACTAATTGATTGTTGATGTGCACAAAAAACCTAGAATATTTTGAGACAGAGGTACTCCAAGGGTTAAAAGAAATGATGGTTAGCAACTCCGACAGGTCGGATAACTTACTTCACAGGCTTATGGAAACTTGGAAGGCGACTGTGATGGTAGTTAACATCATGGAAAATATCATTGATCACTGGCAAGTTTGGCAGCAAACAAATTAATTTTTAGTAATGTAGAAATGTAGCAAAGGATTACCAACAGCTTCAAAAACACATCTAAAAAAGCTGATAATATTTGATTGTTCTTGATATTTTGAAAACAAGTTTGCTTGTATTGAAGGAAATAATACAGATTGAGAGGATAATATTAGTGGTATAAATGGACTTTGACGAGCATTTGACAAAGTACTACATATTGGCAAAATTGAAGCCCATGTGATTAATAGGGGCAGTGGCTGATTCAACATGAAATTGATTCCATTGCATTGCATGTGTGCTCTCTCTAAAAGTATGTGGTTGGCTTATTATCTGCTGATGCTTCATCCTGAGCTTTTTACTTGGCAGTTTTTTTTGTCAGTTGTGGTTTATCATCGCCGTGCATACTCGGATAAGGTGAGAAGACAAGTCCCAACTCTACTCCAACTGAAACAGGGAACAATGCCATGCTGTTGATGATATTTTGAATGTTGGCCATCTAGCCAATCGAAATAAATGACCTACCATAAAATTGGGGATCAGAAAGCAATTGCAGGGCTGAGAGAGCAATTTTTCAAGTTGGAGAGAAATATTGGGGTCAGTTTTGGACCCACAACTTTTTTTTTTTTACGGGACATGAGTGTCCCTGGCTGGCCAACATTTATGAGCCATCCCTACTTGCCTCAGGGCAGTTGAAAGTCATGGTATTAGAGTTACATATAGACCAGAACCAGACTAGGTAACGACAGCAGATTTGCTTTCCTAAAAGACATTAATGAACTGGCTGAGTTTTTACGACAATTGATAATGGTTTCATGACCTTCAGTAGTTTCTTAAGTCCAGATTTTTTTTGAATTCAAATTCCTCCATCTGCCTTGGCAAGATTGAATTCCAGGTTCCCAGAAACTAGCTGAGTTTCTGGATTAATAGTCAGCAAGAATAATATCACCTGACCATTGCCTCCCATTTCTCATAAATATAAGTGACATGGACATGGGTGTTCAGGGCATAATTTTCAAGTTGAAAATTATGAAACTTAGAAATGTAGCAAATAATCTGGAACATTTTACCAACACACTGGTGAAATAGCTAGAAATATGGCAGATGAAATTTAACACAGATTGTGAAATGAAATTTTGTTAGAAGAATCAATGTAAAGTAAATGCTACAATTTTACGGGAGGCGCAAAACAGAGAACATATACACAAATCTTTGAAGGTGGCAGGACAAGTTAAGAAAATTGTTAAAAAAGTCAACTTTGCTGTTTTAAAACCAGGAGCTTTTCTTCTGAAATCTTGGTCCTATTTGGCATTTTCTTTCAGAACAGACCAATTTAATCTGTCTTGCAGACCAGTCTGGTAGCTGCTTTGTGCAATGTATTTCTTCAGCAACTTTGGAAACGCTCCAGTAGCCACGTGGTCAGTTGAAGCAATCTCCAACATCAACTTGACATTACTCACGATGTAGAGATGCCGGCGTTAGATTGGGGTAAACACAGTAGGAGATCTGACGACACTCAGCCAGGTCCGTTTTTAAAGCGATCAAACCATCCAGTGCTGACTGAGAATCCTTTGGAAGTTGAAGGAGAAGCACCTTCTGCACCACCTTCATTGTCACTGGTAACACTAGCACTACCCCCTACTATTTTTTATGTGCTGCTTTATTTATGCTCTGATTGGACCATTAACCTCCTTTGATGGTATTCTACTAACATGGGAAAGACAACACAGTAACATTGAAATTATAGGCCATAGAAAACAATCTTTCAGTTATTTTGGGACCAACATACGTTAAAATAAGAAATTTTGAACATTAAATTGCAGATGCACAAACATTTGGGATTAGGTGTACAAACACTTTTGCGTGGGTAAACAAATTTGCAATAGAGGGGGTCATGAGCAGTGGGAGTTGACTATAGTAAATATTGAACTCACAAAAAGGGGGTAGGGGATTAAGGGAGGAAAATATATAAATGGGAGGAAATGGAGTGAAAAGTGCAAGACATTCGAAAGCAGAACATCTGGATAAGGGCAGTTGGGAAGAATACGTGGCAAGAGGTCATGGGTGGGGAGAAAGGAGGATGGTAAAGGAAAAGACAACATTGAACAAAGCTGTGTATGGAAATAGAAACAAGAAATGGATGAAAATGAAGGAGAAATGAGAAAGAGCGTTGGGGAATTAAAAACGAGAATCCAGATTTAGCCTTTTTGTGTGGGAATAGTATAGAAAACCACTAGAAAATGGAAAGAGGAATACTATCTTAAATAGATGTCAGGTTGATTTGATTAGAAAGACGTACTGCATGAACTAGTTAGGCAAGTGAAAAACGGTTGTGAATGAACTACGGATGAAGTAGAATGCTTTTAGAAAATGCTTTTTGCACTCAGAGGATGGTGGGTGAGTGGAATCAGCTGCCAATGGTGGTGGAGGCAAACTCGTTTGGGTCATTTAAGAGATTTCTGGATGAGTACATGGGATTTAATGGGATTGAGAGTTATATGTAGACAGGCCTGATAGGTAGGGTTACGATCAGCGCAACTTGTGGGCCGAAGAGCCTCATTGTGCTGTAGTGTTCTATGTTCTAAAATTGAAATAGGTAGGAAAATAATAAATAAGTTTTGAATACATGAGACTAGCCTGTTGATGAGAAACTGTCATTTTGTTTTTCCTTTTTTCAAATATAAAAATTCACAGATGTTCGTTCAACATTTGAATTTTCCCTTTAAAGGGGTTTCACTTTATTTATTTAGGGGATGTATGTATCTCTGTCTAGACCAATATTTATTGCCTGTCCCTAATTGCCCTTGAAAAGGTGTTGGTGAGCTGCCTTCTTGAACTACTGCAGTCCAAGTGGTATAAGTATACCCATAGTGCTGTTAGGAAGACAGTTTCAGGATTTTGACCCAGTAACTGAAGGAAGGGGTGATATATTTCTCTAAGACAGTGAGTGGATTGGACAGGAACTTCAAGGTGGTGATGTTCCCATGTTTCTGCTGCCTTTCCCTTCGTGTATTCGGAGAGTGCTATCTAAGGAGCGTTGAACGTAAATTCCTTCAGAGCATTTTATAGATGGCACACATTGCTGCTACTGAAGGGAGTGAATTTTTGTGGAAAAGGTGCCCTATTAAGGGGACTGCTTTGTCCTGGATGGTGTCAAACTGCTTGAGTGTTCTTGGAGCTGCACTCAAGCAGGGGGAGAGTATTCCTTCACAGTCCTAACTTGTGCCTTGTAGATTGTGGACAGGCTTTGGAAAGTTACTCGCTTCAGAATTCAGCCTTTGACCTGTTCTTGTAGTTACAGTAATTATATGGCTAGTCCAGTTCTTGGTCAATGGTAACTTCCAGGATGTTATATTGAAAGATTTAGCAATAGTAATGCCATTAAAGTCAATGGTTAGATTCTTTCTTGTTGGAGATGGTTATGGTTTAACACTTGTATGGCATGACTATTACTTACTACTTGTTAGCTTAGGCCTCGATATTGTCCAAGTCTTGCTATATCTGGATGTGGACTACATCAGTGTGAGTCGTCATGAATTGTGCTGAATATTATGTAATCATCAACAAACACCCCCTTCTGACCTGATAATGGAAGGAAGCAGCTGCAGATAGTTGGCATTATTATGAGGAACTTCTGAAGTGATGTCCTAGAAAGCTGAGATGATTGACTTCCACCAACAATCATCTCTATTTGTGCAAGGTATGATTCCCACTGACCTCAGTTTTATTCAGTCCCTCTTAGTCAACTACGGCTTTGATGTAAGGGCAGTCACTCTCTAACCTCTGGAATTCAGCTCTTTTTTTTCCCATGTTTGAACCAAGGTCGGCAGAAACCAAACTGAACATCTGTGAGCCAGTTATTACTTAAGCAATTGCCATTTGATTGTACTGTTGATGACCCCTTTCTTCACTGATGATTGAGAGTAGACTGATGGGATGACAATTGGCATGTGGATTTGTGTTCAGGACATATCAAGGTAACATTCTACATTGCTGAGTAAATGCCCATGTTGTAGCTATATTGGAACAGCTAGGCAAGGGGAGTGGAATGGTCTGGTGCACAAGTCTTCTTCAATAGTATTACTGAAATATTGTCATCACAGAATGAATCAGATTGGTTTAAGATTGGCATCTACGTTGCTGGGGACCTAAGAAGGAGGCCGCGATGGATCGTCCACTTGGCACTTGTGATTGGTAGAGATGCCTGGTTTGAATATGAAAAAACTTGGCAGTAAATAGTTCTCTGCTGCATTCTCAATGATAATATCTCTATCAAAGTCCACATGCCAACCAATCAGCACTGTGTATAATTTTTTGTCCCCTTTAGTGGCTTTTCTTGCCCAGCTGTTTTGATGAGTGTAAGACAAAAAGCTTTGATAGTAAGTCACTTTTTTCAGCAATAATCAAGTTCTCCACTACCAATGATGACTAACTTTTCCAATAACCTTTTTTATGTGTTGTCAGCATTTTAAAGATATTGGCAAATTTTGCTTATCCAAAATTAATGTGTTAAAGTGTGATATCACACGTCTATCAGGAAAATTGACTAATTGGCTAGCGCGAGAACTACATGAAGGAAAACCCTCTTGAACGGAGCCCCACCAGTCTACCTGTTGCATCTGCCCACAACATTATTGGATGAAATGACCACCTGATTGTCATTAAGATGAAATCCCATCTTCATGCCAAGAACACTTTCTCTCATGATGTGAAACCCTACTACCATCCTATGTGGTCTTGATTCAGAACAGCGGCTGCTAGATTCCAGCAACTCAAATCTGGGCAGCCATCAAATATTTTACCACATGGTCACAAGCCAGTTTTCAGCCAATTCTATTCACTCCATGTGATAGCAGGAAACAGCTGAATCTACTGGATACACCAAAGGCATGAAACCCAACCACATCTCAGCTGTTGTGCTCCAGAAAAAGCTGTCCCTCTTATCAAATAGCTCCATTGCATTGTACTGGCATCTACCCAACAAAAGAGGAAAATTGTCCTTTTCACAAATTGAAGGACAAATTCAATCCATCCAATTATTGCCCCATAGTCTACTTTTAAGCATCAAAGTGATGGAAGATATTGTCAACAGTGTTGTCAAATAACACTTATTCACTAGCAATCTACTCACCATATTCAATTTGGGTTCTGTCAGGAATAACTAATTCCAGCCTTGGTCCAAACATGGACAAAATCTATGAATTCCAGAGGTAAGATAAGAGTGAGTGCCCTTGTCATCAAGGTAGCATGTACTGAGTATGGCATCATGGAGCCCAAGTGGCTGACCACACTTATCACAAAGGAAGTTGATTGTGGTTGTTGGAGACCAATTATCTCAATCTCTGCACCAGGGATGAGAAACTTGCACCTGAAGGTGGATTTCCGATGTTCGGGTTTAGAAAATCTGCTATTTGCTTTCTGATGTTCGCATTTTAAAGCCTTTAAAGAAAATTGAGACGCCTGTTGTACTGAAGATTGCTCCCAACGGTAATTGGCTGTCTTCTCAAAAAACAAAATAAGAAGTGCCGGAGGTGGAAGAAACTGAGCTCCTGCTCTGCTGTGTGGATCCCTGGCAATGATACCAGCCAAGATGGAAGATGACAGTAACAAGGAACCAAGGCTGGACAAGATGGAGAAATCCAAGCAGAAATGCAGGATAGAGGAAAATTTGAGTAATTCGATCTGCATGGGGAGACAGGGAAGAATGAATGAGTGTTTCTTGATGAGAGGGCTGAGTGAGTGAGGGAGGTAGTTTGGGAAGAATGGCTTCTGTTTAGAGGAGGAGGGGTAGAGGAGAGGGCTGCAGGGTGTTGGGGGAGGAGGATTGAAAAGAAGGTTTTTTGTATGCGTGTGTGTGGTGTGGGGGGGGGGGGGGGGGGAGGGAGTGGCAGAGTGGAAAGATGAACCGATTACAATGTGTTTGTACATGAGTAAAAACTGGGTCACATTAGAAAAGAGTCTAAAAAGCACTGTAGTCCTATGCCTTACTTTTCACCAGCAAAGTAACATTCTGTTAGTAATATGGACTTCATTCAGTATTACATATACTAACTACTGAATGCTAAAATTACCCAAGAGGTCACGTTGGTAATTTTATACAAATACATTAGTCCATACTCCTGAGGGTAATAGAAGGTAAACCAAAGGGAGAACTAACATTTCTATTCACTTGACGTCTAATAATTCTATCCATTTGAAGTGGCCTAGAAGCATTTCTATTTCACCACAGATCATTGAAGTGCTTTTACATAATTTGTCACAAAAAATGCAAACCTTTGTCTTCAGCTACTCAACGCCACTCTGTATACTGCTGCTGGAGTTCCTCAGGGCAGTATCCTAGCTCCAGTCACCATCACTGATGACTTATGCCCCAGCTTGTCAGCAATTATTGTGTGTAACGAAGCAATATGTGCCTACATGCAGAAAGATCTGGATAATATTCTGACGTGAAAAACATTGGCAATTAAGATTCACAACACACAAGTGTCAGACAATAATTGTTTCCAACAAGAGAAAGTCTAACCACCTCCCCACGACATTCAATGTCATTGTTGAATCCATCAACATGGCTCAGAAGCTTAACTGGACCAGCCATATAAATGCTGTGGCTACAAGAACAGATCAAAGGTTGGGTATTTTGTTGTGAATGACTCACTTCCTTGCTCTTAGGAACCTCTCACCATCAATAAGGCATAATTCAGGAATGCAGTGGAATACTCTTCACTTGCCTGAACGAGTGCAGCTCCAGATATACTTAGGAGACTCAAGAAAATCCAGGAAAAGAAGCCTGCCTAACTGGCATCCATTTTTCATCTTAAATATTCATACACTTCAGCAGCACAGAATGTTTGCAATGTATGTCATCTACAAAATGCACTGCAAAAACTTCCCAAGGCTTCTTAATCAGCATCTCCTAAATCCATAACTTCTACCATGTAGAAGGACAAGGATAACAAAGAACCATCACCTCCAAGCTACAGACTATCTAGACTTGGAACTATATTGCCATTCCTTCATCGTTGCTGGGTTAAAAACCTGGAAATCCCTATCTAATTGTAATGTGAGTGTACCTTCATAAATAGAAAGCAACAATTCAAAAAGGCATCTCACTATTGCCACCTTTAGGGTCAATTCGGCATGGGGCAATAATTGCTGGCTGTGCCAGGCAACCCACATTTGTGGATAAATAAAAAGCACCGTTGTGTTCAAGGTTATTCTTCTTTATTTTCATGGAATGTGGATGTTGTTGGCTGAGCTCGCATTTATTGCGCATCTGAAGGCATTTAAGAGTCAACCACAATCCTGTGGATCTGAGCCAGATGTATGCCTGACCGGGTAAGGACGCTAGATTCTCCTTCCGAAAGGACATAAATGAACCAAATGGGTTTGTACAACCATTCACAATAGTTTCATGGTTATCATAAGATTTTTAATTCCAGATTTTGTTACTGAATTCAAATTTCATCATTTGCCATGTGGTGGGATTCAAACTTGGGTTTCCAGAGAATTACCCTGGGCCTCTGGATTATTAGTCTAGGGACAATTCCATTATGCCACTGCCTCTCCACAAAAACCATATGATTAAAATGAGTTAGGCAAACAAACAGAACTGACAGACCTTTCGTGCAAAGAGATTATTTAGAGACTATCCTCTCCCTTAAGGCTTTGGTGAAGAGAACAAAAGGAATAATAAACAAAGTAACAGGGTGTGGAAACTTTTTGTATCAGGTTGCGCTAAAGCTTTATAGGAACTTTGAAAAGTGAATAAACTTCACTTTTTGCTACAGAGCAATGATGGTTGCCAAGAATTGAAAATGACAATACTCCCCAAACTTGCAATCAGACTTGTCTGAACAGAGGTTTTCCAGTTCATGACGTACAACCTTAAAGAAATGACTCTTAAAAATGAGTCCTTACCTTCTTGTTAATATGTTGCATACCACAAACATTATACCCAATTGTAGGTACTCCTCTGCCTTTCAATTTAGGTAATAGAATTTTGTGAAATTATCTTTAGGTTTTAAGCTATGCCTAGTTCAGTAGTGGGCAATCTGGGGCTACATGTGGCTCATTTGAGTGTGGCCCGCAAGACATTTTGCTGACTGTTGCCCAAGCACGGGGGTTGCCACAATCTGTTGATTATTGTCTGTGTAGTTTTTTCCCCACTGTTATGAAAACCAAGGTAAATGAAGTGTGTTGCAAATTGATTGCACATACCTTGTGAGACCAAAGTGTAAATATTTATTTTGTTTTTGTTGCCAATTCTATTAATATACAGTTGTGATTTCTGGCATATATGAATTTATTTCATCTGATTCATGAGGTCATGGTTAGTGAACACGCCCGATTTCTGTCTTACAGCCCACAGTGATGAAGGAGAGCCAATCATGCAGCCCACTCACTAGCTGAGGTTGCTTATCACTGGTACTGCACTGAAATTTTGCTAAGATAAATTCATGTGCAGTCTGTACACTTAAAATGTCTACATTTAAAATAATCAGTTTCATTGGTCAAAAAACAACATGCATTAATGGTAATTTCAAACATGCTAATTGAAGTATCTTAAGTTGTCAGTTTGTTTTGGACAGAAACAAACTATGCTGATGTTTGCCGGAACAGACTTAACTTCTGAACTCCATCATTTTGCTGCTTGATTTTTTTTGATGAACTGAAACTGAGAATGTGCAACATTGGTTCAGATATTACAGTTTCCCTTACTACAGAAAACATTGCAACTCACAGGGTTTCACCAATTACTAATTTGTATTTCTCATCAGTTTCTTCCTGCCTTGCTGTCTTTGACCAATCTTGTCCATTACAACACCTCCTCCGCACTACTGCCCTACAAAGACCGTGTGGCCAAATTCCCCTCCAATTCAATTTTCAAGTTTGCTGACCACATCACCGAAATGGGTCAGATCTCAAACAATGAGAGGCAGTACAGGAATGAGATGAAGAATCTGATGAACTGGTGTGTTAACAATAATCTCTCCCTCAATGTCAACAAAATTAAGGAAATTGTCATCAACTTCAGGAAGCGTAAAGGAGAACATTCCCTTTCTACATCACTGGGGACAAAGTAGTAAGGATTGAGAGCTTCAAGTTCTTAGGTGTCCAGATCACCAACAACCTGTCCTTGACCCCTCAGGCCAACACTATTGTTAAGTGTTGCCCTGCTGCCTCAGGAAAGCAGCCAGTGTAATTAAGGACCTCGTGCACCCAGGACATTCTCTCTTCCACCTTTTTCCTTCAAGAAAAAGATACAAAAGTCTGAGGACACCTACCAACCGAAACAAGAACAGCTTCTTCCTTGCTATTGTCAGACTTTTGAATGGACTTACCTTGCATTAAGTTGATCTTTCTTTACACTCTAACTATGACTGTAACACTACATTCTACACACTCTCATTTCCTTCTGTATGAATAGTATGTTTTGTCTGTATAGCACACAAGAAACAATACTTTTTACTGCATTGTAATACAAGTGACAATAATAAATCCAATTAGACCCACCCTCCTGATCCCTTAATCCTTTGCTTTCCAATTTGTTTCCAAAGTCTTTGAAAGGATTATTTCTTCCCAAATTCGGTCCCATCATTTTTCAATTCATGTTTAAATCCCTCCAATCAGATTTCCAGCCCTATCGTAGCATTGAAAGAGCCTTTATTAAAGTTACAAATTACATTCTCAAGCCTCATAATTCTTCTTGACTTTTCTGCATCTTTCTTCAACCTTTTTGCTGTCGTCCAATTCAACAGATCTACCCTTTGTTTGGTTCCATTTTTACGATTTGCCCTTGGCTTCCTGCTACTTCTCATACCATTTAGTGATTCATCCAAAAATATATCAGAGCTGACAACACAGCTTGCTCACAACAACCTCACACGACCCATCCACGTGTCTCATTTTGTCACAATGCTTGTCTGACATTCAGTACTGGATGAAGAGAAATTTCCTCCAACTAAACTCTGAAAAAATTGAAGTCATTGGGGGCAATTCTCCCAAAACAATTCTATGTGTCAAATTTGAATGAAAGCTGGAGTAAATCATGCTGGTTTTTTCAACAGGAATTTAAAAATTTCCCATGTTCTGTGCATTGCAGAGGGCTTCAGTATGATTCACTCCAGAAATTAGTGGGTAAGGCCAAGTCCCACCCAGTGGGCCACTGCACATCAGTCAGCTCAGAGCAGCACTTGCGGAGTAGCCTCTATCTGCTGGCCAGTCCTCTCTCCCCCTTCACACAGCATGATCATTGGCCCCCCCCAGGTGTGCCTGGGCCCAGCCTCGATCTCCCCCGCAGCCCCTATTTCCCACCTCCTGCCCCCATTACAATGCCCAGACCTGATCACTGGCCGGCCTCCCTCCCTCTGCTGGATCCAAATGTGCTGAGTAGTGGGACCTAGCATTTCTCCCCGCATCCCCATGAGGCCTGCCCCAGCAGGTCTCACTCCCATTATGCCTTGCCTTATGCCTGGTGGGCAATGCCAAGATGCCTCTTTGGACAGTGCAGGCGTCAGGCTGGCACTGCCAAGATGCCAATACCCAGGCACATCAGTCTGGGGCCCGCTAATTGTATTTAAAATATATGGAGATACTGGTATAAATAATTTATGTACTTCCTCACCGATTTCTGGTGCAGAGCTGACACAGCTGGAAATCTGCCACTGGGAATGGTACTGGCAGGATGCTCAGCGCAGATTTGAATCTCCTGGCTGGCTGCACTAATTTTGTAGTGTAGCAGAATGGGAGAATCACACACTGTCTTTGATCTCTGCCACAATTTCTCCCCTCTGGCCAGTATTTTCATCCCTGGCAACTGAATGAAGCAAAGTCACAACCTTGATGTTGTGTTTGACCTAGTGATGTGCTTTGTCACCAAGACTGTTTATTTCTATGGCTGGGACATCACCTTTCTCTAATGCTGCCTCAACTTGATTTTAGTAATGCCTTCCTGGCAGCGCTTCCATTTTCCATAAACTTCTGTTTCATCTATCAGTGTACGCTTCCTGATCTACTCTAGCTCCCAATCTGACATTGTCTTAATTACAAAAACCTCATTCTTGTTTTCAAATTCCTGATGGCTGCATCTTTCTTGATTTGTACAAAGTCCTCTGATCCTATCAGCCTTTGAGTTTCTTTGCATTTCCAATTCTAGCCTCGCATATATCCTTGATTTTAATTATGCCACCAGTACAGCAGTACTTAAAGCCTCTCTGGTCTTAAAATCTGGAATTTCCTCCTTAAAACTCTCTACTGCTTTTAAAATCTATTTTGACCAAACTTTAGGTTATCTAGCCTGATATCTTCTTTTGCAGTTCATGTCAAAAATGTTTTTATTGATGTTGCTCTTGTCAAGCGCTTTGGGACATTTTGCTCTATATAGGAAACAAGTTGTTGAAATTGCTTAATCCATTTCACTTTAATTAAAAGGGAATGTATGAGAAAAATGATCTATTAATGCTGCCTTGTAATAGCAGCCATTGCCTGGTGTACAAATTGCAATTGTGGAGACTGTAAAAACCGTAAAAACAGGTTTGTTTCTTCCTGATCAGCTTTTTATTAAATGTTGGTACATGGGATACCTACAATTAGAATTTGAGATGGATACTATTTGAGATATCCAGCAATTTGTTATAGTTTGATATCGGATAAGATAGTGATGGAATCTCTTAATGATGGTGAGACTCAGTCTTGATCTTAGTGAAATTTAGAGTAGAGCATACTGGAAATACAAGTCAGATGGCATCTGTGGAGAAGAAAACATTTCAGGTCGGAGATCTTTCATCAGAACATATTAGTGAAAGTTGTATTTCGTTGCACCTTTACCGCATTGTGTTATAATTGAAAGTTAAAGTCGAGCCAGCTACGCCTTTTTGATTATTAGCAAAGGCCCAGATATGGAGCAAGCAAGAGGATACATTAAGTTCTGTTTTGTTCAATATAGTTTTCACGTTGGAACTTAGATGGTTTAATAGTAGATCCTTCCAGATTCTAAGTTCAGGAACCATGGAGTGTTCATCTTGTATATATCCAAGTTGCTGTTGTTTCACAAGCATTATTACTTGTGAAACAAGCACTCAATGTTTTCAATTGTGAACATTTCAAATGTGACACTAACCCTAGCAAGATTTAAGTGTTTTTGCCATTTACTATGCAATTCACAAATAAAATTCTACATGAACCCTAATCTGAGCTAGAGCTGAACAAGTCTGTTTTTTCAACACTAAATCAATTATAGATTGGCATTGAAAAAGATCATGATTTAACTTTATTGGACGAAATAATGAACCAGAGCTTTAGCACAACATTTAAATAAGCAACATGTTACTGTGAAGTACTGAATACAAGAACAAAATAGGAAATTAAACCAGTTGTACTCCATGCAGTCAGGTTAAATGACAATTCCAGTATTATTCCTCTGTACACATGTACGTTAAAATCTTCAATCCAGAATACTCACACAGAAAGAAGCCATTGCGCGGAACTGAGGCAGAAATTAATTTCAACTGCTTTTGAAGAGTGAAAATGCAAACACAATATTTCTAAAAGTACAGTTAAATATTTACTTTGTTTTTGAGTGGATGAATTTGGAATATTTTAAGGGATAGAGTTAAGAAGGTCTTTCAAGAAATTGTCAGGATCTTCAACTTCTGTTAAGAGACCTAAAAAGTAAACACAAAGCATTCATAGATTAAATGATTCTTGTGGGAATTTAACTAAACAACACACCACCACAACTAAAAGTCATTGTGTATAACCTGTTTGGAGAGATTTTTGGGGAAATGTGATAAAAACCAGTAAAGGCTTAACCTTTCAGTTATAGTACGTATTGGTATAGAAGCCCCACAGTGTAGAAGGATGCCATTCAGCCCATCAAGCCTGCAATGACAATCATTCCAGCCAGGCACCATCTCATTAACTCCATGTACGCACCCTTCTAATCTCCCCGACACTTAGGAAGAATTTAGCATGGCCAATCCACCTAACCTGTACACCTTTGGAATGTGGGAGGAAAGTGGAACATCCAAAGGAAATCCATGCAGACACAAGGTGAACGTGCAAACTCTGTGCTGTGACCCAAGGTGGGAATCGAACCTGGGTTCTTGCTAGTACAAGATAGCAGTACTAACCACTATGCTGCGCACCCCCCATCACCACCACAACCACCCCTTAGAGCGATGTACTACCTGACGGGAGCAAAATTCAAAATCTCATCTACCCAAAAAATATGCCTGACATTCAAATTTGCAATTCTCTGATATCCATGATCCAAAGCATCATGTTGGTATCAACAACAATGGATATAATTCTCATGACAAATGTCATCAGGCAGAATGAGCATTTGAGGCCCAAATAAAATCAAGGCATTTTTTTCCTAATCATTCATGAGATGTGGCCATAGTTGGCTGGGCCAGCATTTATTGTCCATTTCTAATTGCAATCCAGAAGACATTTTAAGAATCAACCTTATGAGTATGGATCTGGAGTCATATATAGGCCAGAGCAGGAAAAGATGACAAGTTCCCTTCCCAAAAGGGCATTAATGAATCAGATGAATTTTTATGACAATTGGCAATGGTGTCATGGCCATCATTAGATTTTTATGATTCAAGATATGGTGGGATTTGAACCCAGGTTCCTGGAATATATCCCAGGTTGTTGAATTACTAAACAAGTGACAATACCCCTCTGTGGCTGCTTTCCCCTAATTTTTAGCTACCTTGTTGCTTTGGGAGAAAAGTTTGTAGTTATTTTATACTGGGGTAGAGGAAGAAAATGAATGGACAGTATTTAAATACGAACCTGCAACATCTAGGAATTCAGCAAATGACTCAGCAGGCATGAATTCATCCTGGAAGGTTTTGAGAGATCTGTCTGTTGCCTCATAGATTGGCATGTCATTGTGTCGGATGTATTCAGCAAGAGAGTAGGACCAGCCACCCTCTGTGTTACTTGTAGGTACCTTCTATAGTGACAAAGTAGAAAAAGATTTCAGAGTAAAAGTGTACAATGCAGTAAACAGGAATAATTTGGCTAGTTTATGAAGAAGCAGAACATACAGACATTAAGCAGTTTGAGGAAAAAATGGCACTAGATGTAAAACGAATGAACATTAAGAAGAATTACATAACTAAACTCTCAGAATAATTAATCCCAACTGCAACCCTGGTATCCAAACACAGATCATTGTCTCCTCTGAATGCATTTTGAGTTTGAAGTGAAAACATCGAAATTAACTTGACTGAGCCCCATTAGAGCAAATATGCAGAAACAGGCCATGGCTATGTATCTGGTGCCTCAAATAAATCAGGGGAATTTGCTTGGTACATTTCCAAATATATACCATACCTTAAATATTCCATACATAAGATCCACTAATCCCCAGCAGAGCAGCACAGGACGGTACACAGAGTATTCCTTCACAGATTTGTCAGACAATCTAAAAAACAAAACATTTAATCAAAAATGACAGAACAAACAACTCTAAAATATAATCTTAGTTCATTGTACTGAGAAGACAGAAGAGGAGAAGGACTACCGAAATAGTGTTTAACACTGGTTCATGCAGTCTGCCTTATTCTTTGAAATACATTTAATCTCCACACAATAATAATAACTACTGTAACTGGCACAGTGGAAAATCACCCATGACATTAAGAATATTTGTGTAGTTAGCAATTTTTCCTTATGCTACTCAATTGAACTCAAACAAATCTTTACTACACTGCTCTGAGAAGCAAGAAGTTAAAAACTAATAAATGAAAGAGTATAGAAGTATTACCAGTAAAAAATAAGATTTCAGCTTAGTAATAGCATTCCTGCACTCAAATCAAAAGTCCATAGGGTTCAAGACTCATTCCAGGATGTCAGCACTTACAAAAACATACAAAAAAAATATCAAAGCAAAGATCTTGGAGAGGGTTTTGTTCTATGAAGAGACAAGAAGCTGAAATTTCCCTTCTTACAGGTTTTCAAAGTCATGAGGGATTTTGCTGCAGTAGATAGGGAGAAATTATTTCCAATGGAAAAAAGGTCAGTAACAGAAGGGACAGATTCAAGATAATTAGCAAAAATTCCAGGGCAAAATGAGAAGTTTTTCATACAGTAATGATGATCTGTAATGCATTGCCTCAAAGAGCAGTGGAAGCAAATTTAGGAAATTTAATACACGAAGGGAAAAAAAAATGTAGGGTTACACACAGTAACCCTAAGATTAAGGTTACTTAGTAAGACTAATTAGATAGCTTTTTCAAAGAACTGTCATAGATCCAACTGTCTGAATGGCTTTCTTTTGTGCTTTAGGGTTCTATGTTTATCTTGGCCAACATTGCAGTGCAATCTAGAGAGAAAAATATTATATTCCGATAACATTAAACTGAGGCCCTTATATTTAAACGGTTCTTTGGCACTTGTCAAAGTGGGAGGATGTTCTCTTGGTATTCAGGCAAAAAGTATCCATCAACCACCATCATCAAAATAGATTAACTGGTCATTTGTCTCATTGCTATTTGTGGGATTTTGCTATATGCAAATTGGCTGTAGGATCTACCAACAATTATACTTCAAAAGTAATTCATTGGTTATAAAGAACTTTTGGTATACAGAGAATGTTGAAGTTGCTATATAAGTGCAAGTTTCCCATCGTCAATATTAGGCTGACTAGCCTGTAGTTTTCAGGTTGATCCCTCTCTTTCTCGCATAGTGCTATAACATGGGCAGCCTTCTACTTCTCTAGGACTACTCCTATATTCACTGAAGATTAAAAAGTTTGTGAACATGGCCTTTGCCATTTATTTCAACAACATAAGATGCATTCCATGTGATTTCAATAATGCAAATCTTTTTAGTACATCTTTATTACTATCTTGTCCATAATTTCCTCTATAAGTGTACAACCTTCACACCATCCACTTCCTTTTTGAAGATAGGTGCAAGATTTTCATTTAATCCTTTGGCTATGCTCAGATAAATTAGCCCTTGGTCTTTGCAGCATCTAATAAATAGTACAGATTAGTTCACTTGTGCCCTATCTCATGACTGGATGAGAAGTTTGCTATTTTCCATTCTGTAGTAAAATTGTAAAACTTCAACCAGGAAGAACACAAGGAGGATAGATATGTGAAGCTAACTTTGTTGGCTGGAAATATATTAAAGTAGGTATGTGCAAGTATTTGGTCTCTAAGGACATATTTCTTTCAGGCCAGCTTGTACTTGACAGCATCGAAATATCTAATACTCTCAGCATCCAAAGGAATAATGTTTAATGAAAGATGGTAGCATTTCAGATGACTTAAAGGTATTCCTCACATTGATCCAAGAAGCAATAACTTTCTAATATGTTTTAGTATCCTGGAACATCCTGAATGAAGCAAGTTACACTCACCAATTTTTTAACAATTGTTTTGAAATGTGTTTACCTACACTGTCAAAGTTGACAAGACCTTGTCTTTCATTTAACAAGCAGGCCCATGTTCAATGGATCAATACTACCTGAAGCAGCAAACTTCTCATCCAATCATAAGATAGGGCACAAGTGAACTAATCTGCACTATTTATTAGACTCTGCAAAGACCAAGAACGTAATTCACCTGAGCATGGCTAAAGGATGGAATGAAAACCTTGCACTTACCTTCAAAAAGTGGATGGTGTGAAGGTTATATAATAATAGAGGAAATTATGGACAGGATAGTAATAAAGACATACTAAAAAAATTTTGCATTATTAAAAACTGTTAAATCACATGGAATGCATCTTATGTTGTTGAAATAATTGGCAGTGGTCATGGTCACAAACTTTTAATCCTCAGTGAATACAGAAGTAGTATTAGAGAATTAGAAGGCCTGCTTATGTCATAGCACTATGCGAGAAAAAGAGGGACCAACCTGAAAACTACAGACCAGTCTAACATTGATGATGGGAAAAATATTGGAAAACATTATCAGGATAAAACAGACTTTCGCTTGGAAAGGAGATTTGTTAAAAGTAAATCGTGTCTGACCAACTTGACAACTTTTTGGAGGTTACAGAGAATAATGCAATTGGTGTTATATCAAGAACTTCAAGAAGGCATTTAGTGAAATGTAACATTGAAGCTCATGAAGGTGTTTTAAGCCCATGGTATTAAGAGGAAAGTGGCAGTAGAGATATGAATTTGATTCAGAGACGAGAAAGATGTTGGTGAGTAAATAATTTACCAGCTCAGAGATGAGAGTGGTTGTCCCAAGGGGTCAGCTTTGGGTCCATTACTATTGTCACGTATACAAATCCTCATAGGGACAGGCAAAGTTAATAAATTGGTTCAAAACATGGGTTACGTGAGAATAGAATATCAAAGCAATGCGATCATGTCAAGAGCTTACTAATGTCAATTCTGATCATGCTAGAAAGCATTGGTGGTGCTTCAGCAAAATAATTCTGGAACCACATTTCAGGAAAGCCTTTGAAAGGGTATATTTGAGGTTAATCGGGATGTTAGCAGGAATGAGTGTCTTCAGTTATGAGGAGAAATAGGAAGAGTGTAGGATAGTTCTCCACGGATAAAGGGTTAAGAACTGATCTAAGAGGTTTTTTTTTAAGATAATGCTCAGTTTTGATAGAAAAAATGCATTTTTCTGGCAAGTGAATCAACAACTAGGTGTACTAGATTTAAAATCATTGACAAAGATCTAGATGGGTGATAAGGAGAAATGTATTTTTCAGAGTTTTCTGCATTTGGAATACTATCATAGAAGTTGGTGGAAGCTGAATCCATAAGTCATTTTAAAAGGGATTTGGATATGTATTTGAGGATTAGGAACTTAGCATTGTGGGCAAAAATTAGGACGTGGTACTAAGCATTACAGTTCTTTCAAAAAGCCAGTACTGGCGCAATGGACCAAAAGATGTTAAGTTTCAAACTATTATACGAGTTCAGAATGCAAGTCCAGCTCAGATAAATCTGTATTATTTCCAAGTATATGAAACCAGCAAGGGCCAGAGGGCAGAAAGGGGGCAATTCTCCCATCGTGCTGCAGTAATTGTCCAGCGCAGTAGGCTGATAGGTTCCAGCAGCGCCTAATGCACAGGATCCATTCTGGATATGCTGGGAGGCGAATAATTTATGGTAATTGACATTAACATATATTTTAAATCCCATTAGGAGGCCTGGGACTGAAGTCTCCAGACCTGCTAGACTATCCCACCCCACAAGGGAGTATTTCACTCCAGCGGGGTTTAAGTAACTCGCAACTTTTGGGAACCCCGTTAGAGTGAAGAGGGGGTGCAATTGGGGGTTCTCTGGCCCTGCCACAGTGCCAATACCTACAGGGCATCTTGGGACTGTCCACTGAGCATGGGGCAGTGTTAAAGGAGCAGCGTGTATGAGGGGCTGGGCCTGATAAGCGCAGTCGGGAGAGTTTGGGGGGGGGGGGGGGGGGCGCCACTGCTATTCTGTAGAGGGATCAGATTATGGTTGGAACTGCATCCAGGACTGATCAGAGGGGCCAGCAATCGGGCCGTGAACAGAGTGGAGGGATGACGATCTGGGGTCATGTGGCTGGCCAGGGATCAGGCTGGTCAGCAATCGGGAAGCTGTAAGTGCTGGGCCTCTATGCACGCGCTGATCTCGGCACTGACAAGTCGGCACATGCAGTGTCCTGCTCAGTGTGCTCCAGTGAGAACAGACCAGGCCCCTTAGTTTTTAGTGGCCTCTGCAATGCATAGAATGTGGGAGATTCTTCGCTGAACTCTCACTGAAAGAAACCAGCATGAATTACTTGAGTTTTCAAGCAAATTCGGCACTAAGGATTTTTTGAGGAGAATTCTGGCCAAAACATAGTGAAAATTAAATTTAATATCTAGAAAATATTTAATGCTTAAAATAAATCCAATGAGGAAATTTATAAAATGGAATAGGTTTGGTACGTTCAAGATATAGGCTGAGATTCTCTCAAAAAAAATTCTAAGTGTCGAATTTGTGTAAAAATTTGAGTAAAACAAATCCTTTTTTTAAAAAACAAGATTTTCAAAATGAATCTGCCATACACAGCACTGTAAAGCACTCTAGTGTGAATCGCGATAGAAGTCTTGGGGCAGAGCCTATTCCTGCCCAAGAGGCTGGCAGCATAGCTCTGAGCGGCCCACTGCATATGTGCCAATCTGTCAGAGTGGAGATTGGCTCATGCGAAGTAGCCCCACACTGCCAACTTCCCAATCACTGGCCAGCCCCATTACCCTGCAATGCTGCCTCTCCAACCCCTCCTCCCCCAATGACCGCTGCACCCAACGTCTCTGGGTCAGCCCTGATACCTGGCCCACCTTAGCAATGCTGATTTCTTTGTACTCTCACTTTTGCCTCAATGGCCTGTTCCAATCAGCCCCTTCTGTCCTTCTGTTCTCAATTCTTGCAGAGTGGCAGTGGAACCTTCCACCCACTCTGGTCGCCCAGAGGGGCCCCACCCCTTTGATACTGCCCAATGTGCAGTGGGCAGTGCCAGGGAGCCAAGCTAGAAGTCCCCCTTTACCCTCAATTTCCTGAGGGGTCTCCAAGGCCTCCTATCACTCCAGTTGGCCATTTAGTTCCCAAATAATGGGGAGCTGTTGTAAACCCCGCTGGGTTGAAAAACTCTTGGCCGGGTTGGAGGGGGGGGACTACAGATCTGCAGACTTTCCTCCCAGCCCCACTAATAAGTTTTAAATTGTGACTTTAAATATGGAGATCAGTTGCGTGGCAATTTCCAGCATGAAGCTAACGATGCTGGGTATCCAGTGGTTGGAGACTTGCGGAGGCCATAGCGCCCTGTGGGAAACCTACTAAATAACCTCTGCTGATTCCTGCTGACCCGCTGCTTTAGCTGGAAGCTCTATCATAACCATAATTTGATGTTGTAATGAGAGTTTAATGTCGACAAGAAGTTGACTTAGATGAGACAGTTCATTTATAATAAGGGCTTCAATAGACAAATTTATTTTCTGACTCTGTTGGGAGAATTCATTTTCTGGGCCAGTATTTTTTAAGGGAGGATTAACTGACTTGGGAAGGGGCTTCAATTGGAGAGTTAACCAAAGAGATGCTTTGAAGTACCCCAACTTTTCTTTGATCCAATGCTGGACTAAATTACATTGAGCTCAAATCTATATCAGTGCCGTTACTATTTTATATTGAGACAAAGGACTACAAAATTTGCTCACATAAAAAGTAATTTGAAAAATCTATTTACACCGCAATGGATCGGAAGACTCAAAAAAAAAAAGCAATATGCAAAGATACAGAATGCCATCGGAATCAAAATTTGCCTGCTGTAGCCTCAGTCAGCGATCATGTTGCTTTTAAGGAGACAGTGCTCAAGCCAATTTCTTCAAGGAGCTGATGTTGATTCCTCAGTAATATGGAAGGTTTAGACTCAAGAAGATGTCACTTCTGGATTATAACAATATGGGCCAGGGAAATTCTCTCAAATAACGCTTTCCTGACTTGATGCCTGTAGTAAGTAGATTTGCTAGTTATGAAGTATTGACTTTTCTGCCTGTTTGTTGATTCCCTTACTTGTTGGAGCCGCTTGGTGATGCTTTTCTTGCTTGGGTAGTGACCAAGAGACGTTTTAGAAAATCAAGACGGGTAGATTTCCATTTCTCAGGTGGGAAAATGTGCAATGCCAGGACTGTGAAATAATGTGCTCCATCAACCTCATAAGCATTTTCAACCCATTTCTCTTTCGGCTGTTCCAAGAAACTCTGTAGATTTTTCTCCTCTCTTGACGTTGCCCGGGTCCTGTGAAATAATTAAATAACATCAATGTTGTTAGGATCCTGGACCAGAACCCCAAGGTATTTTCTGAAGCCATACTCGATTCCAACGACCTTTCTGTTTTAGCATATATGTGAAAAAAAGAATGCTTCACTTCAGGAGTAATTCCATTGATAAAATAGGGATTTCTAAAAATCAAAACAAGCTTTATTCATAACATAACTTAAGTCTAACTTTAAGATAATGAAGTAGTTTAACTCAACAGTTGAACAATCTTTAAACATGGAATGAAACAACTCAAGTTCTAATTTATCACTATTTTGTCCATTAATGCCGGGGGGATTAGCAGGGCAAATACACAGAATTATGGGGATAGGGCCTGGGTGGGATTGTTGTCAGTACAGACTTGTTGGGCTGAATGGCTTCCTTCTGCATTGTAGGGATTCTATGAATCTTTTCAGTTCCAAGTAAGCAACAGTCTTCCCATAGATTAACTTCCCATTGTCTAGGTTTGCTAACAGTATTTAAAGTGGGTTACTATTTTAAATGCAGTAGCAAACCTAAGCAATCTTTAAATTAGTGTAGGAAGTGCTAAAGGTGCAGGGAAACTTTGCAGAGAGAAATTTTGCATACAGAGAGCATGTTTCTCTGCTACAAACTAATCTCACCCCATTTCTTGTATCAGATGACTCTGAATACCTAAACTCACATTCCATTTCTTCAATCAAAAGAAACTTTATGGGAAATCTCCATTTATAAACAACAGTCCATGAAGCCTTCTACTAAATAAACAATACATGGCTAAAATTTAATCATTCTGTTTTCCAGCATCTGAGTTATGTTTCCCAAACACACTGACTCCCTTATAGAGAAAAAAGGAACTTTAAAACATTCTACAAAAATATAAAATATATGAATAGCACAGCATCATCACAATGTCCATGCAATTCATAAAGCAGTTACAATTCAATGGAAAATTTATATACTTACGTATTAAGTACATAAAGGACTGTATGCATTATGTATGGGATGAGGTGGATGTTACTTTCTCTGCCTCCTCCACCAGTATCAACACTGAATGATTGCTCCATTGCAAAACGCAGGAAAAGTAACTTAATATCATGAATGTTTAGCTGATAGGTGGGTTCACGTTGGCCTGTGCACTCTTGCAAGTATGTATTGTGTCTAAAATCAGAAATAAGATAATCAAACATTCAATACACCACAAAAGAACTTGACTACCATGCTCAACATCTGAATGCACCTCTGAATTGTACAATATCGAAACGAGCCATTTGGCTTAAGACTGTACACGTTCTTCTTTGTGCATTACCTTGTTTAATCCTGCGATTGGGAGTCGGGAGAGATAAGGAGCTCAAGTAATGTTGGAGGGGGTGAACAATGTCTGTGGGGGCCAGGGGGAGGCATTAATTGGCTCAGGAGGGACATGGCAGGGCAGCTGCATTCTAACAATTTTTTTTGTTGTGCAGTTTGGAGCTGCACAAGGCTCCGATTGGAGCTGCAAGGTTTTGGGGCATGTTAAGCCCTGCCAGGGCTTTCTGCAGTACGACACAGAATTGCTGATATTTCTGCAGGTGGAGTGTGTAAAGGGGCATCTGAGAACGGGTCTAAAAATCAGATCTGAAACACTCCCAGTTTTAAGTCTGCCTGGACTGTTTTCAATGTTTGGCAAAACAGTAATGAGAGGGGATAAATTTAAAATTATAAAAAGAATAGAATGAAGATTAGGAAAATGTCATTAGACAGTCGAATGTGGAATTCTTTGGTTCAAATCCTCTTTATTCTAAGCTGCACATTTCTTTATTTTAATTTTTTCCATAAATGAGACGCCCAAAATGACAAAGTAGTAATTCCAGATCTTTAAAAGTTCAACAAATTCTTTCTTTGCTTTTATATTCTCTGCCTCCAAATAAATGAAGGATTCCAACTGCTTTTTAAAAATAACTAATGTACATCTAATAGCAAACACTATGCCACCATCTTCCATTTCAATACTGATCATGTAATACTTATTTTCTTTGTCTATTTTTATTTATGTAATATATAACTTTACAATTTTCTGCAATGAACTGCATCTGCTGCCTCACTGCCCATCCTGCCAGCCTCACTATGTCCTCCTATGGTTTTTGCAACCTTTAGCAAATTTTCTTACATCCCCGACCCTCAATGTGCAAGATCAGCAAATTTCTAATTTTTTTATTCAGTTCCTGGGTTCTTCACTCCCATGATATAAATTACAGGGAATATTTTAGAATGAACAAGCTCTGTTTACATTTTGTGCTTAAATTAAATCTCTTACCTTGCCAAACACGTAGCAAATGCTGATTCTGGGACATGCGGACCCCACACAGGAAGTAATCCATTACACTTTGTGTTTGCATTTTGTAATGCAGCGCTTTCCCACTCCTCACGACCACGGGCCAACCTAAAAGGAATAACTCACTAAGGTTAGCCAAATCATCAGTAATTACATAAATTTCATCACAAATTATAAACCAATCTCTCTGGGTTAGTACTACCCTTTAGTGGATCATAGTGTGACTTAATTAGAAATCGGGGAATTATATATAGTTAACTCTTGCACCTATTTTATAATCATTCATTATGTTACAGAAATAAAATCTTACAAAAAATAAAACCAATCATTTAATATTGGGATATTCTGATCCAGAGTCTGTAATTTACACAAAGAGTGAAAACTGTATTCAGGACTATGCAAAAAGGTATAATTATCTTGACTTGCCTGTTCTCATAAAGTACACGAGCAATTCTTTTTAAGGTAAACTTAAAAAGAATTTCACCGGAAAACTAAAGATCTCCAATCCAACTCCAAACTACTTCTGAATCATGTCATGGGTGATTTAGTAGGGAGTAAATAAAACCATTCACTATGCTAGTTTGGATAAATCTTTTCATATGAATATTTCTTTCAAAACAAAATCTGCAAAAATAATCTAATGATTATAAAATACAAGTACAGTCCCAAAATATAGTTCGTTTACAAAACAGATGAGTTTTGATACATCAAATGCCTGCCGCAAACCCTGCCCTCTCTCCATTCTCAATTACTTTGGGAAATTGTGCATTGATTACTTTAGATGCAGGAATCCATGATAACTGAAAGGGTGGAATTGTTTATTAGTTTAAGCCACAGTAAACAAGGTGCACTGCCTCAATATCACTCCTCCCCACCCAATTAATACGTATTTGCTATGTTCAAATGATCCAATATTCCAAAACGCAAGAACATAAAATTCTGCTCCCTTATATTTTTAAAATCACAACATTCTTCAAATAAATGTAATGCTACTAAGTTAGTGCAGAAACATTGCTACAGTTTTGAGGGACTTGAAGGCCACTCCAATTAGTCCCTTCAATTAGAATCCTTTCAAATGGTTATCCTTTGCCTTTTTCAGCATTTTTATGGATTCTGGTGATTAGACATTTTATATTCTAAACAACCACTGTGTTAAAGATCTGTCCGAACTTTTTTGTGCCCTCATGGTAGCCTGAAAATTCATGCTCTCAAATTTATGTCCTACAGTTACCATCTCGCTCATTATTTGAAATAGCTTTCCTCAATTTATCAAAAAACCTCTCAATCTCAATGGAAAAAAGGGTAGGGTTACCAATACCTTACTGCAGCAAGGTGACAATCATAGTGGACAATATTGAAATGCGAGACTGTACTGTATCCCTGTTGTTTCCGTGGTTTGTTCTCAAACTCTTCAATAGCAACGCGCTTTGTAAAGGTGTAAATTCCTAACACTTTGGTTGGCTGTAACAGAGGAAATAAGGATCATTTTTTTTGATTGCTAAAAAAGCAAGCATCAATATCATGAAGCTACATGCAACTACATTTCTTCTGAACAAAGTAGGCATACCTGAAATTTATAACCCTCACGACAAATGCAACATGTCAAACCTGGTTCCTCAATAAGCTCTTCCATTTGCTTCAGTAATGTTGTTGTGGTGACCACCTGACCTTTCTCATTGGTCTGTTTAAAAAGAACATGTAAAACATAAATGCAAAGACTTTAAGTTGTCCAAAAGCGAATTCTGTGATAAGATGTAACTACCTTTAACAGCATGTTCTTAATAGCAAGTCCCCTTTTAGATGTCTTTTTTCACAACTGTGGGGTTGCTTTAAAGTCACTGTGCAGCTTTCCCAATTAAAATATGTATTATTAGTTAAACAAATGCTATCATAATTATTAATATTTTTTAACCAAGTAACAACTTTATTTTTGATTTTTTTTGCTACACTGCTTCCAAAGTGGGCACCTTCAATCATTGCCTTTTTTAAAAATAGGAATCCTTCGATACTTCTAATCAAAAAGCCAAATCAAATCAAGGCCAACCATGGTCCCCACACGAGGGGCAAACAAGATCCAAGCTGAGAAGACTCTGTGTCCTATTTTGGGTTTGATCAAATGAGATCCAAGCTGAGGCGCTGTACCCTCTAATGAGCTTGATCTAATGCTTCATCTTAGCCAAGAGACCTGGACCATTTAAAAATGTCAGATAAAGCCTTGGTTTTACCTCATTGGTTACCCTGATTCTTTACTCTACCCTAGCTTAGGAAAACCAGGTTCACAGGTATCAGCACACCCCAGTGCAATGAGCTAGCCTCGTCTCTAGCCTGATCATGGTTTCACTCTTCCGTATAATTGCTGTAGAGTTAACATTGCACCACTGTTACGTTCGGTTTTCCGACAGAAGTAACCCATTTCACAATCATCATCTCTTATTCTTAAGATGAGAGTGGTTAAGCAGACACTGCTCTCACCATCTGCAAGGTTTGATATGACTCTGAAGTTGCTAAAATGTATTTATTAGTGTCACAAATACGTTTATATTAACATTGCAATGAAGTTACTGTAAATTATGTTGTCAGTACAGCCATATAAGAGCTGTGGGCTGTAACACTAACACGTGAATCCAATAACTATTATGTCAGTATCAGCAACACATGCACAAATACAGATGACTGCGCTTTGGCAAAAGATCAAGTTGAGAGTTAAAATGAATACCTGTATTTTGAGAACATAGTTATATACTGGAATATATGTAAAGTCTGATTTGTTTGGTTGATATTATTTTATGGCTCACCTAATAATATCCCAATTTAAAATTATACAAGTGGCAAAAGAGAAAGCTCACGGCATGCCCGAGACATTCTACTCACAAAACACAAACAGCTCAAACTGTAATGATCCATGCCATTTTTGTAACAATCTTTCATAGCCAAATAAACATTTTAGAAAAGTTAGTTGACTTAAAAATGCACACACATCTGGCAGGATAACTCTAAGGATGCTAAAAGAAATGAGGGAAGGCAAAGTGGAGAGCTCTGGAAATGAGACAGTGTGTGTCAGAGGACTGTAAAGTGAACTCTATAATATGCATTTACCCAATTTAGTGCACGCAACTTAATTTATGTATGGTAAAGGAAATTTGGATTCTTAAACTATGATGACATTACAATATTTCTAAATAATGAGAAAGTGATTAAAAGCAACCAACATGGATTTCAGAAAGGAGGTTTGCTTGGAAAACCTGAACGAATTTTGTGAATAGATGTTAGATGGAGTAATTCAATAGGTGTGATGTTCAGGATTTTCAAAAAGCTGTTGATAAGGCACAGGCAACCAGGGAAGATCAATAAGCATGCAATTGTGAAGCAGCTCTTATGACCTCAAGGTATCCCAAAGCACTTCAATTTAGTGTTCCAAATATTCAGGAGTGGACCACTTTTGTCTACTGCGCATGTCAACGTGCTACCCCGACTTTGCAGAAAATATTAGTAGCATAATAAATAATTCTAAAGGCCAAAGAAAACGGCAAGTTTGACAAGTTGGTGGAATAAATCTTAATATGGGCAAAACAGTATGATATAAATGGCCAATTAAACAATTTGAGTGACAGTGGCTTGCAATAAATACTGGCCAGCACCCCAAGGAGAAGCGCCCCAAAATTCTGCAAATAGTGTTCTTTACGTCTAAAAGCTTGGACAGAATCTTATTTTAGCATCTCAAATGAAAATGCAATGAACTGTCAGCCTGGATTGTGTGTTCAAATTCTATAATGAGTCTTTGAACCTACATTCTATTGATCCAGAAATGCGAGTGCTGTTATTGAGCCAAAACTGATATTGAGAAAACTATTGCAGAAGGTTGCATATAAATATGGAGTTAGAAGGGTAGCAAGATGTATTAAAAACTGCTAATGGAGGAATTAGAGTAGATGTTAAGGATACAATTGGATACAAAATTGGCTTAATGATAGAAGACAAATTGTGATTATAGAGGGATTTTTCAAACTGGAAGTCAGTGACCAGCAGTGTGCCTCAGGGATCGGTGCTGGGTCCACTCTTATTTGTCATTTATATTAATAATTTGGTTGAAAATTTAGAAGGCTTGGTTAGTACATTGTAGATGACACTATGTCATACTCTGTGTAGAGTATAGGGCTAATGGTAGGACTCTCAATAGTGTTGATGAACAGAGGGATCTTGGTGTATATGTTAATAGATCCCTGAAAGTTGGCAATCAAGTCGATAAGGTTGTTAAGAAGGCATATGGAGTCTTAGCTTTTATTGGTAGGGGATTGAATTTCGGAGCCGCAACGTCATGTTGCAACTGT
Organism: Sphyrna mokarran; assembly: GCA_024679065.1. Lineage (NCBI taxonomy): Eukaryota > Metazoa > Chordata > Chondrichthyes > Carcharhiniformes > Carcharhinidae > Sphyrna > Sphyrna mokarran. Next base: position 19,810,096 of record JAGIQG010000028.1, on the reverse strand, counting down.
ACAAAACTCTAGTGCGGCCGCACTTGGAGTATTGTGTGCAGTTCTGGTCCCCGCATTATAAGAAAGATGTGGAGGCATTGGAGAGGTACAGAGGAGGTTTACCAGGATGTTGCCTGGTATGGAGGACAGGTCTTATGAGGAGAGGCTGAGGGATTGAAAATGGGTAGTAGTGCTTCAAAATATTCAGGTCTAGGGCCACATTTGATTACTGTGGACAGCAATGTGGTATTTCATGCTTGCAGAAAGTATTAAAACAGGAAACACAATAAATAATTCCAAAGACTAAAGAAAATGACAAGAATTTTGCCAAGTTGGTGGAATAGGAAAAAAGTGGCAGATGGAGTTAAATGCCAATAAGTGGGGTTGCATATGCAATTTTGGGAGCCCATGAACTAGAATGAAGAAGTCATGAGAGTACAATGCAATTCACTCAGATACTGCGTACTATGGGGACTCACATTAGTGATTGCAGCAGAGATGATGTCAGAGTTTAAGAACAGGTTGGAAATAAGGGAAGTAAAGGGTTGGCAAAAAGAATTAGAATAGCATTATATTGAAATTACAACATGGACATAGACTATTTAGTGTTGGCGCAAGTTTTGGTCTTAACGTACATGCATAGCCTAGTATCACACACTTTATTAAGCAAGTTTCAATATCTACCGTCATTCCAAGGGTGCCCAGTGCTTTCTGCCGCATGGCCATTGCCATCCGCTTCTTTTCTGCTCGTGTCTCCTTTCGTGCTGCTTCAATTTTCCTGTTGACTTCTGGGTGTTCCCGCAACGCTTCCAGTAGATTTTCTGCAAGAGTCCCAATGCCTTCATCACTGGAAACCTGCTCGAGTTTATGCAAGTTTGTGATGGAGTCTGTTCCAATTAACATCTGATAATACAATGTGAGAGAGACAAATTAGTCCAAGATGCCACTGGCATTATAAGTCTGGACTCCAGTGTTTATACTAATTGCCTCAGATGCACTTTACTTCCCTGACTTCTATTCACAATGTACTCTCTTTCAGCTGACCCTTCATCCACTTCTTGATTTCTGAGCAATACTGTAATGTCTAGTGTAATGTTCATTCCTGAGACTTTTTAAAAACTTAAATGCAGCCTATACTGTTAGTATAACAGAATATTATCTCTGTTAACACTATCCCCTGTTAGTATTATCAAAATCACGTAGTAATGAAATCTCAAATGCTAGTGGTCAGTGTCTTTCTGATGAATATCTTCCAGAAGGAGCCATTTATTCTTAGTTAACAATTATTGGTACATCTGCATATTCAATCCAATCTGCATTTTCATTTGTTGTTATAATATTGAAAACACTTTTACAGCTGAATTTTGCTTTATACAAATGTTAATTTTGAACTTACCTTTTCTCTGAATTTTTTAAAAACATGTTGACTTTGTTGAAAATACAAAAAGTTTTGCGCATCAAAATATTGTTGATAAACTTCAAAACCAAAGTAAAATTAATTGGAGATAAAAACAAATGTGAAAAAATTAGATTCAATATTCTCCAACTGCTCAGCTGCTGGTAAGCTTGAGCTGGAAAGAGGTCATGGCCTAGACTTGAGCTGCCATTGCAGCAGAGGCCAGTTATAGAGGTTTACAGTATGGAAATAAGCCCTTCAGCCCAACTTGTCCATGCCGCCCAGTTTTTACTATTAAGGTCGTCCCAATTGCCCACGTTTGGCCCGTATCCCTCTATATCAATCTAACCCATATAACTGCCTAAATGCTAAAATTGTAACTGCCTCTCCTATTACCTCTGGCAGCTCGTTCCAGACACTCACCATCTTGTGTGTGAAAAAAATTGCCTCTTTGGATGTTTTATATCTTTTCCCTCTTACTTTAAACCTATGCCCTCTAGTTTGAGACTTCTCTACCTTTGGAAAAAAATGTTGACTACCATATCTATGCCCTTAATTACTTTATAGACCTCTATAAAATCACCCCTAAGCCTACTAAGGGAATAAAGTCCCAGTCTAGCCAATCTTCCTTATAATTCAAGCCAAGTAGTGTCCTAGTAAATCATTTCTGCACTCTTTTTAGTTTAATAATATCATTTTTATAATAGGGTGACCAGAATTGTTCCCAATATTCTAAATGTGGCCTTATCAATGTCTTGCATAATTTCAATAAGACGTCCCAACTCCTGTATTCAATGTTCTGGTCAATGAAACCAAGCATGCCAAATATTTCTTCACCCCACCCTCTCCGCCTGTGACTCCACTTTCAAGGAGCTATGAACTTGTCTCTTAGATTTTTTTTGTCCTATAACTCACCTCAATGCCCTACCATTAACTGAATAAGTCCTGCCCTGATTTGGTCTACCAAAATGCATCATCTTGCATTTATCTAAATTAAACTCCATCTGCCATTCATCAGTCCATTAGCCCCAACTGATCAAGACCCCACTGCAATCCTAAATGACCTTCTTCACTGTCTATTATGCCACCATAGTGTCATAGAACACAGAACATAACAGCGCAGAACAGGCCCTTCGGCCTTCGATGTTGCACCGACCAATTAGGAAAAAGCAATGACCCTCTAACCTAAACCATTCCCTTTTCGTCCATAAACTTATTTACTAACCTCTTAAACGCCACCAAACTTGGCGCATCTACAACTGCAGCAGGCAGGGCATTCCATACCCTTACCACCCTCTGGGTAAAGAACCTACCTCTGACATCCGTCCTATAACTACCACCCTTAATTTAAAGCTATGTCCCCTCGTGCTAGCTTTCTCCATCCTAGGAAAAAGGCTATCACTGTCCACCCTATCTAAACCTCTAATCATCTTATATGTTCAATAAGGTCTCCTCTTAGCCGCCTTCTTTCTAACGAAAACAACCTCAAATCCTCAGCCTCTCTTCATAAGACCTGCCTTCCATACCAGGCAACATCCTGGTAAACCTCCTCTGTACCCTCTCCAATGCCTCCACATCTTTCTTATAATGCGGGGACCGGAACTGTACACAATACTCCAAGTGCGGCCGCACTAGAGTTTTGTACAGCTGCAACATGACGTTGCGGCTCCGAAATTCAATCCCCTACCAATAAAAGCTAAGACTCCATATGCCTTCTTAACAACCTTATCGACTTGATTGCCAACTTTCAGGGATCTATTAACATATACACCAAGATCCCTCTGTTCATCAACACTATTGAGAGTCCTACCATTAGCCCTATACTCTACACAGAGTATGACATAGTGTCATCTACAATGTACTAACCAAGCCTTCTAAATTTTCAACCAAATTATTAATATAAATGACAAATAAGAGTGGACCCAGCACCGATCCCTGAGGCACACTGCTGGTCACTGACTTCCAGTTTGAAAAATCCCTCTATAATCACAATTTGTCTTCTATCATTAAGCCAATTTTGTATCCAATTGGTTACCTCAACCTGGATCCCTTGAGCTTTAACTTTATGCAATAACCTACCATGCGACACCTTGTCAAAGGCCTAGCTGACGTCCATATACACGTCGTCGACTGCACTGCCCTCATCTACCCTCTTAATTATCCCTTCAAAAAACTCAGTCAAATTCATGAGATATGATTTTCCACTCACAAAACTATGCTGGCTGTTCCTAATTAGTCCTTGCCCCTCAATATCTGCAGATTCTGTCTCTTAGTATACCTTCCAGCAATTTACCCACTACAGATGTTAGGCTTATCAGCCTGTAGTTTGCAGACTTTTCCCTGCAGCCTCTCAAACAAAAACACATTTGCTATCCTCCAGTCGCAGTTGTTGATGATTCAAATATCTCTGCCAGGGACCTGCAATTTCTTCCCTACTCTCCCACAATGTCCTGGTCCCAGGGATTTATCTACCTTGTTGCACTTCAAGATTTCCAGCATCTCCTTTTCTGTGATATATTCACTCCTCAAGATCACTGTTAACTTACCCAAGTTCTCCAATATCCCTGCCTTTCTCAACAATAAATGCTGATGAGAAATATTTATTTAGGATTTCATGCACCTCTTGTGGCTCTGCACATAGATGACCTTGCTGATCCTTAAGAGGCCCTATTTTCTCCCTCAGTCCTCTTTTGCCCTTTATGTATTTGTAGAAGCTCTCTGGATTCTACTTTGCCTTATCTTCAACCTCATGTCCCCACCTGATTTCTCTCTTAACTGTACTCCAACATCCTCCATACTCTTCAAGGGATCCACTTGATCCCAGCTGCCAATGCATGTTAGATGCCTTCTCCTCCATTTTGACCAGGGCCTCAATATTAACTCTCTGTGCTGTTCTCAATCTTCTCTTCTGTTTCCATATTGCAATGGGTCCCACCTCCCTGCCAAACTAGTTCAAACCCTCTTGAGCGGCTCTAGCAAATCTCCCCACCAGGGTATTAGTCCCCTCCAGTTCAGGTGTAATCGTCCTTCTTGAACAGGTCATGCCTGCCCCAGAAGAGATTCCAAAGGCCCCCTGCACCAGCTCTCAAGCCTTGCACTCAACTGTCTAATCTTCCTATTTTTGCTAGCAAGTGGCATCAGCAGTAGTCCAGAATTACTATCCTCAGCATCTTGCATTTTAGCCTTCTGCCTAACTGTCTATATTCACACTTGAGGACCTCATCCCTTTTCCAGCTATGCCACTGATACTAATGTGCACAATGACCCCTGGCTGCTCACCCTTCCCCTTAAGAATGTCCTGCAACTGCTCAGAGACATCCTTGACCCTGGCACCAAGGAGGCAACATGGCATCTTGGAGTCTCACTGCCTGTCGATGCCTCTAACTATTACACCCCTATTACTACTACTCAGTTGCTCTTTGCCCAACTCTGCTCTACAGCAGAACCAGGTGAGGTGCCACAGGCCTAGTTATTGCTAGTATTTTCCAATGCCACTAGGTCACATTTCCTACACGTTATTCTATTTTCATTTTGCTAATCCTTTGATAACGTGCTTGGGAACTTATGAAATTTGTGACAACAGATAAGCATATCCCTTGGAGGACACGTTCTCCACAAAATAGCTACCTGCTCTGATTTCCAATATTGAAGTGTAGCAACCTAGGAGAACAGGAAATGTACAAGAGCCAGGGAAGATGTTGATAAATGGAAGAGATGAAAACGAGAGAGATAAAAACTTACTTGTGTAGGAGGGTGCTGCATTGCCAGTCCCCGTAGTAGGCGGAGAATAAAAGGAAGAGCTGGCTTTGATAAGAACTTCTTCCACACATCTGCATCAAGACTATAAGCAGATAACAATGTAAATGTTAAAACTAGAGTTTCAGTTTCTTAGCCAGTTTTCAGTAACAGAGTGTCTTTCCAAATATTACATATTTCTATGACCGTTACTCTTGCCTTTCTTCCTCGTGTATACAAAGCCTCACAGGAACCCTTCCATTAACATGTCTTTGACCCGACAATTTCCCATGAAATATCGCATGACACATCTAAAAACTAAACAATTTTAACTACTTAGTACTAGTGAAATGAATCTCACTTCTTGGCACTTGGAATATGTTTCCGGATATATTCTAAAGCATTCTGGGTTATTCCTTTCTGCAGGATAAGTTCCTTCAATTGATGTCCGTTGCTGTTGTTTTTGATTCCTGCAGCAATTTTACAGAAACAATCCAGGAAAACTTTGTCATCTGTGTTATGTTCTTCATCATATCTAAGAACAGCACAATAAAGAGATAGAAAGAATGAGAAAGACCGTGAATATAATAATCACAGTGAAAACTGGAAAGTGAGGGGAAGCAAGGCTGAGCAGGATGCTCTAGCCTTCAGAATAACTTTAAAATCTGTTTGTTTAAATATTTAAGTATAAACAGCGTCTTCTTATTCACATCACTTCAAATCAAAAGTGAAGATGCATCATGAAGTTGCATTGATTCAGGCAAATTAAATGCTCCTCCACCACTTTTCTGAATTACTTAGCTCTGCAAAAGTACTGGGTCAAAGTAGTTGGCTCCAAGATGTTCATACGTGTGAATTACCAATCACAGGCAATAACTGTTTCTTACTTGTCAAAATTACAATAGGGCTTGAATCGATCAACAAGAATCTGCATTTTCTCCAATTCTCCGAAGGACAGGTATGGGATAATACGCAGCAAACCCTGGAGAACACTGGGATTGGAACGGACAAATGTCGAATTAATCTGGTCCAACAGCATCACCAGTTGATCTTTGTCTCCTGTCAGCAGTAGGTTACCCTAGTGGCAAGAGATAAATTTAGGTACAGACTTTTATTACACGCAAGAGAATTTTATACCTAGAGAGAGAGAGAGAGAGAATATAATGGTCAACTTTTTGGGTTAATTAAAGCATAGAAACATCTCTATGTCTTGTAAATTGTGTTCTTAAATAGCCAGAATGATTTCAATTCATGAACTTTGAGCTCAGATAGTTGGTGAATTCTATACTGGCTTTGTCCTTTTTCTCACTGTGTCACAGGGGTCCATCCTTGGTCCTTTCTTATTCATTGACTGTATCCTTTTCCGTATCAATACCAGAATCCAAGCATAATGTTCCACATAAATGGCGATGCCACCATGGCCATGTTTTAACCATTTTATCTCTTGGCTCTGTTCTTCACAGCAATTACTCAATTGAACAGCTGCCAGCCAATATTAAGGACTGAATGCATCAAATTTTTTTCTAACTTAATATAGGCAAAAACTGAAGCCATGCCTTTTGGCTTCCATTCATTCCTATGTGCTTCTACCCTTATTGCTATCAACCTCCCTAACCAACTTTGTGCAAAGTCTTTTGGTAGAAAACCTATGCTAAGTTTTCTACAATTGCAGACTCAGCAAGATCGTCCATTTCCACCTTGAGAACATCCTCGCTGTCAGAGAAGTTAACAATGCGTTCATCACTTGGGGCCACAATTTCTCCTATGTCCACATTGTCAGCCGTCCTGTCTCAACCCTTCATTAATTGCTGTTCATTCAGTTAACATTTTCTATTTTTTGTTCGCTCAATGTCCATTATTTCCATTACCAGTGAATCCAATGGCTTTCTGTATCACCCCAAAAAGTTTCACTTCTATGTATATTTCCATGTCCTCACCCCAACTTTTTCATCCTACATTTCCATTCACACTCTTAAGCTTTTTTATTTCTTGCTTCGTCATCTTTACTCAATCAATTCTGTTTTTTTCAACTGTCATTATTGTGGCCTCCCACTATTCCCGATTACCTCCTCTCTTAAATACATTAAAGAGTGTATTAAAGACCTTTCTCATCTGCCAATCTCAACTGAAATTGTGATTGGAAGAGCACTTAAAAAAAGATCTGATTTCCCTCATTCTTTTATGTTTTATTTTGCCTTTCATTCCCTACAGAAGCCACACAGATGGCTCAATGGGTAAGTGCACTAAGGGTTCTGCTTCCGAGTCATTTGGAAAACATTACTGAGTCCGTTATAAAGAATGTAATAGCAGATCATTTGAAATGCATAATATAATCAAGCGAAGTCAGCATGGCTTCATGAAGGGGAAATCATACCCAACAAATTTATTAGAAATTTTTGAGATAGTAACGAGCGAGATAGATAAAGTGGAACCAGTAGACATAATGTGCTATGATTTCCTAAAAGCGTATGATAAAGTATTACAAAAAAGATTACCTCAAAGGTAAGAGCCCCATGGCATTTCAGGAAGGCAAACTGTAACTAGTGAGGTGCCACAGGGATCTGTGCTGGGGCCACAATTAATTAGAATATATATATATATAAATGCCTTGGATGAGGGAAGTGAATGTACTATTGCCAAGTTTACGGGTGACACAAAAATAAGTGAGAAGGCAAGTGGCGAGGATGACACAAATAAGTCTGCAGAGGGATATAGTCTATTTGTGACCTAATAAATAAATCGGGTTGGGAAATCACGTTGTAGCTGCATAAAACCTTGGTTAGGCCACATTTGGAGTATTGTGTGCAGTTCTGGTTGCCACACTACCAGAAGGACATGGAAGCTTTGGAGAAAGTGCAAAGAAGGTTCACCAGGATGTTGCTTGGTCTTGAAGATGTTGACTATGAGTAGAGATTGAATAAACTAGGATTGTTTTCACTGGAAAGATAAGAGATGAGGGGAGACTTGATAGAAGTGTACAAAATTAAGGGAGGTATAGACAGGGTGGATCATCAGAGATTTTTCCCCAGGTGTAAGTGTTAGTTACAAGGGTACACAAGTTCAAGGTGAGTGGGGGGAAGTTTAAGGGAGATGTGCAGGGATATATAGAGACCAGTGGGTGCCTGGAACGTACTGCCAGAGAAGGTGGTGGAAGCAAGTACATTAGCAACATTGAAGAGGCATCTGGATGGGTACACGAATAGAGGGGGAATAAAGGGGTATGGGCCCAGTAAAGAAGACTGTTTCTTTTTAGTTTAGTTAGACTTTCATGATGGGCATGGGCTTGGAGGGCCTGTTCCTGTGCTGTACTTTTCTTTATTCCACCTGATTTCTCCTCATATGACAATCCTGCCACCCCACAGTCAGTTTGGGATAAATTCTTCTTCAAGTCACAAAACGTTCTTGGAGTTGCATCCCTGCAGTTCCATCCTGTTTCAAAATCACTTGGTCAAAATCCCAGAATTTCCTACTCCTAATCTCACTATGGAAGCACTTACATTATACACACCACAGTGATTCAAGAAGGTGATTCACCTCCCAGCTTTGACAGTAATACTTAGCTGAAGAATGAATGGCAAATGAATAAGCCTTGCCAGTGAATGTCAGTATTTAGAGTTTTTTCTACGAGAGGGAGGGGATGGGATTACAACTAAATCAGACTCAATCAGTGCCTACACTTGAACTTTCAGCATGACCCACTTTGAGAAGATCTGGCCCCTTGTTTTTACTGAGGACACTAAGATGAATTGCAGTGTAATTATTAATGCCTGAATTGAACTCAACTTGTCTGTTATTGGGTTGCTCAAATAGGCGCAACCATTTTTCTTAATGTTTTATTTTCTTTGGACTCCTTGGAGTCGCATTCCATACGATATTTTAGCTCCACTCTCTATATTCAAACTGCGACAGAATCTTCAGTTGTGAAGAATTTGATTAAGTTACTCACTCTGTCTTCAGTCAGTGGTTCTGCATTTGCTTCATCTAGAATTATTTCCATGATGCTCAATACTTGCTCAGCAATTGTTGCACCACCACTGTCTTTACTCTCCTGTTCCGCAAGCAATGCCTAGAATGCAAAAAAAATGCCTTATTAAACACAACCAATAAACAAAAAAAATGAAGAAAATAATTTTGTCAGCAACAGGCAATTTTTTTTTCAAGTTGGTCACATTATGCAAAATATAAGTTTTCAACTTGGGGTTAGAGAATTCCAGGAGATTATCAGACTTATCTCTGTCAGGGCTGATGGAGTCATCTGGAGAATCTTGCTCTCTAGCTTGTCTCTGCATTTGCCAACTTTTTCTGATATTTCAATTAACCCAAGTGAATACACTATACTTCCTTCAACAATGCAACTTATTATTTTTTAGAAGTTAACCCTCTTTCATAAGTTTTGAGTAAAAGGACCCAGGAAATCCATCATTATTAAGAGTCTCCCACACAGAAACATTTTGCTTTGCATAGACAAGACACGAGACTGAGGCGGAACATCTGCTCAAGTGTTCCACTTGGGGGAATTTTTGATGAATGTAAATAAATTTAAAATAGGGATGATTCTCCTGTCCCCCACACTAATTTTGGAATTTTTTAGTGTGGTGGCTGTGAGAATCGGTGTTGGCCAATCTGTGGAATTTCTGCAAGAGTTTGCACTGTGATTGTGCCTTCCAGGCCCAGATTTTTGATGGTATTTGCGCAGCACCAGAAATCAGCTAGGAGGCAGGCTGATATGGAAATTTTATCTTAAATACAATTTAAATGTATTCACCAGAACTGACTGAATTCACCAGGCCCACTAGCATCTCCTCCCCCCCCGCCCAGTACAATTTTCAACAGGCAGCGTTCAGACTAAATCCCCACTTTTGAGAAACTAGCTGGAGTGAAGGGGGGGCAATTGGGCCCCCCCAGGGGATAGGTGGCACAGTGTCCCATGGGTATGGGCACACTGGCAGTGCCAGCCTGTGCCCCCAACATTGCCCAAGGGGCACCTTGGCAGTGCCCATCAGGCATAAGGCAGCACCATCAGGGCAGAGGCCAGTTGGGGACAGGGTCTAGGAGATAATTTATGGGGTCTCGCTGCCCCTCTGCATGGGAATCAGTTGTGGTTGGAAGTAGGCCAGCTATCAGGACACTTCTGGATAGTGGGGGAGACAGAGGAAGTGGGAGTAGGGAGGTTGATTGAGGCTAGCCTGGGAATGCTCTTGGGGACCATGACTGGGCTGTAAGGGTGTCAGGAGGGGCAGCACTTCAAGGGTCCTAGGCTGGCCAGCAAACTGCAGGCTGATAGGGGCCTGGAAGTGTCAGCCTCTGGCATGAATAGGCTCTGTCCTCCGAGCTTCTAATTATATTCACGATTGTGACCTCTAAATTGCACAGAGTGTGGGAGACTTGAGTTTGAAGTTACACTGAAAGAACAATTATGATTTACATCAGTTTTCCTGTGATTTCAGTACTTAAAATCTTTTTGGGAGAATTACGCCAATATTTCCATTTGAGATCTGAGACTCACCAGGTTGAGGGTTCCCAGCATTACATTCAGCGGGTTCATCTCTGGTTTAATCAACTGTTGTCGATTCACCTTCACCTTTACACAATAACTGAACAGCTTCAGTAGCACCTGAGAGAAAGAGAAAAACTTTGTGACACTTAACTATTGTGAAACATGTTATTCAGCACTGACCCAATGAGTTTAAAGTCTCAGTTCAAATGATCAACAAATACTCCAGAATACCTCATACAGCCTTTCCCAAATGAAGTCTTCTGAATAATTCTGTGTTTGGATCCGTTCTGAAGAAGTTGCATTCTAAGAAACTATTCATTTAACGATGATTTACCATGCACACGGCTTCCTGCAGATATGCAATATGCAAATCCTGGCCAGCTATCAGACAATCAGCTGATCCAAATAATGAAAAAAATTAAAACCGTAAACCAGCATCAAAACCTGCACGACAACTGAGTGGGAGTTTCAATATGTGGAGAACATGGTATTTAAATAAACACTTTGCAAGATAGACTATCTCCCTTATTCGGCACTTTCCACAATGTAGCAAAGTAACAGTACAAAAAGAACAGAGAGAAGTTGTTGAAGGAGCAGAAATGCTAGCCCCAAAGGACATATGCCAAGAACATTACTAATAGCTGCCAAACCTAGTCCATGCTTAGTTAATAGATGAGAGTTACTCCACATAGGAGATTTACAGATCCTATTGACTGAGACTTGACTTACTGATATGCAGAAATAGATATGTGCAGGAGTAGGTAGAATGACTTCTGACTGCAACATTGGATTTATTCACCAGAAGATAATAGCACTGCTGATAGTATAATTGGACCAGCCAAATAAATACTGTAGCTACACAAGCGATGAAGAGGCTGGATACTTTGATCAATGGTTTACATCTCATCCTCTCAGACTCTCCACACTCTATAGGGCTCAAGTCAGAAGTGTGACAGGATACTTTCCACACATCTGGTAAGGTGCGACCACAATACTCCATAAGTACAACACTTTTGGGGACACAGCTAGCTACTTGATTGGGACCTCTGCTTCTGAATCCATCATTAACAGTGCAGCGAGGCTGTAGTATTAATCATCTGTAGGATACTCTGCATCAACTCACCAAAATTCTTTTAACAGCCCTACATCGCTATCAAGGACAAAAGCAGCAATATCATGGAATTATCATTATCTCCAAATTCCTTAAATCACACAATATCCAGACCATCAAACCATCATAGGTAAAATATTTTGGCGCACTGAAGTGTGAAATTAAATATAATTGAGCAACTAAAATTCACAGCTAATTTTACAAAAGGAAATTCCAGTTTGCCAATGATAAAAACTGTCACAGAAAGAATAGATCTTGCATTAATGATGGAAGGTCAGTTCAGGTCCCAGTTAGGGACAAACAGTGATCTTGGAGGACTAATGCATTAAATGTTTGGCATGAAGCATACTGATTGAATTAAGTGCTGTTCTCCCAGCTACGACTATCAAAAGCAATCCAATATTTTGAATGGAGATAGGCTGCAATCTAATGCCAACCGTGAAATACAGAAAAATATATACTGAACAACATGACTTAGAAGAAAGCTGTTGGACATATATTTTTCATTTGGTATTGACTTCCCACCTAGCCCATCAGATTGTTGGGTTGAAGAGGAAGATTCAACATCTTGTGAGGTGAGAGCCTCACAGGATGGTTTTTTTGGTTTGAGTGGTTAGGCAAAACTGCTGCTCAAGACCAGGATGCAATCACTCAATAGTGCTGTTGTATAGGAACGTATCATATATTGCAGCTGGGGCAGATGCTTCCTTGAAAAGACCTGGCCATACGAGTGGATTCCTTAGAGTGTTCTAAACCTTGCCTTGTGCTATTTGAAAGCAGATCTTGCTTGTCCAAAAAGTTCTCATCATCAAAGCATAATTGTTATAGCTGTTATATGGTAATGACAGTGTTGGATTGGAGTGGGCACAGTAAGGAGTCTCAGAATACCAGGTTAAAGTCCAATGCACCTAATGAAGGAGCAGTGCTCCGAAAGCTTGTGCTACCAAATAAACCTTTTGGACTTTAACCTGGTGTTGTTATAGCTGTTGCCATAGTTTCTGTGAAATTAATATTCAATTCCAGCAGCTCATCAATTTGCAACAATTCTAAGAATTCGCTGCTGCAATAGATGTCAAATATTGTTTATAACACATATATCCTGCTTAAAGCAAATGTGATGCAAATGAATGCTGTGCTTGGGTAACAAGACCAAGTGATTATAGTCATGAGCAATGGTAAACTGCTAGCTAGCAAAACACTTAAAGTTCCAGGCAGAGCTGATTATTGATGGTATAACAAAATACCGGTAACTATTTCGATAACAATGGGAAAGAGTATCTTGGTATTTTTCTGCTTTCATACTCTGAAAATGGAAAGGAGGATTAATCAATGACAGATTGATGTCAGAGATGTTTCAAAAAATCTAAAACTAGGCACTGTAAATATCAACTACTAAGAACTATGGGAACAATAGCAACTCCTGCAACAAAATTCAAGGGCTACTGTGAAGATAATACTGGGGTCCATGACATTAATCCTGGATAGTTGAGGCATCCAGAAAATTATTTATTTTTACATATGGTATTGGAGTAATATGCCACATGCAGTCTTGCCTAGAGTCACTGACACCAAAAATTAGGTGAAAGTGCCTGACACACAATTCCTCTGATGTAATTGCCTAACATATCTACCCTTCACCATCTTTCAGGATTCAGAAATGGATCATCTTCTTCTCAACATTCTGCTAAGTCTCTTCCACACTGACTCACTTTTATAGAGATGCAACATCTGGCCTTTCATTTTCTACCTTCCCATTGTCCAGGGTTCATATACTCCTTTCAAATGAAACTATTTTACTTCTTTTTTAAAATTTAATTATGTTTTTGCCTTTTCACAGAACAGTCTCCTCTAAACTGGGAAAAGCGAATACAGATTGAATGATTGCTTTGCTGAAGATATCCATTTAGTCAGATTCTTCCCACTCTGAAATTCAGCTTCACTGGGACAATACAGGAGATAATGTAAGCTCAATGCCTTATCTTTTGATTATATAATTTGCAACCTCCTAGCTAAAGTTAATAACTTCACAGTTAATAACTGGTGTTCCTCAGGAATCAGTGCTGGGACCTTTGCTGTTTGTAACATATGTAACTGATTTGATTAGTAAGTTTACAGATGACACAAAGGTTGGTGGATTTGTGGATAGCAATAGGACCATCAGAGGATACAGCAGGATATAGATCAGTTGGAGACTTGGGCAGAGAAATGGCAGACGAAGTATAATCCAGACAAATGTGACGTAATGCATTTTGGAAGCTCTAATACAGATAGGAAATATATAATAAATGGCAGAACCCTTAAAAGAATTGGCAAAGGGATCTGGGTGTACAGGTACACAGGTCACTAAAAGTGGTAATGCAGATGGAGAAGGTAGTCAAGGAGGCATACGGCATGCTTGCTTTCATAGGCCTGGGCATTGAGTTTAAAAATTAGCAAGTCCTATTGCAGCTTTACAGAACCTTGGTTTAGGCCGTACTTGGAATATAATGTTCAATTCTGGTCACACTACCAGAATGATATAGAAGCTTTGGAGAGATACAGAAAACATTAACCAGAATGTTGCCTGGTAATGGAGGGCATTAGCTGTGAAGAGAGGTTGGAGAAACTTGGTTTGTTCTCACTGAATGACGGAGGTTGAGGGGTGACTTGATAGACGTCTACAAGATTATAAGAGGCACGGACAGAATGGATAGTCAGAAGCTTTTTCACAGGATGGAAGAGTCAGTTACAAGGAGGCACAGGTTTAAGGTGCAAGGGGAAAGGTTTAAAGATGTACGAGGTAGGATGCCTGGAACTTGTTGCCGGGGGAGGTAGTGGAAGTGGATAAGGTAGTGACTTTTAAGGAGCGCCTTGATAAATATATGAATAGGATGGGAATAGAGAGGTATAATCCCCAGAAGAGTAGAGGGTTTTAGTTCAGTTGGGCAGCATGGTTGGTGCAGGCTTGGAGAGCTCAAGAACCTATTCCTGTGCTGTAATTTTCTTTGTTCAGATAATAATCCATTTGCTGGGACAACAGATTGGGGCAACACAGTAGCACAGAGATTAGCACTGCTGCCTCCCAGGGCCAGGGACCCTGGTTCAGTGTTGGCCTTAGGTATCTGTGTGGTGTTTGCATATTCTCCCCTGTGTGAACGGGTTTCCTCCAGGTGCTCCAGTTTCCTCCCACAATCCAAAGATGTGCAGGTTAGTTGGATTTGCAGAGTAAATATATGGGGTTATGGGGAAGTCAGTGCAGGCTCAATGGGCCAAATGGCCTCCTTCTGCACTACAGGGATTCTATATTTCAATGAACAGGTATTAGTAACAGACATACTTTAACTTTTTAACCTCTCAGGACCTATGTTTTGTTTCTCTATGTGCCTTTTCTTGTGCTGTTTAAAAGCAGATCTTGATCATCTAAAATGCTCCTCTTGTCAAAGCATAATTGTAACAACTATTGCCATAGTTTCTTTCCCATTGTTATTGAAATAGTTAGATGCACTTTGTGATGCTGTCACAAATCAGATTTTCAAAGAGTACTAAATATTTTGGAGCCAGCCATTTACACTTGCTCATGGCAATGATTACTGTATTGTCTCATCACTCCAGCACAACATTTGTGCGGATTAGGCAGGATCTGTACCTAACGTCAGACATCCTTATTGCAGAAGCAAATTCTTAAAATTGATGCAAATTACGTTTCTTAGAATTGGTTCCATGAATTTGTCCACCGAGCCCCAACATTTATATAATACATCTGTAAACAAGGGGCACAGAAAATACACTACATCTGATACTCACAGTTAAAAGGTGCCTCCCCTGCTTGAAGTCTTTGATCCCAGCCAATCGAGTTAACATACACTCAAGACCGCCACATTGAGCCATTACACCAGCCATTTTATACACCTCCTCTTCATCCTCCTCTTCATCTACACAGAAAGAACAATAATTAAGATGAGAAAATGATAGTAAACTATTATAGATGTATCACAGGCAGTCAATGTCAGAGCAACAGATATGTCTAAAACGTGTTCTTGAGACAAGAGGTAGTGACTGTAAACAGAACTATTACATGTGTCAATGATGTTTTTACCTGTAGTTGAATCCAGTGATTCAATAAACTCCTCAGTGGCATCTCCAAGAAGTCCTCGCATTCGGTAGATTATACGCATTGGCTCTCCCTGTGCAACGTTCAAATAGGTTACTTACTGAACGATCACTTGTAAGTTAAAGTCACAGTTACAACTGAAACAAATGTTTTGGTACCAGACTACATTACACTGATTTATCTTTTCAAACCATTTTAGTTTACCTATTCAGAGATACCCAACAATTCCCATACCAATCAAGCAGCCAACTATGCTCTTAATGATTGCAGGTTTGTATCTTTATCTCTTGATCATTCTGTATTGCTGGCTTGCACTCACCTCATTAGCTGGACACCAGACTTTCTTATACACTTCAGCCACTGGTAGGTCCAAGCTGATAATTTTGTTGTTTACAAGGAGCTGAAAAATTTCCAGATATTAGATTATCAATATTATGTTTACTAATTAAAAGTTATACTGTAAGCAAGAAGAATTACCAGTTCTTTACAACCAAGAGGGCTAGTCCTGAAAGCTGTGTTGCCCACCTGGTGCTGAGCAGGAGAGGAACTTGGGAGTGAGATGGAAAGAATCCAATTGCCATAGTCTGCAAAGATAGGACTATGAAAGAGATCCTTTGAGAAAATATGAGCACTGAAGAGCTAAATTAAACAGTGGCACAGTGATTAGCGCTGCTGTTCACAGCGCCAGAGACCCAGGTTCAATTCTAGCTTGGATCACTGCGTGGAGTTTGCACGTTCTCCTTGTGTCTGGGTGGGTTTCCTCCAGATGCTCCGGTTTCCTCCCACAGTCCAAAAAATATGCTGGTTAGCCATGCAAATTCTCTCTCCGTGTACCCGAATAGGTGCCAGACTGTGGCGAGTGGTGGATTTTTATAGTAACATCATTGCAGTGTTAATGTAAGCTTATTTGTGACAAATAAACAAACTTTACTTCATAAATTACAAAGTAGAGCCGCAAAGATAATCATCTCTGGATTCCTAACTGAGCCACAAGGAAATTAACTTAAGTAAATAAGAGGAGAAAACTGATTGCATGGCTTTGGGATTGGTGTGGGAGAAATGGGTTTTGATTTGTAGGGCCCTAACACCAGAACTGAGGAAATAAGATCTGTACTGTTGGGATGGTCTTCAGCTGAACTACCCTGAGAATAGTGTTCTGGTGAATAACATAACCAGGATTGTATAGAGGGTTTTAATCAAAATAGTGCAGGAGGTGGTCATTTGGCTCATTGAGCTTACATCAACAATAATTCCATGAAGGCTCTATGCCCATAACCCCACATATTTATTCTGCTAATTCTAACGGACAATTTATCATGGCCAATCAACCTACCCCCACAACTTTGGGCTGTGGAAAGAAACTGAATCCACTGTAGGGATTCTATGTTTCTATGGTTCTTGAGTGGCAACAAGATGGCAAATGGAGAATAATACAGGGAAGTAGGAAGATATTCATTTTGCTTAAAATAGAAAAGCAGAATATTTTTAAAATTTATCAGTGTTGATATTCAGAAAAACGTGGATGTACACATACACAAGGAATACAAAAAGTTAACACATCAAGCAGAAGCAAATGGCAAGTTGATCTTTATTGCAAGGGGATTGGAATACAAGAATAAAGAAGTCTTCAAATATTCCAGTCTTCTGACTACTGTGTGCAATTTTGGTCTCATATTTAAGGAACAACACACTTACATTGGAGGCAGTGCAGTGAAAGCTTGCTTAATTGGTCCCTGGGATGAGACGGTTGTCCTATGATGCAAGATTGAGCAAATGGGGTCTATACTTTCTGACGTTTATAAGCATGAGAGGTGAGCTCATCAAAACATTCAAGATTATGAAGGGAGCACAGGGCGAGTACGGAATTATTTATCATTTAGGACTGAGACAAGGAAAAATTTCTTCACTTAAAAGGATGAAGCTTTGGAATTTTCTACCGTAGTTAGAATATCGTTAAGATTGGATAGACAGATTTTGTGTGTCTCAGGGAATTGAGGGTGTGAGGACTGAGCAGGAAAATGGAGTTGAAGTCCAAGATCAGCTATGATTATTGTGCATGAATGACACAGCAGGTTTGACAGGCTCTGCTCTTCTCCTGCTCTTATTTGTTACATTTTAACAACACATTAATAACAAATTTTATAAATTGACTCAAACTGATTGAAAATATTATTTGTCAAAAGCAAATGTAACTAAAATTAATCTGGTAGTGAAATTTGTCATTTGATTAATAGGAGTGAGAGCATTCTGCTAACATTCTACATTTTCAAAAATTATTCACAGAATGTGGGCTTCATTGGCAAAGGCAACAATTATTGTCCATCCAAATTGCCCTTGAAAATCTTCTTGAACCACTACAGGCTGTAGAGCATAGATACCCCGCAGAGTATTTAGGCAGTGAATTTCAGGATTTTGACTCAGTAGCAGTTAAGGAACAATAATTTATTTCCAAGACAAGATAAGTGCGACTGGGAGAGGAAATTGCAGGTGGTGGAATTCCCATGTTGGCACTCTTCTGAGCAGTAGAGGTTGCAGGTTTGGAAGATGTCACCAAAGGAACCTTGGTAAGTTGCTTCAGTGCATTTGGTATATAGTACAAGCTGCAGCCACTATGCGTCAACGGTGGAGGGAGTGAGCATTTAAGATAGTGGATGGGATGCCAATCAAACAGGTTGTTTTTACTTAAGTATTGACCACCTCCCTGAGTGTTACTGGATTTGCAATCATTCAGGCAAGTGGGGAGAATTCCATTGTACTCCTAACTCACAACTTGCAAATAGTGGAAAGGTTTTAGGGAGCCTGGAAGTGAGGTACTCACTGCAGAACTCTTTACATCTTGTCGCCATAGTATCTGGTTGGTCCAGTTAAGTTTCTAGACCATGGTGATTATGTTAGTTTATAATCTCAGCCAAATGTTTCTTACAATAGGAAAAGAAAATGACATTGGGTTTTCAAAACAAGGTGGTGCGGGATGGGGGAGCAAAAAGGCCACCAGCTATTTCAGTTTAGCGGAGAAATATGACAAAGATACTTCTAATAGTATCACTGTCAGCTACTTCCATCACCAAGGAGGACAACAGCAACAATATGGGAATACCATTGTCTCCTAGTTGAATGCCATCCTGATTTGGACATACATCACCATTCCTATATTGTCACTGAGACAATATTCTGGAATTTCCTATGTAACAATATTTTTGGAGCACTTCTCAGACTGCAGCATACCAAAGTGAGCCATCACCACCTTATGGGCAATTCAGTAAGGATAATACATTCAGCAGTATCCACATGTAAAAATAATGATTGAAACTTTAAATTTACAATGCCATACATGGCTTCCAGAATACCATTGGAACCATGGCACTATTTTGTTACTATTTCTTTCTGTATTGGTACATACCTCCATTCCACTATCATCTTCTAGCAGTGCTACAAGGTCACAATCCTGACAAATCTTATTCTTAATGTCTCTCATGAGTGGTCCAATTCCAGGCTCATTGCTACTGTAAGGATTTCCTGGCATCCTGCCCTGTAGGAAATCTTCTTGTTGTGGATCCTTTTCCAATGTTACAAAGAACTCTGTCACTTCGTTTTCCTCCTGCCGAGAAGATTATTGACAAAAGTGTTCATCTTTACCTTTAATAAATGCAAAATATTGTGGATGCTGGAGACAGCAAATCTTTACCCTTGTTTTATCAGTGACGAACATCTCAGATACAGGATTATTCAGTGAGGAAAACTGCTGCCTATTCACCCAATGAAGATTGCAAGAGCAATTTTTTAAAAATCATCATTCAGCTGCTTGTCTGACTTTCAAACCCAAAACTTCATATATTGAATTTGTCTTCTCTCCACCAGAGTTCTGAACCTCTGTTTTGACATCCCAACATTTATCTCTAACCATTACAAAAGGCTGAAACAAACCTTTAGCAACTTGAGTGTACTTTTCAACTGTAAGTTGAACTCAGATTTGCTCCATCATAGACCACCTACTTCTCTATATTAGCAACATTTTCATCTGTATTGCAGCCCTTTGTGGCTCTGCTCCTTCTTCCTTTTGTTAACCTCTTTAAAAGTTAAATAAGCCTCAATCTCCAAACTTTTTACATTCTCTCTCCTATTGTCCATTATTGGCGACCATGTTTCTGGCCTCTATACTCTTTAAACGGCCTCCATTCAGTTTCCTTCCTCCTTTAAGACTTCTTAAAACCCACCTCATTGAATTAAGTCACCTGTTCTACTTTCTTCTTTGATTGAAGATCAGTTTTCTTTCTTAAATGTTTATGAAGGACTTGAGACTTTTTACTATATTAAAGGTACAACATAAATGTATTTTTTTAACGCTTGTTGCTCAGTTACACTCTAACCATCAGAGCTACTGCAGAAGTATGGAGCTTGCGCATTCTCCCCGTGCTTGCGTGGGTTTTCTCCAGGTGCTCCGGTTTCCTCCCACATCCCAAAAATGTGCTCTTAGGCTAATTGGCAAAACAAATTCTCCCTAAATTGTCTCAAATTTGGTTTTTAACCCATAGATTTATAAACATAGACAGGGATCACGGGTAGAGGTGGGAACATCGGAGTGCAGCGCAGGCTCGTTGTGACGAAGGGCCTGTTTCCCATGCTGTTTTGTTCTTTGTATATAATACTTCTACTGTTAGCATGATGGTGTCTTAAATAGCACTTAGTAAGGATTTTTGTATTTTGCTTTGACATGATTCATTAATATAGCATCCAGTCTTGTAGAAACTTAACCTTCAGGGAGAAATGGTTTCTGACTGAACTATTTATGTATAATTTCCTGACAGCCAGATGGTTTGTCTAACGTACAAATCCATTACCTCATATGCTTCCTTTGTGCTTACCGGGTAGATGATACTGCATAGTCTCTCGAAGATGAAGACTGGCGTTCGGTAATCATCAAGACTGTATCGTTTAGCAGTTTCAATACAGACAGCCATGAATGCCTTTGTTTCAGACTCTGTGCCTACAAAAATATGTGGGTCAGAATTTGGTCAACAGTGTAATATTTTCTTCACTCCTGAAAGAAACAAGTAGGCTCGAATTTTCACTGAGAGCTTTAAGCACATTAGCCTATCCTGTTAATCCTGCCATCCCAAACAAACCATTTATTTCTTCTCCCTGTTTACTCTCAATCCCATGAGATCTAATCTTGTGTAATGGCTGTTTGCATGACGCCTTATCAAATGTCTTCTAAAAATCCATATGTACTACATCTACTCTTTCCTTCATCCACCCTGCTAAATTGAGAAACAGAAATGCCACAAATGTTACTAGTGGGATCAAACATGGATTAGTGCTGGGTCTCAGCTATTTTCCATATATATTAATTAGATGAAGAGGCGGAGTGCAATTTATTGAAGAAATTCTAAATGATCTGAATTTTGAAACCAGTTTTTGGGTGAACCACTTCTGGAAGGTGTCATGGTTATGAAGTAGTTCACTAAAGTGATACCAGGGATGACAGGCTTTAATTATAAAGATAAACTTCTCAGAAGCTTTTCAGGAAAATGTCAAATGTGGTTTAATAGAGATCTTCAAAATTATATAGGCTTTTGAGGATTGGAAGAGCTGTTTCAGAGCCAATCTGTACTGTCCTATGCAACCTTGGGATGCTCCAAATCTTTTTTGGAATGTAGTCACTGTTGTTATGCAGAAATGATGTAGAGATGCTGGTGTTGGACTGGGGTAAGCACAGTAAAAAGTCTCACGACACAGGATTGTGCTACCAAATAAAACTGTTGGACTTTAACCTGGTGTCGTAATGCAGAAAGACAGCAACCGATTTACACACAGCAAGTTCCCACAAACAACAATTTGACAATGGCTAGACAAATTGTATTTAATGAAGCTGATCAAGGGGTAAGATACCGGGAGAATGCTCTCACTCTTCCATCAGCACATGAAAGAGCAGACAGGTCCTTGGTTTAATGTCTTATCCAAAAGACAGCACATCCATAAAATGTAGCACTCCCTCATTCCTGTACTGGGAATTGTCAGGCTAGCTAGCATGCTCAAATCCCTCGAATAGGACTTGAACCCACAACCTCTGACTCAGCAAGATTTGAATCCACGAAACCACAGCTAACATAGTGCATGCACGATAACTTAGATCACCAGAGCAGGCATCCAAACCAACTGAAAGTATGCTCTACCAATTAGAGAAAATACGTAATTATATTTATTTTAAAGTGAGAGAAACAGAGAACACTCTGAAAAGTACTAAAAACTTTGCTTCCCCGTTAAATGCGATAGAGCTCAAGTTTAAGGAAGTTTGAATGTGCTTTACTATTACCTGTTGTCATGTCCTCCAACATCTCCAGCAACATGTCTTGTGTTTCATCGATCAGTTTTGTTCGCTGAACCACCAGTTTTCGCAGACACAAGTAGCCATTCAACACTGTGCCCACCAAGCGACTCTTGAAGTGACGTTTTATCGATTCCACTTCCACAAAAGATGAAAGCAGTGCTGAAATAGCAGCAAAAACAGTGAATTTGGAAAATACATGAAATTATTTATTGGTAGGTAGTGTGCAACCCTGATCTGTAACACTCAAATGTACATCACCTGTCAAACTTTTCAGTGCATATCCCTGCTGAAGGTCAGTGCTAAGTGTTGCCTCCTCCAGTGCCAGTAAATGGGCAATTTCCTAAAACACAGATTAGATGACAGGAGAATTATAAACTGACAGATTCAGACACAGCAGGCAAAGATGATTCAGCAATTAAAAGATTGCTATTCTTTGATTTCTCAAGAAAATAGTGACACCGTGAATGACCCAAGCTCTGGTCACCTTCTAATATTTCATTCAAATGGAAATTTTCACTAGGGTGGCTTTACAGTGTGGGTTATTCTACAATGGAAGTCAACATAGCTCAGCCTTATTCCGTCCTCACGACATCTACACATGTTCTCCAATAGGAGTCAGTGAATAGCAATCAGGAATCTAACAGCAAGCTAAAACCAGTTAACTCAGCAGAAGCAAATGATGGTGCTCAGTAATGCACAAGACTAACTTGCTATGCAATTGGACTAAACCGTGTTGCTCTTTAACAGGGTTCCTGCAGTCTTCTTGAATGAGAATTTTTAGTTTGTCTCAATCACTATTGCCTCTTGTTCTGTGAAGAATTAAAGATTTAATTATAATGAAGAACACATTCATATACCTAAATGGCAGCATAACAAATGAACAGGTGATCTCTTGAATACTGAAGAATTTTGAATGGGACTGGGAAAATTAGATTTACATTAATAAGGAAAAGTAAGTAATACAATAAAAAGAACAACCCTGAAGCTCCGAGAAAAGGTCATGGCCTGGTATGTTAACTTTAGTTCTCTCTCTACAGATATCGTTTGGCTGGTCGAGTATTTCCAGCATTTTTTCCTTTTGATTTTTAATGGTAAGATTTAGCTTCCTTTAAAGTTAATGGAGGAGATTCATGATTAAATGAAGACTGTAGACGACAAGTTATTGCTCAGTCAAACAGGAAGAAAACTTACTTCATGTAAAATTCCTGGCAATTTCTATTTCATACTAACACAACTACACAGGCTGAAATTCTCCTGTCTTGCCTGCCACAGGAATCATAGTGGGCAAGAGAGAAAATTTGGATGATTTAAAGATCCATTGAGCTCAGGTGGAAATTTCTGGTCTTGGATGCGCATGGCCAGAGAATCCAGGGACCTGGGTTCAATTCCAGCATCGGGTGATTGTGTCTGCATGAATTTGCATGTCTCTGTGGATTTCGTCTGGGTGCTCTGGTTTTTTTCTCCGCAGTCCAAAGATGTGCAGGTTAGGTTGACTGGCCAAATTAAATTGACCTTAGTGCTGGGGATTAGCAGGGTAAATATGCAGGGTTACAGGGATAGGGCCTGGGTGGGATTGTGATCACTGCAGACTCCATAGGCCAAATTGCCTCTTTCTGCACTGTTGGGATTCTGCTCTATGAAACTTCTGTAATGAAGTACTGCAAACTTTGTTCCCACAGTACTTAAACAGGAAAATTTTGATAACTGGGATTGAACCCTTTGAAGGCGTCCAATGCCTCTGTAAAAAGTCTGATATTTCAATGGGGGTAGCATTGCCCAATAATAAATGTTGCTGACAATGATATCCCAATAAAATGTCACCCTAAAACAATGGAAGGTAGAGATTCAATTAACCCAATCCTTATAATATCAATCATGCACCTATCTACTTCCTCAGACTACAACTCATATCTCGACCCTTCAGACAGGTACAAAATGACAATTCTGAAATGTCACCCTGCCCATTACAACTGACTAAACCACTGTTGTCGGCATATTGGCTGTGCACATCTGCTCTAAACCCGTCTAGGAGCTAACGAACCCAAATAATGCAATAGATTCCCAAGGGATTAACAAGTAATTAGTTTAGCAGCGAATGCCAACCAGACACATTTGAATAACTCAGGGTGTGGGAATGAGAAACACTGGTAAACATGTCCTCACTTTGAAGTTTGGGCTGAAGCCAATTAATTGAGACATTAAGCAGGGTGGGGACAAATGGCTGTGCAAATCATGACATAATGTTATGGAAAGGAATTGTACCACCTGAGGATTTGCTGATTTGTTTTGGAATGGAAGCAAAGACAAACCTTTGTGATCAGGTTTCCGATGTATGGCAGTACTCCCCGGGCTGCCAGGTAGATCTTCCAATGAGGTGGTTTGATGAGTTTCTGATAGAGTGCAAGATATTCAGCTGCACACTCA
The DNA here is from genome assembly GCA_024679065.1 of Sphyrna mokarran. Taxonomy (NCBI): domain Eukaryota; kingdom Metazoa; phylum Chordata; class Chondrichthyes; order Carcharhiniformes; family Carcharhinidae; genus Sphyrna; species Sphyrna mokarran. The sequence continues at coordinate 19,785,536 of JAGIQG010000028.1, read as the reverse complement.
CCGGCAACACTCAGTTCATCCAGGTAACTGACAATACAAAAACAAAGCTGAAATTGTAAAGTATCATTTTAATATTGAGCAGATGTCCCAGTGGTTCCACCTATGAACACTGAGCCTTTAAAGTTGCTCATTGATCAGCAAATAGAGTTAGCATTAGTGAAAATCCACAATCCTATGCTGTGATGTTTTCTTGGAGGTGTGAGTTTAGAGCAACTGCTCAGCCAGCCCACTGCCAAACCCCAATCCAATCCACCGTTTGTTTGTAATCTATTATATCTCTAACTTTTCCCAGATCTGATGAAACTTCACAGACCAAAATATGTTATCATAACCTGCTATATATTTCCAGCCTTTCAGTTTTTATTACTAAAGAACATGTGGTGCAGTTGACATATCAGCGGAATGAATAACATGTTGACAAGAAAAATAATATTCATATAAAACACTAAAAAATTTTTTGCCAAGACTATCTATTGTTAAAAGTCTAATCTACTTGCAATAAAATCATACCCCCTTTACACTTTCCTTCTCTAAGGATTTACAAGTGCAAATTAGTTTCATGAATAAGTTCACAGTGCCTGATGAAGCTGGTCTGCCCTTGCTCCATCTTGCACAAATCTTTTCACAGACATTGTGGAATTTGGATACCTGATTAGAATGCAAATCAAAAATCACAGATGTTTAACATTGACAAATATCACCAACTGTCTAGAACTGGATTGCTGAAAGAAACGTACCTGGTAAGAAGATCAAGAACTTGTTGCTTGCGGCTTGGGATGGTGGTAAGTGCCTCCACAATTGTACAGGCAGCCTGCCGTGCAGCTTGTGTTGCAGGAGTGAACAGGACCTGAAAAACAGCAAAGTCAGATGGCTTGTGTGCTACTCATAATGGCACAATGATTTTAGAACAGCAGAAAACAGGCAAGACCATTAATTTTAGGCTCCTCAGCTGCCCAGTCAGCAGGGAAGGGGTACTTACACCCACCCACCCAGCACGGGAGAGGGGGGTGGGCTCAGCTGCCTAGCCCAGGGGTGAGGGAGACAGAGTCCTGGCTACCCACTCAGCAGGGAGTGAACAAGTGCAGAATTGCTGTTGAATTCTGTGATAACATCAGCAGTAGGATTAGAAGCATATTGCAAAGGTTTGGCAACATGTGAAGAAAGAACCTATTCCTTCCAGATGAATTAGTTCACACAAAGCAAAACTATTGCTATTAGGGCCACAGCAGGAAAGTTGACTGCGGCTCTCATCTTAATTATGACAAATAGATGCCTGGATTCAGGAATCTTGCATCAGTTTTAATAAATTATGCACACTTTTACAATCATGACATCTTTCATTTTGATCTCAATCCCTGTTTCACAATACCTGGTTCAACTTCTACAACATTGGTTGCTTGCACCTGATCTCACCCCATCATTACTGAAATCATAAACCACAATTATATTATTCTAAAATAATTACCTCACACTCTTCCCATCTTCACAAACCTTTGCTAATCCAGAACTCAGGTCCATATTCTCTCCCAGTAACCCAGCATCTCTGACCCCAAGTTCCAGAATCTTGTCAAGCCCCAGAAAATCAACACTGGGAACTTTGTTTGCAAATGTCACCGTGGATTTGCCTATTGTTGTCTTTGAATTGTTCAGCCACATTTTTCAGCTCAGGCCTTCTGCTGTTCCTCAGGAGTCAGAACTCCTACCCTCTTGAAATCTCTTCAGAGCTCACTTGGAAACTTATTATGATCAGGAATGCACTGCTGAGAGTGTGGCAAAAGCAGATTCAATGGTAATTTTTCAAAGAGGATTGGATAGAAACGATAAGGAAAAAAACTGCATGTCATGGGGAAATTGGGGCTAACTGGATAGCCCCTTCAAAGATCAGCAAAGACATATTGATGGATGTCCTCTATCAGACTTTCTTTCTCCTCTATTTCAGATGTATCCCTAAAATTTTCTCTGCACTTTCAGTTCCTTCTACCCAGCAGGTTCCTTCACCTACTGCTTGATGCCCAAGTCTTCCCCTTTGTGAAGTTTCCACATTCAGTAATGTGAGGAAGTAATCAAGTGGACAAAAGGCACAGCATTAAATTTGCAAGGACCAATTTAAATTATAATTAACCTATAATCATACCTTAAAGATATGAGTCAATGATGCTGCATTGTTTAAATGCTAGATTCTCCCTGTGAACACCCAACCGTGCAGGATTGCAATTACTGTACTGAACAAAAACAATGGCTGGATTCTCCGGTTCTGCTGCAGTGAATGGAAGTTTGGCTGAGCACCAAATTCTCTGTTATCATTGGCAAAGGTGCAGGGCATCCAACATCAGAGAATTCCAGTCTTAGTCTCTCTACAAAAATGGTAGATTACATGGAATTTACAGCACAGAAACGGGTAACTCTGCCCACCTGGCTTCTGCTGTTTATGCTCCTACTCAATAGGACTTCCTGTGTAAAGACTATTGTTTGCCAACTTCTCTTTTCCCTGGGGAAAAGTTCACTCAGTACATGAGGTTAGGGAAAAAATTGAATATGCTTGTTACATCTAAATATACATATCGAAGACAATAGGTGGTAAATCTTTGCTGTAAATGGCCCACGCCAGTCTTGTTCTTATACTTTTATCCTCGTGTTACCATCTTTGCCCATTACCTGTCTAAGCCAGTTGTTATGTCCTAGTTTGAGGTCTAATGGTGAATTCCTTTTTCCACGTTTGCTCAGGAATTGTTTCCATTTCCAAGCGTACTTCTCCATCAGATAGAGGTGTCGTAGCTCAGTTTTACTCGGTGTTTTTCCTTCAGTGTCCAAAGCTGTTTGGGAGTTGAAAATGAATCACAAATCAATCACTGTGTTATTACAAAGCTTTCATCAAAGAATTAACTAATGGACTTCAATCCAGAAGAATGATTCAAAATGAATCCATCATTTCATCATCTATTTTGCTCACAATTTTTTTGCTGTGCAAGAACCTGATTCTGCATAATTTACCAATACTTGTTTGTGTTTCTTAAAATAAAGTAGAGCAGCTCAAGTCACTTAGTCAGGTTCAGTATATTGCCTGGAACTGCACAACTTGGTGCTGGCTTGCACCCCTACTCACAGTTTGTTACAGGATCCAATATGCTCAGGCACATGTCACATCACATTCGATCAAAGTCAACTGAGCAAGGGCAATGGTCCATTATGCAAATTAAGGTATCAGTGGTGCAGTGTGTAGACTTTCCAAATACTGCAGTGAGGTGGGAATTTGTACTAGCAAGTTCTGATCAATGTGCTTCTGATCTCAGGTACACCATCAATAGGTGCTGCGAAATGCGTGACCAATTGGTCACAAGTAATTTGAGCCTTTTAAAACATATTCTCTACCAGCTGCATCAAAAGCAGTGCTGACAGAGACTTGGCAGTGATTATCTGCTGAATCCTAAAGCAGGAGAAAAGAATATCAAAGAAGGAAGAACTCAGTAAACCACTTCAGTCCTTAGAGATTACTTAAATGAATAAGTAAGTCAGTTACTCTCTCCTACTGCTGGAGAAAATGAAATAATTAAAGTTTTATTGTGGAAATCTTGTGCACAGTAAGCCATTTAGTTTCAGGATTCTGCAGCACAGATAAACACTATAGTATTCCAAATCACCTCAAATTCCTGTTGATAATACATAACGATATGAACAAAGCATTTCTACTCATCAGATGTGGTAACTCTTTGTACATACACACCAACCTTTATAGCTTTAAATTAAGGGATGGTAGTTATAGGACGGATGTCAGAGGTAGGTTCTTTACTCAGAGGGTAGAAAGGGCGTGGAATGCCCTACCTCCAGCAATTGTGGACAAAGAACAAAACAGCACGGGAAATAGGCCCTTCGGCCCAACGAGCCTGATGTTCCCACCTCTACCTGTGATCCCTGTCCATGTTTATAGATCTATGGATTAAAAACCAAATTTGAGACAATTTAGGGAGAATTTGTTTTGCCAATTAGCCTAAGAGCACATCTTTGGAATGTGGGAGGAAACCAGAGTACCCGGAGAAAACCCACGCAAGCACAGGGAGACTGAGCAAACTCCCACAGATATAGGCCCAAATCCATGTATCTGCACAGCCAGTGATAGTCACTGAGTTGTCGCGTTGCCCATCAAATGGTCCAGGTCAAGCGTACACGAACGACATGAAGCACTAGGATACTCTCGAAAAGAATCCAAGAGCAGCCCTCTCATGACCCATTGCATGTATGCCCCTTGGACTTGCCAACTTTGAGGGCATTCAAATGGTCAGTGGATAGGCACATATGGATAACATTGGAATAGTTTAGGTTAGAGGGTCATTAGATTGTTGTGCCGACCAGTGGAACCATCGAGGGCCGAAGGGCCTGTATTGCGCTGTAATGTTCTATGTTCAACCTAGAGATGGACCATTGAAACCTGTAAACATGCTAAAATCAAAAATCATGAATGAAGGTTGTCTCTACCTCTGGCAGGCAGACATTTCTTCCAAGCCTCATATGATGCTTTGGGATCCTTCTTGAGCCATGCTTGAGCTTGCGCATGTATCTCATTGCTGTAGGGTTTGACAGTTGTAAGTGTATCAACTGAGGTGTCCTGCAGAGGAGAGCGAGCATAGTGATAAACCAGACACAGAGAAAAGCAACTGGATCAATGCGTTAGATTAGAGAGCAGATAGTTTGCGTAAATGTATTCATCATCAGTAATTGGGCTCACCTTGTTTTTCTTACTGGTCGGGGCAGGTGGTTTAATCAGTCGTTGTAAAATCCGCAGACACATCAGAGTGATGTTCTCAACAACCACCGGGGTCTTAATATTCACAGCCATCAGATACAGACTCAGAGCTATGGATGGAAAAACAGTGGAGTAATTCAAAATCTATGTGGTCTGGCAACAATGCAACAACACAGTTTTGAATTGATCTAAACTAACTTTCCTTAGATTTTTATGTTTTATAATGAAAATAACTGTTGAAGACAATATTTCATTATAACTTAGAAAATGAGACTGCTTGCTATTGAGAGCTTTATTAAATAATTTCACACTGAATTAAGCTTACCACATCGAAGTCTCAGCTCCCAGCATGCATCTTCTTTTGAAATTGAATCAGTCAACAACAACATCTCATACTGAAGACTAGTAGCCTGAAAGTAGAAATAAACATATGAAATTCAGAGAGAGGGAATATGTTAATGAGAGTGAAAGTATATGTGAGGAGGTGGGACATGAGGACGGGTTTGACAGTCTATGATAACGTGCAAGAATACGTAAGCAAGAAATTGCCAGAAAGTGAGTGTGATTATATATTTGTTTTTATTTATGTTTAACCAATGCTCTCACGTATCTTCCCCAATTTTCTTCTCCAGAAGTTTTTTTTAAATGAATTTGGTGAAAACTGGGTGGTGGTAACCATCTTACATCTCATCTTACATCTTCCATTCATCCGCTTCCTCAAGCGATTTTCCCCAAAATATTCAAATATTGAACTTGTATGTTAAGAGATTATTAAACACTGCACAGGCAAACTCAAGCCTGTCTTTGCCAAGTGCCCACAGAAAGACAGACTGACTTCACTCCCAGACTGAACTAATTGCCACAGAGAGGATCTGCTGATTGCTTGTGTGTGCAGCCATGGAAGAGGCACTGAAAGTTAAGCTGTTTCTTTTAGGTACTTCTTAAAAACCTTTGAATGCTACTTTGTCAATTTGCTAAGAATCTAACTACTGTACCCCAATATAGAAAGTGGTTGTCTATTTTTAAAAAGTCACTTTGGAATAGAAGAAACATTAGGAATGGGAGCAGAAATAGGCCATTCATTCCTCAAACCTGCTCTGCTCATCAAATCTCAATTCCACTTCCCACAGTTTTTCCATATCCCTTAATTCTTTTTGTACCCAAAAAACTATCAATCTTGGTTTTGAACATACGGAGCATCTGCTGCTCACTGGAGTAGAAAATTTGAAGAAATTGAAGAAATTTCTCATCTCATTCCTAAATGATCATGATCTTATTCTAAGATGAACCCTACTTACAGGATCATAGAGGTTTACAGCAAGGAAACAGTCCTTTGGTTCAACTTGTCCATTTTGTCTTTTTTTAAAATCACTCTACTCATGTAACTCTACAGAAGTTTTTTTAAAAAGAGTCACAGAGCCGGACAATCCAGAAATTACTTCTGGACTGCCCAACCAGGGGAAACATCCTTGTAGTATCCATCCTTTCAAGTTCTTGAAGAATTTTACATGTTTCAACAAGACTGCTTCTCATTCTTTCAAATTCTAAGAAATATAGGTCCAGCCTATTCAATTTCTCCTAAGAGAATCCTTTGATCCCAGGAATCTGTCCAGTGACCCTTCTAGGGCTCCTCCCATGGCAAATAAATCTTTCCTTGGGTAAGGAAATTAAATTTGTACTCAGTATTCCAGGTGTGTTCTCACCAAATTGCTATATTATTATAGTAGGATATCCAATCCTTTTGTAATAAAGGCCAACATACTATTTGCTTTTCTAATTCTTTACTGTACCTGAACATAGGATTCTTCTGAGTACCATTTCCCATTTTCTCACGATTAAAATGGACTCTGCTTCTGTTTTTTCCAACAAGCGATTAACTTCACACTCCCCTATAATATCTTTGTTTGCCATGTTCTTACCCACTCACTCAACCTTTAAGTTGATCAGATTGGACCAGTGTTCTTTAAGTGGAGCCTCCAGAACACCGGATAATTCCAATTCTGTGCTAATGTGTTGCATCATCTGCATCAACATTAAAGCCTTACATTTTCTCCCCTGCACTTCTTAGCAGGGTTATGGAACAGCAATAAGGAATCAAAATCCCCTCTTAGTCTCCTCCCTTAGTAGCTATATAAAGATTAAATAAACTTTTTTACTCCAGTTGTGATCAGTCATTTCAGCACTGAACATGGCATCAAATGTGAAACCTCAAGGAATTATATTGCACAATACCGTAAGTCACATTGTCTGGGTGTCACAGGTAGTTACCAGCTGGTTTACAATGGAGATATAGTTTCCTCTCAACTGTGCTGTTTTTCTTGGTGCATTTTGCCTGAAATCAGTGTAACCCAAGCAAAAATTGCAGAATTCAGTCACATATTAGCTTCAGGTTTCCACAATCATTTGAACAATTGAAGAAAAAAAAGACACCAAAAGACAACAACCTTCCCTAAAAAACTACCCATATCACCTAACTGAATTAATTAATCCCCTCGGTTCCCATAACAGCACTTGCTCAAGTTAAGCTAGTCCTTTGAGGTTCAAGAACACAGACAAGAATGTTTTAGAGCTTTGAATGTATATTTTTTTTAAACAAATCTACAAAGAAGCTGACCACAAGTACTCTAATACAACAACCAAATAGCTCTTCATATTTTTTTAAAAGTAATTTAAAATTAGGTTCTTATAGGTTGTAGACCAACACTGACTAAAATACTTCTTATTCAATACTAATTTCCAGGTGTATTAATCAAACTATCCCTCTTTATTCCACCTGGTGATCCAAGGTTCCCCCATAGCACCATACAGATGCTGAACTTAATGAGTCTGCCTGATGGGCACAGTCCACTGGTAGCCCAGAACCCCTGACTGCAAGCGATCCGGTAGCTTCAGCCTCTGAGTAGCCGGATAACAGGCGCGTGCCACTGTGTCCGGCATCAAATTCCACTCTTCAAAATGTCAAGTAATATTTTGAAAAAAAAAGTTAAATTATGTTTTAAAACACTCCCTAATTGCCTAGTTTCATGTTGCAGATTTTACATTGTGATATGCAAATTATTTTCAGCAAATCACAGAAGAACTTCTCAAAGCATAGAAATCGGTGATTAAGCCAAAAGTGGAAACTCACTGGCTTGGAATTTGCAACTCCCAATACTGACAGCATCATCTGACATAAGCACAGTTAAATGCAGACATCTGAAAGTTGCTATCAGTGATGCCCTTCTCCCCCACTGGCTGCATTGCTACTCTTTACAGATGGAATTAATTATCAACTACTTATGTGTTGTAATCTTCAATAAATTTAAACACTATTTTCATTGTAAGCCCAATGAAAACTTAAGCCAGGAGCAAGTTGAGTTTTTAAGCTTAAGCTTTGTTGCATGGCCGCATGCACAGCCAGAAAGGTATCACACACTCTGCTCAATGTTATTGCCTGTAAAATACTGCATGTATGCAGTATTTTAATATATAATATATATATTTTGTAATATATAAACGTACCATGCATTGAAATAAACAGTTCACACACAGCAAATTAAGAGGGAACTAGGGACTAGGCTACAATTATTGTTTCTGCTCTCCAGCCTTGAAAAATGAATTAAATCTTTTGCTATGTATATTTAAAAATTGGAAATGTTTAAAAAATGATAAAGTTTAGACTCTAATATTTACATTTCTCCTTTAAAGCAATATGTATGCCTCAGTCTTTATTTCTCTACAATGATTTAAATGTGATTTATAGTCCCTGCTTTCCTATTCTTTGAATTCTTCAACCCGGCTAGCAGATCAATGCTGGATGTCATAGATCTTATGTAGGGAACACAGGTTAAAATGACATTGTGTTTTAAAGCACGATAAAACTTTGCAGGCAGCTTTTTGAGAACAATGGCAAGCACTATTTCTTCATCTTCAACTGCAGGCCCAAACCCTTATACTCACCAGGTCAGGATTGGCCCAATGTCCTTTCAGTGCAGTTGAAACCTTGGCAATAATTAGGTCGTTCATTTGTTGTGTTGCCTCTGGGTTGTCTCTGTAAGTAAAGAGCAAAGTATGATGGTTATATAAATGGAGTAACAATCCAATAACTAAGCAAGTTAACAGCCTCCAGCAAATGCACTAAACATCAGCTTGGCTCAGCTGATAGCACTCTTGCCATAGAATTGAAAGATTGTGGGGTTCAAATCCCAAACCAGGACTTTAGTCCATAATCTTGGCTGGTGTATCAGTCCAGCAGTGAAGGAGTAATGCCATGTCACTGTTTTACACTAAGATAAATAAGGCTATTAGCCTAACAAGGTAGATAGACATAAAACACCAGCACTGTTTAAGGAGCAGCAACAAATGATTTTGGTGATCTTGCCTCCATGCAACAAGCACTCAACATAACAAAATCAGATAAATTGGTTACTTCTGACAAGGTCAGCTCAAGTGTCATCAACAGAAAACATTAATTCTGTTTATTTCTCCACATACTCTATCTGACCTGAGTATTTCCAGCATTTATGTTTTAATTTCAGTTGGTCACTGGTTGGAATTTGCTCTGTCCAAATTAGCTGCAGTGTTTGTTTAGCATAACAATTGCAACTACACTTCAAATGTACTTTATTGTTTGTGAAGAGCTTTGGAATATGCTGAGCACATATAAGGTGCAACATCCTCCTCCTCTCTGGCCACTGTCTGGAGCTGAGTTAAACTGATTGCAACCTTAATTTCCTATTCCCATATTATTACTCACACCAAGTTCCTCTTAACTATCACCCCTGTACTATCTGCTCTAGCATGGCTCCAGGTCCAACAAAGCCTGGAATTCAGAAGTTTCACCTGTGTATTCAAATCCTTCCTTGGCCTCATCCCCAACTTCCCAATCCCTGAAACCTTCTCCAGCCTTCAGATATTTCCGCTCTGCTCCAAATTTGATTGCGTACATAATCCCAATTCCCACTTGTCTTACAATTGGTAAGCATTTTTGTAGTTGCCTGATCTACAGGCTTCTCTGCCTCTCCTCCTTTAAGATACTTCTTAAAAACCTACCCCTTTGACCAAGCTTTTAGTCACCTGCATTAATAGTCAAATTTTATTTGGTAATGCTGCCGTGAAGCATTCTACATCCTTTACTATGTTAAAATTTGTTCTTTTAAAGCTTTCATTTAAATGTTAACAAATGTAGAAAATGCTACCATGTGAAATGTTAGTCTGACAACAAATCCTAGTTGATTCTGCTTTGTCCACCTTCTGTTGTACTTAGATTTAGATCAGGCAAGCTACAAAGCAACGTTCTCCAGTGAGAATACAATTTCCATACAAGTTCAATAATGACAGGATTTCTCTCTGATACACTGCTCGAGTACAGTAACTAATCAAACTGAAATGATAAAATGTTTTAAAAAGAACATTCCAATGATTTCACAGGCTCACAATCTGGAGCTGTTCCTGAGCCTTTGAACTCAACTAACTTCAAAAATGAAAAATTTGGATTTAAAAGTCAACTTCTTCTGGCTGAGATCTTAGACTACTGAAGGCTGTTGTTGAATATACCTATGCTTTCTCTGGGGATATGCCCCGAATGGGGGAGGAGCAAGGCTGAGCAAAATTCATTAAACTTACAGCAGCAGATTCTTCATCCCCTTCAGGCTCGAGGTAGACAGCATATAAAATATCACTGATGGAAATGCAAGAGGGACAGGGCAGCACCGAGTTAAGCTCTTTGTTTTAAGTAATACATCTTTAAATTCCAGGGTTTGCATTACTTTGGAGGCTGGCCATGATTATCTTTCAGATCATTTTTAAAGAAAACTCTGATGTTCATCCTCAAGATTCACCTCATTAAAATGAAGCTGATGGCTACGTTTTGATGCCTTACATAGAGACGACAAGATGCAAAGCACAGCAATGGATGCAGTTGCCTCCTGTCTGTCTCCAGCCTTGCATTAGCTAATTCTGCTGTCTCCGTACATTGATACACAGTACTTTACATACATGGCAGCAACAGGGTGCAGATTTAGACATTCCTATTTCTAGATGGTGTTTGCAGCATTCTCCGAACATTTTTTGGAATTAGATATTCTGCGTACAACGACTAATGAGAAGAACCAATAACATAAAGAATGTTGCTACTGCAAGTCTTAACCCTCACAATGACTCTTCAATCACTCCAGTCTTCTGATTTGATATCAACCCTGTACTGTAGGCTACTAAGAGCTGGGTTCAATCTGCAGCATAATCAAATGCATCTGATAGGGAGAGTAACAGAGAAAGAGAGACAGAATGGGCAAGGAGAAAAAGGAAAGTCAGCCTATTTTAGATGCAGATTTGGTCTGGATGCAGCACCACACTCTGTCTGCCTTCTGAAATTATAGTTCCAGAAAAGATTGTTAAATATTCTAACAGATACAACTCAGACACAGAAAACACAAACTATTGATTTCATATATTGATTGCAGAAATACTGCCCTTTAATATTAGTCAAGAAGTTGACCCTCCCCACTACATACCTAGTCAGCAAGCACATCAGTTGTCTAACTTCCTCTCTCATTGAGGCAGTACCACGCCGCAGGTTATAATCGAACAGCTCTCGGATAAGGCCCTGAGAAACAAGGATTTGTCGGATAGTGCTGTTGGTGGCAAGGGCACGAAGCAATGTTATACAGTGCTCAGTAACAGCTGATGCACAGCCATAACACTTTGTTGAAGAGGTATGCCCACAGCCTAGGACAGACAGAGCTCGATACTGACTGGCTGTGAATGTGGGCTGAGCTGACGACCGTGATGACTTTGTTGCAGCTTCTCGTTGATGAAGATCATATTCTAGCAGTTCCTTCCGTGAAGCCAAGACTTTCTGCAAAATAAATAAAATGTTCAGAGTCACACAACCCAATTAATCTCTTATTTAATTAAAAGTTCAAAAAAATGCACGCTTTTACACCCAGACATTCAACCAACACAATAACAAAAAAAATTATCTTAACTACATTCATCCTGTCCACAGCTTCCAGTTATGTTATGCTTGTTAAGTTTTACATACATTGGACAAACTTTATATTTCTTCAGATTTTTCTACCTGAATGATTTTGGACAACTCATCGAAGGATGTCTTACAATCTCCACAATATTCCTGAGCCAGCTGTTGGATGTAGCGATTCACACTTGCTGCTGTTGAACTGATTCCAGCAACACCACTGGTATCATCCTGAGAAATAGGAGAGAACAATGACTAAGGATAATTTTTTGTTCTTCAAAATGCAACCCGTTCCCACAGCTACTAAAAAGAAAGATAGGATGCATGGATTTATAAACAGAATATAAAGTACAAAGGAGTTATATTGAACCATTAAAAGTCATTAGTTTAGTCCCAGTGGAGTATTGTGGCCAATTCTGAGCACACTTTAGGAAGATATCAAGGGCAATGTGCAGTGGAGATTTACTCGAGTGGTACCAGGATTGAGGGATTTAAGTTACACATGGAGAGTCTGGGCATGTTCTTAAAGCAAAGAAAGTTCAAGTGTTCCATACAGCACTGGAATTTGTTAAAAGTAGATGGGGAGAAACTGTTTCTCCTGATAGGATGTTGATAACCAGAGCACACAGATAGGCAAAAAGCTCCAAATACAAATAAGCAGAATTTTCTGTTACACAATGAATTGGCGAGATCTGGAATACACTGACTGGAAGATTCAAATGGACCATACAAAGGGAACTGGATATATACAAATCATTTGCAGAGTATGGGGAAAGAGCAGTGAATTCAGATTAATTAGACAGAAAACTTTTGAAGAGTTGGCATTGTGACAATGGGCTAAATAGCCTCCTTCTATACTGGGCCATGCTGTGAAATGGAATCAAAAACTGAACACAACAGACTTGAAAATATAATTCTGAAGAATCAGAATCCCAGGCATATGTCAAACAGTGAACGTAAATTAACTCAAAATTGTAGCTGTCAAATGTAACGAATTGAATGGGGTAAATAAATTTTCACCATTTAATCACAGAATAGACACAATAATTGCTAGACATTCCAGGCACAGCTTGTTTCACATTCTTATTCTAGGGAAATATTTCTAACATTGAAACTCCGTTGCTCCCTCCCTGGATTTCTTTGTCCATCTATTCTTCTCTTCCTTTAAAAGTAATCTTTAATCGCAGCTATTCAGTACAGTTTTTAGTTGCCACTTTGTTGTGTCTGCTTCTCTTAACATTTCTGTGACGTGTGGCTGAGATTCTATTCATGACTGAAGGGATATAAATGGGCGGGTTACCCAACCAGAGCAACACACCCTTTTACCTGTGGTTTCTCAGGAGCTGCTTCACTGACTTTCACCAACAAAGTTTCAAGCTGTGGCCTGTGTCCCATTAGCTGATGATAAACACGATCAGCTTTATCCAACAAAGTGTTTATGTTTGTGACTGCCTGCAGGAAAAAACCAAAACACAAATGTTAGAAAAATGACAACATAGCAATTTAAACAACAGAAAGAAGAAATGTATCAAGAGGGCTGGAGTCCACTGAGTTCTTAACCAGATGTTCCCAAAATTTCGTACATCAAAGCGAAAGGACATTAGTTACTGGAAAAGTCAGAAACTGAATGAGAATATTTCCCCAGGCAATTTCACCTTCTTTCTGTCCTCTTCATTTTCAATTGGATCCACTGCACAACATGGCTTGGCATGCAACATGAAATCGAACCGGGCGTATTTGCAGAATCCACAGGCATTACACAGAAATGGATCTTTTTCATCATAGTTAATAGACCTGGAAAGACAAAGCCGAATTACTCTCAACGAACAGAATTTGCTCAAGATGTTTGCCTTGCAAGTCAAAAGACTTGACGACAAATGAAAGCAAGATCATTCTTGAGCCAGAATTCAGTTTTTCAACAAACTTCGGAGTCAAATCAAGTCATCTCAACACAAATAAAGACAGTGTCCCTTAGGGTTACTACAGACCAAAATCTGAACTGAGTTAGCTACATAATCACTGTGACTAAAAAGCAGATCAGAGGTTGGGAGATCTGAGGTTAGCAATTCGCTGTTAACCCAGTGTGATACACTTGCCTGGAGGAATATGCTCCAACAATATTGAAGAAACTTAACTACTGGATTGGGAGTTATGTAATTTCATAGAATCCTAGAACCCCTACAGTGGGCAAGGAATGTGTTCCGCCCATGAAGCGTGCATTGGTAATAATCCCACCCACACCCTAATCATGTAACCCCATGTATTTATCCTGCTAATCCCCCTGACACTAAGGCACATTTAGCATAGCCAATCACCTAACCAACACATCTTTCGGACTGGGGGAGGAAACACCCACTCAGTCAGAGAAAATGTCGACCCCTCACAGACAGTGACCCAAGCTGGGAATTAAACCCAGGTTCCTGGCACTGTGAGACAGCAGTATTAACCACTGTGCCATCGTGTTGCCCCAATTTAGAAGGACCACGAAGGGAGATTTGTTACAAATCACAGAACAGTGATTGATAGCCAGTAAAATACATTAATACCATTCAAATGTCATATATACAGAGCACTCTCTGAGAGAAATCTCTAAACTCTACAATAAAGCGTAGTTTTGTTCTGTTACTGTTTCGTGTCATTTTATCATAGCATCAACTGTCCACAATCCCTACTCACCTGCATTTGTGACACTGATACACGTTCTCCCCACAGTTACCGCAAACACCTGGATTGGCAGGGACAGACGCACTGCAGCGTGGACATTGCAAGGTTTCTGTTGATGCCTGGTAATTCTCATAAAAGTCTGCAAACTCAATCATGAGGTTTGATGCTACAATGGGGAGCGGGAGGTCGATCTTCACTTCAGTCTGACCTGGTGTTAATTGGACTTTTTTAGCTTTGTGCCAACGAGCAGGCCTAAGGAGAGACGGTCAGTTAGTTGGTGAGACAAAAATCACAACTTTTGACTTCAGGTCACGTTATAAACTGTAAAATTTAAAGTATCTGATTATCCTGTTGCTATTAAAATCACCTAAAATGATCAAGCAGAAAAGGCAAATACTGTCTTCTGGCTGTGTTTCCCATTCAAGAAAGAATTTGTAATTATGACGGCCTTTTGCGACTCAATGTTTCAAAGCACTTCACAGCCAATTATGAAGTGTAGTCACTGCTGGGGAAATGCTGTATCCAATGTATGCATGACAAAACCCCCAAACAACAATGAAATAAATGGCCAGGCATTTGACTTAGTGATGTGGACTAAGGGATAAACATTGGCCAGGACAATAGGAAAGCTCCTATGATCTTTTCTGAATAGTGTTATGGGATCCTGTACGTCCACATGACAGAGCAGATGGTTTCACGTCTCATCGGAAGAAAGCATTTCTAATAGCCCACATTCTCTCAGTACTGTACTAGAGCGTCAGCCCAGATAATGTGCTCAATCTGTGGAATGGGGTCTGCAACCTCTGAACTCAGAGGTGAGAGCGCTACCACCAAATCAAAGCTGACAGTCATGTAAAAAAAACTTTCACCTCAAAGTATAAAGAGTGGCAAGATGATATTTATTAAAAAAGCCCGAGCACACAATAATTCAGTCAGAATCAATGCGCAAACTGCACAGACTGCTTATGGAGAGGATAAGACTAAATATTCATCCCTCATTGTTTACAAGGACTTTAATGTCATTGCCAGATACTCACTTATTTTTTAGTTCTACAATAGCTTGCACGGTTCTGTTGTTGTAGTACAAGTTGATGGTACGAACCATCTTAGTGCGTTTTAGATCTCCAATCTTCACAGTCACTTTGCTGATGGTGTGACTGCCAATCAGTTTCACCACTTGCTGCGTGGTCGTGTAGCGTGTGTCTACCTTGATTGATGAAAGTTTAATATTCTGAAGAAATAAAATTTTGGTAGTCTTAATTTACATGGATAAAGTACACGAGAAAACAAAAGTACCAAGGCAACTAACAGTTCAGTGTGAGATTTATTCCATTGGCCAGTTTCAATTATTGATCTCTCTAATGAAAACATTATTCTGGGAAGCCGCTTTACCCAAAAGGAACGTCACTCAATCATCAGGAAGTGGAAGGTTTCTGTGAAATGGTATTGTTGACATGCTGATTTAACTGTTAGTGACCATATCAACAGAAAGCTATACAATTGGTTTCTTTCAAAACCACCTGAGAAGTAACTGAGCAGATGACGAAACAATATTACTTGTGGTAAAAACTGCTAACAATGACAGAGAGGGCCACAAGTCTTTACACCCTCAAGGAACAACTTTCCAGAGGAAAGGATAAAACTTAATGGTAGAGCTTATTGCAATGTCAGGCACATACTGAGGCAGGTGTACTTCTATACTTACAGTGAATGGTACCTCGGGGTTATTACAGACAAGACATGGATCACTTTCTAGGTAATAGCCATCAAACTCAACTAGACCAGACAGCATGCTGGAACAAAATGAAAGCAGAAAAAATAGGAACATTATGAATTATGTAAGCAGCATAAAAGTACACTGCAGCATCTCTTCAACAGTTCCAGATGGACATATGATACGCTCACTTATATCAAAGGACAGACGTTTAAATAAATATTACTCACTTATAAATATTGGAGTTGGGGTGGTTGGTGAGAATATGGTTCTGAGTACGAAGAATCTCGACTGCTTTGTGTGAATATTCTTTCAACTAGGACAAGAATAAAGGTGACAAGTTGTATTCAGCACCAATCGGAACTTGCAAAGCAACCAAAATCTCTACAACAGTTATCATATAACAAACGTCAGTCAGCCACAGTTTATTGAACTTTTCTTACCTTTTTTTCAGTCTGTGGAGTCTTGAGCGAGAAATATCCCAGCAGATCAACAAATTGTGCAGCCTTCCGTCCATAAGCTGGAAGCTCCGGCCAAATTGACCACATCAGGTCCAGCAACAGCTCTTGCTGTGATTTGCCAGAGCTCCTAATCACAACAAATCAAAAAAAAATAGGTATGGGCAATGAATCAAATCACCACCATGAGGTAGTGGGTTCCCATGGCATACCTGACATCACATCTACTTCATGTCCCCTGTTCTCAACCTCCTCAGTACCTCCATTGCAATGCCCCCCCCATTCCCACTAACCAGCTACTGATCTGACTCTCCACACAATTCCCCGCTTTCCTGTTGCTGCTGACTCCACACATGATCCACACATGAAGAGTTCCTGCAACATCTGTGAAGCCTTTGGGCTTCACCAAGGGCTGCACAGCTAAGCACACCTTTCACCTCATTGTATTGTAGCACCCACAAGGCAAAGTCCAACATACCATTTAAACTTGCTGAGTTTTTTTTTCCTATCTGCCCACTAATATTTAGTAATTTCTGTACTTGGATTCTAAATCTTTCTTGCCATTTACAAAATACTCTAATCTATCTGCTGTGGGTCTAAAGTAGATGACTTTAGATTTGCCAGAGAGGATAACAGCATGTAACAGAGTCAAGCAATTTTACAAACACGGATCAGGTAAAAACTCTAATCCTGTCACATCCAGTCATAAATGGTGCTGGGCAATGCAACAATAACCATAAACTGTGGGATAAAAGATGATCCCATTTTCCCCAAACCCTAAAAAAAATCCATTTTATGCATACTCTCAGCTACAACATGATAAATGTATACTGGTGATCAGCCTTAACTTTTGGTCCCTAAAATGCAAGTTTTACTCACTGGATGCAAAGGATCCAGCAAGCAATACAGAATGGGTTGCAAAGGTGAGTGGGGTTTCAAGGTACACCCACTCAGATCAGATCCCACGTTGCAAGCAACAAATAATAATGAGTCTTCCAACAAAACACAAGTAGTATGAAGCTAAAAGTTACAACATTTGATAACTCATCAAGTGATTGTGCGGCAGTAAGAAAATCTGGTGTTTAAAAAAAACTGCAAGGACAGGAGGAGGAACCTGCCTTGAAGATTTGCATGACCAAATGCGCCATGAGGAGGGATCTTATTGAAACTTACAGGATATTGCGAGGCCTTGGATAGAGTGGACATGAGAGGATGTTTCTATTAGTAAAAATTAGAACCAGAAGGCACAACCTCAGGCTAAAGGGACGATCCTTTAAAATAGGGATGAAGAGGAATTTCTTCAGCCCGTGAGTGGTGAATCTGTGGAATTCTTTGCTGCAGAAGGCTATGGAGGCTAGGTCACTGAGTATCTTTAAGGCAGAGATAGATAGGTTCTTGAATAATGAGATCAGGGGTTAAGGCAGGAGAATAGGGATGAGAAAAATATCAGTCATGATTGAATGGCAGAGCAGATCTCATAGACCGAATGGCCTAATTCTGCTCCTGTTTCTTATAAGAAAAGAGACCAGATACTGGCCTGATTATGAGAAGCATGTAATGAAATTGGTCCTCGAAAATTGTCAGAAAGGTTTCATCGTCACTAGAAATGCAACATGGATATACCCTCTTAAGCAAGTCAAAGTAAACCTTGACCTGGCAGAGATTTCAGCGCAAAAGCTAATTGTGTAGCTGCTTTATGGAATCAAAATTTGATTTGAGTTATTATCACCTTGTGTATTGGGATGTAGTGAAAGATATTGTTTCTTGCATGCTATACAGGCAAAACATACTGTTCATAAGGTATGTAGGGGAGAAAAGAATATAAAGAGAGAGATATATATCTATACATAATTTTGCAGGACAGTTTAGAAGAGTTAGAGTTCAGTTTTAAAAGTGCAGAAGTGGAGTCAAAGATGAAATTAGAGGGTTATACTGGGAGTAGCTTGCAAGAGTCATGATGCTCTGGTACTATCAGACCAAGATCACTTAGAGACAGTGCAACATCGTAATGCTAAAATGATCAGATTCCAGTTTCTCATCTGATCAGCAATAATGACACAAGTACCCATTATGCCACATGCATAACACGGAGAAATGCCAATGAATTTTGATGTGTCCAGCTACTGAACTATGCAATGGGAATGTTTGAAAACAGTTCTAGTGAAAACCACAGGGTATTTGATGATGAAATTCACAGTAGTATTAAACTGTATGGCCAACAGAACAAAATTAGTACCTATGGTAACTTTAAAAAGCAAAACCACACCAAAAATCAAGTTCCTACAGGAACTTTAAAGCACGCCCATGACAATGATTGGATGGTTGATGACAGAGTGAAATTATAAGTTGATAATGTGGAAAAGGTGCCATGTGATCACATTTTGGATTCCATATAAACAGGAGATCAAGATTTGTCTGAGAGTTAACACCAAAATTGCAGTAAACCCAGCGGTTCTAAAATCAATAGTTTAACCTTTGAAAGCATATCTCAACAAATCATTTATGTTCAAGCCAAAAGGAATATACAGATGGCTGATGGAGATGCCCTGTCCAAAAGACGGGAAGGAAAAAATGTGTCAAACTGACTACTTTATAAAATCTTATATTTAAAATGACAAACTGACCTGCCTGACTAAAACTGCAAAACTTCTTGCTTTCAGAAATCAGCAGAGACCTCTTTACCTTTAAAGAGGCACTAATGCCCTTTATGAAAGCAGCAAATCAAATTCCAAAGAAATGCACCAATACCTTTTACATTTCAAAAGAGGAACTCTGGCCGTAGAGATGGTATGCCAACAAGGACAAAAGGGATGCCGACTCCTATATTAAATATCCTGAGATTCCAGACCTAAAAAAATACATCCTTTGTCCAAAGCTCAGATGAACTGATGGGAGGTATGTCACATGACCATCTCCAAGTTGTTCGACGTGATATTGCTGTATGGAACTAATATCAGTTTTGTCCAGGTAAATTGCCTGGCCCTCATCTACACACTGTACTGGAAACATCAGAATTCCTGTATCAATGGTTGCAAAATTAAATTCATCTCTGCATGCCTTCTTCCATCATGGAAGTACCCACTCTGGGAAGACTGATCACCCTGCAAGTTTCAGCCTGCTAACCTCTAAAGGGAAACACCATTGGACTTGTGATTGTGAACTCAAGGGACATTTATCGTGGTCTTGCCCTGTATCCTTTCTCTTTCCCTTATCCCACTTTTAATGTCCAAGTGCAAAAGGAACTGATGTTGCAAAACTTCTTCTTGCATTTTGCTTACGTGCGTGTGTGTGCGCACGTGTATAATATAAACCAACCTCATCTTATCTTACCTCAGATTTGCTGTTGGTTTACTAATAGGCGATTGGATCATTCCAAACTTAAGCATTGGGAAAAATACGCCACCAGCTTTTAAAAATTCTTTCACGAAATGTGGGCATCACTGGAAAGAACAGCAGTTGTTGCTCATCCTCAATTGTCCTTGAACTAAGTGGCTCACTAGGCCATTTCAGAGGGCAGTCAGAGTCAAGCACAATGCTGTCATTCTGGAGTCACATGCCAGGTAAGGCCGGCATATATCCTTTCCGAAAGGACATTAGTAAACCAGAAAGTCACCATTGTTTCATGGTCACCATTACTGCGATTAGCTTTCAACTCCAGATTTTATTAATTGAACTTAAATTCCACCAGCCATTCCTTGGTGCATAGCCTGGACCTCTGGATTACTAGTCTGATGATAGTGCTACTACATCATCTTCGTATAAAAACCTGTCTGTTTATGGATGGATACGGAGAAGAGAAATCCAGGCTGTTAAGTTAATCCTCCTCCCAATTGTGAGAGAGAGGATAAGCCTTCATAAAGATTGGAAATACAAATGCTTGATGTTTTGTGAGGTTTTGTCATCAACTAATGGGACATTAATGCACAACTCAGATAAGTTTTTCACTCAGAGGGTGATGAGTGAAAGGAATCGGTTGCCATCAGTGGTGGTAGAGGCGAACTCGCTGGGGTCTTTTAAGAGACTTCTGGATGAGTACATGGGATTTAATGGGATTGGGAGTTACAGATACTTCAATGGCCTGGTAAGTATAGATATGATCGGCACAACTTGTGGATCGAAGGGCCTGTTTGTGCTGTAGTGTTCTATGTTCTAACTGTCATCAGAGCACTCAAACGGTGCAGAATATCCAATTCAATGGATGAATGAGAGACGATTTGTTGTGGACAGATGATCCTAAAACTGAAAGCACCACATTTGATCCAAGTGGGATGTATCTGATGACTCCATAGCTAAAAAGTCTCAAGGAGTTCCATGAGTTCTTTTTATCGGATGCCAAAGCCAATGAATTTTATTGGTTTTCAAATACTTTCATTGTGGTTAAAGGCATTTGTTAACAATTACTTTAATATAAATTATCAGTTTTATATTTTTTAATGTTTCAAAATGGCAGCCACCCATGCACACTGGCATTCACATTTTATGTACAGCATACAAGTAGTTCATTAAGTTCAAATTCAGGAACCACCAAAACCCCATTTCCAACAATCAACTTACATGTCAGCACCTACAACATGACTTCATACTTTCCAAACACTGGAAGCAGTATGTGACAGACAGAATTCAGCAATCCCATAGCCAATGGATCAGATCAAAGCTCTGTAGTCTTGGTACATTGAGTCATAAATGGTAGAAGACAATTAAACAACTATTGTAGCTGGACATACTATTCCAGTCTCGCTCCAATACTAGTACGATCTGATCATGTGAAAAATTGCTTAGGATTTCCTATCCACAAAAAAAAAAGTACAAACCCAATCTGGCCATACATAACCCATTAGGTTCATCTCAATCACCAGCAAAATAATGAAAAGTGTCAGTGACAGTGCAATCAAATGACACTCGTGCACCAAATAACCTGCATGCTGATGATGTTTGAGTTCCGACAGCGCCAATCAGCTCCCGACTTCTTTGCAACATTGGCCCAAACACAGACAAAACAGCTGAAACTCAAGAAGGAAGATGAGAGTGACTGTCCTTGACATCAAGGGGAAAACTCAACACTGGTTGTAGTCATACCTATCACAAAGGAAAATGATTGTAGTTATTGGAGGCCAATCATTTCAGCCCCGGGACTGTGAGAAGTACAGATGTTCCTCAAGGTAGTGTTCCAGGCCTAACCATTCAGTTGCTTCATCAATGAACCTTCACTCCATTATGAGATAACTGATATTTGCACAATGTTCAGAACTGCTTACAACTCTTCAGATATTGAAGTAGTCCATGTCTGTATGCAGCAAGGCCTGTACAAGATTCAGGCATGGGCTGATAAATGACAAGCAACATTTATGCAAAACAAGTGCCAGGCAATGATCATCTCCAACAAGAAAGAATCTAACCATTGCACTTTGACGTTCAATGCCAATACCATTACTGGATCACCCACCCTTAGCACCCCAAGGTGGGGTGCAGAGGGATTATCATTGGCCAAAAACTGAACTAGTTCAGCCATATAAACATTGCAACTACAAAAGCAGGTCAGAGATTGGGATTTCTGATGCAAATAACTTATCTCCTGATTCTCAAAGCTTGCCCACCATCTACAAGGCTCAAGTCAAGAACATGATGGATTACTCTCTACTTGCCTTGAGAGCGCTACTCCATCAACATTCAAGAGGCTCAACACGTCCAGGATAAAATGGAGACGAGGGTAACTGCTCTTGACATCAAGGGGAAAACTCACCACTGGTTGCAGTCATACCTATCACAAAGCAATATGATTGAGGTTGTTGGAGGCTGGATGAGCATCACATCCAACAACACTTCCAATGAATGAACATTCATTCACTGACATACATGGATAGATATGTACACTATATACGAGATGCAGTGCAGCAACTCACCAACAGTTCTTCAGCATCAGTTTTTATATCTGCAGTCTAGAAGGACAAGGACAAGAAAGGCAGAGGAACATCACCACCTGAAAATTCCCCTCCAAGCCACTCACCAGCCTGACTTGGAAATATATCAATACTCTTTCATTGTTATTGGGTTAAAATCCTGGAACTCATTCCCTAAAACATCGTGTGGTTACCATACCAGATGGATTGCAAATGATTTAGGTTCACCACTGTATTCTCAAGGACAATTAGGGATAGGGAACAAATGCTGGCATTGTCAGTAACGATAAAAAAAATACTTCCCGACATTGAATTCCATCATCCAATTTTGCTCACTCAGTTAATGTTCATTTGCAATTTTCTGGTCCCATTTATGCCACTGCAATATCCAACATAGTGATGTTAGAAAACTTCCTAGTATTTGTTGTTAATTTCTATACATATATTTTTTTCAAGCCTTCTGTGGAAGATAACTGGAGTTCTGTCTTAAAATACTGCTATAACTTTGTCACACTGAAATTGAATTGTGTCTAATTGGCTATAAACCCAGAAACACCTCCACAATTGACTTCTCTCAGCTGTTGTTATTGTAGCTTCCTACACAGGGCTCTAAGTTCAGCCATGCATTGCTTAGACCATTCAGATTGCATTCAGATTGCGACATTAACAGGCCAGCAGCCCTAAGCAGAGCATGTTGGTATTTATCCCCTTTTAAATGAAATGGAGGACCCTTGACTTACCTATAGATATGTAGAGTAAGGCAGTGAGCCTGCCAACGCACAGATGAGGAGTTTGATTCCAATAGGAAACATCGCAAAAACTGAATCAAAGTTTCTTTGTCAGCAAATTTATTCAACTGATTGACCAAAGCTGTGCAGAGTTGATCTTCCTGACTGCTTGTATTCTCTGTCAAAAACAACGGAGAAAATGTTATCAGCTAATATGAGAGAGCATGGCATTCCTACTGTTCAGAATGACAGGAACTTAAATTGCCCACCCCTAGATGGGCTGAGTCAATGCACCTCCTTCTTTGTGGTGGTGCTGATTCTATCATGTACATTTATCCAAAATACAAGCAATTCCAAGGTTTTGACCAAAGGACAACAAAGAATAATGATATATACTCATCTTGGCCTGAGATGCTGCTGCAGTCATTGATTTAGTCTGATTTAGTTTTTCTCCCATTAGTATAATAGGAATATTTTATGTAGTTTTGTATCTTGCTAGGATACTTTACAGGGTGACAAGTCAGGGTACTTCAGAGATGGCAACTTTTCCAGATAGATTCAACATGGGTTAGAAATAGAATAAAGCACTTGCAACACTGTCCCATAAACTATTACCAGGATAGTTACAAAAGAGATTAGATATAGAGTAAAGCTCTGTTCCATCAAGCATTGATGTGAAGATGCCAGCGTTGGACTGGGGTGAACGTAGTAAAGAAGCACGACAACACCAGGTTTAAGTCCTATTTATTTGATCGTGAGTTGCTATCAAATAAATCGGTTGGACTTAAACCTGGTGTTGTCAGACTTCTTACTGCCATCAAGCATTTCCGGGTCAATTGCAGCGTTGTCAAGAAGATATCATGTGTCTCTTTTAACAAAGTTCTGAGCCTTAGGAAGAACTTTGATTGTTTTCCAATGTAAATGCTTCCATTTCCTATACCAGTCAACCGGAATTCTTACAGCATCGTTGCCAATTTTGTTAAATCATGACAACCATTGCTTTGTGGACCTGTAATAACTACAAAACAAATCAAAGTGCACCAGACTTCAGAATTTCATGCAGCACTGTCAGCAGAAACAATCCAGCCCCCTACAGTTAGAATTTGGCTTTGACCCCAGGTTCAGAAACTGAAAGGATAGCAAATTCACCCACTGCACAGTCACATTTTTATTTAACAGATTGTCATTAGGAGAAAAATGTAAATATTAGCTGTTTAATATCACATTCTTTAAAAAGAATTCTAAGATCAGTGATATTGAAAGAAAATCTAGAATTCATGCATGGGATTATCTGCAGCCGTAAGTAATCCACCTACCAGTTGAGGTTCAAGTCTGTAGATTTTTTTCTTAGACCTAAGTATCTATATTCCATTTTTATTTGTTTTAACAGTTATTTTAAACAATATTTCTATTTTATTATAAAATTAATTTTATATGCGAATGTACATATAGAATAAAATTCTCCCAACAACGGTTTGTACTCCAACAATGTTCTTTTAGCATACCATCTTTCTCCTTCTCTCGCTCCTCTTTCTTGCTCTTTTTGCTGGAGGATTTGGACTGAGACCCGGTCTGCCCTGAGCTGGAGGAGGTTGCAGTTGTCCCAGTGCCCCCTGTACTGCTGGACGATGTTGTCGAGAGCACTTTACTGCCACAGAGTGCACATGAAAGCAGCTGAAGGAGAACCGGGGAGACTCCTTCATCCACAAGGAAACTAATCTGCAGCAGGAAATATAAAACAGCTGGAGGGGAGGAGGAGAAGAAAGAAAGAGGCAAACATAGATAAAAAGTTTACTTGATTTACAGCATAAATACAAACCTTAATCCCAGCAAAGTTCAAAACATTTCTTCTGCTGAAATGATGAGAATGTTTTGTGGCTGTTTTCTAAAAGGTAATCAATATGCACTTAGTGGAGGGAATGTTATAATTCATTTAAAATTCATTTATTGTTAAATTGTGAGTGCTTTGAATGGGATTTTGTGCATAAATCTTTGTAGCAGATCTAAAACTTTATAGTTTTAGAAGAAAATTAGTTGCCTGAAAAAATACTGACGGTTATGAGATAGATGGATTAAACAAGATGGCTTATATGGCAAAGGACTGGCACAGATTTGGTGCACGGTCCATGTCCTGTTCCATTCAATTATAATCGGGATGCAGTTATCTCACAGTCTTTACATTAGCTTGAAGGAATGTGATAGGTCAGCCAAGTCCAAATTTATGTTTTCTTTGAATCTGGGATATATGAGAAGAAAAATGCTGCATTTTTTTTTTAATTTAGTTGATCTTGAAACTGCAGCAGAACACAAAGGCAGGTCTATCTATGACTGAAGTTCAATGAATTGTGTGTGCACACCAACTTTGCAACTTGGAGAAGTTAGCGAACGTTAGACTTACAATCATCCTTGAGGCAGAATTTCTGCCAGTTTACTGTCCGTTGGCTGGCAATCTCTGCACAGGCCTTTAGATGCTCCATCTGAAAGAGGTAAAGAGATCAAACTAACATTTAATCACTTTGAATAGAGCAAAGACTAACAAACATGCACTGATATAATGAAAATTGAGTGTTGAAATATATAAAATTGATGAAAGATACAGTGTACATTAAATTGTGAACTTGCATTTAGCACTGTTTAAGACAAAAAAACCTAAAAGGGCCCCTTAATTTAATTTTGCAAATAATATTGAATTATTATTCAATATTCAATAATACAAACACTTTTACAATTGCAGACTAATTTTGAGGACTTAATGGTCTGCTGTGAGGCAGAAATTTCAGAACCCTGATTATGTGCAGTAAGCATCAACTTACCAAGCTAATGAGTGTGTCATATTGCAAAGCAGATCCTGAGGAAGCTGTGACCACACCACCACGCAAATGGATTCCCTGCTCCTCCAGCAGTTTTTTAATACCTCGTACATGTGAATCAAGTGTGTGTAGATCCCGCAGCTGACGGTACTTCTCCTTTGATCCGCAAATGAATAGCAAGAGCTTGCGAACTTGACGACGAACAAAGGGAGTCTGCTGAATCATTAGGTACTGGAACAAGAGCAAGTTTTCACTATTAAAGGAACACAGTAACTGCACAAACATACATGCTAACAAACTGGTGCTACTGCAGTGCAACACTGAATCAGGCACTCACTTCTGACAGGAAATAGAACCAAGAATGGTCAAAGATAGGTGGTGGAACCCGAGAGTTAGCATCAGCAATCTTCTTTATTTGGTATGGTAATCTCAGCACCATTTCAGTCAAGAGCTGTGAGTACGCCTCGAATACATCTGCAGCATGACCCTGAAAATCAGCAAATATTAAGAAAGGATTTTAAAAATTAAAATCGTACATACTTGTGCTATTGAACCAAAGACAATAAAAATTAACATATCTGTTAGCTGCAAAATCTAACTTTATGCAAAAATGTGTATTCTTCCCTCCCCATATTCACATGAACTCTATCTTTTATATATAGATTATAAATAGATATAATTATATAATTTTATACATAAATTATATTATTTTTATGTTTTAAACATATATATTTTCTTACTCTTCAAACATGTCGCAAATCCATAACTAATAGTTTATTTCTCATACTCTAAGCTTAATGTCAGTCTTTTTATTGATACTCGACTTCAGAGCCTTATAATTAATTACAAAGCCTTACCTTCACATATTGTCGCAGGAAGAATGGGCTCATGTCTGGAGGCGATGAAGAAGTGTGTGGTTTCAGGAGCTGACTTGTTACCACAGCTTCTTCTTCACCCTGTTGTGTTTTCCAATAATCCAGCAGTGATTTAAGAACATGGAGGCAATAGTCAATGGCTCCTGAACTTAACAAAGCAGTGGCTGTGGCATTGGAGATTAATGAGGAAGCCTGCAAGGAATATAATAATTATTTCTGCAACTTCCAGGAAATCTATACTCCTTTTGTCATAGCAGTCCAGGCATGAAATGTTACATTTTTAAAAAACTGTTCCTTTTGAAATGGACCCAAATGAGCTATTAAGGTGGTGGCCAAAGAATCATCTGACTTTTGCAACTTAAACAGCCTAGGAAGCTTACTGCAAAGTTCCAAATTTGATGATAATGGGCAGAGGGCTGTCTTGAATGGACACATTTAAATAGCACTCTTTGGTGGAATCTCATGTCTGCTATGTCAAGGTTTATTCCAAAACACAAGGAAAATAAACTTGCCGATTTTCTGACTCTGGATCTGCCAGGTAAAGGATAGCTATTGAGATTGATTATCAACAATGAAGTGCTCAAGACCACTATCTACCTTCTCATGCACATCAATGGTTTTTAATCATGTGAAAATCCTTCAACACAATGAAAGATCACCATTTGTCTTCCATTGTGTATTAATGACCATTCATTTGAATGGAACTGTTCGCTGACGTTGAAATCTTTTTATCCACAAAACAGGAGGAGACTGGGCAGTTTGTAATGCAGTATTAATCACACCACAATGGCAAAGAATGGCCATGTCATTTTGCTTTCTAAAGCCAGAGGGGCTTAAAGTTCTTTAAAAGCCTCCTTCAACCAGTTTTTGAACAGTTCCTAGGTCACCTGTAAAAAAATAGGACCTTTGGTTAATAGCCATTAGCACCTGTCTATGCAGTCGGCAGAATTGTCTTCACTTTGAATGAAGCCTTCTGGTTTGATCCCAGCCATCTGAACCTACCTGAACTTCAATTCTACTGGGAAGATCTCCCTCCTCCTTCCACTATATTCTCAGATACCAAACTGCTAGCTATTTTGTTTGGTTTTAGTATTTGTGGAAGTCCACGACTGTCTCTAATTACA
The DNA here is from genome assembly GCA_024679065.1 of Sphyrna mokarran. Classification (NCBI taxonomy): domain Eukaryota; kingdom Metazoa; phylum Chordata; class Chondrichthyes; order Carcharhiniformes; family Carcharhinidae; genus Sphyrna; species Sphyrna mokarran. The sequence continues at coordinate 19,757,573 of JAGIQG010000028.1, read as the reverse complement.
TAATTCCTGGGATGTCTTGTAGTTGACATAGCAATAGACCTTTCAAGGGCAGTGAGTGAAAAAATAATACCCCTTGCTTAAATCTATGAAAGTTTGCTGCTGTTGACCCCAGACTAACAGTTTGGGGACACACAGCAGCCTTAGAAATTAAATTACATTGATTACACTTAGAAGGGAAAGGACATTGAGGATTTCGTTCTCTCTCTCACTCCTCTGTCCTTACACTTCGTTTAAGAACAAACAGATTTTATAATCTCCCCATAAGTAAAGCAGCTAAAAATTATTTCACTAACAGAAATCGTGCAATGATTTGCACAGGTTTGTTCATCAGCCACTTACCTCAGAAGCAGATTTTGATCCTGATTTAGTTCGGGACATAAAAACACTGAGAAGCCTCATGATCACCAAATGCACTTCATTGAGTGGGCTGCGGTCATTCTTCTTAGAAACATCCTGAGCAACACAATTATAAACAGTCAATTCAGTAAGAGAGATTCTGAATTCCTTAACTTCATTGGTTCTCGAGATATATGCAAAACCAGCAAGTTTATAATTACCGGAAGCCACTAATTATCCTGAGGCAATGCTGGTAGATTTCCTCTTAAATTACTGCAGTCCAGATGGTAATAGTCCCCATTTTCTTCGTTACTTAACTTTAAAAGCACTTGTTTACTGTGGATGATTTGCTGTGTTACGTCAGGGGACATTAAGAGTCAACCAGGTAGTGTGGGATTGAAGTTGTGTGAGGGCCAGACCAGACAAAAAGGTTGGCCTCCATTCCTTGAATGGCATCAAGAACCATCTAAATTTTTTAGGACAATCTAGTAGCTTTCATGGTTATTCTGTTGATGCCTGTCCACAAATTTAAAGATGTCTTGAATTCAATTTCACAGCTTGCCTTTGTGAAACTACAACACTGAGCTCGTCCAGAATCATAACCACTACAAGGTACAATGTGAAGAAAGGTGCTGTTTGGGTACCCATTCCCTTCATCTGCCCATAACTGCTTGGTTTACTATGTGTCAAGTACATGTGTGTAAAGCATTCAGTACAACAGACTACAGCAGCATTTTTACTCAGAGACTAGTTGATGCAGATAAGCCTGAATAATCATTAGGATATATACTACACGAACTCTGCTCTGTCACTTCAATTTATGGGGATAAGGCCGGGGTGGGATTGTGGTCGGTGTAGACTTGATGGGCCGTGAATGTGGGTGGGAGAATTCAAGTGCCCAAATTGCTATATAATATCTCTATGTGATCCTCACAACAGCCCTGGGAGCTGCTTATCAATAGAAGGTGTACTTTTAAATGGCGAAAAGTGCACGAAGATTGACTGCTGAGGGCCCAGTACCTTCTTGTCCATACACAGTTCTGCAATGAGTTGAGACAGAAGGTTGTCCAAGGCTCCTTTATCTTTCTCATCTTCTCCATCCAGGTCTGCAGTCAGCATTAAGATTACCTTTTGGATGACAGGAAATTTACATAGAAAATGTCGATAACGCATGAAGCCTGTGCACAAATTAAAGACATTTCCAAATTGATCAACAGCACAAAAACTGGTACCCAATTTTTTTGTTAACTGCATTTCCTTTATGATTGTTAATTTTCCTTTATGATGGCTATTCATTTTGTTCCTGTATAATGTTTTAATACTTGTAAAAGGAGCTGAGATGTCAAATTGTGCCAAAACTGGAAGCTTTCCCTAAACTCAAAGGAGGATCAAGTCCTGACCTACTCCACCAGACAGTTCGTTCTATTTTAAGAGTTGCTTCATTTTGAAATTTTTTAACTGGTTTATGTGAAAGGACTGCACTGTGTTACAAGTTAGATGTACTACTTGGTTGAATGAGTGGACATAGACCTGGCAGATGGAGTATAACATTAGCAAATGTGAGGTTATCCACTTTGGTAGAAATAATAGTTGGAGGAATTATTATTTAAAGGGCAAAAAGCTGCAGCATGCTACGGTGCAGAGGGACCTGGGGGTCCTTGCGCGTGAATTGCAAAAACCCAGTCTGCAGGTGCAGTAGATGATCAAGAAGGCGAATGGAATGTTGGCCTTTCTAGTGAGGGGGATAGAATATAAAAGCAGAGCGATCTTGCTGTAACTATACAGGGTGAGGCCACAACTGGAGTGCTGTGTGCAGTTTTGGTCACCGCATTTGCGAATGGATATATTGGCCTTGGAGGCAGTACAGGGAAGGTTCACTAGCCTGATACTGGAGATGAGGGGGTTAGCCTATGAAGAGAGATTGAATAGACTGAGTCTGTACTCAAAGTTTAGAAGGTTGAGGGGGGATCTTATAAAGAGATATAAGATAATGAAGAGGCTAGATAGAGTAGAGTAGAGAGATTCTTCCCACTTAGAAAGTAAAGCAGAACTAGAGGACACAGCCTCAAAATTGGGGGGGGGGAGGGAACAGTTTAGACCAGAGTTGAGAAGGAATTTCTTCATTCAAAGGGTGGTGAGTTTCTGGAATTCTCTGCCCATTGAAATGGCGAAAGCTACCTTGCCGAATATATTTAAGTCACAGGTAGATAGGTTTCTGATAGACAAGGGAATTAAGAGTTATGGGGAGAAAGTGGAAAAGTGGAAATGATCTACTTCAGATCAGCCATGATCTTGTTGAAAGGCAGGGCAGACTCGAAGGGCTAGATGGCCTACTCCTGCTCCTATTTCTTATGTTCTTATTAATGTTTAAGAGATCAAAGACCAAATGGAGCAAATGAGAGGTACAAGACACAAATTACTAATCAGTGTTGTACAAGGAAATGCAGTGTGTTTAAAATTATGAAGGGTTCAATGCTACAAAATGACAATGATATGAGCTCAGGTTGCATCAGTTTTAGTGCATCCACATCCTTGAACTGGCTTTGTAACGGAAGGAAACAAAAACCAGAATAAGCCCTAGACATGAAGCACTTAGCATTTTTTCATTCCAGATCATTGGTGTCACTGCAATTTCTCCAAATGACAACACAATACATTCAGCACTTATCTCTCCAATGGACCTAATATGCCAATTTTTACCCAACATAAAACTATGTTTTGTATCACCCTAGAAATGTAAAATAAGTCAGATAAAGTCTGCTGGGACAAACAATTTTCACCTGCATGTAGGGGATGGCTCGAACTCCACCAACGTGACGGAGTTGTGGCAGATGCTGTAAAAGTCTCTCGAGTAGCATCAGACGCACCATGTGCAGCCTGTGAGATAAGGAGTAAAGGAAATTATTCAAGCACCAAGCCTTTAACACAATTTTTCATTAAACTTCTGGTTAAGGTATGAAGAAATCTAGTCTGTTTTAAACTGCATCTGAAATGGAAGAATAACTTTACAATTTTGAGATTAAAATGCATTTTTTCACCTGTTGCTTGTATGTAGGTCACCTTCTGTTTCACCTTCTCCTTCTGACCCTTCTCCTTCTTGCTGTCCAGTTGTGGTACTAATGGCTCCCGTGCTGGAACTGACACTGCCTGGTCCTGCAGGATGTCCCTCAACTGTAGTATCGCCATATGCACTACTGCGTCCAGACACTATGTAGATTTTTTAAAAATGTTAATCTGTATCTCGCTCAATTACATATATACACACACAGATCATTTGCACAGATGCGTATTTATATATACTCCTCTATGGGCTATTATGGCTACATGCACTGATGACTGCACAATTATATATTTTGTGTGAGTAACTTCTTCCTGAGAACAGCAAGGTAATAACAAGTCTGTTTATTCCTCGGGCCCTATTTCTGTTCAGCTGATTGTGGCATACTGTTGTCTCTACATTAGTGTCATCCTTGAAATAACACTATATCAGAAATTGCAGTAAGATGGCTGAGGCAACTCTGGTTGCAGAGGATGTAAGGCACAGGTAATGAAGTGAAGATCTGTTGTGAAAGAATATATGCCAATCCTCAAAATATTCTTAAAATATAAATCAACTAGAAGGCACTTCATGCCTTAGCTCTAAAGATAAAAAGGGATTGTGTGTGCTATCGCTTAGGGATCAGTTACAAAAACGCAAAGTTTTAAACTAATTTCTCTTCCATCTATTTTAGTTTTAAACTGTTAGCATCTTACTGCATATTTAGGTCAATTGCTTACCGCTGTGTTCTCCAGCAACTGAGTCAACAGCACTGCCCCCACTCTCTGACCCCACACTGCCACCATGCTCTGCAGGTGATGTTCGCAGCGTTGATCCATCTGTTGCCGCTGTGCTCCCTTCATCATCAGAGGCTGGAGCTAAAAGCATAGCAACGGCTGTTACAGGTAAAAACACCATATTTACAAACCGTGAGCACAAGCACAGACGTTTGAGACAAACATAGCTGCAGACCATGGGCTTGGCACAGCCTTCAGCAGCTTTTCAATATCGCAACAATTAAGCAGGATATTATAGGTACAGAAAATTTCTAGCAGCCGATAAAATAACAAAAAGTTTCTCCCGTAGACATGAGACCCACAGACAGAAGAAAGCTTTATTCTTCAACACTTGAACATATATTTAATGACTGCTGAAAAAGCAAAAGGAACTTGGGAACAGAGAGTTTTGCTTGGTGACCAAGAAATTCTTTAATTTTTCTGCGAAACTGACTTTTCCCTTTGTCACACAGACAGGCTGTTCAGCACATTTAAGCATTTAATTTCCATTCAGCTCTCTCTATTACAAACCATTTACACAGTGAGCATAGTAGTGATTTAAACTCAGTCCTCATTAAAACAGATTAGTTTTCAAAAACCGCCTATTTCATTTATTGGGGATTGTAACTATATAATTAACATCAAGTGACTATACTGTAAGGTATAGATGCAGGCTAGATTTTGTGGAAGAACAGAGGAATTTGCAGGAGAGGTAGAGGTTTGCAGGTAATTAAAGATTGCACTTCAGGTAGAATAAGCCTTAAAAGAAGTTAATGAAATTCCCGGCTTTATCACAAGAGGTGCATTATACAAGTCATGAGGTAGCAGGGAGCCTATACAAATTTAATTTGATTTCATAAAAATGAGGAGCCACAACGTAAGACATTTTGAACAGACAGCAGGATAAACATTTTCATGTGGGGTTTTGGCTGAGGCAGCAACTGTGACATTTAGGATTAGACTGGAGAAATAGGTTAAAAAGAGTTGACAGGAAACAAGAGCAAGGTGACAAAATGCAAGACTCACATTTGCTTATGGTGGGCAAATGGCACGTTTCCTTGTGTGTAGATTCATATTATTTTGTTAAGGCACTCCCGCTCCAAAAAAAAACATGACTTTGCAACTTGCAAAACAATTCTAGCTATAATTATTCAACTGTGTTTAGTTTAAATGCTTGGTTCTCATTTTATTCAACGTTTATTTAACACCTCTCATGAAGCAGGGGTCCAAATAGTAAAGTCAGAATTTTAATTTCTCCATGGCTGATTCTTTATCACTTTCCGTATCTGTCTCCATCTGTAGGTTATTAATGCTACATTATCACCTTCGAGCCAAAAGGAAGATGCAATCATCTGAGCTATGGAGTTATCTACAACCTATTAATATTCTAATTCATGAAATTTAATTCAAGTGTGGCAAATCAATTGGGAACAATTTATCTTCACTGACCAAATTGAAAACTGTTAGAACTTCATCTTTTACACATACAGACATAGAAAATGTTGTTTTGACTCAAGAGCTAGCTGAAACAAGCAGTTAAAGTGAAGACTCCATGGCTTACCTTAAAAATTCTTATTAGAGTCAATGCTCAGCTATCTGAGCTGACATCCAATATCCCTGACTAAAGGGTATTAACACAATGGGGGAGTCTTCCCAGGAATTGTAGTGGGCGGGGAATGGACCATGAAAAGGTCTGTTGACCTCAGGCAGAATTTTCCAATTTTAGGGGGAGCACAGAAAAATTCCACCCAATATCTTTAACTGTATTGAATTGCAACTATAACTTCATTTTATTTAATTCCCAATACAGTTTGTAACAACAACTCCACGGCACCACAGACCCAGCTTAAAATGCCCACCCTGAATCATCAACACTATCCAACAACAACTGATACCATGAAGAGCCAATCAGACAAACATTTTCTTTCTAAAGACCCAAACCAGATTTAGCCATTATAGTTACCTGAGGCTGTGGTATCAGACAGCGTTCCTGCATCCAATGAGGAGGAGCTGGGTGCCTGTCCAGATAGTCCGAGGCTCTGTAAACCCAGCGCACTGCTGCTACTACCTATTAAAGATAAAAATCAACAGAAATCTGATTCAGGACTCCTGCATTCAATCAGCAGACAGAATAACAAGTTGCTGAGCTTGTGTTTACTTCAGCAGAATCACATTGCCTGCTTTACAGAATCCAGAATATGTTTCAAAAATCAACAAAATATTCAATTACATAGCTGGAACAGCATCTCTAAAATCCAGACTAGCTGTACCTAGTCAGTGAAGTCATGATTTCATAGGTTTCAAATTCACCAAAACTACAAGTTCAGTCTTGTCAAAGTAACTTTGACTCTTAAACTAAGTCAAAGTAACAATCCCGAATGACACGTGCTGAATCTGAGCTGCCTGACTCTGACAAAGTGTCACCACTGAAACATTAACCTATCTGTTCTCTCTTACAGGCCTTCTGTGTATTTCCAGTCTAAATCCAGGTTTTAACCAAGATAGATGAGCTGAGGGAGTTTTTCTCATTTTTCTTGTTTTAGCTTCTAACACTTGGAATTTTTTTTTGTAAAAACTACTAAAGAAAAGGATTTTCAGAATCTTTCTTCATTCTCTTCAGTTTTTTTGCAAGTCAGTCAAAATTGTCTGTGCAGATCCCAAGTTTCCTAATGCTCCCTAATTCATAATGCTGCAGATCTGGGTGAATCAGAAACATTGTACAGTACCTTGCTGATCTTGCTGCAGGCTAAGGGCTATGGCCAGTTCCACCATCGTCTCATCATCTGCATCTGGAGGAATGTCCAACATTGGTGGGAAACCCTCTGCTCCAGCCAACAGTGCCTCCAGAGGAGAAGGGTTTCCATTTGTTACATTTTCAGCCGACTCCAAAACCATTGATTCCGACTGGGAAAGAAGGGAAAATGGTGTCATAAACAGATAAAAAAAAAAACAGCAGGAGATTTACAAATGCAAACTTTACTAAAACTGCTGCTGTTCAAAACTAATCAATACATTTTACAGTTTGGCTACTTAACTCACCACCTTCAGTTTCACTACCTAGGAACTGCAGTAACATGTATTATGATGACGATATTACCGGTGTGATATGGTAAAATGATTTTAGCTTCCCCCATCCCCGTTCAATCCCTATTCAATGAAACGTTTCTATGAATTAACTCTAACTACATCTATCCTTTTCTTCTCATCTTTTAATCAGTGAACAAGACACTGATTTTTACAAAGTGCTTACCACCATCTCAAAGTCTCCATGATCCACTTCACTTTGTTCCTGACTCTCTTGACGGATATTTTCATTGCCTGCCATTCCCGATGGTTGCATTTTATCCTCAGCATCATCATCATCATCATCATCTTTATCACCTGAGAAACAAATGGCGATAGATCTTTAAACTAAAATCATTTGTACTGCAAACTAACATTCTGGGATAAAAAACTGGATGAAAGCAAATTACTGCGCATGCTGGAATTTGAAACCAAGTGAGAAAATGCTGGAAAATCTCAGCAGGCCTGGCAGCATCAAAGTTTGACAGAGAGTCATCTGGGCTTGAAATGTCAACTCTTTTCTCTCCTTACAGATGTTGCCAGACCTGCTGAGATTTTCCAACATTTTCTTTTTTTGTTTAATGTTCTGTGGTTACTGATTTGGAATCAGTATGGGCTTGAGTTCAAGTAACACTTACACTTCAATGCAAAATCATGCAAACAGGAAAACCTGATACAACATATACACAACGCATTAGAATTCCCACTCCTAACAGCGATCGATTCAGTTTTATGTAATGATGAACTGTAAGCATAGTTCTCTACTGCCTTTATTCAGGCAGGGAAGACAGAAGATGAAAAATACATTTTTAATTATCACAAAAAGGTGTAATTTTTGTCCTTTAAACAGTACAACTTTGTACAGATTTCAAAGCTTGTAAAAGGGAATCAGTATATCCATTGTTTTTGTGAACATTAACAGTATTTGTAAACAGACATTTCAAAATATAATGCATCACTGCATTTTGCTGAACATTGTTCAGATCTCTCATTCCTTACCCATTGGGGTGTTGCTGCGAGGAGGAGATGGCAGTGTTACATGTCTACGCTTGCTCCGTGGTCTCAATACACGAATTAGTGCCTGTTTACAGGCAAAACTCACTGACTGGTCCTGAGGAAAAAACAATTCAGAATTATTGAGATCCAAACACACTAGTGAGTGCCAAGTGAAGACACAGATACTACCTCTTCACAAAGGGAACTAGCACCAATATAAAAACCATTTCACAATTGCGTAACACTAGTGTATATACGCACACTGACTCTCATTGCTTAACTATTAAAAATGTTGCTCACTGGTCACAAAATGTAGTTATAACATTGATCACAGTAAAAAAAAATCTTCTGTTAAAACAGAGGGACTTACAGGACATAGAAGCATCTGCATATAAACTTTTGCAGCAGCGTTAATGTAGTCCAACTCACAGGTACAATATCCATGAATAATGTCAATTAGTGCATTCACTGTTGCCTCAATGTGAGTCAGTCCTGTAGAGAAGATTGAAGATCCAACAAAAACATTACTGAAGGATATTTTCTTCAACTAAACCTTTTTTAAAAATCATCAGCAGATGAAGCAGTGAGATACAGAATAGATACTTATTGAAAAATATTGCTTTATGATATTCCTTAGAATATTTTGTTTTTGTAGGTATTTGAAAGTTACTTCTCTATGTTGCTAACACTCAGCACTCACACTGTAAAAATGCTAATCACAGTATTTGTTTTCCTGAGAAAATATTTGACATCTTTACGTCACTACTTACAAATTAAAACAATCAAATAATTTTCTTATCATTTAGACAATGTAAAACATTTATATTGCTTTACAAAAACAGCATAGATAACTACGTTCAGTTCGAATTCTGGCTCCAGTTTTAAAACTTATATTTGATTGGAAGCTAGGATCTTACTTCATTACATTTTGTCCAAATTCTAGTGTCTGTTACTTTACTGATGCACTAAATAAACATGCAGTCATTCTGTTAATTGTTCATCTTACCAGGCAGGCAGGCAGGAGCCAGGAATGCATTCTTAGGTTTGGATGCGTGGAGCCTCCAGAAATGAGTGACTAATTGCATAATAAAACTGCAGCCTTCGACTTCTGCATTCCTGTGGGTTTGATCTCTTTCATCTGCTCCTTCTAAAGGAAGGATAAAGGATAATTGGCTTTAGGTAGAATACAACACTTTTTAAATCAGGTACTCCAGAGTATCTGCCTCACCCTATTTTTGTTACTTCTTCAAAGGTTGTGGCCATAACTAACAAAGCCAACATTTATTGTGCAGCTCTATTGCCCTTGAGAAAGCGGTGGTGAGCTGCATTCTTGAATCGCTGAAGTTGTTGTAGTGAATGTGCTCCCAAAGTGCTGTCAGGTAGACAATTTATGTTTTATCATACTTCTTTGTAGCTGTATGCTACAACAGAATGGCTTGTTAGATCATTTCAGAGGGGAGTTAAGTTTTATCCACTTGCTTTGGAGCCACATAAAGGTCAGCATTTGTGAACCAGTTGAATATTTACATCAATCCAGTAGCTTCATGGTTACCAAAACTGATATTAGCCTTTTAAGATTTTTTAAAAACAGTTCAAATTACAGAATAATATGGTGGAACGTGAACTCATGTCTCTAGATTATTAGTCCGGGCTTCTGGCATCACAAGTCCAACAACATAACCACTGTGAATTGTATTCAGCTATTGGTTGAAAATGTTCACATGATACCCTGTCATTTGTCTTGATCTGCACTAATATTAACATACAAGTACTCAGATTAACTGCCCAGCACTCCAACAAGATGTAATGCTCTAACAGGTCTTGACTGCACAATGCTGATTATTTAACTCCCCATGCATAATAACCTTCAGTCAATATAAGGAACACTTCTTTGCTGAAAGTGATTTATCAAATCTGTTTTTGTTTAACCTACACACAAGACCAGACTTCAGTCTTGGCAGATTATTCAGCCACCCAGTAGCAGTTATTACATCATTGTAAAGATTAAAAATTCATTACCAACAGTCAGCATTAAGCAATCTTGCTACTGTGGATTCAGAATGGTTAACAGATGCTGCTGGATGAGTGGCAAACATTCATTTTGAATATAGTTTTACTGGAACCAAGATAACAATTTGAGCTGGTGAATAGTACATGTAGCTTATTCAAGTGTCTGGATTTTGCTGAAATATCCTGATTATCTGTCAGCTCAATTGGCTAATTGGCTGGAATGTGGCTCAGAATAGTATCAACAATACAGATTTAATTCCTGTTTCAGCAGACTGAGGATCTGTCTCCTTAACCTGTCCCTATAAGTGGAAGGTATTCACAAACCATCACTGACAAAAACTGTCAAAAAAAACATCAGCAGGCAGCCTTTGGGCAGAGCAGACATGAACAAAGCATTACTGTCCTATTGTAAGTGGTCCACAGTGGAATAGAGACATACAAAATCTGCATGCATTTGGTGAGACTGGCTAACACAAGACAATGACAATCTAGGATTAAGCATATTATTTATTGTACTATGGCATCCTCTTACCTTCACCTCCTTTACACTCATTACATCACTTCCTACCATCTCCATTAACTGTAACAGTCCCATAATAACACATTTTTATTCTCCTGTCCAGATAGTTTACCCTTCAAGGAAACTTGGTCATACTCCCAGCCCAATGGTCATTGCAATAGTAAGACAGAGAACATCTATTCCTTAACCTCTTCCTACAGCACTGTTCAAAGCCCAAAACATTTCCTCCCTAACAAACATTAACTTATGTACTTCCTGCAATCTGTTCATGAGAATTTCACCAAAAAGCTAGTGCAGGGCATAAAAAGGGAATCAACAAATCTGCTGAAATGTTGGGTTTTTACTTCAGGGGGCTGCAGGCAGCAATACTTCAGTTGTACTTCAGGGAGTGGATAGCTTGATCTTGGGTTTGGACATAACTCAGCACAACATCGAGGGCCAAAGGCCCTGTACTGTTCTATGTTCATCCATTCTCTTATTGATACAGCAGCCTGTTGGAATACTTCCAGTATTTTCTGAATTTGCTCACCTTTACCCGTTTGTGGTGCTTTCACCTCTGTGAAGTGCACAAGGTTATTGGGTCGCATCATTGCAATGGAACGTGCTGTGATTATTAGCCGCTGGAATACTTCAGTTGTGCCTGCTTTGGGCTGCTAACCTCAGCAAAGATTTACTGGCCTTGGGTTGGATACAGATTTACCAGAACGGTACCAGGTCTTGATGGGTTAAATATGACGAAATGTTACAAAAACCTGGTTAATAGTCCCTTACGTTTAGACAATTAAGTAGATATCTAATTAAGGTATTCAGACTACATCTAGGCACTCTGGAGTGAAATCAGTGGTTTCCGCACCTCTCTCCCGTACAAGGAGTAATAAAAGTCTGAAACTCACAACCCAAAGCCTCTGGATGTTGGGCCTGTTAAAATTTTCAAAACTAAGTTAGCCAGATTTTATTCTGCAAGGATATCAAAAGATATGGATCAAAGATGGGTAAATGAGTTGAATTATAAATCAGCTGAGACCTAACAGAATATCGGTCTGGATACGTGCACATGTTCAGTTCAGAAACTTTTCCCTTCTCTCGTTAAGTTCTTACCATTTTGTCCTCTATCTTTTCGCTCAAATACTGGAATAATGACTGAATATGACCCATTAGCTTTTGGTCTCGTCACCTTTTCAAAACCAATTTGGCTGGACATTTAACACCTCTGGTTTTTGACATCTGCTTCTGTCTTTCCTCTTCTACAATACTATCTTGTTTTATTCGCTTCCTGTTTCGAATCCTGATGCAGTGCCTATACTCAAAACACTAGCTTTTCTGCTGGGCAGAAAAGTGGCAGATGGAGTTTAACCCTGATAAGTGCAAGGTGATTCATTTTGGTAGGACAAACTTGAATGTGGATTATAGGTTCAACGGCAGGGTTCTGAGGAACATGGAGGAACAGAGAGATCTAGGGGTTCATATCCACAGATCCCTGAAGGTTGCCACCCCAAGTGGATAGAGTCGTGAAGAAGGCCTATAGCATTTATTAATAGGGGGTTTGAGCTTAAAAACTGTGGGGTTATGCTGCAACTATACCAGATCTTGAAGAGACCACATTTAGAATACTGTGTGCAGTTTTGGTCACCGCACCTTACACATATAAGGAATATGTGGAAGCACTTGGAGAGCATACAAAGGAGATTTACCAGCATACTGCTTGGTTTGGAGGGTAGGTTTTATGAGGAAAGATTGAGAGAGTTGGGGCTTTTCTCTTTAGAGTGGAGGAAGATGAGAGGCAACTTAAAGGTTTATAAGATGATGAGGGAGATAGATACAGTGGATGTGCAGAGACTATTTTTTCAGGTGGATGTAGCTGTAACTAGGGGGCATGACTATAAGGTTCATCATGGGAGATATAGGAGAGATGTCCAAGGTAGATTCTTTACTCAGCGAGTGATTGGGATGTACATTCTGTGATACCTGCTGCGATAGTGGAGTCAGACACTTTAGGAACTTTCAAGTGATTACTGGATAGGTACATGGAGCACACCAGAATGATAGGGAGTGGATAGCTTGATCTTGGGTTTGGACATAACTCAGCACAACATCGAGGGCCAAAGGCCCTGTACTGTTCTATGTTCATCCATTCTCTTATTGATAAGGCAGCCTGTTGGAATACTTCCAGTATTTACTGAATTTGCTCACCTTTATCCGTTTGTGGTGCTTTCACCTCTGTGAAGTGCACAAGGTTATTGGGTCGCATCATTGCGATGGAACGTGCTGTGATTATTAGCCGCTGGAATACTTCTGGATCAAGGTCACGACCATCCTTGTTCCAAGTATTCAGAATCTGCACAGCATTATTCAGCAGAGCTTGATCCTAATCAGACAAAGAGAACTATTTAAGCACATCTTGCTGACAATAGTATAATTATGTGAATCATACATTACAAACCAGTTGAATGCCTACTATACTTTCACACAATCCTTTTCTGGTATTATAAACAGCACTAGAGACATGCAGAATGAAGTATCTCTTGTTGCAGCATCTTCTTTTATACGATGGCATGTATTTTCTTGCTGAGTTGAAGAATGAAATGAGAAAGCCAAAACAGGTTTTGGCATGAAAGCTTAGCTGATTCCATCAACAATCTGAAAGTAAGTCAGCTTCTGACCAGCCTAGTGTGCCTGGTACTGCTCCGAGCATGCTGTAAATGTACATCTGCATTAAATATTACAGCCCAGCCAGTATCTGGCTTGTGTTCTTCAAAACCACTGAAGCTGCAACAGCGAAATTTCACTTCTCAGCCCCATAAATAAATACATAGCCTTGCAGACACCACCAGTATTAATACAGATTGCTTTTCACATACTATGTGGAACCAATCAGGCACACACCTTACCTTGTGATTGTGATAACTGCCACGGCTACTGTGCAGACTCGCCAGCAGCCCCTTTGTCTGCTGCTGAACGGTGGATGGAGTTGGCATTGACAGCAACGTGGTGGCCAGTTCCAATGCTGTCTGTTTATTCTTTTCCTGTGAGACAACAGATATAGTCAGTAAACATTTAAAAGGTAAATTTATATGTTCTCAGATTTTACATTGAGTAACTCGTTCTCTACATATCCTCAAATAGAACAAGTGGAAAATGAGAAATCAAAAGAAATTTCTAGCAAACAGCCCTTCTTCTTTACTTACTAAGCAAGTAAAAAGTGCAAACCCTTTCTCTCCCTTTCTCCCTATCCCAAAGGCAAATAAGTTTACCTTTTCAGTTGAGGATCCAACAGCAAAGCAGCTTTCCAGCACTTCCATTGAACTCACTACCAGCCTAAAGAGAAAGGAAAACATGATTTTCAATTGCTGAACTCATTAATGATAGAGGGAGGAGAGTTTCTTGCTAATAAAATACACATAAAAGAGCTTTGATACTTCCTAAACCAACAAGTAATATTTCTAGGATAATGCAATTCTTTGGTTGCTCTCACAGAAGATGGAAAGAAGAACGTCTCCAAAATTGGAACACATGCAATACCTAAGACCAGAATTACAAATGTTTTCGTCCAAGACTCAAATGGTTAATTTACTTCTGATAACTAAGGGCCTGCACACCATTTCTTAACAGCATATTTAAAAAGCCATTTCAGTTGAAAATTTTTGTTGAGTTCAAACTCAACTTATGGAAAATAAAGGCTGGCTTGCAGATGAAGCACAAGTCATAAATAGTTTTGTTTTTGAACAAAGAATCATAACTGTATACAAGAACATTATTAGTGCAAATTAGCGCTTAGAAAAGTTAAATGAATATTATCATAACATTATACAACTTAAGCCGTCAGGGATAATTCAGAGCTTCAGACAATGACTTCCAATGTAAAACAAAATTGCAACAGTGACAAAGGAGGGACGCAAATGGATTTTGAATGAATGGAAACAGTTCTGAAGGATTACAGACAAAGCTTTATAAACTTGAAATCCAGCAGACAACATTGGGATATGGATGCATGAAAGTCAAAAGCAAAAATAATTATAAACCCACGCCTGAAAGATAAGTCCAATAATTCACATTGATGCTATATCCTTCAATTCCTTCTAAGTTCCCAAACCCCATTTATATTACTGCTTCAAATAGTACTTGAATCCTTTATCACACTGAAAGTTTTCCATGCTGACCCTGTACCACATTATTCAGTTCTATTCACAATCTTCAAAATCTCAACAAGATCAACTGGACATGAGCTTTGTTATTCATCCCTGATGGCTGAAAGGACAACACAAGCATTCTGATGATCAGGTAACGCAAATATTTCACATGGGAGTCTAATTAATGCCATATACATCAATATCTCTCTACAAAACCCTTCTACTCCTGCAGCAAATGACTGTACTGACAGTTTAATATAGTGAGTCACTGTAATTGTATCAGCTCACTGCCCCACTCTTACATTTAGAATTTCCCCCTTTGGATCCTTATTCTCTTATTTTATTCTTATCCACATTTAAAGTCCTCTCCCTCATTACGAACTTAAGTTAACTGTAATGTCAAAATCCTTCTGAATCTGATAGAGTTCTCTCTCATTACATGGTCTTCCATTTATTCTGGCACTGTGCAAAGTTATGAAGATTTCACTTTTGAATTCACATCAAAAGCAAAACTTTATCTGCACATCTCTAATCTGGCCTTTTGCGCAGATCCAATGTTAATTGCTCCACTGTTGGGGTCTTCCATCTTCTAAGGCCCGAAACTACGGAATTCCCTCTCTAACCTTCCCAACCTCTTACGTCTTTCTTCCTTTAAGGTACCCACTAAGACCAACCTCTTCGGTCAGGTTTTTGGTCATTTGCTCAATATCTGCTTAGTGTGAAATTTTGTTTGACCACCATCCTGTGAAATGCCATGGCACATTTCATCATGTTAAAGGTGTTATACAAGTTGCCGTTGATGAATAAACTCACCTACTTAATTTACCTAAAAGCACTTGCCAATATAACCTCTCAAGAGATAAAAGAACCAAAATACTAACAGCTTTAAAAACCAAATACATGCAATCTGGCGATATTGTCATAGAATTCAATTGCCCAGCAAGTTATTCATATTTCCACATCGATGGGAAATTTGAGGTCTATCCATGCAAGATGAGAGATGACTTAAGATGATTTCATGGATTTAAACATATGCCCTGGCTTCAGTATTATTTTGAAGAGTCTTCAGATCAAATGACAACATTGTGAGTGATTATTGCGTTTTAAATAGTGAGATGCCGCAAACACAGACACAAACGTAAAAGAGAATAGGATAAAGAGAAAGGAGGGATACTAACCGGTCTAAGGAGCTTAGGGATTCAGTCTCACAACTTTCAGGGAACAACAGAAAAGAAAACCACGTGAGAACTTTAAATAAAGTAAACACAATCCTTTTACCACTTTAGAAAAAGAAACTGAAAGAGACGATGAGCAGCCAGGCATGCAGAACCTGCACACAGAGGATGTGATGGGTCATGCAATGAGATTGCTGTGAACATTTGGCCATCAGCACAGAATTCTCACAGAAGAACAGCAAGCCTGGTGGAGATGGATTACTTGCAGTTCTCAGATTTTATTCCTACATGATCCCATTCAGTGCACTGCTTGCAATTGTGGAAACTGAGTCAGTAAGCACACAACCATGTTCACAACCAAGATAAGCAGGTTGTGGGGAAATCCTTTGGGAGATTTCAATTTCGAATGGAGAAGCATATTGGGGTTTTAAAAAGCATCATCTGGTTTCCAGTCCGAGCATACAGGATTAGTGTAGAACCTGTTACCATTCAGAAAAACTCTGAACATTCACAACCACTGACAGCAACACCTGACAGGCTGAAAATACTCAACAAATATATCCATTTGCTCTGAGTGCTTGCCACTGACAACTTGAACTTTCAGATTACCCTTCACTTTCCCTTCTTCCACTCTAGTCTCGAGATTTTAAGATCTGGTTTTCCTTAAACCCCAATTCCTTGCATCTGTTCTCCAAGTGTAAACACACTATTTGTAATTCAAAACTTGCCATTTTAAATTTCTTTTCAAATCTTAAATTGATCAGTTTTCTTTAAACATCTGGAATTGACATTAAACTATCAATGCTTTGAGCAAGACCATAAAGTCCATCAGCTCAACATAAAAAAAGCATAATTTTACACACCTTACAGGGTCTTAAGTAAGAGATGCCTGTTATCCTTAAGTTCACTCAGTCTTTTTCCTTGATTCAACAAAGTGCATTTTTATGGTGTCTTAAACGTAAAAAACCAGCAGTGTTGGGCAGAGTTATAATCAGTCATTTTTTTCTCCCTATTCTTTCATAAGATGTGGGCCAGTCCTTCAACTGAGTGGTTTAATAGACCATTCCAGAGGGCATTTAAGAGACAAGCACATTATTGTAGACCTGGAGACACATGTAAGCCAGACCAGGTAAGGATGGAAGCTCTTCTTCCCTAAAGGACATCAATGACAATCAAGTTTCATGGTCATTACTGAAACTGGCTTTCAATTTCAGATTTTATTAATTGATTTTTAAATTCCACCAGCTGTCGTGATGGAATTTGAACCCATTTCCCCAGAACATTTGTCTGGACCTCTGGATGACTTGTTTAGTGGTATTCCCACTATGCCACCAATTTAACCTCCATTCCAAAAGATGAGATAATGTGAAGCAAAAAACAGGGATTTTCTGGGAATGATTGTAATGGGGGAAGAGATGAAAGAGTTTAGGGATGGAGTTCCATGGCATTAGGTGTATATGCCCGAAAGCATAAATGTCAAGGTGAGCCAAAGGGAGGGTGATGGGTAGATGCACATGAGGCCCAGGTCAAAGCAGATTTTGGGGTTGAAGGGGCAGTGATGTGAAGGGAAGGTTTGTAGTCGATTACAGGTAAAAATCTTGCAGGGATTTAAACTTGTAGCTGAGAATTTTGAGGCATTGGCCAGCGTAGATCAGCAGGCCTTCAAGAGATTGGTGAGCAGTCTTGGTGCAGACTGAATTTACAGAGGGTAGAGGGTAGAGAGTAGGAGGCTAATCAAGAGCAAATGGCAATAGTTCAAAGAAATGGATAAGGATTTGAATAACAGGGTTTGAGCTAGGTGTGGATGAAAGCACATTGCAGAGGTGGTTTTTTTTTTGATGAGAATCAAATGATCAACTCAGGGTTAAACAGGATGTCACGACTGCAAACAGTCCAACCAGAGATAGTGGTGAGGAAGGAAGGAAGGATGGAATCAATGATAAGGATATGGAATTTGTGGTGTTGCCATCGACATGATTTTGGGTTACCATGTTTTGTTGGAGGAAACTGTAGCTATTTGGGTTTTGGACAAGCAGTCCAATAATAGAAAAACAGTGAAGAGGTTGAGAAACATAGAGGTGGCTATCGTTAGCACTAATATAGTTGGATGATATAATGATGGGGTAACATGTAGATAAAAATCAGTGATCATTCCTTGGAGGACACTGGAGCAAACACTGAGAAAATGCAAAGAGCAACCTTTGTAGGAGACCTTTTGGCAACATTAAGCTAGTCATAAATGAAGCTAAGTCGGGGAGGGGAACAGAGGACACTGAAAGGACTTGGGTCAAGAGGCATTGAAGGAGACTGCTGTTGTCAGCAATGTCAGTGACTGCAGGCAGATCAAGAATGTAAAATAGACAGTCACAGAGATTATTTGTCAATTTGATTTCGTCTGTTTTGTTGCTGTGCTCTGCAGAGTTGAGAGATTCGAGTGTGGAAAATCTGGTCTAGCTAAATGGATGGATTGCTAATGCAGTTAGCCACCAAATATGCACAAATTCGGCTCTTGGGAGCCAAGATGGGACTATACAAGAGGATGGACCAGGATGAGGCAGCTTTCTGGGCACAATGGCATCAGAAGACAGAGTTGAGGGAATGGCTGAGCAAACTAACAGCTGCAGAAATATTAAGGCAAATGGAAATCCTAAGTCTGGCAACTGGGACTTTGTAAGCACATCTGTAATTTTGGGTAGTTTATTTTACAGAAGCAGGTGCAGAAGGTACTGAGGATTGAAAGGGAGTAAGGTGAAGAATATGAGAACATTTCTGACCATATTCTTACAAGTGATCAAGCAGAGAGGCCACAAGGTTAAGTGAGTATAAACAGGAGGAGAAAAGCTTATGTGGAAAGCAGTGGTCACAATACAGAGGAGAAAAAGATGTTGAGATGAAAATTTAAATCATAGAGGATTTGGAAATGCTCAGGGGCTAAGAAAGGGAGAATACTTTGTGAAGAAATTTGGTATGGGGCTCAGCGGGGATGTGGCGCAAGAGACAGTTGAGAGGAGTTACCAAACAAAAGTTCTCAGACGGATTAAAAAAAGTGGATTGTGGCTTGGTAACAAGGGCTAAATTGCTGATAGCAGAGATGGTAAAAAGTATAGTCAGTCACAGAGGGTTTGATGAAAGGCAAGATGATGTTAATAATAAACCAAATTTTTGATTTATTATTGTCACATGTATTAGTATACAGTGAAAAGTATAGTTTCTTGCGTGCTGTACAGATAAAGCATACTATATGTAGAGAAGGAAATGAGAGGATGCACAATATAGCTTGGACGTAGAGATAGATTTCAAAGTATAATATCAAATGCAAACATTCAAAATAAGGGATGGTTTTTGGTAGTTGTTGATGTGTTAACAGAATTCAAGAGGCTATGCTCGACAGGCGAGCAGAACAGAGAGATGGGTGAAGTTAGTACCCAACCAACATATTGAGTGAGTAGGTTGCAAATTGAGTTCGGCAGCATGTTCGGTGGAGGCTTGGAAGGCCAAATTTGCTGTAATTTTCTTTGTTCTAAGAGAATGAGACAGCTGGGATTGCTGTCTGCAATCTGCAATGGCCCTTCTGAGGATGCCAAGAGAGGCATAGGGAGTAGCTGAATGTTTATTCAACAAAGATTCAAGTCTGCTGCAGAGGCAAAAGAGTAGGGAAGCAGAGAAAATTATCAATTAGGGGAGCAAATATAAAGTGACATGACAGGATGGAGAAGAAAACAGGATAGACAAGTCTGAAAGGGGTAAAGAGAAAAATAGAGAGAACGGTGCAAAACAAAAAAAAAGGACTCTGATCTGGAATAATTGCCACAATATATACATAAGAATGGATTCAGGGAATTCAAAAACAGCATTCATGGCAGAGATTAAGCCAGACATGCCCAAGGTTGTAAACAAAATAGAGGAAAAAAAATGAAAGGAGTAGGAAGAAATGGTTATCTTTGTACATCTAAATACTTCCCAATTCAACTGTATTTTGGAACATGAGAAACATACGAATCCACCTGTGCAGAAACGGCAAGCTCAGGACACAATCTGAGATCATGCTGTAACGAAAAGCTTTTCACACAACAGCCACACATGGATCAGCAAGAAGAAACTCCAAAATGCCCAGACTTTGGTTACAGAACAAATGTTGCAAGAGGGACAAGAGATCATTTCTCATATAAACAATTGTTTTGTATCATTATCCTTGTCAAATTTTTCTCCATTAGGAGTCAAAAACTTGGGGCAAAATGTATTTTGACATTTATTATTCAATGGAACTTAATTTACAATGCTGTCAATTTTATGCACATCATTCTTCATTTGTTCCTTACCAACTGAAGAGCAAGAAGTTAGTAAGCAGTTCACATAACTTCAAGCAGTTTCAGCTTATGCTTACCTCTCGAGAACAGAGCCGCTGGTGGAAGTTGGAGTGGCTGAGTCCACCTCTCCTGCGCTGTTACTCTGGCTGACACTTGGAACGGCAACATTATTTACTGAAGCCGATGGGAAATCCTCTGGAGGTTCATCGGGCCAACCAAACTGCTCCTTGGTTTTCCCATAGATTTTTATTGAATCTACCATTGTGACCCCAGCTGGATCAACTGAAGCACCAACTGCAAGGACCAGAGGGGAAAAAAAGGAGAAAACATAACATTGAGATCTTGAATAGAACAAAAGAGATGCACCAGCACATAAGAAATAAAGGTGGTTTGGTCCTAAATCTCTGCCAGAGCTCTAGACAGGGAGAACAGCGATGTACTTATTCCCAAAGAGCAGAAATATCTAACACTTCTTGCATACTCCTAGGCTGAGTTCAGAAAACTGAGAAAGAGAGCTAAACAATTATGCAACCGTTACAGGACGTTAATACAGAAATACACAACCCTGGTCTATCTCAACAGGGTCATGACTGGTCAGTGCAGAAAAATTGCTATGATACTCCTACAGGATAACATATTCTATAAATTTGGGATTGCATGCATTTCTCCTGGCTAGTTCATACTTACCAAAAATAGTTAGTTTCTTATCAGCTTGTAATGCTTCTTCACGGGTAAAAGGGTAATCAAACCAACGAGCTCTTGTCAAATTCAGTTGCATTGTGCGGCCAAAAATCTCAATGTACGATGGTGCTCTCTCAATGGCCTGTGTCCCAACCTGGATCCGCATCCCTGTCATTACCATGGTAGCATTGTTGTTGACACCTTCCACTGTAAATCCACCTGGCTGTAAAGAACCAAGTAGAGAATTTGAATACCAACCAAAGCAGATCAAATCAAGTGCAAATCTACTTACTATTGCCCAATTATTAAATTTCCTCTGGTCCACTGTTACAGATTGACATTTAATGGGGAAGATATGTAAGCCGAGGATTAACCATTCTTCTTATAACAACCCATAGCAAACACATTTAAAATGACAGCAACAAACTAAATGAGAATCTTATTGCTGCTATATACTACTCTACATTGAAACCTGGTCCACTTCACTGCAGACATCAGATAAACAAGAAGAAAAGATTTTAGGAAGCTTTTGAAAATAGGAAGGCAATGTTTAGACAAGTTTGAGGTACAGTGAATGAAAGATATCCATAACGATGAGGTACAGGGGCTCTGGAACAAGGAATGAACCGAGAATGGGGTCGTGAATTGTTTGCACAAATATCTGGCTAAAAATCACCAAGGATAAAGATTTTTAAAATTAATTTGCTGAGTGATGAGCCAGTAGAATTTTGCAAGAATACAAAGCACAGATCCTTCTGAGAGACATGTACTGTGGAGGCCATGTGAGTCAACTTCTGAGATGATAAGGCATGGAGCAGAAACAAGGAAACAACCAAGAAATGTGAGAGAAGTGATAAAAAAAAATCAGCGACTCAAGTCACTTGAGGGAAGGAAACTTCAGACTAGTATATGTATGTTTGGTCCCTCCAGACTTTACCTGAGGTGGCAGTTGAGTAGATGAACTAAGCCAAAATGATAGGTGCATAAATGCTTATATGAAAAGCCTTCAGTTTTCTGGATACTCAGCTATTGAAACTGCTGCAATAAGTAAGAATATTATGATAATCTTAGTTCATCTCATCACATCCTCAACAACTGCTGCCATTGACACCATGTGTATTAGGACCCAGTATTTCTGTTGCACTTTTAAGATTTATAAAAAGTGGTTGCAGCAAGCAACATAGCAAGGACACAGATGTCTAGCAATATATGTCAACTACAGTTATTCTCAGATTACCAACTGCAATATGCCCAATCCAAGTTGCTAAGTGAATAGTAGCTCCAGTTACACAGCAAGAAACCTGTAAACATCATCCCCTCACATCACTAATAGCAATCAGTGAAATGTCTAGAATGTGAATTTGGCATTTGATATTTCCCAATCATCAGTCTTGATAAGACCATGTTGGTTAAGATTTCCAATTCTTGTGTTCTTGTGCTCCGGGAGCTAACTTAATTCAAAACACATTGCCTTAATTTTTAAAGAACATTTAAAAAATCCATATGGGGTCCTCTTTCTACCTTCCACAAGAAGCACACAAATTGGTGGCACAGTGGTTGGCACTCCTGTCTCACAGCACCAGGGGCCTGCATTCAATTCCCAGTTTGGGTCGCTGTCTTTGTGAAGTTTGCACATTCTCCCTGTGTCTGCGTGGGTTTCCTCTGGGTACTCCGGTTTTCTACTACAGTCCAAAGATGTACAGGTCAGATAAGTAAATGTGCGAACCCCTATGTTGGAGTGTGGCAGCTAGGGGATTTTCACGATAACTTCATTTCAGTGTTAATGTAAAACTACTTGTAACTAATAAATAAAACCTTAAAGAAAAAGATGTTAAGTCTCAGATTTCCCATCTTTTATATTGATATGGGCTCAGAGAACAATGTCCTTTAGAAAAGAGGTCCAAAATTGCAATAAAATTGCAGATGCAATTATCCTTGTAAAATTAACATTTCAATTTATCATCAAATATACTCAACATGTTACAAACCTCAGTAAACCTGCCTGCACTTGCACATTACATTCCGTTGGTAGTTGATAAGCATACAAATTTTCTCCCTCACCAAGCAATCCAAACATTGCCAAAAGAAAATTCAAAGAATGTATTGAGAAGTTATTTCCACTGGCAGAAGAGCGAGGAACCAGAAGATACAGATTTAATACAATTGTCAAATTGCCACAGGCAAAATGAGGAGATTTTTGTTTTGTTTTATGCAGCTGGTTATGATATTCTGGAGGGCGACCCAAATTTAATGGCAAATTTTAATAGGGAACTGGTTATATACTTGAAAAGGAGAGTGAAACTAATTAGCCCTTTTGTAGATCTGAAGAACCAACTGGTCACCAAAGTGCTGTGCCCTCTAGTATTCACTGTCTACACTTTTCATGCCTCCTGCAATATGGAAATATTGGACGGATGTATGAGGTTTGCCAAATAGTTAGCAACAGATCAAAAATGAGCAAAACCTTTTTTAAGAGTTGGTGCTATTGCTGACTGATGGACTCATACCTTGGTGCTGGCAACATACATGCCCGTGGAGTTCAGTCGATGTTTAATTTGTTGCATGTTGTACACTTGGAGCAAATCGTTTCCCCCAAACTCAACATCAGTCAGTTGCTGATTGTGTTCAAAGAAATCAATTGGAAATGTTACCTGACTGGATGTACGGGTTGCTGTGAACAGAGGTACCAAAAGAAGCCCATCAGTAGTGAGTCAGTTATTCAGGATACTAGTAAAAGCACCTTCTATCATGCGATGAATGTTTCCGACTGAGAAAAAGAATACTTTTATCTGATCTTTTTGTTCAGAATTCAAACTACCAAGCATAGGCTCTACATTAATGCATTCAGTTCAAAAATTATCTCGCATTGCATATCACTGGAGGCTAAGATTGTTGGATTCTGAAACAATAATTGTAAAACCAAAAATTCATAAGTAAAGCAAATGCATTTCAAAATATACCTGATTTGTAGGATTGTTCGGTATTTGTTTATAAATATCTAAATATGCATCTCTGAATCAAAACAAATTACATTCTTAACTGTAAGGGATTAATGTTGTCGGAAGTACTTTTATGCACATTTTATGAAATAATTGTCTGTTTCTAATGAGAATCCATCAGTTGAAGGAGACGACCTCAAACATGATGCTAAGTCTCTCTTTCAGATACTAATTGACCTTCAGTATATTTCTGCCAGTATCTGAAAGGGAGTCTGACTGTTGCAGGTGTATGTGTAAAGAGGAAACATCATGGGATAAAATACTGCAAATATATTGCAGGCACCGGAGTGTAGCAACTAGGGGATTTTCACAGTAACTTCATTGCAGTGTGAATGTAAGCGCACTTGTGATAATAAATAAACATCGTCTTTTATTACAAGGTCTCAATAGTATGTAATAACAGCCAATTTCAAGAATAGAGAAGACTGGAAAGGAAGTGTAATGACTTCAATCAGCTATTGAGGTTGGCCTATTGGAATATGAACTCCCTGATTAAGAAGTCAATTGATGGACTGATCAGGGTGTTTTTCCCTTGTATTTAACTGGGAGTGTCAGCTCCTCTGGCATTCCCGAAAATAGACTGCTGATGGATAGCACTCTGTGTACTGCTGTTGGAATTGTAAATGAAGAAATTCTGATGAAGGGACGTCTGCCTCCGAAGATTTATTACAGGAAGCAGCTGCTAAATGTCGGTGGAGCTTAAGTTCCAGCACCACCATCTATTTGAAATGAGATTAGAAAAATTCTTAACATGTCTTATGCCTTGCTTGCCTCAGGTGATACAAGGCAAACTGACTGAGAGGATTTGAAGACGGCAGTGCACAGGGGATGGAAACAACTTCAGTAGACAGACGCAATAATTAACTAAAGGTGCATTCCCAATTTTTCACTTGTGTTTATCAATTTTGTTCTCACACATTACTGGACTTGGTAACTCAACAGTAAAAAAAAAACACAAAAAAAGTTCAATCCCTAAGAATTACTTTAAAAGGTCCTGAAGAGTGGACCAGCTCCCTCACTTTATGCTGAAGAACAGACTGAATGATTTAGCAAGGATACATTTCCCATGCGAAATACACTACACATACATTTTCTCACTATTACTCTCTTCTTTCACCTAAGCAGGGTATTTCTATGAGTTGAACCTTACTGGCAGCTACAGCTTTGCGCTTGCGGACTGGTTTCAAGATGCTGATGACACTGCTGGGTTGCAGCGAAGGCTGTAGCCAATAGGAAGTGTTCTCGACATTTGCCATGTAGATTCGCAGGCTGCCATCCTCACACAAGAGTATCATGGTTGTTCTTTGCTGGTCATTGCTGGCTGTGTGGCGAATTGCAACCATGTCCTGGATCTAAAATACAGAGAGGTTTTGGGAGGGTGTTGATGGGCACACAAAACATCATAGTCTAGGAATAAGCCAACCTCTTTTAAATGGCTTCTCTGAAGACTCTGTTTACTTGCTAATCTAACCATTTTCATCTTTCCCATTTCTCTACTGTTGAACATTCCAAACATGCTTGCTGGAAATGACTATTAATTCTAATGTAAATGTTACTATTCAAATTTATCTTCTTTCATTTATAACAAATCACTCTGCTTGGGTCCTCGACATCAATTTAGCAATTCCTAAATTTGAGATCACCTCCCTCACTCAACAATGGGAATAGTGAAGATTCCGCAGACCACCCCTGAAATGTGCAACTCTCTAAGAATGTCTTCAATCTATTCCAAAGTAACACACAGATATGCCACGAGTGCTGTAATTATGCTTGAATGTCAATATTTATTTCTTTGTTTTATGGCAACGCTCATATACCCACCAGCTGAATGACCTGTCCAGAACACTGGCTGCACTTGAAGTCATATTAAAACTGGAATACTGAAAATTTGGTAAAATTAAAAAATACAAAGTAGATCACTCCCTATTTTTCCCACCTCTCCTGAAGCAATTCATGCCTTGCTTTCTTTATCTTTGCATCAATCATTTGCAATTGAACTAGAAGAAACCTTTTTATAGGACTCTCCAAAGTAATGAAGAATCACAAATAGTGGTCAAAGCATGGATGTAACTAGTACTACAAAAAGAGGCAACTGGTACATATAATAATATGCTATTCATAGAAATGCAAGGTCTCCTCTCCAAATGTGAACCTGGGCACCAGTTGCCTTCTGGTAAATTATTAACTTTCACATGCCAGTCCCACTGAATGCTAACAATCTGCTTCATTGCAGCAGCATTTGAGACAATCATGATCCTGTCCCTTCTTGACATTCAGCAATGGCCACTCAGTGGACAGTGATCAGGATTAGGAATTTGGGTTGATTACACGCTCTCTAATCCAGATAAACTTGTATATAAACCAAATAAACTCAAACACCCCAGCAGGAACCAAACTTGATACCTCTCCGTTCTGTATAGCTCAGCTATTCGCTGGATGAAACGAATCACCAAGAGAAATCCTGAAAGAACTGATTGATAATTCAGTTAATAATCCTTCATTGGAGCTGAAAATGGGTATAGAAAACTGTTTCCCGCTATTTTACTATCAGTTTCCTCTTTACGACTTAGCATTTCTGCACTTGTGACCTTTAATCATGATTCTCCCTTTTCCTGCAGTCATATAAAAAGGTTTCTCCTATTTGCCTATGTTAATATTGATGAAATGGCCCATCTGAAATATTATCTTCCCTTTGTCCAGTGGTGTATTTCTAGTATTTATTGTTTTAACTTTATTTTGTTACTTCTCAATTTAGTGAAAGAATATAGGATTGGGGAAGGCAAATCTGCAGAGTAATTCAGCTGAATTACTCAGCTGTAGAGGGACTAAAATATTCCTCCTTCACAGTGAAAACAGCAGCTGCAATCTTCAGGTCAGCCGCTCCCCTCAGTCACCAGTTCCAATGGTCAATAAGGCAATGAAAGCAGATGAGAAAGCTGAATCTGAAGCCCGTATAGGAATTGAATAAATTGTAATCGCTGAGCAATGCCATGTTTGGATTTGGTGCTCAACGGTCCAAATTCATTCATACACATAGCAATATCTGCAGTTCTGTCTCTCATTCCCAGGTTACATGTTACATTTCTCTTAGGATGACTTGGTTCTGATACTGTTATGTCCACTGAGCCAACTGAAAATAAGTTGCACTAAATTGCAAAGAGGATTGTGTATTTTACTGAAGGAAAATTATATTAATATATCCAAAAAATATCAGAATAAATCTACAATTAGTAACACTTAAAAGGTTGAATACATATCTCTGTCCTTTCAGGCATCAGTTTGTCAAAAGCCTGTGTTCCCCGAGATGGTGACTGACCTTGGCTTTGGCTGGTAGAGTTTTGATTTCCTGGATGAGGAAGGTGTCCGGTTTGACCATGATGACAAGTGGAATTCCAGTGGTCTGTTGTACACAGCAGACCAGGCCAGGATGGTTCATCACTTCTGACCACTGGCATAGGGCAGGAACAGTTTTCCCACTGCCACCATTTGAACTGCAGAGGGGAAAATAAAGGGAGACAAATATGAAGCATATTTGGTGTATAACACAGATTGAAAAGATAGTGGCACAGTGGTTAGCACTGCTGCCTCACATCTTCAGGTTCAATTCCTGGATTGAGTCACTGTATGTGTGGAGTCTGTATGTTCTCCCAGTGTTAGAGTGTGTTTCCTTGGGGTGTATCAGTTTCCTCCCACAGTCTAAAAGATGTGCTGGTCAGGTGCATTGGCCATGCTAAATTCTCCCTCAGAATATCCAAGTGTGGCAATGAGGGGATTTTCACAGTAACTTCATTGCAGTGTTAATGTAAGCCTATTTCTGACACTAATAAATAAACTTTAAATAAAATGATGCAACCATCATGGAAGCAGACAGATATCAGGAAACGGAGGGTGCAGGAGAGAGCAGGTAGCAGCCATGGGAGGGACAGCAGGGAGGAGATCATGGGAAAGGAGGGCAATGGGAAGGAAAGTAAGAAAGGGGTAAGGAAAAGTAGGGTTAATGGAAAATGTGGGAAAGCAGGAAGGGAGAGAGAGAGAAAAGCAAAGGGCAAAGCTAAACCAGAGAGAGAGAAATATGAATAGGTAGAGTTGATTTAAACTGTCTGACACTCTCAGCTGACTACATATTAATTCTCAATGGTCCAAAATATAATTGCTGTAAGCAACCCTGGAGAGAACATTTAAGTTGATATTTCTGGCCAAGGTTTTGTATCTGAAACTTTAACCTGTCTGTTCTCTGTGCAGACGCTGGCAGACTTGAGTTTCCTGTTTTTTGCTTTTTGCCACCATTCTGTAAACCAATTTCTGTTGGGACACTTAGTATTTGACTAATTAATCATTAACAATCACATTATTTAGAAAATGTAAAATGTAAAATTAATTCAGCAGGTTCCTCAAAGCTTACAAAAGAAATACCTGTTCCTCATCTCCTAAGGCACAGTCCCAAGGTGTCACTTACCTTTTCAGATTGATTGGAAACAGGCGTTGTACTTCCAGTGTCGTGCGACTTAACATGGCAGCAAAGGATTTGCCCTGGCTGTAACTAAAAAACAGCATCTGCAGAACATGGGAATAATAAACAGAAACACCACCACCAGCAACCTGTCCATTGCTGTCCTGGAAAGAATGAGAAAAAGAACCATGTTCAGCTGTATACATGGAACAGAATGCAATGAAAGCAACGATTTAATGATGAGTTAATGCACAATATATTTTTTAATTGCACTTAAGGTGCCACTATCACAACAACTTCAGGTAGCAAGCAAAGTGATTATGTTCCAGGACTAGCAATACTGAGAAAGTTAATTTAAATCCAAGTTTGAAAAGTCTGGAAATATAAAAACTAATATCAGTAAGAGCGAACATGTGGCTATTAGATGATATGACTCCAGTCCCACATCAATATTGTTCACTCTCATCTGCCCTCTGAAGTAACGCAGCAAACCTGTTAAATCACTACCTTCTCAGGGCAACAAGGCAAATGTTGGCCTTTGTGGCAAACCCGATAATGAAAATAAACATTTTTGTAAGCTTAAGCACCACTATACAAACTTGTGTTGAAATTAAAACAGAAATGGCCGTTTGGTTTAACAAGCGCACCTAGATACTCTTTTCCATCACCATCTCCTTATCTTAAATGTTCTTAGTTATCTACAGGCTCACTGTTGCATCTAAATATTTATTTGCACTCGTGTATGTTATTCACTTTGCCATAAAAACATAATATTCCAACAACAATGTTTTACTCTTATTTACTTATAAAAGTGCTGTTTGGAAGGCCTTATGTACTAGTGCATCAAATTAACTGGAAACAATAATCTGAGACTAAGTAGCTCAACAATGTGGCACCAACATAAAGCAGGGGCTTGGTTTGGTAGCTTGATGGATCAATCCTTAACACAAAAGGGGAGCAGAAGTTATGTTTAGAACTTTTGCTCAATGGTTGAAAGACAGTTTGCAGCAAAAGGTTTCTCAGGCGATAGCTGTCCTTATCTAACTATGAACTAAGAATGTTCAGAATAGGATGCCTCACCAGATAATTTCTACATTAAACAGGACATAGCTGTTTAATGCAACTGATAGTCACTGCTATCAATATGTACTAAGATTATTTGAAGAGGTTTACGATCAGCACCTTCCTTTTCCAAATTTGATATTTTTATTTGGGTTATGAAAATACAACACATGATTCTAAGTTTATGATGTTTGTGAAGTCAGACAATATTATATGTTTCCCACATTACAACAGCAGCTGCACTTCAAAAGGTAGTTAATTAGTTGTACAGGACTTTGGGACATTCCAAAGTGATAAAAAGCACCATATAAATTCAAATTTTTTTAAGGCCAAAGTTCATGATAGCTTCATTAGTAACCTAGCAACCAAAATACTGGAGGGCATTAGAATTTGTTAGGATATGGGTGAGAATGGTAAAACAATATTTACTGTTTATTTCTAGTAGCTTTGAGAGTCACACAGAGGTGACCAGGTAGGGACAGCAAGTTATTTCCCTTGTCAGCCCTCAGTTACTATCTCAGACAACCCAATTCTAATTCCAAGCTGAGTAATTCTAGCAACTTGAGTTTCATCACTTTCCAGTTCAGTGATATTCGATTGAACAAGATTTCCATGATGCCATCACTAACTAGAAAACAGAAAATGTTATATTTGCATAAAGTAAGCACAATGTACAAAACTCTATTTAAACATGCTTCACAAACCTTCAGATCCTCGTGTGTGATTTCAAGCACATTGGTAACGTAGAAAGGTCCGTGCTGAGCACTGCTTGCTTCTTCCATCACTTGGGTATAGATATAACCAGCCGAAGACATGATAACAATGATACTCTTCCCTTCTTCATTGAACAAAAATGTCGTGTCGCGGATCTTTGAGCTCGGCAAAAGGAAATAGTACATTGGACTCAAAGCATCACTGGACAAGTCATAAACCTGCGAGCAGAGGTGAAGTTACAACTAGTGAAGGAACTTCAAAATGCATCTGACAAATGCATGTGTTTTTGATGAAGCAGTTTGTGTTGCAATATTTCATTATTTAAGGAGAGCTAAGCCAACACTTGTGTTTTGACAAGTATTTAATGGAACTTTTTTTTTCCATATGCCATATGTTCCGAATATTGTATTTGTCTCAGATCATGGTAAATTATTACTTTGCAGAATAATACAGTTTTGGTACCATGCTGCCACTCAGGGATATAGAAAAGGGGCAACCAATATTCAACTTCCTTCCTTTGGGTACCAGATGGCATAGCAACTAGTGCACTTGCTACTCCAGGAACTTGGTTGTATAACAGTGCAGAGATACGTTCACTGTAAGCTGCGATAGTCCTGAAATAAATGAGTTTGAGGAGTCACAACCCGGCTTTTGGATAGTCTGCAGCAAATGAATTTTCCATTAATTCAACATAAGGAAAGTTTGTGCAGACCATAGAAAGATTCAGGGACATGCTAGGGTTCTTTTTCTGCACAGAAAATAGATCAACCTGATTGTATTTTATGCTTGATCCAGGAGTGCTTGAAGCCAACAAAGGGTGGCCCAATTAGGAAAAGTTCTATTCTCCATCTTTGGCACCAGTCACTAGAACGAAGGCCAACATATACAAGATAGGAATGAACATGCCTTTTCAGCAACATACATTCCATTACAAAATGGAAATGCACAAGATCATGATGGAAGAGAAATGCAGAGCAGCAAAAAGATTTTACTCTGCTACCCCAGTCTTACCTTAACAAAATCTGCTGTTATAATTGCAAGCTCTGTCTGTGATCCGGGCAACCACACTGCTTTAATGATAAAGTTACCAGTGGCAAGTTGTGGATGGAGAACAAGGTGATCGGAGACTGATCCTGAATTGCTGAATGTCAGAACATGACAGTCCTGGAGAATGAGTACATACAGATTACAACATTGTGAAACCATCAGTTTATATTAAAATGTTAAACATGGAATGGCTCATGAGATGATCCTGAGAAGTAAAACAAGTGATCCACATATGTCTGCTAGGAAATATCTGGAACGTGACTGAGATCGCTTGTTAGTTACCAATATTACCCTGTCAGCCAGGGAATTTTGAATGGTAGAGTGGTAGCAGTTTAAAAAATCCTTCCCCAACATGTTTACTTATGTTGGAGCGTGGCTCCATGGTCAACAGTAATGATCTGGGCCCTTATCCAAAGAATCATATTCACACATGAAATTAGGCATAAGCTGAGCAACTAATTCACTGAGCAGTCAACACAACCAGTCTGATCCTGTCCTCCTTCAAATGTCAAAATAATCACTAGAGGGAGTACTAATCAGCGATGACATCTGATATCTTTCCGGAAGACTGTGCTTTCCATCACAGCATCATGTTGTTTCCAACAAGATGTTCTGAATTTGTGATTTTCAACAAACGTGACAGGGCAGCACTTAAAGTGAAGCAAAAAGGTAAGAAATGAGTGAACTTCAAGCATACAAAGGCTAAAAAAAAAACTAGGTTTCAGGCAATACATTCCAGATTATAATAACCCACTATGTAAAAACAACCATTTCTCTCTGACATTTGATCAATTATATTAAAACTGAATCCCCTGATTGCCAACTCTATTCTCAGTAGGTACACTTCTCTATCGAAACACCTCAATTTTGAACACCACTATTAAATCTCCCCCTTAACTTTTCCACTCTAAGAGAAGCAATCCCAGCTTCTCTTGTAACTGAAGTCCCTCGTCTTCGATAGTATTCTCTGCACCCTCTCTCAGGTTTTTATATCCTCCTTAAAAGCAAAACCCAGAACTGGACACACAAATCCAGCTGAGAGCCGATGGTGATTTCTCAATGTTTAACATAGCTTTCTTGGTTTTGTACTCTATGCCTGTATTTATAAAGCCAAGGAATTTGCATCCTTCTTTCAAAAACAGACATGCCAAATTGTTCAACGATTTGTGTCTGTAAACTAAATGGGATTGTATATCTAGAGGCAGGGACGCCATCTCATCTAAACAAATTCAACAAAAGATCTGGCTTTCTGAAGGTTTCAGGCTTCACTTACCTTGAGACCACACACAGCGAGGTAATCCTCATTACATGGGTTTCCAGTCAGACTCAGAACAGTGAAAGGAACTGGAGCTGAAGCTAGACGAGTCAATGTCAGTTTTCGTTTGCTTGAGTCAGCCTGTTTGAGTAAGGCTGACAATTGGAGTACTGTGATCTATGACAATGAAATAAAACGGTGTCAAGTCAGAATAAAGATGTGATTGCATTCTTTGCAAAAATTGGACCTCCAATGGATTGTCTGTTTGATATACAGTCTTGGATAAGTTTCTGATTCCATGTCTTTCCTTGGGAACGGTCTCAAATTAAACTAGACTTCACACCACTGGCATCAAGTTGGACCCTGAGATGAGGTTCCAACTCTATATCCTCTTCATCACAAAAAAAACTCTAACACGTCCATAGCACTGTGCATCTCTGCCCCTGCTCCAACCCAACTGCTGCTGAATGCCTTATCAATGCTCTGACAAGTTTTCCAATGTTCTCCTGACTTGGCTTCCTTTCTAACTCTTTAAACATTAACACATC
This sequence comes from Sphyrna mokarran, assembly GCA_024679065.1. Classification (NCBI taxonomy): domain Eukaryota; kingdom Metazoa; phylum Chordata; class Chondrichthyes; order Carcharhiniformes; family Carcharhinidae; genus Sphyrna; species Sphyrna mokarran. The sequence continues at coordinate 19,724,470 of JAGIQG010000028.1, read as the reverse complement.
CAAACTACTGTTGAACTAAGATCATTCCACATCTAATTTCATTTACTCATTTACTTCTTGCATACTTTAATGCAAGAAGTATTCGCAATAAGATGGAGGAACTTGCAGCTTGGACCAGTACCTGGAACTTCGATGTTGTGGCCATTTCAGAGACTTGGGTAGAGCAGGGACAAGAATGGATGTTGCAGGTTCCGGGGTTCAAATGCTTTAGTCGGAGTAGAGAAGGAGGTAGAAGGGGGGGAGGAGTGGCATTATTAGTCAAAGACTGTATCACAGTGACAGAAAAGAAGTTTGATGAGGACTTGTCTGTTGAGGTAGTATGGGCTGAGATTAGAAACAGGAGAGGAGAGGTCACCCTGTTGGAGTCTTTTATAGACCTCCTAAAAGTTCTAGAGAGGTAGAGGAAAGGATTGCAAAGTCGATCCTGGACAGGAGTGAAAGTAATAGGGTAATTGTTATGGGGGACTTTAACTTTACTAATATTGATTGGAATAGCTATAGCTCTAGCTCATTAGAGGGGTCAGTTTTCGTACAAAGTGTGCAGGAAGGTTTTTTGACTCAGTATGTAGATAGGCCAACTGGAGGTGAGGCTACATTGGATTTGGTGCTGGGCAATGAGCCAGACCAGGTGTTAGACTTGGAAGATGGTGAACATTTTGGTGATAGTGATCACAATTCGGTTACATTCACCTTAGTGATGGATAGGGATAGGCATGAAGCTGGGAGCAGTAGTTATAGCTGGGGGAAGGGTAATTATGAGGCAATAAGGAGAGAATTAGGGTGCATAGGTTGGACTAGGAAACTACAGGGTCTGGGAACATCTGAAATGTGGAGCTTATTCAAGGAGCAGCTACTGCGAGTCCTTGATAAGTATGTCCCTGTCAGGCAAGGAGGAAATGGTCGAGTAAGGGAACCTTGGTGTACGAAAAAAGTTGATTCGCTGGTTAAAAGGGAAAAGGAGGCTTATGTCAGGATGAGGCTTGAAGGCTCAGTTAGTGCAATGGATAGCTATAGATTAGCCAGGAGGGAGCTAAAGAGTGAGTTGAGGAGAGCTAAGAGGGGACACGAGAAGACTTTGGCTGATAGGATTAAGGAGAATCCTAAAGCTTTCTTTAGATATGTTAAGAATAGAAGATTGGTTAGGGCAAGATTAGGGCCAGTCATAGACAGCAGTGGGAAGTTGTGCGTGGAGCCTGAAGAGATTGGAGAGGCACTGAATAAATATTTCTCTTCGGTATTCACGCAGGGTGATGTAAATGTAGTTATGGAGAACACTGAGGTACAGGGTTGCAAACTGGAAAGTATTGAAGTAGATAGAGAGGATGTGCTAGATATTCTCGAGGGTTTGAAGTTGGATAAGTCCCCTGGGCCGGACGGGATTTACCCTAGGATTCTCTGGGAGGCAAGAGAGGAGATTGCAGAGCCTCTGGCTCTGATCTTCAGGTCGTCGTTGGTTACGGGTGTGGTTCCGGAGGACTGGAGGATAGCGAATGTGGTCCCATTGTTCAAGAAGGGGAAGAGAGACCTTCCAGGGAATTATAGGCCAGTGAGTCTTACTTCTGTTGTGGGCAAAGTATTGGAGAGAATTATTAGGGATAGGATTTATAGTTATTTAGAGAGAAATGAATTGATTGGGGATAGTCAGCATGGTTTTGTGAAGGGTAGGTCGTGCCTTACTAATCTTATTGAGTTTTTTGAAAAAGTGACCAAACAGGTGGATGGAGGTAAGGCAGTTGATGTGGTATATATGGACTTTAGTAAGGCATTCGATAAGGTATCCCATGGAAGGCTTCTGCAGAAAATGCAGATGTATGGGATAGAGGGTGATTTAGCTAATTGGATTAGGAATTGGCTAGCAGATAGAAGACAGAGGGTGGTGGTTGATGGGAGATATTCATCGTGGAGTTCGGTGACAAGTGGTGTACCTCAGGGGTCTGTTTTGGGGCCCCTGCTGTTTGTAATTTTTATAAATGATCTGGATGAGGGTATTGAAGGATGGATTAGTAAATTTGCGGATGACACTAAAGTCGGTGGAGTGGTAGATAGTGAAGAGGGGTGTTATAGTTTGCAGAGAGACTTGGACAAGTTGCAGAGCTGGGCCGAGAGGTGGCAAATGGAGTTTAATGTGGAAAAGTGTGAGGTAATGCACTTTGGCAGGAATAATAAATGTGTAGAGTATAGGGCTAATGGTAGGATTCTTAATAGTGTTGATGAACAGAGGGATCTTGGTGTATTTGTGCATAGATCCCTGAAAGTAGGCAGTCAAGTCGATAAGGTTGTTAAGAAGGCATATGGAGTCTTAGCTTTTATTGGTAGGGGGATTGAATTTCGGAGCCGCAACGTCATGTTGCAACTGTACAAAACTCTAGTGCGGCCGCACTTGGAGTATTGTGTGCAGTTCTGGTCCCCACATTATAAGAAAGATGTGGAGGCATTGGAGAGGGTACAGAGGAGGTTTACCAGGATGTTGCCTGGTATGGAGGGCAGGTCTTATGAAGAGAGGTTGAGGGATTTGAGGTTGTTTTCGTTAGAAAGGAGGCGGCTAAGAGGGGACCTTATTGAAACATATAAGATGATTAGAGGTTTAGATAGGGTGGACAGTGATAGCCTTTTTCCTAGGATGGAGAAAGCTAGCACGAGGGGACACAGCTTTAAATTAAGGGGTGATAGTTATAGGACGGATATCAGAGGTAGGTTCTTTACCCAGAGGGTAGTTAGGGAGTGGAATGCCCTGCCTGCGGCAGTTGTAGATGCGCCAAGTTTGGTGGCGTTTAAGAGGTTAGTTGATAAGTTTATGGAAGAGAAGGGAATGGTTTAGTTTGGAGGGTCATTGCTTTTTTCATAATTGGTCGGCGCAACATCGAAGGCCGAAGGGCCTGTTCTGCGCTGTAGTGTTCTATGTTCTATCCTTGCTATCTTCTGTTTCTACACTGCTTCCTGGTCTCCCAACTTTTTTGTTTAATTCATCATGGGATGTGGGTGTCACTGACTGGCCAGCATTTATTGCCTACTCCTAACTGCCCAAGGACAGCTGAGAGTCAACCCATACTGCTGTTTGAAATTCTCATCATTGTTTTCAAATTCATTCATTGTCTCGCCTTATAATCTCTTCAGCCATTCAATTATGACCATAAACTCTCTACTCCTCCAATTCTAGCCTCCTTTTGTCTAGTGCTGACAGCTGTCCTTCAAAGCCTAAGACACCAAACATTAGAATTCCCTCTGTAAAACTCTGCCTTTTCATCTATTTCTCCTATTTTAAGTCTTCTCAAAAGTTTACATCTGATCTAGTTCCCATTTATCCATCCAAATATATTTTCTCATTCAGCACATTCTTTTCTTATGCCTTTCTACATTAGCGGTACTCTGCCACAAAAGGTGGGATAATTTAATATTTTTAAGATGGAGGTAGTTAGGATTATTGTTAGACAAGAGAATCAAAGGTTATTGGGAACAGATGACAACATAGAATTTAAAACACCAACAGATCAGCCACGATCTTACTAAATAGCGAAGCAGGCTCACCAAGCTGACTGGACTATTTCTGCTCTTATTTTGTATGTCCCTATGTACTAGACAAGCTCAATTTGTTCTGGCCATTAGTTCAAATCCAAATGCAAACAAATTGTGAAACTGAATTTGATAGATCAAGCAACTTGTAGAACAGCACCTGCCAGGTTTATTTAAAAAATCTAATCAAGTTTATTAATATCCATTAGGAGAATGTCAATGTCTTGACTGTTCTATACATGACATCAGTACCATATGTGGCTGCCTTGCAAACTACCCAGTTGTCAATTCTAAATGTTGTGTGGCCTTGTCAGTGTCACTCACAGCATACAGAAATTGTCCAAGAAGTGAGTTACAGTAAATTCCATTCCAGGGGACATTCAAAAACTAAATGTGATAATGGAACGTACCTTTCCCTTTTCGTGGCTAACAGCCAGGTGCTGTCGCCGGCCATGTGGAGATGAGAGGACGCACATTGCTACACGACGCAGCACATGTGCACTGATTAGCTGCCGGATTGTCTGCCCTTGATCTCCACTGTAGTTCATCCGCACATTCTCAAAGGCCCCTTCCTGAGAACCCAGGGTTGGAACCTACAAGATCAAAACATTCAGTTAGAAGCATCAGAACACCAAGATCCCAACTTGAATAATTCTCATGGAAACAAATCTTAAAAGAAGCAAGACAAAACTGAGAAGCAAGCAATAGCTCAAATTAGACAGAATACAAACGACGTTTAAACATTCCCACCCCACTTGGTTAAAAAAAAGTGCAATGAACAAAACTGTTCTAAATGTGAGGAGCAGAACTGTCAGAATTCCTCCAACAGCAGTTACTCTACCACAGACTGCCCTGCAACACACTATTAGTAATGTAATTTGCCCCTCAAGATAAATACCACAATCTATTCCTGCCATTCTCCTCTATCTCTTTATACTTCCAGGAAAACAATCAGAACCAAACAGTAAGGCAATGGGAGCTGCATGATAAAGTAAAGGTGGAAGAATTCGCCAAGCTTCGCCCTCACGGAGGACATTAATTCAACCCTGTAACGTGTCACTACTTTGCAACAATTGGTGTATAAATGAATTACACACAGGTTTCTGTTTACTGCTAGCACAATATGATGTCTAACAACCAAATTATATGATTGGAGTGGTTTGCACCATATGATTTAGCTTTGTATGATAGTGAATTTTTTTGCTGCTTGTTACAGAGGAATATCACAGTTCACATATATTACACAGCATTACATCACTCATCATATTTAATTACTGTACCAAACACTTTCTAACCCTTAACACTCCATTTCCAGTTCCAGGGCGTACCATCAGCTGGTCAGTCATTTCCATGTTCTTCTCCATTGTATGTAGATCATCAAGTGCCTGCTGGGCCCGGCTGCTGCTGCCAACTGCTGAGGCTTGTTGGAAATTTGTCTGGATAGCATCCATCAGGAAGACGAGCATATCGAGGACCAACCCAGCAGTACAGCAACCAGACTGGGAAATGGGAAGAGGAACAAAGTTAGAAGATAGACAACAACTAAGTCCTCCTAACTTAGGCAGATGAAGAAATTGATGCAATGGATTAAGAGATGGGTTATTTCCCATTTGGAATCTGGGGTGAATCCAACCCAAGCTGCTGAGATGAAAGTCTCTGTTGATTTTAAGAATCTGATGTGAAATTACCCTGCATAATCTCAACCAAGCTGCCACTGACCAAGTGCAAGAAGCTCAAAACTATGGATGTATAGCAAGCATATATAAAAAAAAAAATCATAAGTGGACAGGTGCAAAAAATATTTTAAAATAGTAATGGAACATTGTTTTTTGTCTCAAAGAGACTGGAATACAAAGGGGTCAAGTTATAGTTACAACTGTACAGAGCCCTGGTCAGATCCTATCTGTAGTACATTATCAATTCTGGGCACTGGAACTCAGGAAGGACACACTGGTATTGGAAGAGTGCATAGCAGATTCACTGGACTGTAAATCATGGGGCAGATTGCATAGACTACATTTATATTCATTTGAATTTAGAAGGTTAAAGGATGACTGAAATGAGGTGTTTTTAAGTGATTAGATTTGACACAAAAGTGTTTGATGGGACAGTGCAGATGGATGCATGATTCTGCATTTAATCCATGCTGTACTTATTGTGGGAATGATTGATGAAACACTATAAAAGGGAGCTTTACTCTGTGTTGACCCTGTATGTTGATGTATTTATTGATGCTAAAAGTTCCAGTGATGTGTTCCCATCTTTTATCTCATTGATCCACATTATAAAAATGAAAAGGGGCTTTTCCTTTATTTACTAGGGAGATTATTAGAGGACTTGCACGTGTATGGTCATAAAGGAAAGCTGATCTTGTCAGGTGTATATTTCTCTTTTTGTAAACACAATGACCAGCAGCGTTCCTGGGAAAATGTCAACTGGAGGGCGGTGGGGGGAAACCAATTATTGAGCTACAGCTTCCAATGATTTTAACCAACTAAATTAGAAAAACACTGATTTTTCCCACACGAGCTCCTTGATTCATGTACAATTCCAGCTGACAATGCCAATATTACTGGTGTGCTACTGATATTTCTCAGAGCAGTTCAGGTACTCTTAACATCCACCCATTGCCCAAATGTCTCAATGACAAGGTAATCTGATGTGAAGACACAGAACACCACCTAACGAGCACCACATCAAGACTATATTGGAAAAAAACACTTTCTACAGTTAATAGTCAATATATAGCAATTACACTCTGACCATCCTCATACACCACAAGATGTCTATGATATATTCTAATGTCTGGTAGTGTGAAATATGTGTCTTTACATGCGTGGGTTTTTCATTCTTGCAGTGTTAGCATGGGTTTCCTCAGGATGCTCTAGTTTCCCCCACAATCCAAAGATGTGCAAATTAAGCAGATTAACCACACAAAATTGACCCTTAGGGCAGAATTTTCCTGTCTTGCCCACCATGGGAATCACAATGGGCAGGACGTAAACCACGCAACGGTCTGCAGACCTTGGATAGGATTTTCCGGTCATGGGCAAACATGGCTAGAAACTCCTGCTCTTAGTATCCAAAGATATGCAGGTTAAGAGGATTGACCATGGTAAATGCTTGGTGTTAGAAGGATAGGGCGGAAAGGAGAGCTCGAGTGGAATGCTCTTTCAGAGAGTTGATGCAAACATGTGCGTTGCAGGCATTCTATGGTTCTTTAGTCTTAGCCACATGTGTATCTGCAATTCTTTCCACTTTTATTCATTAACTCTCCCCTCTGAATTTAAGTCGAGCTTATTAAAACATTAAATTTGTATATTAGACACACTTTGAATTCCCAAATCATCATAGATACAAATATCCTTTAAAGATCCAATAATAATTTGATAACACCTTTCAATAGGTTTAGTTAGTGCTCAGAGGTTGTCAGTACAGCAACAAAACAGGAAACACATTGCCAAAACTTGTTAATGGTACCCAAATTTTCATAGCTCTACCAGCAACGGAAACTGGCAACAAACTGATTTCAAATCAAGCAAAGAACAAAAATGTTTCTCAGCATTGAAAAAATTAAAAGAACTTAAGATTATTTTAAAACTGCATTAGCATTGGACATATCACTTGCAAACACTGCTCCTCTAAACTATTTCCCCCTCTCCACAGTGTCCCTGCATTGATCAATGAGAGCAGAAAAAATAAGAAGTCTGACAACATCAGGTTTAAATCCAACTGATTTATTTGATAGTAAGCTCACAAGCTTTCGACCCTGTGGTCTTCATCAGGTGAACAAAGACCAGAGGGTCAAAAGCTTGTGAGTTTACTATCAAATAAATCGGTTGGATTTAAACCTGGTGTTGTCAGACTTCTTACTGTGTTTACCCCAGTCCAATGCCGGCATCTTGACAGCAAAGAGAGTAACCAGTGCCTCATTGAAACACACACATATTCAGTCACAATAAAAAGTGAACTGCACCCTCTAAAAGATGAGAGATGGACACTTCCTATTACTGGAATCAACTGCTGGGGCTTTGTGAAGGCTTCTGGCTTTCAAGTGAAACTGACAATTGAACATATGTTAGGGCAAGTAAAAATCTCAACCGCACTGCCACACATCCAACCGCACATGGAGTAGTACTGAGGTGACAAAATAACATGCAACTAAAGTTGAATAACTTCCCCAAACACACAAAACCACTTCACGTAGCTACACATACACTCACACCAGGCCACATAATACAATGTCACATAATTACACCCACACAGAACTAGCACAAGCACTATGGATTGAAGGGAATTTTATCTGTGCTATAATCTTATTTTCCCCACTAAGTTTTTTTCCTCCCAAAAGTCATTGACTCTTGTTAGAGCTAAATTTTAAGGGGGTCAAATACAAATGGCCATTTGTCCTTACACTGGATGCTGCTAAGCTATTCCGCATGGTCACATGCAATTTCCAGATAGTATCACTCAGAAGCTACCAAGAACAAGAGCCTTTGTTAATCTCATATGTCTTCTGCGCTGTCCCGGGTAATGCAAAAACAGTATAGATCCAGAAATCAAATGTAACAAGTCCTGATTTGTGCATGTCAACAACTTATTACTGTTACTGTACAAGGCATAGGGGACCTCTGGTGTAAAGTTTGCAGAATGATAAGAGTTCCTGGATGCTAATATAACTAAAATGATTACTTCTGAAATCCTTCAAAATGAAGTAGACTATGACAATGTCAAAAAGCCTTACAAATTCATTGGCCAACGATTCCAAAATAGCACACTGCCTGAGCAGACTTTGTCTCTCCGTTTGGACAATGTACTCACCACCTGGCATTGCAGCTCCTCCCTGCATCCCTCGATCTGTTTACACAAAGTACTCTTCTTTGGCTTGTCATCCTCACTGGTCTTGCCATCTGCACTCATCACTTTACATTTATCTGCTGGCGAAGTGCTTTGGTGCCGCAGGGCGCTTTCTGGAACACGGGGTTCATTCTGGAAGGCAGATGATTCCTTCAAGGTAGAGCTGATGCCACTGCTCGGACTGCGTTTTACCAGAGCCTGCAGAAACACCAATATTGTACTTGTCAATTCCATTAAAAAGCACCCAGGGAGAAAGGAATTTAGAACAGAGGCAACCAAAATGCAGCCCTAGGCCTCACTGTTCAGTCCTATTTAAACTGATATTTGTTCGTCTTGTTCAAATGTCATAAGTTTGTACCTTTAGAAATGGTTGCTTTTATTGCTGTAATTTAATGATGGCTAAGTCCTAAATTAGACATCAAGATCTGTTAGTGTCAGCAACTCAAAATACAAGAATGAACAAGGACAGGAGTTTGACTTTTATATCAGGCTCCAAGGCTCCATGTGTGCTATAATGATGGAAAAATTAGGTAGAAATCTCCTAAGTTGCACTGGCTTCAACATAATCTTTACTGGCTTTGCATACCAGACTGAAATGTTTGTGGTTAAAAATGGAGAACCCAGTTCAGTTAGTCTGGAATTATTTTTCCAAAATCAGTGGAGACAGGGTTAGACTGAGTTAGAGTGACTTCTTCTAGGATACAAATATACTAATGACATAGGTGGGCTGGAAAAGAGCTTCCCTTAAGGGAATATGAGCAGCTCGGCATCAAATTAAAAGTAGCTCCTCAAACCTGAGCCATAAGCAAATTGGCATAAGGTAAATAAGATTAGAGAGATGAATGCATGGCTTCAAGATTGGCGTGGGAGAATGGGTATTGATTCATGGACCACTGGTATTAGTACTGAGGAAATGGGGGCTGTACTGCTGGAACACGGCAACACTATAGCACAGCAGTTAGCACTGCTACTGCAGAGTGCCAGGGACCTGGGTTCAATTCCTGGCTTGGGTCACTTTTTGTGTGGAATTTGAATGTTCTCCCCATATCTGCATGGGTTTCCTCTAGTTTCCTCCCACATTCTGAAGATACACCGGTTAGGTGCTTTGACCCAAACAGGCGCCGGACTGTGGTGACTAGGGGAATATCACGATAACTTCATTGCAATAATAATCTAAATCTTATTTGTGACTAATCAATAAATTTTAACTTTACTTTTACCTGAACTATGCCAGGACCAGTGTTCTGACAAATTGTATAACTTGGCTGGTAGAGAGGTTTTAAACTGACTAGTGGATAGAAGGGATTACTTGAGAGCAGATATGGTAAAGCGAAACAACAAAGTAATATAGCAGGGCAACAATTTGGATTATGACTACCAGATAGAAATGGGAAGGTGCAGAATATATACTCTTAACAGTGAACAATCAGATAAGACCAGAGATTGCAAAATTGGTAAAAACAAAGAGTTTAACACCATTTGCAAGAAAAGTGATGAGTTTATTAGCACGAAGAAAAACATGAATGACCTAATAGGCATTATAGATACATAGATCAAAGGTGATTAGGCTGATCAGAATGACAGAAGTTCGGAAAAGATGGCAGTGTAGCTCTGGTAATTAAGGACGGCATTGGTTCAGTAGTGGAGTCAGTTTGGGTAAAGGTTATATATGTTAAAACTAAGAGTTTACTTGTGGGAGTAGTTTATAGGGACTTTAACAGTAGTTACACTACAGAAACAGCTTAGAGGAAGAAATAAATTAGGCAAATAAGAAAGATACCCAATCAACATGGGTGACTTTAATCGACACATAGATTGGGAGAATCAATGTAGCCTGGAAAATGAGTTCATAGCGTGTTTTCAGGACAATTTCTGACAGCAGTATGCTCTGGAGCCACAAGGGAGCAAAACTATCCTGGTTTTGGATAATGCGCACTGAGACAGGATTAACCAGTAACCTAAGGGTAAAGGAGCCTCAAAGTGACAGTAATCATAATGTAATAGGATGTTACGTTCAGTTTGAAAGCAAGAAATGTGCATCCATGACTAGTGTCTTACTCGCCTACTCATGCTCCTAACTGGTATGCAAGTCCATTCAATAGTGAATTAAGGGGTCAGGCCCTGGAAACATGAAAAGCACCATAAGACTGTGACAGAGTAAGGGAGGCTATGACATAGTAGTATTATTGCTGGAGTAATAATCCAGAGACCCAGGTTAATGCTCTGGGACCTGGATTTAAATCCCATCCTGGTAGCTGTTGAAATTTGACATCAATAAAAATCTGGAATTAAAAGTCTACTGATGAGCATGGAAGTATTGGCAATTGTTGTAAAAACCCATCTAGTTCACTAATGTCCTTGAGGAAAGGAAATCTGTTGTCCTTACTTGCTTTGTCCTATCTGTGACTCCAGATCCATGGCAACGTGGTTAATTCTTAAATGTCCTCAGAGACGGGGGCTAAATGCTGGGCACAGCCAGTGACACCGAAATCCCATGAATACATTTTTTAAAAAGTTTCTGAGGAATAGTGGTGAAGGAAGATTTGAGGCAGGAAGTGTGGGGATGGAAATAAATCTTGTCAATGGTCAGGATATGAGGCTTTGAAGTTCAGCTTGGCTTGAGCAGGACACAAAGATTCAGAATTTTAGTAGTTAGCCTCAGCAAACATCTAGTGTGAAGCCAGAGTGAGGGTATGGAATTTTTGGTAAGAACCAAACAGGATGGTTTAGCCAAAAGGTAGAGCTGACTGATGGTAGAACGTCTATGAAAGCTAAAGCCATGTCTATAGTTAATCTAATCAAAAAGTAATATAAATGCGGAACAGGATTGAAAGATGGAACTGGGATAGTACTGAAGTGATCCTGTGAGTCAGGTGCAGGAGTCTTTGCTTTAGATTTTCTGTTTTTATTAACAGTTGCAAGTGTCTAAGACAAGCAGCCCTACAGCAATGGGCCAAAGGAAAGGTATGTGGAATGGCTAACTTGGGAAAGTTTGAGAAAAAGATTGTGTCCTTCATAGGGGTGGACAGGTTAACGAATCACAGTGAAAGAGTTTGGAGCAGATGTGGTGAGAAAGGTAAACACAGACTTGGAACACTGGAGGTGAAGTGGAGTGGGTCAGATAGTAGGCACAAATAACATGGGCTTTAAAGACACATGAATAATGATACAAATAGAATATGAAATGCGATCACCAAATTAATGTGCATAAACATTGACTGACATATGGTACAACGAAGCACTAAACTGGTTTCATTATTGCCTTCAGTACAAATTATTTTCATTACATACTTGACAACTTCCATCTTCCTTTGCTCCACAGTCACAGAAAAATGATCCATACTTGGCATAAGAAATCTCATGATCCTTGTGACAGACTTTAGCACAAATGGTGCAAACTCCTACTCCTTCCACCATTTTACAGGTGTGACAGTGATACCTGAAACAGAAGGTTAAACTGAATCAGTTTATCTTCTCCCATTCACAGTCATGCTTAATCTCACACAAAGACCATTTTAAAACAGATTTGATGTTATACAAACTTTGTGATTTACGCCTTTAATAAAGGAGAATAGATCACAGAACAGTTTCCTTTCCAAATAGTGGCGAAACAGCGTGCAGTCAAGTGACTCTTCCCATCATCAAAACCAGTGCAGTAAATTCCATTTGATATTCTACGCTGAGAGAAGTGTGCTTCAGGACATGACAATGGCAGAACCAATGTCAACAGCACATTTTAGATGATAGCTGTATTTGCAATAATGCATTCATCATCTGAACACATCATCAATTTCACTCTCATATATAAAACTATGAAATTTATCAATGATTCTTATTTGTTCTCATTTCTGATACAGGAAATCAATGTTTATTTTAAAAATTTATTACAGAATCTGCACAAAGACCATATTTATTGCCTATCTTCCTAGATGTCAGATACCAGCAGGAATTTAATTGTAGTCCTCCTACATGAGTCACGGGGCCACATGTTCAAGTTCCACTCCACAGACAATGACATAATCTAAGTTCAGCAAGGGACTGCTGAATTATCAGAGGTGCCATCTTTCAAGTGGGCTTTGAACTGTGACTTGTCTGTGCTCAAGTAAACGTAAAAGATTCGAAGGCACTATTTTGAAGAAGAGTTCTCCTCACTACTCTGGCCAATTTTCATCCCCTGACCATCAACACTTAAAAGATAATCTGATTATTATCTCATTGCTGTTTGTGGAAACCCGCTGTACGCACATCGGCTGCCATGTTTCCTACATTACAGCTGTAATTATACTTCCAAGGAATTTATTTGATTGTAAAGTGCTTTGGAGCATCCTGAGGCTGTAAAAGAGCGTTACATAATGGGAAGTCTTTCTATTTTTAGTTATCCTAAGGATAGAAGACCTTCACCCTGAACTACTGTAGCTCTAAGATGGATGATATTCCATTCTAGAGGGATTAGGGCCAAGTAAAGTGGGGAGAGATTGTCACACTGGGATTATTCTGACTGACTTAAATCCTCCATCCCTTCAGTTGAAGGATAACTCCTGAAGCTCACACACCATCAGCTTAACAGAAGGATCAATGTTCTCACCAGTGTTGGTTCATGAATTCCTTCTGCGTAATTGTGAATGTGCAGAGCTTGTTACACAAGGAATCTTCATCCTGCAGGGGGAATAAAATCCACTCATTATGACTGCAATCCATCTATGATGTTCCTATCAGTTTACAAATGCACTGAATAAAACTATTTAGAAGACTTGCAAACTACTCACCGAGTCCTCTGCTTGAGAATCCTCTTCTTCTACAACCAGATCTTCTACCCAATCGGAATCAACCTCAATCGCTCTTTCCTCACCATCCACTACCAGGTGTGTTGATCCTTGCCCACTGTTCTGTCGCATTGCATTCATGACATCGGCAAGATAGGACATGATGTGACAAGCACAGTCAAGCATGCCTACATGCTGCACAAGATAAAAATGTTAAACTGGGAGTCAAAAGCAAGTATGTTCAAACTGCTCCCAGATGCAATCATATTGTGTGCTCCATTGTGTGGTTCATACCCCATAAAGACAGTAAAAAAAGGCAAAGTTTTTACTGGAGCAAGTTGCAGAAAAATGGAGACGATTTGAAAAATAAATTTGCAAAATGAGGGATTGTGGATTTAAGCATACACCAATTTAACACAGCCCTAAAATCTCCTCTCAACTCACCTTTCCTTGCGTTACATTCGCTCCCACCTTCTCCAAGACATTCTTCTGGGAAAGATATTTTTTACTGAAAAACAAAGACATAACTATTCACAATCAGAGCAATTGAACATTTCAAATTCGGAACAAATAGACGCAACTCCCACCCACAAGAAATTTGATGCAATTTGTAACATTAATGTTGTACAACACATACAAAACATTTAATTAAAATCAACACCAAAACTCTAATTATCAGAGGTGCCATCTTTCAAGTGGGCTTTGAACTGTGACTTGTCTGTGCTCAAGTAAACGTAAAAGATTCGAAGACACTATTTTGAAGAAGAGTTCTCCTCACTACTCTGGCCAATTTTCATCCCCTGATCATTTGAGCTATTCACCTCAAGGCTTTTTCATAGACTGATGTATTGTGAGTGATGTATTGTAATTACTCACCCAGTTAGCATCACGTACTCACCATTTCCCTAACCAGTCTACAGCAGCACGGTGAAGCTGCAAGTGTCCTCCTCCCTGGCCAGCACTGGCCAATGTCGCCATAACAACCATGAGTTCTGGGAATCCTGTGCCATCACCGTTGGACAACATTTCTGCTGCCATGGGGATTAGTGTGTTGAGTAACACAGTACAGACTCCTTCTCCAACTTGGCTAAAGAAGAGACAACAGGTTAGCATCAAATTAGCCATTAATACCAACCAGCAATAGTAACTTTCAATAAAGAATTGGATAAATGCTTGAAGGAGAAAATCTGCAAGGCCATGGGGAAAGGGCTGAAGAACTGCATAGAGATAACGGACAAATGACTTCTTCCTGTGGCATAACAGTATCATTAAACTGATTGGAAATACAGTTTTCAGTTGTGGGTCCCAGTAATCAAGTTACCTCCACATCAGCGGAGGGTTTAAATTCACCAGTGTAACTGATCACAAATGCTGCAGTTGGATATTAGTGCAAATCAGTAACCACCACAAGTTTTTTTGATGCTCAGTAATTTCTAGTACTTTAGTTACCAGAAAACAGGTTGAAGTCTATACCTTTCTGTTACTGGTATTGAACAAAACTGCCCAAATATCTCTCACGCTTTGCTATCGTCTGGTAAGGTTTAAAAATGAAAATGTTTTCCGGTTACTGTCAGAATTGTTTCTGGAAATACAGCTTCACAGAATTGCATGAGCTTGACTCTGAAGTTTACAATAAATGAATTGTGTGCAATTTTGACTCCCTTATTTGCAAAAGAATATATTGGCCTTGGGGAAATATAGAGAAGGTTCACCAGGCTGATACCAGAGATGAGGGGGTTGGCTTATGGAGGAGAGATTGAGTACATTAGGCCTGTACTTGTTGGAGTTTAGAAGGCTGAGGAGTGATCTTATAGAGACATATAAGATAATGAAGGGACTAAGAAAGAGGTAGAGAGATTCTTTCCACTTAGAAAGGAAACTAGAACCAGATGGCACAGCCTCAAAATAAGGGTGGGGGGCTGGTGGACGGTCAGTTTAGAACAGAGTTGAGGAGGAACTTCTTCTCTCAGAGGGTAGTGAATCTCTGGAATTCTCTGCCCATTGAAGTGATGGAGGCTACCTCACTGGATGTGTTTAAGTCACAGGTAGATAGATTTCTGATGGGGGAGCAAGCAGGTAAGTGGAATTGATCCACTTCAGATCAGCCATGATTTTATTGAATGGCGGGACAGGCTCGAGGGGCTAGATGGCCTACTCCTGTTCCTATTTCTTATGTTCTTATGGCTGAAATATCACTAAGATATCCTTATTACTAAGAACTCATGGGAATGAAACAAATACAGAAAGCAGAATACTAGTTCTCTCCAGTTCCAGGAACTGTTTCATGAATCAGCTACTTATATTTATAACATATGTCTAATATGAAACATTGAAAAACGCCTCAAGGAAGTAGGGAAAATAAAAAAAGGGGGAGGAGAATTGAAGTTGTCACTTGAGACTGAAGACAACAGTTCTGAGGCTCCTGGAGGAGGAGGAAAGAGAAAGAAAACTTATCTTATTGAAGCATATAAGATGATTAGAGGTTTAGATAGGGTGGACAGTGATAGCCTTTTTCCTAGGATGGAGAAAGCTAGCACGAGGGGACACAGCTTTAAATTAAGGGATATGAGTTATAGGACGGATATCAGAGGTAGGTTCTTTACTCAAAGAGTGATTAGGGAGTGGAATGCCCTGCCTGCAGCTGTTGTAGATGCGCCAAGTTTGGTGGCGTTTAAGAGGTTAATTGATAAGTATATGGAAGAGAAGGGAATGGTTTAGTTTGGAGGGGCATTGCTTTTTATTTTGGTCGGCACAACATCGAAGGCCGAAGGGCCTGTTCTGTGCTGTAATGTTCTATGTTCTTAAGTAGAATGCTCCTGAAAGAATAACCAAAACAGCTGAGGGATCTGTTGTCAGAAGGACATCAAAGATTCTGGGAAGCAGGCAGGAAAGTAAACTTAAGGCCATAATAGGAGAATTAGAACTCAATATGGGATAGGGGGCAGGTGCTGTTGTCTTGGACAAATTGGAATTTGTAAAGAATAGAATTCAAGAGGCTATCAAGGATCGCTGAAGTTAAGAGTCTGGAGATGAATGCCATTTCAGTGCATATATAGTGAGGTACAGACAGAGGCAAGCAGTATTGCAGCAAAGAGATAGACAGCCTTTACTGAAGCAGGGATACCAGATTTGAAGCTCAACTCTGAACCAAACAAGATATCAAGGTTGTATATGTTCATGTTAATCTGAGGAAACAGGCCAAGATGAGAAATGAATCAAGTGCCAAGTCTCCCAATTTTAGATGGGAAGCATCTCTGATGGTTTAAAACAGAGTTGAGGTAACTATCTGTTATCTAAGGGTTGATATCATTTCAGAATGATTTATTAATCATTAAGAATATTGGCAGGAGTGAAAAGTGAGCGTGTCAACATGAGTTTTTCTGTTCTCTACCTGGACCATCCCAGTTTTCTTTCCCACAGTGCCTGGACAGCTACTTTAAGCCATGCCTTAATGGCACCTGTTACATGCAAAAAAAAAAGTAACCTAAGTGCAGCCTTTGCTTCTGAAACCTTAAGCAGGGCTCTGTTTTTAAGTACCTGTTTTCTCTAACGATACATGCAGTCAAAATCTGCAGAAGTTGTCTGTTTTCTTGTACCACATCCAATTGGTCAGAGTCTTTCGGGGGTGCATGAGTCATTCTTGTGAGCCAGGCATGTAATCGGCTGTGTTCTACACAAGCCAGCTGAGCAAACGAGCCACACAAACGCAGAAGACTTGGGTTTGGGCTCTTCTCCGCTGAAACAGAAAACAAAGCTAGTATCGCACGTGGTAACCTGTTTTCAAATTTGCAAAGAAGCATCGCCTAGACTGATGGATCAATATTCAGCTTACTCAATACATTAAGCAAGCTAAACACATGAATAAAAGCTCAAGATCTATTTACAACAGCAAAATAAGACAAGGAAAGCAGCCAACATATAAAATCTTACATTATTAAAACACAAGGTACTGCAAAAAAGAAAAAGACACATTTTATAGCAGTGCAGCCACTATACACAGGAATTGGAGGTAGCCTTGAGAGACATTCTATTTAATATAACATGTTATGTCATTCTTCAGATCTAGCAAAGCCCCACTGAAAGTGATGGGTTCAATTTTAAACAGCTACATTCAATTACTGCTATCCATAGATGGAATATTTGAATGAATTTCAGCCCAGAAATATATTTTGCTGGTTCGCAAATCATACCTCTTATTGGCAGGACTGTCTGGCACTACTAAAGGCAGACCTCCCCGAGCCCACAGTACAAGAAAATCTTGAGGGGCATGCAGCACAGAGAGAATTCTGAAGACAATAAATTCAAACAGTTCTTCGTATCTGTCCTACTTTCAAGCTTTGACAGATTTTCTGGTTTGCGGAGCCAGCATTACAGCAAAATATTCAATTCTCTTGTTAGTGTCAGTATTGTTTTATCAACACACTTCCGACAATGGTCGCCATAGAATCCCCACAGTACAGGAGACTATTCGGCCCATCAAGTTTGTACCAACCACAATCCCACCCAGGCCCTATTCCCATAACCCCACACATTTACCCTGCTAATCCTCCTGACACTAGAGTCAATTTAGCATGGTCAATCTAACACACACATCTTTGGCGTGTGGGTGGAAACCTGAGCACCTGGAGAATACCCACTCAGACATGGGGACAATGTGCAAACTCCAAAGTGAACTACTTGTCATTCTGCAGTGATCCTGATCTAGTTGTCAATGTAATTCAACCCAAGAATCTAAAAACGTGACGAATGACAAAACATTTTTACACCACTTTTCTCAAGTTAATAACATGCGCTATAATTAGTCTTTAACAGCTGAACAAACTGAAGATACCACTCACCGAGTTGGAAGAGTTTTGTGAAAAACTTCAGCACTCTGTTACAGAATTTAGCTGAGAGGTTCTCATTGGCTGTGGCCATCATGATCTGTACCAATTCCCCACTGCAAACGAGAAAGGTAAACCAAAGTTGATAAGGAGACAGGAAAGCAAGCCAGATCAACTTTACTAAATCAGCTTAAATCAACAAGACATGGGCAGCTATTGAGAGGGACAAAAAATTCACCCAACACACATTTCTGAAACCTTTTTCAAACTCAAGTATAATCATCTCAGAAATATAACCTTCCGTTTAAACGTATTAATGGTATTGTGCATGACATTAAAACTCTGTGGATACTGGGGTCAACTCCTCACTTGTATACACAAGAAACATTTGCATCATGACACTCTGCGGACAGATATCTCAAACAGGTAGAAGGATAAAAACCATGATATGGCCAAAGTAAACAGGATGAAGAAATAAGTACCAGTTGTTTAAAAAAAAGGAAATATCCATTGAAAGGGATATTCTGAACCAAACATTTAACTGGAATGGAACTCTTAAGTCCAACATCCTTCTCATTCCTAGTGCCCTATTTGCATCACTTTTACTTCTCCAGCATATTTAGCATCTTCTTTTTACCGTTCAGAGAAGAATTCCTCCATGGCTTTGCGTGCCTGGCTGCTCTCCAGTTGCTTCTCCAGATACTGCAAACATTCTTCCAAGATAGTCTCATCCAAACCACTGTGAGAAAGACAGGGTTAAAGTCATTTTCTTTTTAATACTAAATGCATACAAGCATTAAGAAACATGCGTTGCCCTAAGCTCTGCGTCTTGGGCAGAAATTATGTAGAGATGCCGGCGTTGTACTGGGGTAAACACAGTAATTCTGACAACACCAGGTTTAAATCCAACCGATTTATTTGATAGTAAACTCGCAAGCTTTCGACTCTATGGTCTTCGTCAGGCGAATGAGGTGTTCTTGGGCAGAAAGACAGTTTTAAAATGTGTGATTTTTAAATGTAAAATTCAATCCAATCGGAATATGTTACTCAAACGTCTGTCACCACTGACAAGATTCACCTTTCACCTATATGAAGTAACACAGTAGAAACATACATAAGCCCCAAACACCATATTCTCATCCGAACCCAATATCCTGTGAACTTTACAATATGCGGCTGGCGGTGCCCTGTTCTATACAAAACCCAACCAACAAAAACAAATTATGTTCCATGCAACACAAGTCTCCTTTTCCTGTGCGCTCAAGATATGGAAATGCTGAAGAACATTACAAAAACTATGGACTACACTGGCAACACCAACTTCAATGTGATCAGAAATCATGACTTGCTGCACTACTTAAATCTTGACCTGTACTAAAACAACACATTTTTACTGAATCCATTTATTGTCAATATAAGGCTTGAATCCTGGATTCCTATGATTGCACTAATTTGAATCTGGAACAAGGGAGCTTGTTCAAATTAGTTGTGCTAGATTCCTGCAATGCCCTCTAGAGGTACTCAACCGCAAACAATTTAAAATGCTGATTAATAAGCTACGCAATGCCAAAACAAGCTACTAACTATGGAATATTTAAAACATATTCACAGAGAAAATGCCTTTTATAACCTCATAGTAGTTTCACATTCAATTAATTAGCTTTGATGTGTGAAACTGGCATAAACAACAATCAATTTTTGTGTAATCATATCCCAGGGATAGCTAATTAGGTGCAGGATTGTATATCTTTCTCAATGTACTGATTGGCCAGTAGGTCAGGAGAACATCTTGTTCTTCAAATCATGCCACGTCTTATAAACAAAAACTCAGGGCCTTAATCTAACATCATATCTGAAAGAAAGCGCTCTGACAGTACTTCCTTAAAAAGATAAATTTATGTGCTCCATCCTGCGGGATGGCTTGAACAATCAATCCTCTGATTTAGAAATTTAGTTCTACCAATTCGTCCAATCAGATATCTGGTCTGCTTTTTTGTTTAAATTGCTAACTAATCTTGAGAACATTTACACTCAAAAAAACTCAGCAAACAGTTTATAAAAAAACAGTTAATTTACAGTTTGGGTGAACATACCTTATTTAAGATCCACCACATACAAAGCATAAGTCATGGAAGATTTGCTAGGATGTATGTAGCTCCAACAACACAAAGAAGCTCAACACCGTCAAAGACCAAGGTTGCTTGATTGGCATCCCATCCATTGCTGACATACAGGACAGCAATGTGTACAATCTATATGAATCACGACAGCTGCTCACAAAGACTATTCAACAGCACTTTCCTCTACTAATTAGAACTGTAGTTGGCAATCTATGGCTCATGAACCAAATACGTTTCAGTATGGAACCAAATTTGGCTCTTTTGTCATTCTCAAAATTCACAACTGAAAAAATTAGCATTAACAGATGACAGAGCTGTGAAAATGGCCCATTAACACCAGACACACAAAATTTTGAGTTCAGCTACCGATTTTTCAATTGCTTTGGATGGGACAACCAACATATGCGACATCAATCAACTGTGTATTCTGGGATATTTGTGGAAATTTGTGCACAGTGGAACTATTACGATATTACTCATGAAAAATCAAACAAGAAATATTGATTCTGTAAACTGTGTGTGCCTTTATATGCCCTGTTTCTGATCAGAACTTTCCACTCACCTGACGAAGGAACAGTATTCCGAAAGCTGGTGGCGTTTACTATCAAATAAACCTGTTGGACTTTAACCTGGTATTGTGAGACTTCTTACTGTACATACAACACCATGCAGAATGTCAGATTAGCCTCACTTTCAATGTTTGGCTCTACTTATGTATGCGCAGGCTTTCCCTCATCTGAATTACATCAGAGGAAATTTGCACTCAAGACTGACAGAAGGTAGGCTGAATGTATACAGGAAGCTACATTTCACCAATTATGTTGTAAACTTTAAAGAAATGTGTGCAAAGATGCAGCAGCAGAAGTTCCATTAAATAAAGTCTGTAAGTAAAATGTTAAGTTGCATATTTTCAGTCATGCAAATAGCTGTTCTTATTCTGGCTCTTTATTGGCCACTTCTTCTGAATCTTTATGCTGATTGGCTTTTTGGTTTGAAATGTTTGCTGATCCCTGACCTAGGAGGATGAGGGCAGGTGCACAGGAACATCGCCAAGTACAAGTTCCCGATCAAGCCAAACACCACCCTGACTTGGAACTATATCACAATTCCTGACTATTGCTGAGTCAAAATCCTGGAGCACCTTTCCTCATAGCACTGTGGGTATACCTACATCACGTGGGCTGCAATGTTCAACACAGCCGCTCACCACTCAAGGGCAATTAGAGGGGGGCAAAAAACACTGCCTACTCAATGACATCTATATCTCGCAAAAAAAAATGAAGTATTTGAGGTGTCAACCTGATAGCTTTATCAATACAAAATTTGGCTGCTATATAAATGGGGAATCTGATACAATGGTTATCCAGTTATAGTGGATATTTCAGCAACTGGGCTTGTATTATGGAACTATTCTCCACTTGCTTCACTGCCTTTTATTGGAGAAGTAACTTTACTCTTGAAACTTGCTGATATTTTCATCATTAGTTCTATATGTTGTTTGTATGAACTCATTTTAACTTGACTCTTTAACTAGGACTTTGTCATAAAATAGACTGACAAAATTGATTGTTTGATGTAGGTTCTCAGATTCTGTCCCACTTCCAACTCTGGCTGACAGAATTGTGTTACTATTCTCTTTATTTACACAACCAGATGTTTAACTGAGGCAGAAGAGTGGGAAAGTCTTGTCTCATGTCAAAGAAGGGCGTTGATTTTAAGCAACACTAAATTCTATGGAATGAAAGGAAAGTACCAAGGTTGCCCAAATATGAGTGAGGAGGAAGATCTCTGAACCAGCATAAACTCTGAGAGGAGAGTGAGGACAGAATTTTCAGCTGTTTTCAGAGGGAAGGGCAAACTGAGAACGTTTTTGTCAGTTCAGCTTCTCATCTGAATCTCTGCACTCTGTGCACTGAAGAGATCCCAGACAGGAATCTCATTTAAAAACACAGGAGGTGGAGCCTATTTATGTCGGAGTTTGACAGTTCTGGAGCTCCGTGCATACACAGTGGCTTCAAAATGTCAACCTCCTGTTTGCTGGCCAGCTTTGCTGCCACCGTCACCCCTCCCCCTCCCCTACTGCAGCCCCATAACAGTTCCCAGGCCAGCCTCAACCCTCTGCATCCCAGTGCATCCTGATGCCCAGGCTCCATCGCTGTGGCGAATCCCCCCACCCCAGACATTGAGGTTATGGGGGAATGTCTGGAAGCAGAGGTAGTTTTAAGTGAGCCATGTTTGCATTGCTGGATGTTCGAGAGAAAGTATAGATTTAAGTGGGTTTAATTTAGTATTTCTGCTTAGGAAAGAGTTAGGACATGGCTGTTTGAGCTTATTCCACCATTCATTCTGATCATCCAACAAAGTAGCCTGATCCTGCCTTACACTACTATTCAATGGTCCCCTTTGCTCCAGAATATATTGAGCTATAAATTCAGAACTTCTCTTAATTTACAAAATCAAAGTTTATCCAGCAAATCTTTACTAATTTAAATTTTTAATTACCTATTGGGGTCAGAGTGGTTAGCAATTATATTATAGCAGCTTGTGATGAGTCGTTCATAGATACGTGCAAGGAACTCGTCAGATTCTGCAGGTCCAAGAATCCTTTCCAATGATGTGGAGCTGATTTCAGACACGCTTTCAGTGCTGGTCTCCAAGAGCAATGGCAGCAGCGTGTGAATAACCTGTGGAGGGTTCAGTTCATCAGGACACCACCTAGTATGAGATTAGAACAGAAAATCCATGATATGCAAAACTTAATTAGGAGAAGCAATTCAATTATATGAAAATGGAAGCAGCACAAGAGAAAAGATGGAGTCAAAATTATGGACGACACTGGAAAATGTCGTGACAAAATGACAAATCGATTAATACAAACTGGAATGTAAATTAAGGAACAGCAAGAGAGAGAGAGAGGAAGAGAAAAAGAGGAGACTTGCTTTTGAGAATGGGATAGAGTCAGAGTCAAGGAAGATTATAACGCAGACAACAACCCAATATTATTCCCCACCCTCTGAAACATCTGATCACAATGCTGCGTTTGTGTAGGCAATAAAATGGAGGAACTGTTGCCCATTAAGCAATCAGCACAAAAGCAGCAATGGAGAGGTCTAGAAGCATTCTGAATGGAAAATTAAGTTTTATGAAATACCTGGCACACATGCACAAGAGCTTAAAGAATGGAGAGCTTACTAGCACAGTATTTTTCACTTTTAGGGTGCTACGACACAGGCAGATTAATGACAGTTGAGGCTGTCAGGCATTGGAGGAGGAAAATCTCAGAATTAATAGAGAGTAAAAAAATCACCTATTGACTTACACAATAAGGTCACCAGTAAGCCTGACCAATGACAGAAGAATATGCTTCAGGCAGGCAGCAAGTGGCAGACTCTGATTGGACAACGTGCCAAGGTGCGCAGCCTGGATTGCACTGATGTAGCTCTCCGCAGGAATAGTGTCATTTGCAAAAGCATTTCGCTACAAAAAAAAACAAAACCATTAAGAACCAAGTTGGCTTAAGTTCATACAAAACATTCAGTTTATTCCTAATTTACAGAGAATGGTCCCATAATGGCGATCAATTGG
The DNA here is from genome assembly GCA_024679065.1 of Sphyrna mokarran. Classification (NCBI taxonomy): domain Eukaryota; kingdom Metazoa; phylum Chordata; class Chondrichthyes; order Carcharhiniformes; family Carcharhinidae; genus Sphyrna; species Sphyrna mokarran. The sequence continues at coordinate 19,700,812 of JAGIQG010000028.1, read as the reverse complement.
AAGAAATTTTGGAAGAAATTCCATTTTCTAAGCTAAGTAACTCAAACAATCTTTCCTGGTAAAAGCACCAAGGTTAGATGTCACACAATTACATTAAAATAAAACACATAAATAAGTCATTTAGTCCAAGGGTCCATGTAGTGTTTATCCACATGAGCAAAAATCCTAATTTCATCAATCTAATTTCCATTTTTTTTTGTTCTAATTAAATGTTGATATAGTCTCTACCTCAGTCACTGAATCCACCCAGTGTTTCCAAGTCTCTGCATCAAAAAGTTTTCCCTAAATTTCATCTATTCAATGTGTGTGTAAGCTCCCTCATTCTTGATTTTGAAGGACATATTGGCCTTGGAAAGAACGCAGCATAGATTTACCAGGATAATATCTGGTAATAATATCAGGGCAGCATCACCCCAATTAATAGCCAAACAGATTTGAGGGGCTAAATTGCCTACCCTTATTCCTGTTCTCCATAATTTTTAACTGCACTATTAAATCACCCCATAAGCTGATTTTTTTTGATATTTGTTTTCCCCTCATATCAGGTAGCTTAACCTCACTCTTCTTAACATACTTCTCAAGTCCCTAGCAGTCCTTTGATTACAGATGATCAATTAAGTTTTACTTATCCAATCTCTCTCTACCCAGCCTGTTCATGCCTTCCTGCCATACACCATGACTTTTCTATCAGTAGGTATTGATTTTCAGCCTGGAGTCTACTGTTTTTTTTCTCTATAATTTATCTAAAATTAGAATAATATAATCCAAAGGATGGCCATACTCCCTTAGCATTGTGCTGGTTAACAATATTACAAATCTATTGCATACCCTGCCAGATGTGAATAACCTTTTACTTACCCACGATCCAATGTTGGGAAACTCATTGGTGTGGATATTGTTCCATGTTTCACATAGTGTCTGTACAGATGATGGCAAGTTCTGTACCACTAACTGAGCTGCAAACACAATCAGCATGAGAAAATAAAAATAGCAGAGAATTCACCATTAGGCATCGTCAGCATAGGAATTTTACAATGCTACAGTTGATTCTTCAGGTAGAGAAATTTCAACTCGATACAGCAGTGGTTCCCAATCATTTCAGTAACATGACACAGTTCAATGAGACAAACAATTCCATGGCACACCCACATTTTTCCAGCTGAATCGTTTAGTTACATTTACTATGTTTACAGTCTTACAAGAGAGGTGTGCAACGTAGTGTATACAACAAGCTAAATAAAGATCTAATGCATTAAAGTTTCACATCCACCACAGAATACACCGTCCTCAAAGTGAGCACAGACACATTTTCAAAATCTGCTCAATTCAATTATTTCTATCTATTCATTGCCAAACTCTGTTCAACATGCAAGAATCTGAATCTTGCTTTATTGTGTTATGAACTGAACAAACGAAGAAATCAAGCTTATCCATTTATTCTTACATCAGGAGATACGAAATAGATCCAGAAGATAAATGTGGATACGGACAATTTCACTGCGTCTGCGAGTTTGTTTTGTCTGGTTTTACAATTAATAAAAAAAGCATGCAAATACCATTGCTTGGTTTCAATGATGTCTAGCAAAAACCACCATATCATCACAAATTCAGCCTTGGGCTACCTGCTTTAAAATGTTCACATTTTAGAATCGAAAGACTGATACCTCACTTTTAAAGTATTTGAAGGTTAACTTTCACGAATTTTAAGAGATGTAATTTTGGTTGGATTGAATATTGTTTAAGATGACATAATGTACTGGTTGTGCATTAATTTGCATTACCTTTGTAGAAAATTTCACAGCACACTTGGACAAATTTTGTGGCACCGGTTGGGAAAGAAGAATTACTGCTGTACAGTACCCACCTACTCGTACTATATAGTGGATGAGGAGGTGACATGAGGTTATTAACCATGAGGTTAATCCTGCCATAATGAACTTAATATCCTTAAGATGCTTTCCACATCAACTCTCAACCAGTTTTAAGACATGGACTGTCTTCAAAAATCATTGATGATTGATGTTTACAAAAAGAATTTTGCAACTGAGATGAACAATACAATAATTACCACATGAATTTTGTAAATTTATCACAATGTTCCAGAGAGTTGCATGTAATACAGAAATCCCAAATTCAGTTACTGGCTGTACTAAATTAACCAATCTCAAATAGGAGAGATGTTGGGACACTCTGATTGACGTCAAAATCTCAAGAGTGGAAGGAAATAGATAAAAAGTAAATCAGTCAGGATTCCTGTGCCCTATCATTTGCTGCAAACTCCGTTGGTGATCAGAATATGCAGACATCAGGTACAATATTCTTAATTGTGATGCCAGGTTCACACATTGAAAAGTCGGTACAGCAAAGTCTCAGAAAACTGTTGGCAAAATTAGAAGTCAACAGATGGAGGCAAAAAGGAAAAGACCAGAGGAAGATACACTGTCAGAAGGACTTTCAAACAAAATAATAGCTGCAGCTCATTCTCTCAGGTTCACTGGTTACACAGTGGAACAATGTCAAAAACCAAACCAATTCACGTCCTTACCAACAGAGTTAGTCTTGCAGCGGGTAGATCCAATTGCCAGTGCTGCTGCGTAACCATGCAGCTTCTCCTCCGTTGGACTTTCAGTTGCACCCTCCTCACATAGACTCCTCAACAGGTATGATCTAATATCGATTATCAACCAGAATGTAAAACACAACCTTGACAAAAACACTCATTAATGACCACTGTTAAATATCAACACTAAATCGTTGATGCCTATACGTACATTATAATCACATGTACCATTTAATGAGTGGTTTACATTTCACACCAAAGATGGCAGCAACTAATTTAACAACATTACTTCCAGGCAGATCGTTGCAGTGGATTAAACGACCCTTTCACTTATGTGATCTGAGTTTGAACTTAGCCAAACTGAGGCAAAATGTCTCCTTTTTCTGCAAAACTTGAACATCCCTAATGAAAATTTTGGGTATTCCAAGTAATTGTGAGCCTATCACCTCAACATGTTGTTCACATTCTCATCCAATGGTTGCACAGAATCAGAGAATCTCTGTAATGCAGAAGGAGGCCATACGGCCAATTGTGTCTGCACCAACAACAATCCTACCCAGGTCCTATCCCCATTACCCCACATATTTACCCTACTAATCTCCTTGACTTTAAGGGGAATTTATAATGGCCAATCAATCGAACCCACACATCTTTGAAGCATCCGGAGGAAACCCATGCAGTCAAGGGAAGAACGTGCAAACTTCGCACAGAAAGAATTACCCAAGGCTGAAACTGAACCTGGGTCCCTGGTGCTAACCACTGTGCAACCCAAGAAGAAGCAGAAAAATTCATACTGATCCAATAGGAGATACTCATCTTAGGTTGTAGCTGGATTATTGAATGTTGGTAGGAGCAAAGACAAAATTATACTTAATGTAGCTATCATACACCTGACCAAGAACTGCTGATCTGAGTGCAAAGGGAGCTTTTTATTTATAACTAGCCTGTAAAAACTCTGACTTGAAAGTGCTCAAAGCCAACACTGCACAGTTCTTTCCCACCAACCAGCTAAATTTGATCACTACCTGCAGCATTTTGGCCAGAAACTAATAAATACTCATGATAGTACAGTGAAACCCGATTTTAAGTGCCTCGATTTAGCGCAAACTCGGATATAACGCACTGAATCATTGGATTTTTGTTTTGCTCTTTCCCGGAAATTGAGAAGTTTTTGATGAGTTAATTTTGTGTTTTCTTTATTAAAAAGCTTTACTAAAAATTAATGTTTTAATTTCTACTGTAGCAACAACAATTTATTCACGGAATTCTTTAATTAAAAGGTCATTTACTTGCCAGATGGTAAATGTGCAAAAAATGGGTCAAATAGGGCAATAATAGGGGTGTTTTAGGATGTTAGGTCAACACTGGGTCAGTATGAACACTGATTTTCTTGAACCCCGATTTAGTGCGACCCTGCTTTTTTCACAAGAACATTTTATGAAACCCAACCATCACGTTATAACAAGGCCATACTGTATTCAAAATTTATACCTGGTAAATGCAGCATAGATGCCAATCAGCTGAAGAGTTGCAGGAAGCAGATTCTTTGTAATCTCAGATGTTTTGTGAGAATCTGTTTCTGCAGCCACTTTGGAAAAATACTCATCCAGAGACACTTGAACCTTTGAAATGACTGCATCGAGTGTGTAGATGGCCTGCAAGTTTGGGAGGCGGCTGAGTGGGAGGATAGCACTTGCATCAATTGTACAGTAGGAAGAAATCTAAATTTGAAAGAAAAACCTCATTAATCTCATGCATGGGAATAGTAATATTCAGCAGCATATATGCAATGAATGGCAACAACATTTTTGTCAATTAGCAACCACAAGAGAAAATGAGTCAAACTGAAGAGTGAAATATTTCACAAATTAATAGCTAATGGGAGTCAAAGGGACATACACCTTGGATGTGGATAAGCTGTTGACTACACTATTCATCATTTTTCCTGTGCCTTGGAGGCAAGCAAGGCACTAATCAATTATATTAAATTCTATTTTGGGCTTTTACATATAACTTGTTTCAGCCTTGTCTACTACTAATGTGTTTGGGCAAGTTGCAAAAGGTTTATTATCAGCTCTTTTCCTCATGGATTCCATTTCAATGTTTGCTTAGAGATCCCTGTGTCAGGCAATCAGATTGGAACCATGTAAGTCCATCTTCCAGACTGTACAGCTGCTGCTACTGAACAATCTGTAGTACATATGATCCCCTGGTTATCACCACCGGGTTAAACCATCTGATGTAGTTTTCTACGTTGCAAGCTGGCATGCTTTATTCGGCAATGCTCGTTTTTCACAGGCCCATCACTGTGGTGTTGAAAGTCTCTTGCCAGTTTCTTTATGACTGAATACCCCCAAATCTCCCCTTTCAGCAGATATTTCTCTGCCTTGAACTTGTTTATTGGTGTAGTTTCTTTCTCAGAGAGCCTCACTCATCACGAGGGCAGAGCAAGCCCTGCACTCAGTGCCTCGATTACAGAGAATGAATGTCAATTTTTGCATCTGTGTCGATGATTCTTATCTCCACTCAGCCCAAAAATATCTTTGGATGATATCATGCCAATGAAGGCAGCACTTGATGTGATAGCCTGAAAAACGACCACCATATTGGTACTTCCCTCAAAAAAAATACCAAAATAAACTTCTCCTCTCACAAAGAAAAACACCCTCCAGTCAGAGATCATGCTGGCGCTGTCTTCTTACCTGTCTGGCAACATACTCCTCTGCAAGCTCCACATCATACTTCACAAAGCTGCACTTAGTGACAGCCAGATCCACCAATGAGCCAGCGTGGTCTGGCTTCATACCCTGTCGTACCAGGTGATCCTTTACCAAAACAAAATCAAACACTGGGTTAAATCAAGATACTAAACAGCTCAGTGAATTCAGATGTGACATATTGAAAATAACCATGCCTTATCTACTTAATATTTCCTTTATGAGTACATTCCTAAATAATTATCCAGCTGCTCTTAAGCAGATTCATAGCTTAATAAAAGCATTTAAAGTTAAGATAATCAATCCTACGGATTGTACTTCTAAATGATCTGTACCACACAGACTAGAGAGATCCAAAGCTTCTTGTCTGTTCTGTTGGATTAATAGCTAAAGCAATAATCAATGGCAAGAGTGGCCTCTGCACCCCTGATTTCTGCCTATAACCTCAACTGAGGAACCCCTTTTGGAAAGTGCATAGCCACCCAGCAAAGACTGGGTTTGGCACCAACGTGATGCAGACAGTCTGCCAGCCCAACCACCCCTAACACATGAAACAATTTGGTCAAGGAAACTGGGAGCCTAGCATGAGACAGTACCATAAAGACAGAAGGGGAGAAAATCCAAAACAAAAAAGAAAATACTACCTAAAGGGCATTTTTTAATAGTCTGTCTCTAAGCCTTCAGATTCTTAGCTAATATATTCTCAAACATTCAACTCTTTCTCCTTTGGCAACTCCTGGCCAACTTTGACCACATGTCAACTACAACTAAAGCTTCACTAAGAGAGATTATTTTTAATCTCCTCCGTCAACAACCTTCTCACAATGTTTCCACAAAATATGCATCTTTAGTACCTTGATCCAGGTTACATAGGAGCTGATACAAAGCCGCGATGACCATCGAAGTGTATGCAGGATGTCGCATTCGCTTAGCTCTGTTGTACTCATTGCCACTTGGTTGATGTAGGCTTTCGATGGAGGCACGATGCCCAGGATCCTCCACAAGATCAAGAAGTAATACTGAATGGAGCATGCCTCCTTGAAAGGAAAGTAATTGAGAGATCAGCAAGGAACCCTAAAGTAATGATTCACACAAAAGCTACGAACAAACCCTGTCAAAGACAATCCAAAACATACTCAGACTAGACAAAAAAAAAACACACATTGGGCAGGATTTTATACCTTTACTCATCCCAAAACCGTAAAATCCCGCCCGGGGTCAATGGACCTTTCCATGGCCCATCTTCGCCTGCTCCAATTCCCAATTTCCAAGCAGGATGGAACAATTCTGGCCATTGGGCAGAATTTCAATTTGTATAACTTACAGTAAATCAACAAATATTTTGCAGCAGATGCATATCACACAAGACTCCCTACTTTTAAGATTAAATTAGGTTTTAGGAGTATACTCTGAAAATGATTCTTTTTGTATCAAATAATACATTAAAAATGCTGCACGGTTATAATTTTGCGAAGTAATTCAAATGTAGATGATACTGTTAAAGCAACATTATAGTGACATGGTTAACAAATGCCAAAAAATTAACTCTACTAACTTAGGATCCATGCCAGCTTTTAAAAATGTGCAAAAACTTCAGAAAACTTGCAAAATCAGTAACACATTCGACCAAAAAAAACATTTATCAAAGAATGATATGAAAGGTTTCCACAGCCAGCTTGGGCTGAATGAGGTGCTTGGAAGGATAGCGCTCCAAACTTCTTTTTCTCCTCGCTCTCCATGTCAGAACCAGTAATACAACTCAATAACAACACAGTGAACAAGTGCCAAAAACACAACAGTTTTTTTAAAAATTGGATATATGCATGTAAGAAAGGAGGGTGGAAGGAAAGGGTGGGAAGTGAATGGATAGCTTTCTTAGTTAATCATCAGAGACAATAACCCTGTAGCCTCCTTCAATGCTCCAAGATTTTATAATTCTAACAGAAGTCTGTGCATTACCAGGGGTGTTGCATTTTTGTGCTCTTCCCTCTTGAGTGTATCAAACTGCGAGCCAGCTGCTAACAGCAAGATCAGTGATGCATACAAGTCATCATACTTCAAAGCACCAGTGCAAAGAACATCGCAGATCTATAGAACAAGAGCCAAGGGAAAAAAATGAAAAATCAAGTCTCTAAATGTAGTATCAAACAAAAGGAAAGATAGATTCTGGATAAATGATCAAAACACATGAAATGCAAATTTGTAGCCAAATTCCATACTCTGCACAATCTGTCACTGCAGCACATAATCACATTTTAGTTATATAAACAGTTGTAGTAATATTACTACCCTTATATATACAATTTAACAACTAAGCACTGAATTCCACTGGCCACCACAAACTGCAATTATGTAGCTCTTACCATCTCATCCAATCTGCTCCTGTCATCAGTGGATGTATCATGTGAAAGAATGCTGTAGAATTTGGGTAATGGTGTAGAATCTGTGGCGAAGAAACAACTCAGTATCAGCAATAACTCAGCATAGGTGAGAAGTTATTTTACATGCAGTCATATCGCAGACAGTACTAACATGAGAACACAGAAACAAGAGATTCGAGTCAATCAGGTCACTGAAAGCCTTGTCCAATATCCAGCTACCCAACTCTCTTGCTCCAATGTCTGGCCCTCTTAGTAACTCTGTCCAACAACCAGCACAATCATCCTCAATATCCAGTCCTTTTGCACCAATACAATTACTCTGATCATGAGACCCCTTCACTGCTAACATTCACTCATTTTGACCCTCATTCTGTAACCAACTGTTCCCAATGCCTAGCCCTTCACATCTATACTAAATTGCCCTCTTGGTCAGCCTTTTCATTCCAACTATCCAAGGCAATCATCATTAACATCCAACTCCCTGTCATGAAGCCTCCTAGCTCAGATACATCCAACAGGTGTTTGACATGTCCAAGCTGTTCCAAAGCAACACCAATTACATGTTAGTTTTCCTTATCAGATTAAGTGCCCCTTTAATTTGTATTTGTTGATTTGATTTATGGATTTCTCTGAATTTTACCCAATTCCTCCTTGTTTTTCACAATGTCAGGGTTAGACTCAATCTCTGACATTTCCAATTTCTGACATTTTCTCATTCAACTAATTCCCTCAACAAGAGTACAATCATTCCACAGATCCCTCTTTTCTACAAATATTGCTATCGATATTACTCATTATCTGATGTTCGCAATGTCTCACCATTTCACGCAGTGTGACCATTCTACAATTCTATCCTTTCAGCATGCATATCTTAGTTTGCTGTACCGGCAAATAGTGTTAGTCTAGTTCTGCTGTACATTTCCCATTCAATGTTCTTTCCAAGTTACAGCATTCCAGAATGTAATGTGCGGTGTAATAAAGAGACCTTATGCAAAGGATAATTAGAGGAAACAATGGTCCCACCATGTTTCAAGTAACTTTGCCATACCTGTCCCACTGTGTTTAGCCCAATTTTCTTCAACCTCTTTAAATCCATGATAAAGTGGCAATTGAACACGTCGGCCAGATTCCTGGGTGCCACTCGTGTTGGAACCAGCACCACATACTGGTGGGGTTAACAGATTATACTGAACCTATAGCAAAGATTAAACATTCATCATGTCAGCCAAGGACATACATCCCATATAGACTATGACAGTATTGTATTTGTGTCATTAAATTCATTTTTTAAACATCATCTGAAGGAGAGCATATGGTGTACTGGCCTTCATCAATCGAAGAATTGAGTTTAGGAGTCGCGAGATAATGCTGCAGCTATATAAGATCCTGGTCAGAACCCACTTGGAGTATTGTGTTCACTTCTGGTTGCCTCATTACAGGAAGGATGTGAAAGTCATTGAAAGGATGCAGAAGAGATTTACAAGGATGTTACCTGGATTGGGTGGCATGCCTTATGAGGATAGGTTGCGAGAGCTTGGTCTTTTCTCCTTGGAGGATGAGAGGGGACCTGATAGAGATGTATAAGATGTTGAGGGGTATTGATCCAGTGGATTCTCGGAGGCTTTTTCCCAGGGCTGAAATGGCTGCCACAAAAGGACACAGGTTTAAGGTGCTGGGGAATAGGTTCAGGGGAGTTGTTGGGGTAAGTTTTTCACTCAGAGGGTGGTGGGTGAGTGGGATTGGCTGCTGTCGGTGGTGGTGGTGGACGCAAATTCAAAAGTGTCTCTTTTGAATGAGCACATGGGACTTAATAGGATTGAGGTTATAGGTAAGCCTAGTAGATAGGGATATGATTGACGCAACTTGTGGGCAGAAGGGCCTGTTTGTGCTGTAGTTTTTCTATGATTCTATGAGAGACAATGACAACAATCTCATGTGCAAAACAAGCAGAATTGAGTTGTCAAATGTCCGTTTGAGTTCAGAGTGCCACAATGGAATGACAGGTTCATCATAGAATAGACAAGACCGAGGAGAAATAAAACATAGCTGTGATGGCATGAATGACATGAGGCAGAAACAAAGTTAATACCTAGAAAGCAGAGACATCAACAATACAGAAATTTGCAGCACCAATGAAAAAGCAGCAACTAAACAAAACTACAGAAAACTAAGCTTTAAGAATGAGAGGCGAAAACAAACAGATGCGAAGTTTGGCTTGAGAAAATGAAAATCTGAACAAGACTGAGGATTGGGTCAAAAAATTCATTTCATTTCTTTCCGCCAAAATTGCTTAAGTACTTTCACTGGCAGTTTAGTAATTATATTCAACAACCATTACAAAGAAAGGCAAGTGACAAATTGGCAAGGACAGGTTCAGGCTTAGTTACAATACACCCATAGCTGGCTAACTTCTTGACGTTCACTATCTGAAGTAAAAGAGCATTTAGTTTGGCAAAGTGCTGGACCACAACCACATGTGGCACCATGCAGAAGAGTCAACGTCACATGAAGAAAAAGTATCTAAGTGTCATCTTAAAGTAAGGTTAACCAAGAAGTAGTTACTGCTGACCTTTAAGTCAATCTGTACTACTGTAATATATCAAGCATCATAGCAGGTGAACTGGAACCGTCTTTTCCTGGACCTGATGACTGTCCAAAAGTTAGAAGCTTCTTTTTTAGTCCACCTGTAGCTTTTCACTCTGGAGTTGATCCACGTGAGGTTTATTTACTGTTTCAATGTGTTTATTTAATGTTTCAATTCTTATTCATTTATGGGACATGGGTGTCGCTGGCAGGCCAGCATTTATTGCCCATCCCTAGTTGCCCTTGGAGGACAGTTCAAAGTCAACCACATTGCTATGGCTCTAGAGTCATCTGCAGGCCAAACTGGGTAAGGATGGCAGATTTCCTTCCCTAAAGAGCATTAATGAACCAGATGGGTTTTTCCAACACTTGACAATGGTTTAATGGTGATCAGTAGATTCTTAATTCTAGATTTTTTAAATTGAATTCAAGTTCCATCATCTGCCATGGCTGGATTCAAACCAGGGTCCCCAGAACATTAGCTGAATTCGGGATTGGTACTCTAGGATAATGCACTAGGCTATTGCCTCCCCTGTATGTATCGTGGGTGATCAGAATATACAAAAGACTGTATATAGTTTGTCATTTTTGTTCTGCTGAGTAAATGTGGCTTTGGGGAAAAAGACAAAAAGCAACCCAAGGCTTAATTTGTCCTCCCAAGCACTGACTAGAATGCAGCAAATACCAAAACGTCTTCATGACAGTCAAGTTACCAAGTCACTCAGAAGGCTCTGTCCGAATCTCTTTTCGTTCTGTTCTACAACTGCATTTATTAAACTCCTGCTACAATCAGAATATGAAATAAAATAATTGCCTCAAGTATTAAAAAATAACATGCTATGTTTAGATTTTCAAAATACAGTGCAAACCCTTAATAAAGATGTCTAGCTCCATGTCATCTTCCTCTTAACGTAACTGAATCTGCAATGCCAGCACAACTAAACAGTGAGCAAAGCACAAGACAGGTTTGGGCAACGTGACCATCAGATGTATTAAGTCAGTCCCCTAGACATTGTACCCGTCTTTCATAAACGATGTAAACATCCTGCAGTTTCATAACTTGCATCACTCATTTAATCTAAACATTTTGTTCAACAGAATGTAATATGGTCAACACAATGTTGCTTATGGATTCATTTATAACTTATGTATTTAGTTAACAGCAGAATTGGTCTTTACCTGTTCAAATAGATAGATCGGCACTTTTGAATATTGCTGAAGGATGTATTCAAAAACCAGCAACAATCGGGCTAGTGTCAGTGGCACACACCGAACCTGAGCTTCTGCCTTAGAGGCCACTTCAACAATCACCTGTATGCACATTGTGACAATAACACGGCGACCACTCTCTGAGAAATTATGGAAAATTAGCAGCAGAAGCTGAAGGTGCTCAACATTCAAATCCTCTGAGTCAGTTGGTACCACTCCATGGAATATGTTCTGCTTCAGTGTTCCAATAAACCTAGCAGGAAAAAAGACAATTTTATTTACTTTTCTCTGCTAACTAAAGGTACTCATACAAGCTATAAAACTATTGGTAATCAAGCGGCAAAAAAAGGGATCAGCTACAATTCCAGAACAGTACAGCCAAAGCAATGGGGGCGATAACTACCTCCAGCTGTGACTCTGTATATAGGTGGATTTTCATTTTCAGTGTCCAATGTCAAAGGCAACCATCACCTTCTCCGTCCCTCTCTCTCTCTCACTTAAAAAAATCAACTCTCACGTAACAAGAAACATGAATCCTGTGCTCCATTCAGAAGAACAGCAAAATACACAATGCATGACAGGACTCTTCAAGTTTCCTCAATCTTTCTTAATTAAGAGGTTTGTTAAGTATTAAGAATACCTTACCTTTCCCAGATTTTCATACACTCTGGTACATCTGGTTCACCCTGTGCACTGGCTTTGTGTTGCCAGATTAACAGCAGGCGTGACAGCACAGAAAGACTCTGTGAGTGGATGTATAATGGCCATGGCCCTTCAGAGAATGGCGCGATTCCCAGCTGCTGCAGCAGAGTATTCTGAGTAAAATACCATATAGTTATCACCATGATGTTAAATACAATTATCACAACAGTCTTATGCATAATAGCAGCCTGTTAATCACTGCAATAGTATATATGGAATTCAGTTCAACTGCTGTGCAAAACTGCTAATGTACTGTGAATAAGATAGAAGGTTACATAGAACATAGAATATAACAGCAAAATACACGCCGTTTGGCCTTCAATGTTGTGCCAAGCTATGTCCAATCCCAAGATCAAGCTATCCCACTCCCTATAATTCCACGTGCCTATCCAATAACTGCTTGAAAGTTCCTAAAGTGTCCGACTCCACCATGAAAAAAGGCAATTTATTTCACACCTCAAACACTCTGAGTGAAGAATCTACCTTGGACATCCTCCTATATCTCCCACCATGAATCTTATAGTTACACCCCCTAGTAACAGCCAGATCCACCTCAGGAAATAGTCTCTGCACGTCCACTCTATCAATCCCTCTATGAAGTCACCTCTCATCCTCCTCCGCTCTAAAGAGGAAAGCCCCAGCTCCTTCAACCTTTCCTTGTAAGACTTACCCTCCAAACCAGGCAGCATCCTGGTAAATCTCCTCTGCACTCTCTCCAATGCTTCCACATCTTTCTTATAATGACGTTACTAGAACTGAACACAATATTCCAAATGTGGTCTCACCAACGTCTGGTATAGTTGCAGCATAACCCCACGGCTCTTAAACTCAAAACCCCTGCTAATAAACGCTAACACACTATAAGCCTTCTTCATGGCTCTATCCACTTGAGTGGCAACCTTCAGAGATCTGTGGATACAAACCCCAAGATCTCTCTGTTCCTCCACATTCCTTAGAACAAAGAACAAAAAACAAAACAGCACGGGAAACAGACCCTTCGGCCCAACAAGCCACGCCGCCACCTCGATGTTCCCATTTCTACCCGTGATCCCTGTCTATGTTTACAGATCTATGGACTGAAACCAAATTTGAGACAATTTAGGGAGAATTTGTTTTGCCAATCAGCCTAAGAGCACATCTTTGGGACGTGGGAGGAAACCAGAGCACCCGGAGAAAACGCATTCAAGCACAGGGAGAGTGTGCAAACTCCCACAGACACAGGCCCAAATCCACGTATCTGCACAGCACAGCGATAGTCACTGAGCTGTCGTGTTGCCCATCAAATGGTCCAGGTCAAGCTTACACTAACGATGTGAAGCACTAGGATACTCTCGAAAAAAATCCAAGAGCAGCCCTCTCATGACCCATCGCGTGTATGCCCCTTGTTAGACAACAAGGTGGACCAAAGCACCTGTAGGATAAAAACAAATACATCAATATCATCGACTATTTACACACTTCCCAGGGACTCCCAAGGCTCATGATCCCTATTTTAAATCAGTTTTTTATACCTCTCCATTCCCATTCTGTTCATGTGCCCATCTAAGTATCTCTTAAAAAACTCCAGAGTACCTGCCTCCACCACTTGGCAGCGCATTCCATATGCCCACCACCCTCTGTGTGAAAAAACTCCCTCTAGCATCCAAAGAAGGACATCTAAAAGCAGCTGCAGTATTCAAATTGCAACTACTTGGATGATCCACAAAGGCCCAAGACCCAAATGCTTTTCTTAAAATAAAATGATAACTTATGCTCCTATCTTTAATTATTTGTATATCTAACTCCTAATTCTTTCTACTTTTAAAATTTTACTATTTACATTTATCTCTTATCCTTCAATCCAAAGTACCAATTCACTTTTCTCTATATTAAATTTCCTTCATCTGTCCAATTTATTAACGTGTCAATGTGCTCAATCTTTTTGGAGATCCTCTCCACTTGGAACTGGCATCATGCACTCATCTTCAAAAATACAGCCCCTCTCCTTAGTGAACACTGAAAAGTATTCATTCAATGCCTCACCTATCTCTTGACTCCATCCACCAGTTCCCACTACTATCTTTGACTGGCCCTAACCTCACCCTGGTCATTCTTTTATTTTTCACATAAGAGTAAAAAGCCTTGGGGTTTTCTTTTATCCAACCCACCAAGGACTTCTTATGCCCCCTCCTCGCTCCCCTAAGCCCTTTTTTTTAATCTCATTCCTCGCTACCTTATAATGCTCAAGTGACCTAACTGAACCTTGTTTTTTCATCCTTACATACGCTTCCTTTTACCTCTTAGCAAGACATTAAACCTCCTTTGTGAACCATGGTTCCCTCACACGGCCATTTCCTCCCTGCCTGACAGGGACATACCTATCAAGGACACACAGTATTTGTTCATTGAAAAAGCTCCACTTTTCATTTGTGCCCATACCTGACAGCTTCTGCTCCCATCTTATGCTCCCTAATTCTTGCCTAACCACATCATAATTACCCCTGCACCAATTATAACCCTTGCCCTGTTGTGTGACCCTATACCTCTCCATTACAAGAATAAAGAACACCCAAGTTTCTAAAGTGCTCTCTTACAAACAAATCTAACACTTGGCTCAGTTCATTACCCACTACCAAGTCCAATGTGACCCCACTTTTATCGGCTTATCCACATATTGTGTCAGGAAACTCTTCTGCACACATTGTACAAAAAGTGTCCCATCCGAACTATTCGGCCTATAAAAGGTTCCAATCAATATTTGGAAAGTTAAAGTCATCCATGATAACTACCCTATGACCTCCACACCTATCCATAACCTACTTTGCAATTTCCTCCTCCACAACTCTATTATTATTTGGGGGCCTATAGAAAACTCCCAACAACATGACCGATCCTTTCCTATTTCTAACTTCAGCCCATATTGCCTCAATTGGCAGATTGCCCTCGAAATGCCTTTTAGCAGCTGTTAAACTATTCTTGATTAACAATGCTACTCCTCCACCTCTTTTATCACCTTCCCTACTCTTACTGAAACATCTGAATCCTGGCACTGCCAACAACCATTCCTGTCCCTGTTCTAACCAAAACATCATAGTCCCAGGTACCAATCCATGCTCCGAGTTCACCTACCTTATTCCTGATGGTCCTTGCATTGAAGTAGATACACTTCAACCCACCATCCTGTCCGTCTGTACAGTTCTGCGACCTTGGTACCTTCCTCAGTAACTCGCGATTCTCAACACTGGCTTTTGGACTACATCTCATTTTCCCAATCCCCTGACAAATTAGTTTAAACCCCCACTCCCAGGACATTAGTGCCCTTCTGGTTCACGTGCAAACTGTCCTGTTTATACAGGTCCCACCTTCCCCAGAATGTGCTCCAATTATCCAAGTAAATATGAAATCCTCTCTCCTATACCATTCTTGCAGCCACATGTTAATCTGCACTCTCTCCCTGGTCCTCAACTCACTAGCACGTGGCACCAACAACAAACCAGAGATGACAACAAGCTTTGTCCTAGCTTTCAGCTTCCAGCCTAGCTCCCTAAATTCCTGTTTTAAATCCCCATCCCTCTTTCTACCTACATCGTTGGTACCAATGTGCACCACAACCTGCGACTGATCCTCCTCCTCTTTAAGGATCTTGAAAACATGGTCCGAGACATCACGGACTCTTGTACCTGGTAGACAACATACCATCCGTGAGTCTCTTTTTGCTGCCGCAGAACCACCCATCTGTCCCTTTAACCACTGTATTCCCAATTATTATTGTTCTCCTGCTCTCCTCCCTTCCCTTCTGAAGGACAGGGACAGACTCAGTGCTTGAAGTCTGGTCACTCTGGCTCACCACTGGAAGGTCATCCCCCTCAACAGTATCCAACACAGAATAGTTGTTGCTGAGGGGAACAATCACAGGAGATCCCCACACTGGCTACTTACTCCCAGCCCCTTTCACTGTCACCCATCTATTTTCATTTCTCGAGGTCTCCAAATTCCTGAAATTTTTACCTATGATCACCTCTGCCTCCCAAATGAGCTGAACATCCAGCTCCAGCTCCATTTCCCTAACGCAGTTTTTGAGGAGCTGGAGATGGGTGCACTTCCCACAGATGAAATCAGCAGGGAGATTAACGGTATCCCTCACCTCAAACATCCTGTAGGAGGAACACTGCACTGCTTTCACTGCCATTTCCTCTAGATAAAAAGAAAGAAAGATCTTGCTTGATATTTCCTCACCCCTTAGATTAGAGGAATAAGTGAAAAAAGAAGAAAGCTTCCCGGCTCTCACTCCAAGTCTTTTTTAAGGTTAGAGGAAGTGGAGGGGGGGTACTCTAGAAGTCGAGAGTCTTAGTTTCCTCTCCATTCAAATTTATTGGGAGGGGAAAACCTTCCCAGGTGTCACTGGGGCCTACTTCCTGTTTTACATTCCTAGTTTAAAAAAAACTCAAAAAAAAGTAAGGTAAAAATCCTTCTTAGCTACAAGCTCTCTGCACTCCATCTCCACTCCAAGTGCTCCTCTGGAAACATGGTTACCACATAAATAGGCCAATTTGCCATATTATAAGATGAAGAATTGAACTACAACAACCTTGGGTTTCAACGCCAAGTTAAAAAGAGGGAACTGCTCAAATATAATTTAAAAAAAGCCTAGTGTGGTTAAAAACAAGATCAGGAAAGCAACTAGACAGCTAATTGGATATAATCTTAAGTAGCACAGACTGGAGACTCAAAAACAAACGATCAAAGATGCTGTTTTATTTCTGTTTAAAATTAGTTAACTAATTCTGTATTTTGCAATGCTGTGAATATGGTAACAAAAAAAAATTTGTCGTCATGAACCTGATTACCTGATGTCTGAAACTTTTGACACGCTTATCATTACTGTCAAAAGTATTAAAAAAACATTTTCAATCGCATAACCTTCCAAAAAATTGACACAATAGTATCTGGGAGTGAGACAAACATTTATTTAGTAACAGAGATGCACCCAATTCATCCTGAACAGCTGTCAATGGCAGCACTAAAGATAGAAAACAATGAGCCCTTTGCAAAATATCCCAAGATCTATTTTAAATCTTTCCTATTACATAGGATATAGAGCACAAAGAGATCATGTGGTCCAAACAGTCCATAGTAACATTTATGCCCTACTCAAGCCTCCTCCTAATTTTCTACATGTACGAACACAAACCTTTATTCTCTCCACCCTTTAAGCTTATCTTCCTTCCCTTAAATACTCTGTATTTCAAGCACTCTGTGGTTAAAAATTACACTTTCCCACCACTTCTTGGATAAACCCATATAACATGCTGGATGCAAAGTATGCCTAGTTTCTTGTTTGACCCTGTACACTATTCAAAGGTTGATGGATGGCAATTTAAAGGGGGAGGGGTGGCGCATATAGAGTCCTGCTGCATACATTGAACAATGGCAAAGGTATATCAGCAAATAGAACTGAAATGGGTTTTTGCACAACATTAGAAGAGAGACTTGTGTTGCAGTCTAAACCATGCAGAATAGAGAAACACAGAAAGCGTGTGACCAGAAAGTCAATCATTCATCCCTTTCTGCTGCTCTCCTCATTTGCAGTACTGCAAAGCTACCATTCTGGCCAGGAACCCTGGAAGTAAATTTTCATTTTTAATACACTAACTTATGTAATTCACAAGTGGCCACTTCACATATATCAATGAGTTATTCCCATCTTCATACATTATCATTCGTCTTTAATATCACATGGTGGAATCATTGATAGGTCAGCGAAATATACACACAAAAGCATATTGTTAACATTAATTAAGCACAAGTACAACTAGTAATGCACTGTGAACTCACCTGCAGGATAGGTGATGGAAGGTCAGAGGTGACCATAGAATGGTTAAAGTGATATATTGCTGCTGCAAACTCCTCATCTGATGACCCTATGTAAAAATAAAATCTTTGAATGTCGAGAAGAAAGATCAAGGCGTATGACAGTACAACAACATGTTTTACCCAAACATATGAAAAAAATTCAATTTTCAAAATGGAAGCCATTCATTCAGGCTTGAAGAGAGCAGCCAGTGTTGCCTCAATCATAGAAAGTTTCTAACCAGAAACATAATACTCAAGTTAAAGAAGTTTCAAACAAAGCTTTCCCAAACTCTATCTTAGATACCCATTATCTTAACCCCATGCTCAGCTTTCCTTATGGAACTTTAGACAAAGTTTTTTATAAATCTCTAAGTATACTATGGTGTAGGATTTTCCAACATCTATCTGGGATATCAACTCAGGAGTCCCCTTCAGTAAGGCAGCTTTTGCCCGTTTTGAATCCATTAACTGGCATGTATTCATTTATTTTTAAGAAGTCATGATTAAGTTTGTTCCTAATAACTGATTCCACTACATTTCCCCAGCTCTGATGAAAGTCAGTGGCCTGAAATGTTAACTGTTTCTCATTCCAAAGATATTGCCCGATTTGTGGAGCATTTCCAACATTTTCTGTTTTTTTTTTAAATCAGATTTCCAGCATCCAGTTGTTTTATTTTTGTTTTGATTAAAATCATTCAGCATAGGAAGCCCACTGGGGCTGTGTTAGGTTTGAAACATTCAACCAACTGGTCTTGCACCAGTGTTGTTTCCCCATATCCCCTGAAAACCAGACAGGTTCTCCGCAGTTTATTTTTCCTATTTATTGCTCAGGTTGTTTTGTTGGTCCTTAAGTATCACAGTACAATTGCCAACTTCTTATTCATTTTCTCTGTGAATCTTTCCTCACAGCAAAACAGGGAAGTGGGTCTCCAGCACTTTTCCTTTTATGGTGGATAGACAGACGCAAAGTCCAAAGTCCAAATTACTCACTTCATTCCACTGCACTGTCACATACAGAAGTGAGTGAACCAACGGCAACTCCTCGCCCACTTTAGAAATGAAACTTAAAAGTAATAATCAATGTTTAAAAAGTTTAAACAGCTGTCTTTGCGCCAAATTCCAGCTACAGCTAGTTGGTTGCCATCAATAAAAAGAGTTTGCTGACCTTTTGTTCCATCTTTGTCCACATCTTTAATGATGCTGGCTAATGTCATCATGTGCTGTTCAGTCAGAGAAACACTCAGGTAATTCCGGATAAAATTGTTCCTCGAGTTCAGCATTGAAGATGTAATTAAGTTAAAAATACTTGAAGCCAGGCTCAGAAACTGAAAGACAATTTTTAAAAAATTATTGTAAGTATGTAGATTTTACTAGAAATCTATCATCCTTATTCCCCAGTAATTTCTTCACCAATGTCAGTGCCGTTTCCAATTGCCTTGAATGGATATCTAATCCATTCGGCTTTACCTGTAAATTGTAGAACAGCTATTCTTTGCTAACTTCTCAATTATGTGCCATTTAAGTCTAAATCTTAATGGTAATAATGGCACGTTGCAAGCTTTACAGGACAGAATCAATCTCTAGTCTATGAGGTAAACTCTTCAGAGCAGCAACTCAGATGTTATAATTGACCTCAGCATCCTTAAAGGAGCTAACTAGGCAATTGAATGAGAGGGATTTCTGGCAGGAAGCAAAACCCACCCATTTTCCACACAAAAATTGAGAGTTGGCAGTTGAGGCAGAAATAATGTCAACATTCATAGTGAG
Organism: Sphyrna mokarran; assembly: GCA_024679065.1. Taxonomy (NCBI): domain Eukaryota; kingdom Metazoa; phylum Chordata; class Chondrichthyes; order Carcharhiniformes; family Carcharhinidae; genus Sphyrna; species Sphyrna mokarran. Next base: position 19,681,061 of record JAGIQG010000028.1, on the reverse strand, counting down.
ATGGGATAGAAGGATAGAACCTATCATGCCTGTGTTGATGCACTGAAAGAGCAGTTGGACTTAACCACACTCCTGTTTTTTGTCTAAAACACTGTAGGCTTCTCATCCTCAAGTACCTGTCCAATTTCCTTTTTAATTATTTACAGGAGAAAAATGGAATAAATGCTTATGGGAACAATGTGAATTTAGAGTGATGCTGACTACTTGGTCGCAATGTAAGGTAAACACTGACATTAGTCAAATGATCTGTTTTCATGTTGTAACTTCTGTAACATTTCCATGATTCAGTCCACAACAGGGAACAACTAAAATACTTATCCAGATTTGTCAAAGACAGTTCATCTTTACCTTCTATCTAATTGATGTTGAATATTACTCACCAACTCAGGGTCTCTGCGACTCGCAAGTATGTTACCGTTTTCCCCAGAACATTGTTTACTTGGACTTTTCAATCGTGGGGAACTCTCCAGAGGTGGTGGTGGGGGAGGAGGGGGAGGTGCTGATTTCTCCTTACTGGGAGAGATGGTCTCCTCAAACCACTGGCCAAGAATTGGCTCACTGTCATCATCTGCAATGTATACAACGTAGAGACACAGCACATTCATCAAGCGCAGGTTAAATAACAAAAATCAAACTTCAAAAGTACAATCCACAGGTAGTGTGATTATTAGTGAATTACAATTACAAAATAAATCGCAGAAACTTACAGGACAGAAGGAAAACATTCAGCCCATTGTGTTCATACCAACTCCCTGAAAGAACTGATCAATTAGTCCAACATCCCAACATTCTACGTACCATCTTACATTTTTCTTTTTCAAATATTTTTCCACTTCATAAGTTAATGAATTTGGATTCCTCTATTATTTGTGGTGTTAAATTCCACACACTAACAGCCTTCTGCATTTCAGAAATCCTAACCTTTACCTTACTGATAATTTATAATTTCCAGTTACCAATTAATTGTACAGTATAAATAATTAAGTTCTTTCCCATTTCAGATTTCTCTCATTAAATTTTGAGCAACTCTATCAGATCATTTTTTAACTTTATTTGTTCTCACTGCAAGAGCCTTAGATTCTCTAGTACCAGAAATTACTAAATACTCAAGACAGAATATGTCACTGGAAGAACACACACTCACCAATTCTCTGAAAATAAACATCACGAGCCTGATTTATAAATAGCTAGCCAGAAGTAGATATGTTTGTTAGAATCTTATTGCAAAGCAGAATAAATTTTATCCCTTAGAAATCTGTCTTGTGTCTCAGCCAAACACTTCACATTAACTACTCTGTTTCAGAACACCTAAAATCTCACCCTTCGCTATTATTGTGCTTAACTCCTGAGATTTGCTTTTGGTACCTTGGCTACTATCTTCTTCAGTGCTGCTGAAATCATCTTCATAATAAGTGTTCGAATCAGTGGATGCACTGACATCACTACTCACAGAGCCTTTTCGTTGGCGCTGAAGGACACAAGCCTGGAAAGAGAACAAGGACAAAGAATTAGCAGCAATTCTGCTTCCAGGAGAATTGAAGAGCTAGTGTGTTCCATAGAAGACTGTACTGAGACTCCATAGTAAGAATACTGGAAAATATAACAAAGAGACTTGGCTATGGGGATAAGTACTATTGAAGTTGAAGGATTTAATACGGAATTTCAAAATTTCAAAGAGCTTTGACAGGGAACGAGAAAAGATTATTTCCTCCGGTTAGATAACTAAGGTAACAAGGTAAGAAGTTAGAATGCAGTGGGCTGAAGGAGCATTGAATATCCTTTCGTAGGGAGTGGTTGAGATCACTACATCGCTTGAGGGAATACTGGCTAAACATCTGAGGCAAAGGAAGTGCAGAGCTACAGGGAGAAGGATGGGCAGTGTGATGAGTTTCGGATTGATACAGGGCTATGGGAAGAGAATGCTGGGCAGGGGATTAGTTTTTGATTCATATAATTCAATGTGGAGAAAGCAAATGAGTAGAATTAGTTCTGGATTTATATAGTGTAACATGGAGAGAGCAGCGCAGCAGAATTTGTTTTGAATTGATACAAGAGTCATGAAGAATGGAGGAGAGAGATTAGTTTTGGATTGATATAGGGATATAGAGAGAGATGACTGGGCAGTGGGATTAGCTTTGAGTTGATGCAAAACTATGTGGAGACAGCTATGCAATGGGTTTAGTCTTGGATTGATACTGTATTAATGTACAAAGAACAGCACAGTGAATTGAGTTTCAAATTGATACAGGCTTACTGAGACGGCAGGACAGTGGAATTTGTTTTGGATTGAAACAAAGGATTATGGATAATGGGCATTTTTGTGAATGGAAAACAGTGTTCTGCAGGGCTTAGTTTTGGAGCTTTTGTTATTTGTTGTATATATTAATGATTTAGATTTAAATGTGGACTGTACGATTGGGAAATTTGTAGATGACACAAAAATTGGCCATTTAATTAACTGGAAGTGAAGAGGGTAGCTTTCAACTCCAAAAGATATCAATGGGTTGGTTTAGTGAGCAAAGAAATGGCAAATAAATTCAATTCAGAAATGTGTGAGATATTGCTTATGGGGAGGGCAAACAAAGCAAGGGAATACTTAAAAAGCAGGAAAGTATTGAGAAGGATTGATGAAGTGGGACACCATGAGTATATGTCTATAGGTCCTTGATGCTGGCAGAATTGGTGGACAAGGGATAAGGTATTGAATATAAAAGCAGGGATGTAACGATGGAACCATATGAGACGCTTATTAGGCCACAGCTAGAGTGTCATGCACAGTTCTGGTCATCTCATTAAAAAAAGGGACATAATTGCTCTGGAGACAGTGCAGAAGAGATTTACAAGAATGCTGCCAGCCTTGAAAATTGGAGCCATTTTATTCATTCTATACTGTGACTCTTTGTAGTGCTAGTGATTACCTTCCTGTAAGATGTCGACAACAGTGTGAAAAGCAAGTTGGTGAGCGGAACAGATTCAATCAGTCTCTGCACACGTTGAATAGATGAACTCTGTGCCATGATATTTAACTCTGCAGGTGGTCCATCACCTCGCCAACCCTGTGAAAATTACAAGTTACTGATTATGGTTTTCTGTATACAATTCTTACTAAAGCAACATTAATTTCTGAGAACACAAGAGAGTGAGAGTTCTCAGATAACCTTGTCCAATATTAATCCTTTAATCAATCAATACCACCAAAATACACTATTTGGTCATAATCTGAGACCATGTGCAAACTATCACATTACCTATGTGGCAACAGTGTATGCCAGTGACTGTAATGCATTTTGGGATACAGATGTGATATAAATTGCAATTTGTCATGCTTACTTTTCATATGGAATCCCACATGCATTCAAGCTTGATTACATTTCACCTTTTCAACCATTTCATTCCCTAATGAAACCAAGATCCAGACTAACAACCATTACTACAAGGCTTCAAATGAACTTGAGAAGCTTTTTTGCAGATGCCATTCTCTTAGTCAGCAATATAACAGAGGATTCCTCTCTACAATATACAAATGAGCTCCACTTACCCGGTAAAGAGCCTCAACTTGCAGATCCTGAAAGAGTGATGTCAACAGTTTGATGGCATGATTAGCTAAAACCACAGACAGAACACCAAATCCTTGATGCCTGAGGGAGAAAATAAACTCAGATTAATATCAATCCTTTATAAATAGTTGCAAAACTGGCAAGCATGTCAAATTATTCACTGTACAGAAACTAATCAACAAAAGTATCACAAGTAGAAATTTAGCCAGATTCCATTTAGTTGCTCACATTCTGCTCTTCTCTCCACGCAATATCCCATGGTGAGGTTATAAGATGGAGACCTGTACATAAGCCTCTGCCAGATTTTAACGCTGATTCTTTGTACCAACCAGAATTGGATTTCACAACAAAGGTTATTAGATGCATGAATTAGTGCCCCATTACTGTCGCATGACCTTCAATATAATGTTTGCCAAAACTGTCTTCATGATAAAACTGAACTAATGAAAACAAACCAAGTGAAATCAGAGAGAGAGGTTGGCAAACTGAACCCTGAGAATTTGAAACAAGATGCTATTCCGTCAACATCTGGAAAAATAAGAAGGTTAATGTAATATCTGGTAAGGATCTATCATCTATCTGCTCTGTAATTTTAAAATTTGCCATTTTTATTTGCAGTTAAATGTAGCATTATTATGCAATGAATGTCAAATCACTACTTCAAGTTGTATAAACGGAAGAGATCATTAGACATGATATTTCCTAGTCACCATTTTAAGACATCAGTAATTCTAAAAACTTATCTACAGATTCTTCACTGACCCTTTAACAGGTGCTAGTTTGGGGGACCCAGCTCCTTCCTTCACACGGGCAGCAATATCACGAACTCGCAGTGCAGCCAGTGGATCTTTCTCTTTACCCTTGTCTGCCAGTGCTGTAGGACTGAGGTTCAGGATCAGGTAGAGGCTGTTTAGCAAACACCAGGCACCCAATAATTGGAAATTCTGATAATGCTGATGAGCAAAGCCACAAAGAATAACTGAGTCAACAAAATTTACAACTTATTGCTTTCAAAAACACATTATATTCTGCAGCACAGAAATAAGTTAAGGGATACCACTGTGCATAAACTACTTATTTACATTCAAATCTTCCCACTGTTCCAGAATTTTTTTCAGTGAAACTCAATTTCAAACAGTACACAAGATTTCCTTCTTTCCACCAGTAGTTACAATAAGATTGTTAAGTCCCATTGATATACCTTCCTACTTAAAACAGGCTGAATTGTGAAAATCAAAGTCTTGCTCATGTTGGTTTACGTAGTGCATAGCAACACAGAAAAACATCTCGTAAAACAATTCGTGAAAAGGGTGGATACAATTATAAAGTAGTGTCCGCAGTAAGTATTTGTAGTTTGAGGAGCTTTGGCTCAGATTCATTATGCTGGAGAAGGAGTTGTAGACACAGACACATCAGGGAGGGGGAAAGTTACCTGGATGTTTTGTCCCACGCAGCAGTCACGCCACTTAGGTAAGGTTCTTCTGATTTGGTCAGATACAGGAGGGTGCAACGGCAAGTGAGGCAGGAAAGGTGACAGCCCCTGCAATTGTTTAATAGGTTTGATGTTCTCGCAGGGGCCAGTGTAGTGAGGGCAATTAACATTGTGGCAAAGAGTTGTGTTACCTGCCAGGTTTTGGACCATCTGTTCAGGGCTGGAGAGGAACTTGAAACAGGAGGGGGAGGATCTCGTATGTACTAATGACATAAGTAGAACAAGAAAAGTGGCTCTGCATTGAGTATGAGAAGTTGGGCACTAATCAAAAAGCAGAAACTAAGGATAATCTCCGGATTATTAACTGAGCCTCTTGAAAATCGGCATAAATCTCCTCAGTGGGAGTAGTGTTAATCATGGCATGCATCAACTCCGGTCTCCCAGATTGCCTGAAACCACTACAGTTCTCCTATCGTTGCAACAGGTCCACAGCGGATGGCATCTCCCTAGGCCTACTCTCAAACCTAGAACACCCGAATAACAAGGACATTTATGATAGACTCCTATTTACTGACTACAGTTCAGCCTTCAACACCATTATCCCAACAGAAGTCGTCTGTCAGAAACTCACTGTCGTTGATACAGACTTGATGGGCTGAATGGCTCCTTTTGTACTATAGAGATTCTATGATTCCAGTCTATGATCTCCAAACTCCGTGGCCTACAACTCGGCTCCTCCCTCTGTGACTGGGTCCTAGACTTCCTAACCCACAGACCGCAATCAGCAAGGATAGACAACAACACCTCCTCTGCTATTATCCTCAACACCGGTGCCCTGCATAGCTATGTCCTTGGACCTTTACCATATTCCTTATACACTTACGATTGTGTGGCCAAATTCCACTCCAACTCCATTTTCAAGTTTGTTGATGACACCACTGTAGTGGGTCGGACCTCAAACAATGATGAGATGGAGTGCAGGAAAGAGATAGAGAATTTGTGAAATGGTACAGTGACAATAATCTCTCCCTCAATGTCAGTAAAATGAAGGAGATAGTCAATGACTTCAGGAAGCGTAGTGGAAGACATGCTCCTTTTACATTGATGGTGATGAAGTGGAAATAGTCCAAAGTTTCATTTCTAGGCATTCAAGTTACCAACAACCTGTCCTGGTCCTCCCATACCAACACTATAGTTAAGAAAGCTCACCAACACCTCTACTTTCTCAGGAGGTTAAGGAAATTCAGCATGTCTCTCACGAATCTTTACAGATGCACTATAGAAAGCATCCTTTCTGGATGTATCACAGCTTGGTACGGCTCCTGCTCTGACCAAGACTACAAGGAACTACAAAGAGTTGTGAATGAAACCCAATCCATCATGCAAACTAGTCTGCCATTCACTGACTCCATCTACACTTCCTACTGCCTTGAAAAAGCAGCCAGCATAATCAAGGACCCCTCGCACTCTGGACACGTTCTCTTCCATTGGGAAAAAGATAAAGAAGTCGCAGAACATGTATCAACAGACTCAAGAACAACTTTCTCCCTGCTGCTATCAGACTTTTGAATGGGCACACCATATATTAAGCTTATCTTTCTCTACACCTTATCTGTACTTTATTCTGTACCCTCTCCTTCTCTCCTTATGTATTCTATGAATGGTATGTTTTGGCATAAGAAACAATAGTTTTCAGTGTATCTCAATACATATGACAGTAATAAATCATATCAAAGACAGTTCTGAGTCATTCTATGCAAGTAATAATAGTGTGTTACATTAACTCAAGAGACATAACTCTCCAGGCCTTGTTGCAGAGTAATCAAATCCCATTTATCCTACCATGGAATACAGTCACCTTATGCTATTCTGAACTGCAACACAATCCCCATGTAACATTCCATAAACACAATAATTTTTCTCCTTACTTAGAAAAATGCTGCACAGACTCCTTACCTCACCACCTGCACGCCGTGAACTATTAATTGCTTGGCCAATCATGTCGTAGATTTCTAACTGTAAATGAAGAACAGTAAATTCATTTAGTGGTGTTCTCAAATGTAGTACACAGAAGTGCTTTCAACCCAGCCTCAAACCCACAATGACTCTCTGCTAAGTTACGGATAAGGGGCAGAAAAATGACGTTGGAGCAGTAGTTGAGAAATAGCATTGGAGTAGTAGCTCCAGTTTGGATGCACTGAATGACAATCAGCTATGCTGTGATATTAAATAATTTGATAAAAAGATTAAATATTATTTCCAATTAGGAAGATCCAAATCAGCTCAAATTAAACAAAACCCTCACAGATGTCAGACTTAAGTTATATATTGCTAAGGGAGACAAAAAGTTCTTAGCACACTGCCTTTTTATCTCTTAGACCTTCTCAGATCTCAAAAGCGTGTCTATGTAAAATTACTCGGAGTAGTCTCAGTGTAACTCTTTCTAAATATAGTATTCCACATATGAAACAACGGAAGGACTGCCCTCACCTGGTAGATGTATAGGACAAATGTATTAGGTTTTAAAAACGTGACCAAATCTTCTGGGATCAGAGGTCATTCAATAACAATGTACTCGAATGCACATAATATACATACATAGCTTGCACAGTACTTCCTAGTCTACATATTCCTTATATGGGTCATGCCTTTGTTCAGCCAATCTTACTATAAATGATTTGCATGCTACTGAGTACAGGATCACACACACTTTTATTTGTACAACACTGGAGCCAATAAAGTGAAAATAAATCTAACCTTTCCTGAGCCTAATTATCATTTCAAACCTTTAACAGTACACATTAGACACGGTGACACAGTGGTTAGCACTGCTGCCTCACAGGGACCTGGGTTCCATTTCCGGCTTGGGTCATTTTCAGTGTGGAGTTTGAAAATTCTCCCTGTGTCTGCATGGATTTCCTCCAGATGCTCCAGTTTCCTCCCACAGTCTGGTTAGGGTCCATTGACCAGAACAGGTGCCAAAGTGTGGTGACTAGGGGAATTTCACTAACTTCATTGCAGTATTAATGTAAAACTTACTTGTGACTAATACATAAACTTTAGTTAGAATGAGCCTGCTTATTCAGCACTTACACATTTCTGTACAATTGTGGCTGCATCATTCTCATAGTCTTCTTCTTTACTTGTCGAACCAGACCGTACTTGCAGGCTGCTTCCTACATGTAAAATAGCCATGCATGTTGCAACACTCACTCCTAGTGAGAGGGAACATTGGAAATTAGTCAAAATTAATATCATCTTATCCGAAATTTGGATTAGAGTTTGTCCAATAAATGCAACTCTAGACTGGCAAAAGCAAAGTTTTCAAAAATAATTTATACGGTGGTGGGTAAAACAAAGTAGGAACTCTGCCAAAGGGTTACTGTACCATATATATATATATCACTTCATAATATGGTTCTAATGTGAAAAAAATCACTGTCATTTAAGTGGTAAACTGAAATAACAAGTGAACAAAAAAAAAATGCACAAGTTACCAAGGAACAGTAACATTCAATAAACATCTACTGCAACAGCTCAAGGTGAACATGGCAAGTGACGATATAGTTGTTTCAATACTCTTGAGCAGATCCCACACTCCATTTGCACAAGGAAGCACTCATCATGCAAATGTTACCCACACTACCCAGTACTTGGAGGCTGTTTTCTCCTTTCCCAGACTGACCTGCATACAGACAACTCAGTGCCAATACAGTCACATCTTGCAGCCTTGCAGGAGTCAGTGGCTCAAGAACAGGCAACGAGAGTGTGTCCAAAGCCATGGTAACATCAATGACCAGGGAATGGAATCTGAAGAAACAGTAAAAAGCTCTTAAAAAAATAAACACTGCAGAAATCAAAACTCTAAATATACCCGAGTTTAAAGTGAAGAGGTCATCAGATCTGTCAAGATCAAACTAATTTGTACAATGGAACTAACTATTTCAATCTACTCAAAAGGAATCTACATTCATAGTTGATGTGGGCCAGGAAATGATCTTATTTATGATGCTGCACATCAATCAATACATTCTGGTTTTTAGTCAATGATCTGGTCAAGAATCATATCCATCAATCCTCAAATGATTGTGCATTACTCACCCATTTCGCACAGCAGTTGCATCTGCAACTGTCGCAGGCATTATGAAAAAGGAATTGGCAGAGACAGCATCCTGAAAACGATTGATGTAGCGCAGAAAGTAGGGGAGATTTAAACAGACACGTAGCAACTTCTCAGAACCTCCTACAAAAGGACAGGGGGATAAAATCAACATTCCTCTTTTAACAGGGAAGTAAATACATCAATCAAAGCATGCAGCACATATGAAACTAGATCCAATGCAGTCTGATTAAGCACTTGTGTGGTAAATCAGAGTCAGCAACATTCAAACCATTTGTCTTTGTAACAATCTAAATTCAATGCAACTAAATTTTCATACCCATTGTGAGCAAAGACACTAACCAAAATACTTTGAAAACAGAAATTGTGCAAAAGGACTAGAAGGTGGTGAATATTAAACCCCCATTCAAAAAGGAGAAAGAGATAATTAAGATCATCATAAATCTGATAGCTTTCTGTTTTTAGTAGAGAAACTGTTGATCGCAGAAGAGGGAAAAACTATAGACTAATTTGACACAGTCTATATATGGATTTGTAGATGGCAGCGAAGGCTGACTAATTTCATCAATTTACTATTCAAAACTGAAACAATTATGTTACTGGACAAGTAATCCAGAGACAAGTAATCAAGGCAGATTAAGAATTTGAATTTGGTTAAAATAAAATAAAAATCTGGGACTTTAAAGAAAAATAAAAATAGAAAACGCTGGAAATATTCAGCAGGTCTGGCAGCTTTTGTGGAGAGAGAAAGAGTTAAAATTTCAGGCTGGTGAGCTTTTTTCAGAACTTGTTCTGATGAAAAGTCATTGACCTGAAACACTAACTTTGTGCCTTGTTCCACAGATGCTGCCAGAACTGCTAACCATTTCCAGCATTTTCTGTTTTTATTTCAGAACTGCAGCATCCACAGTATTTTGCTTTTGTGTCAGTTAAGTGACCATGAAGCCAACAGATTGTTATAAAAACATTGATTTACCAATGTTCGAGCCTTCTGTTTGGTCTGACCTATAAGTGATGCGGCAAACCATTGCCTCCCAGCATTTGAACAGTCCTCCACATTATTTTAAATCATTTGCAAATTTCTACAAAGCGTTTAATTCTCAAGTCCAAGTAACTTATGGATATGGAAAACTATAACGGTCCCCGCAGGACACCATTTCAAACTTGCTGCATATCAGATAAGCTTCCTTTAACACCTCAGCTGTTTTTGGTTTTATAGTGTAACATAAACAGGGCCTAGTTTTATGGCTGATAAAATTTGATATCCTAAATTAAAGAACTGGACATATTAAAAAGCAAACACAGTCAAACCTCAGGTAGGCCAGTTGTACAATTCACAAACCCGTCTGTGGCTGACTCATCAACCTCCTATCAAAGATCATTGCACCCTACTAGTACATAGCAGGAGATCATTGCACCCCATTGAAATGCACCAGCCTACTGTTAGAAGTCCAGATTGAGCCAGACTTTCTGTCACCGAGAGTTCCTGCAGTTGGCTTAATCTGATAACAGGTCACATGTAAGCAGCAGCATGGAGATGGACACCTGGGGGCAGACCCTGATGTCCTGTCAGGCAGGCATCAAGAAACCCACTCGGTATTGGAACCCCCTCCTGTGACCTCATTGGCCAGAAGCCAGAGAAATTTCTGGAAAGGCAAGCAGGCAGGGGATAAAGAAACACACTTTCAGACACCAGAGGGCAAGACTCGGGAAGAAGGGGAAAGCTCGAGAAGACTTGATGAAGGAGGTGACCTTTGACCATTCAGAAGACTGACCAGAGAAGGAAGGAAGAGGCTGCCATCAAGACTCACTTTCGAGATGACAGGCCAGAGGGACTCAGAGAATCAAGCCTGCAGTTTTAACCAAACCATCTTTGAGGGTAGTATATCTGATTTGGGGGTATACGTTTGTTTTATGTGGGTAATTTAAGGGTTAGTTGTGTTATTGTTAATAAACTTATTGAATCTTTACTTGTGTTTGTCGTTGTCCATCTTGCAAATAAGGGCACCGGGGTAAAACATTGGAATAAGCAAACTAGTCGAAAAAGATCAGAAATTTTTAAAATACAACAATAGCCATCCTTCGATCCATTCTACTTTTTGTCCGGTGTTGAGTTGGCTAATTGCAGAGTAACTGTAATTAGCCTCAGCACTTCTGAACTAGGATAGAGAGGGAAAAAAAGCAGTGTTAAGTAAAGTGAATTCTGGCTATAAAGTGGACATTGATTGCAATATTATGACTTCCTGGTGTCAAGAATCTGCTAAAGTTCCAAGCTCAGGTCGAAAGAATAGGTACCTGAGTGAGATACCCAGAGGATTACTGCTCACGTCTGTAAAACAGCACCTCAGCAAGAATCAAAGACTTTGGGAAGCGAACAGAAACTTGGATAAAAGGAATAAAATAAGGTGCATTATATTATGTACATGTTGATTGCTCAAAGCAAGTGTGAGTGTGTTCTGAATGTTTGAATACTGAATTTGACAAAGCCCAAGTATTTCAATAACAGAGACTGGACAGTTTTGAACAATTACTTCACTCTTCAGTTTTTTCAAAAAGATCTTTTAAACTGATTTTCTTCTATTCACAGAGAACAAACTTTGCATTTGAAATAAAAAGTCATTACGTCCATGACCATCCTGGGATTTTAATTTTAAACTCACCCAGTGCTTGTAAACTGGATACGTTCTGCGCAATAAATGCACTTTTCATCTTAGCAGCTGAGGCTTGATCAGTTCCAGCCTGTTCATCGCTTTCTCCATCCACCTGACAGATTAAAAGGATTACACAAAAATTATGACATAGAATCGTGTTCCTCAACCATCCCTATCTTCATTAGTGTCTAACACCACCCACCCATACTCCATGTGCTCACTCTATCCATTATAACTCTGTTCCACTCATAACCATTTGCAGAGCTAGTTACACATTGCAGCAATGCATGTATGCACCATGATGGGAACACAGCCTTGCGCAGCCCATTCCACCCACTCAGTTTAGAGGGAATATTCTTACAAGGTTCATATCAAAAGATGCAGTATTTATTTATCTAAGTCCGTACCTGAACCACAGGAGGAGGAGCAGATGAGGCTGACACATCTGGATCAAATACTGAGGTTAGTTGGCTTAAAAAGTTCATTTGCACTTCTTTTTGTCGAAGTTCAGGTGTCACTGGAGAGATGGACTCTTTCTCATCCTCCACTGTATAAAAGAGGTTCACAACAAGCTAAATGTTTGGCAAAATGCTCAACAACCACCTGTGCAGAAATTAAAATGTAACCAGAAAATAATTTTTAACTTCCCAATTCAAAGACTTACCATCTGAGAGAGTCTTTATTGTCATTGGAAGCTTAGCCGACTTCATCATCGCTGTGAATGTAATGATCTCAGTCCTGTCCAGTCGGCTGCAACCAGTACAAAGGCCTTTGATCAGGAGGATCAAGTGTTTCTGAGGAGGAATCGTTAACGATAACAGGACAGGGTCAAAAAGCAGAAATTGTTATATATAATGCAAATGTCAAAATAATTTAACGTAAGTTTGGGAAAAACCTTTCTATTCCGACAAAATCTCTCAAGGTTCTGTTTGGATTTATTTAAAATAAGAACAGAAGAATTAGAAGCAGGGGTAGGCCATTTGGCCTCTTGAGCCTGCTCCATCGTTCAATAAGATCATGGCTAAACGTTTTGTGGACTCAGCTCCACTTACCCACCTACTCACCGGAACCTGTAATTCCTTTACTATTCAAAATCTGTCTTTGCCTTAAAAACATTAATGAGTAGCCTCAATTGTTTAAGTGGGCAGGGAATTCCACAGATTCACAAGCCTTTGTGTGAAGAAGTTCCTTTTCAACTCAGTCCTAAATCTACTCCCCCTTCTTTTGACTCTATACCCCCTAGTTCTGGTTTCATTTGCCAGTGGAAGCAACCCCCCCCCCCGTTTCCATCTTATCTATTTCCTTCCTAACTATATACATTCCTATTCCTCCATCAGTCTTCTAAATTCCAATGAATATAATCCCAGTCTACTCAGTTTCTCTCCATAAGCCAACACTCCAATTCCGAGATCAACCCAGTGAATCTTCTCCGCACCCCCTCCAGTGCCAGTATATCCTTTCTCAAGTACAAAGAACAAAGAAAATTACAGCACAAGAACAGACCCTTCAGCCCTCCAAGACTGCCATGACTGTCCTACCAAAAATTGTACATAGTACTCCAGGTATGCCCTCATACAGCTTATACAGCTACAACATAACCTCCCTATTTTTAAACTCCATCTCTTTAGCAATGAAGGACAAAATTCCATGTGCCTTCTTAATTACCTGCTGTATATGCAAACGATTCATGCACAAGAAAACACATTCTTTTTGTTACTTTTCAAGTTTCTTTTTTTGAACCCATTGATTTCTGCTGGAATGCTCAAGCACTGTAACTTCCTGGGTGCCATATTGCATCATTCAAGTACAGGAGCAGGGATTTCCTGAGATTTTACAGGATCCTGGTGAGACCATAAATGGAATATTATGCACAATTTTGGTCTCCGTATCTAAGGATGGATGTTCTTGTATGGAAGTGCAGTGAAGGTATACCAGGCTGATTTCTGGGATGGCAGGACTGACAGGTGCAGAGAGATTGAGTTCGTTAGGATTATAGTAGCCGGAGTTCAGAAAAATGAGAGGGAATCTCATAGAATACTCTAACAGGACTAGACATGACAGACACAGGAAGGATGTTCTCAATGGCCAGAGAGTCCAAAATTCCAAATTCAAATGAGTATAGTCCCAGTCTACGCAGTCTCTCCTCATAAGCCAACCTCCTCAACTCCAGAATGAATCTAGTGAATCTCCTCTGCATCCCTCAAGTAAGGAGACCAAAACTGTACATGGTACAGAAGGATCTTATAGAAACATATAACGTTAAGAAGAAAATAGGTAAGATAAAAACTTTCCTCCATATGATTTGATGTTGAAGATATTTTAAAGAGAGGGTTTTGACACAATCTCAGAGGACCTTTGACTCAAAGATTGATCCCTTGCATCTGATTGAGTCTCCCAGCCAAAAAAGATTAATAATTCGTTTGGGAAACGGCTGTATAATATCCTAACAATTTACTCATGGATTAGAGGTAAGTCCCCTTCAATTCAGAATCGGCAGAAAAGCATTCTGGAATGTATATCAATGGAAACTTTGACTTGTTTACTTCAACCTAAATTGGATACACTCTGTAAGGTATCAAGAAGTTCTGGGCTCCACATTGTCTATTATATTCCTATAAGGTTTTCCATAGGTTCTGTGACTCTGTCACTATTATCGTGTGAGCTTAGTTTTGACCACTGAGCCAATTGTGGCTGCATCCTGTTATCCCTCCCATCCTGCAGTATATCCTTTCATTTACTTCATGATGGGAGGCTCTGAATACAATGAGTAATCCAAAATAACTGATTTTTTTTTGCCATCTCTTCCTACAAGTGATTATTTGAAATGATCTTGCTGTACAGTACCAATCTTTAAGATATTGTTGTTATTTGCAAAATATGAAAAATCTTCAATGACAATATATATAAAAAAAGGATTTTAAATCTATGTAGATATCTAATGTAAATTAGCAAAAGTGAGGAAATATGCAAGTGAAATAATGTTTGATAAGATGCAGTTAAAATTCTGAACAAGTTTGAATTTACATAGACTGGAGTTTGGGCAACTAGTAAGGAGACTAGAGATGTCAATGGCACAAATGAGAGTTTCAGCAGCTGGAGTGGGAAAGGAATGAAAGGTAATTTTTCAAACATCCTTGTCTATGAAATTTTGCTCGAGAATTGGAGGGTTGTCAATATTGTATTTATGCACAAGAACGATGGGAGGGATAAATTAACTATAGATGAACCATTCTGAAATAGGTAAGCTTATCGAGCCCATGTTACAATGAACGTAACGCCCGACAAGACTTGGCTTAATTAAGGGCCACCAACAATAACAAAGGAATTCTAAGGTTTGTAATGGAGTTATGAAATTGTTACCTGAGAGACAGCACATGCTTCATCTGGATTCTCAAGACGCATCAACGAGAATTCAATCAGGACTTTACATGCAGCTGTGACGGACAGCAACTGGTTCCTAGGAACTAAAAATGTTGGAAAAGAAAGAATGATTAGCATCAGGTAGAGTTAAGACTTTCCAAAGCCTTAAATATTTTAGGAATTAAGAATTGGACCAATATAGCTAGTTTGTATTAACCTCAAAAAATTCAGACACACTTCTTTGAACAAAATGTTTGAATGGGGCTAACTGCAGACCCCTTCAAAGGACTGACACAGATATGATGGGTCCTATGCCTCATGTGTCGTATCATTCCATGATCCTGTAACAGCCATAAAGCACAGGAATACATCTTAAAACATTAAAATTATTCAAAATGTAACTAAGCACTGCAAGAGGGGTTAAAGGGATGAACCCAGATTGGTCAAATGCCAACTTGTGTTGTATTCTTATCTCATTATGGAGTCACATAGTTCCACCCCCAACTCCACTTTGGTTTGAGAGCTTTTTCTAAACACAAAGTAAAAGGATTCAAGATGCTTCACTCTATTGAGCACTGTTATTATGATATACATTTAGAAAACATCAACAAAAGAACATTTGTTCAAAAACACTTACTCTGTGCACAGACTGTTGAAATATAATGTGCAGACAGAGCCACAAATGAGGAGTAGAAGGGTTCATATTGTTTGTCATGATGCAAAATCTGCTTCTCACTGAAATAAAAAGCAAATAAGTTAGAAACTTTAAAATTAACACAAATACAACCTAACCACGCCCAGAGAAAGAAACAGGATGGATCACTTCAGTACATTCAACATTTTAATATTCTTTCAAACTATCATCTGCTACAAATTTAGCATCAAGTTGTACCCAAGTGGGGTCAAAAAATTATAAGCTCTACTTGTACATTGTATTAGCTTTGCAGCTGCTTGATTTGTTTTAAAGTTTATTTATTAGTGTCACAAGTATACATATGTTAACACTGCAATAAAGTTACTGCGAAAACCCCCTAGTTGCCACACTCTGGCACCTGTTTGGGTACATTCAGGGGGAATTTAGCATGGCCAATGCACCTAATCAGCACGTTTTTCGGACCGTGGGAGCACCCAGATGAAATCCACGCAGACACAGAAAGAAGTGTGCAGACTCCACACAGTGACCCAAGATGGGAACTGATCCCCGGGTCTCTGGCTCTGCAGCAGAGCGAGCAGCTCAACTTGGGTGTAGAAAGTGAATGACACTGACCATTCTTTGCCTATACCAAATTGCCCAGATGTTGAATTACTTTTTTGAACCGTTAGTAGTCCAAGTGGTGACATTCTTCCCAGAATAGTCATAGAAAAGGAAATTTTGGATCTGACCCAGGATAAGATTTGATGAGTCAAAAGCAAAGTTGGGAGGTATCAGGTTTGTTTTAATATTGCAGTCCTTGTCTGTTTTGGTGGTAGAGATCATAGGAAATGCAGTGCTTTCAAAATGATGGCTTAAGTTGAATTATGTAAATTTTGGATAATGCAGCCAGTTGGGTAGATATTGAATCCAATCAGACAAATGTCTGTGTTTAGATAGCATCAAGTTTCTTGAGTGTTGTTCAAATCTTATCCATTCACACAAGCAGTGAATGTTCCATCACACTCCTGACTGAGACTTGCAACAAAGAGGATCTGTGGGTAAGAAGCTGAGCACCAGCCTTTGTCCTGCTCTTGTAGCCGTGCTGTTGATGTGTATAGCCCAGTTACCAGTTCTGGTCCATGGTGAACTGTAAAATACTGATGTTGAATAATTTAATAATGATGGAGTCATTGAAACTTACGGGGAGACAGTTGAGTTTTCTTTGGTTCAAAATGATTATCTCACAATTGCCACCCAACCTTGAACATTATCCGATCCTGCCATCGTCTAGCATGCACTGCTCCATTGTCTGAAGATTGTGAATGGAGATGAGTAGTGGAATTGGCAATGAGAAAGTGCACTCCTGACCTCAGGGAGAATTTCATTGATAAAGCAGTTGAAGATGGCTAGGTTGCAGATGCTTCCTTGAAGAACTCCTGCAGTGATATCCTCAGTTGTGCTAAACTGCCTCCAACAACCTTAACCATTTTCCTTTGTATCAGGTATAAAATTATTGACCAGTTTTGTTAGGGCTCTCTGACACTATCCTTGGTCAAACACTGTCTTAATGTCAAGAACAGATATTCATCTTGACATTCAGTTCTTGCATCCACATCTGGTTCAAGACTATCACAAAGTCTGAGACAAGCGAATCTGGCAGAATCCAAAATGACCAGTAGTACACTATTGTTCTATGTTCTATTGTTATTAGGGAGAGAGACCAATTATTACTTGATGGCACTATCAATAACACTTTCTTCACTGATACTTGGGAGAAGGTTCATTCTTGGACACCAATGACTCTATCAGTAAAGTCTCAGACTTTTAACTAGAAAGCTCATAGTTAATTTTCCAGTCTCAGCGGATGTTAGAATGAATGGGAAAGAAACTTCTTCAGCAATTCATGATATGTTCCTAAAAAGTTAATTATGCCAAATGAAAACAAGTTAAATAAAAATCATTTTCTCATAAGAAAGTTCGTAATAAGGGCGGGTTACATCCTTGATCATCACTTTCGTTTAAAAACCTATTGGTTTGAACGTAATTGGCTCAAAAATCCTCTATTAACTACTCACTTTTTGCTCACCGCTTCTTGCTACCCACTCGCAACCCTTCTTGGTCCCTCCTGTTCGTCCATTCTCTCTCCCCAACTCCCTCATTCCCTCCCATTCGCCAACCCCTTCTTCCTACTCACTGTCCTTCTCTGACCTTACTGCTTCCCCTTCCAGAACCCTTGCCCATATCTAGTGCTTACAGGAGAGAAGTGGAAAGTGAAGCAAGAAAGAATGAGCAGTGAATAGAAGGAAGCAACGGGCAGGAGAGGCAGTGAGCAAATTGATGGCGTGTTTAAATAAATGACTGAGTATGTGTAGATATAATGCAGTTCCTGTGAAACTGGAGGCAGTGTTTTTTAATTCTTTTTACTGATTTTCACTAAGGGATAGGAACAAAGTACAATATAATGAAAGAGACTCCCCACCCCTCAGTAATCAAACAAAGAAAAATTATGCACGAGAAAAAAAGGGTCACAAATTGAGAGTCAACAGTAATTAATTCTTTAAAGCAAGAAACAAAAGGCTATCATTCTCAAAAACATTTCTCAGTGGACCCTCTTATGGTATACTTAATCTTTTCCAAACATAAAGACATTAAATTCTTTTCATCAGGATAGAGCAGTGATAGGGTGGGGGGGCTACAGTTTAACAGAATGCACCTCGGGCTACATATAGGCAAATGCAATGACTTAATCTTAGTGAAACTAGCCAATTCAATTAAACTCCAAATATGGTTATCAAAAGAGAAGGTTATTAGTCAATATTTAAACTTTGAAGAGCGAATCAAAGGGGGATAACAAAAAAAAAACCAGCCAGTGGCCACAACCAAAATGGGTATGCTCCATAGGAGCAAACAAGTACCTGTCACGTTTGTTACTTGCATTAGAAAGTTACTTGTTACTTACGGGATCCTCTAGGGACGAGTGATCATAGCATGGTAGAATTTATGATGCAGGTGGAGGATGAGTAGTAGCGTCCCAGACCTGTGTGCTATGTTTGAACAGAGGGTCTATGATAGGATGAGAGAGGAATTGGCGACTGGATTGCAGGAATGCACTGGTTGGTAGGACAGCTGAGGAACCGTGGGGGATTTTTAAAGAGATCTTTTTCGGTACTCAGCAAAAATCTTTTCTGATGGGGAAGGAGGACTGTAGGAGAAGGGAAAATCAACCGTGGTTCTCCAAGGAAATTAAGGAGAGTACTAAATCAAAAGCTGAGGCGTTCAGAACAGCTAAAAATAGTGGGCGATCAGAAGATTGGGAAAGTTTCAAACAACAGCAAAGAGTGACTAAAAAGGTGATTAAAAAAGGAAAGATAGAATATGAGGCTAAGCTAGCTCGAAATATCAAAAAGGACAGTAAGAGTTTTTATAAATATATAAAGAATAGGAGGATGGTCAGAGTTAATGTAGGACCCTTGGAGAATGAGAGGAGTGGTTTAATGGTGCATGATAGGGATATGGCGGAGACCCTGAATAAGTTTTTTGTGTCAGTCTTTACGGAGGAGGACGTAAATAGCTTGCTGGAGATTAAGGATAGAAGTGTGGTAGGAGATGAGGTCCTTGATGAGATTACAGTCACTAGAGAGGTAATGCTTGATAGGCTAATGGGGGCAGATAAGTCCCCAGGACCGGATGGAATGCATCCCAGGGTCCTCAAGGAAACGGCAGAGGTGATAGCAGATGTCCTGGTAATTATCTTTCAGAATTTGGTGGACTCCGGGAAAGTGCCGGAAGATTGGAAAATTGCTAATGTTACGCTGCTGTTTAAAAAAGGTAGCAGACAGAAGGGAATTGTAGGCCTGTTAGTTTAACGTCTGTAGTAGGAAAAATGCTTGAATCTGTTGTCAAAGCAGAAATAACGAGGCACCTAGTACGAACTGTTTGATGAAGCAGACGCAGCACGGATTCGTTAAGGGGAAGTCATGTTTGACAAATTTATTGGAATTCTATGAGAAAGTGACTAGTGCGGTACGTACAGGGGAACCGGTGGATGTGGTGTTTTTGGATTTCCAAAAAGCGTATGATAAGGTGCCTCACAAAAGATTGCTGCAGAAGGTTAAGGTGCAGGGAGAAGGGGGTAAGGTGTTAGACTGGATAGAGGATTGGTTGTCTAATAGGAAGCAGAGGGTAGGTATTAATGGGTGCTATTCTGATTGGCAGCTGGTGACTAGTGGACTGCCCCAGTGTTCAGTGCTGGGGCCTCAACTATTTACCATTTAGACGATCTGGAGGAAGGGGCTGAGTGCAGGGTGACGAAATTTGCTGATGACACGAAGACGAGTGGAAAAGCAAATTGCGTGGAAGGTGTGGAAAGCCTGCAGAGGGATCTGGAAAGGTTGAGTGAGTGGGCAAGGACCTGGCAGATGGAGTATAATGTTAGCAAGTGTGAGGTTATCCACTTTGGTAGGACTAATGGTAGGAAGGATTACTATTTAAATGGCGAAAAGCTACAGCATGCGACGGTGCAGAAGGACCTGGGGGTCCTTGTGCACAAATCGCAAAAACACAGTATGCAGGTGCAGCAGGTGATTAAGAAGGCAAATGCAATGTTGGCCTTTATAGCTAGGGGGATAGAATACAAAAGTAGGGAGGTAGTTGCAGCTGTATAGGGTGCTGGTGAGGCCGCAGCTGGAGCACTGTGTGCAGTTTTGGTGTCCGTATTCGAGAAAGGATATATTGGCCTTGGAGAGGGTACAGAGAAGGTTTACTAGGTTGATACCGGAAATGAGGAGAGACTGAATAGGCTAGGTTTGTACTCTTTGGAGTTTAGAAGGCTGAGAGGGGATCTTATAGGGACATATAAGATAATGAAGGGAATGGATAGGGTAGAAGTTGAGAGACTCTTTCCACTTAGCAAAGATAGCGGGACTAGAGGGCACAGCCTCAAGATGGGGGGGGCCGCCAGATCAGATCAAAGTTGCGGAGGAGTTTCTTCACAAAAAGGGTAGTGAATCTTTGGATTCTCTGCCTGATGAGACGGTGGAGGCTTCCTCGCTGAATATGTTCAAGTCAAGAGTGGATAGGTTTTTGATTGACAAGGGAATCAAGGGTTACGGGGAGAAAACGGGAAAGTGGTACTGAACCACTACAGATCAGCCATGATCTCACTGAATGGTGAGGTGGGCTCAAGGGGCTGGATGGCCTATTCCTGCTCCTATTTCTTATGTTCTTAAGAAAACAGTACTAATTCTGACTCTGATAAAATGAATTATAATGCAAATTTTTAAACTGAATTAAGCTTAGTCGAGCACAGGAGGATGTGGAATTGACACTTAAAAGGACCTCCTCCCCCAGTCATCCGCAAAGTTGAGCCCAAGCTCTCCTTCCCTGTCATTTTTTTCTTGTGGAAAGGAAAGGGTCCAGAGGATCCCACAAGATCATACAATCTTAAACCAAAGCCTCCACAGCTTTGAGACAATGGCAACATCCCTTTCAATAACATGTTTGGAGATACCAAAGGAAAGGATGAAGTTTATTTATTTTATTCCTATCACAAGTAGGCTTATATTAACACTGCAATGAAGCTATTGTGAAAATCCCATACTCTGGCACCTGTTCCAGTAAGGGAGAACTTAGCATGGCCAATACACCTAATAAGCACATCTTTCGGATTGTGGGAGGAAACCCACGCAGATAAGGGGTGAACATGCAAACTCCACACAGACAGTGACCCAAGCCAGGAATCAAACCCAGGTTCCTTGTGTTGTGAGGCAACAGTGCTAACCACTGTGCTGTGACAAACAGTGAAAGTAAACAAAATTATGGGTTTGAAGATAAAATAAAGACTAAATTGGGACAAATTAAAATTTGTTTGCAAACTTGTTAAAACTGATAAAAAAAAATCCTTGTTGCCAAACAGATTGGCAAAATATTCAGACCTCCTTGCCTTCCACAAAGTAAATGCTGAAACAAGCTTGTAAGGCAAAAGTAGTTGTTCTTGTAAATAATGCTTAGCAACAAAAGAATGAGAAGTTCAAAATGTTGCTGAAATTGTTTCCATATGTTTAAGTAGAAATCACAACATTGCTTGACGTATATCTTGAGGAAGAGAAGGATAGTTGGGCACAATTGATGCAGGAAGAGGATGCGCTTTTATAAAGCGCCAATTTATACATGGATCGTGACACCATATTAAAATCTTCTGCGTATTGACCGCCCAATAATAATACATACGTTAGGTACAGCCAACCCACCAATTCCTCTCCTCCTTTGAAGCATTGTATTACAGGCTCTAAGAGTCCTGTCTTCAGAGATAAGTCAGCTTACTTACCATGACAAAAATGATTTTGATTAAAAAAGGCAAGAACCTGGGCAGAAAGTTCATTTTTATAGATTGAACTTTGATGGAATCACAGAAGATTGTTGTTCACACTTTAAGTAATGCATACCAACACTGATTATATATAAAGTGACAAAATTTCTGAGGGCATCTCTTCAGCAAGAGGGTTGACTAGAAAACACTAATTTTTGCTAATATTCATTTAGCCAGAGAATAAGCCAAGGGAGTTAAGAATATTCATTATGTCCTCAATACAGGCGACAGAATTGATAATATATAATGAGGTCATCAACAACTCAGGACACTCAGTGCTCCACACAGGCTTGGTGGATACCTTTTAACAGTGTTGACCACTTTAAGGTTATTGCCAGGGCAAAGAGAAGATGAGCCAATGGGCACCGTTGGTGAGTTCCTCTAGACAAAAGGGAAGTGTAGAGAGTTAGTGTGCACATTTGCCGTTGAGGAGGTACAGAGAAGATGAATGCCTGAAATAAATTTTGAACCAAACCCAAATTTACCCAAAATTGTAAACAGGTATTCTCATTCAACCCGATCAAAGGCTTTCACTGCATCAAAGGAGTCAACAACTTCAGCATCAAAGAAGTTAAGTATAATGAAGAGAAGATGATGTACATTTGAAAACAGCTGGCACCTCATTACAAATCCAGCTTGATCTTCCAATATTATACCAGAAAGACAAGGCTTGCCCCACTGTGGAATCAGAGCTGGCGAGGGGCAGACAACAGAAATGTCCATTGACCTGAGATGGGAATTTCCAGTCTCACTCAAGTGAGACCATAAAATCCTGCCCAATGAGTCACTAAACATATCTAGTAGCAGCAGAGCAAGTAGACTAGCGAACATTTTGCAAAAGTCAATAGGGAAGCTAGCAGGGCTTAGGACCTTGTCACTTTGCATTAACTTCATGCAGTTTATTATCTCTTCCAGATGCAAAGGATTGTCCTGGTCTCTACTCACATCCACATCATAGATAGAATATTCAAATTAGTTAGAATATCAGCCCAAATTTGGTTTTTAATCCATAGATCTATAAACATGAACAGGGATCGCGGGTAAAGGTGGGAACATCAGGGTGGCGGCGCGGGCTCGTTGGGCTGAAGGGCCTGTTTCCCGTGCTGTTTTGTTCTTTGTTCATTATTATACTATCCGACAGAAAGAGGTTAAAGCCAAATTAATATTGAGTTCAGTAGTAAGATTATGGGAGAAATCGTAGCGTTGGAGATAAACCGAGAAGCAGACTAGCGCTTGAGCTGGTAGGCCTGAAAGCAACTAGTTCTGTCCCTGTATTCATAAAAAGTCCTCCTTGACTGTGGCAACATATATTCAACTCTATAGAAAGCAGACAGAATTGAGACTGAAGTTTTAGCCTATCTACATATAACTCAGAAGTGAATGCAATGGAATATTGACAGTTTATTTATAACACTGAGTATTCATGGTGTACATGAGAGAAGTCCTTTGGGACCAGGTGGAGAAATTGCAACAGCGCAATTAAGTCATAAAGGTAGACAGAACCTTGGATATGCCAGAAGGGGCAAAAGTCTTTGGCCATGAACAGTCCAGCCTTGAATCCAAAGCTCAATTTAGATCCTCTCCAAAAATAAGATTGTGGATGTCGAGGTTAGAAAAGTGGATAGAAGCGATGTAATAAATTTTGTATCGTCCCAGCTAAGCATGTAGACATTCGTCAGAACTACCAGGATTTGAAAAAATGTGCCACTAACTATTGTACAGTGACCACTAGTGTCTGAGATTATGTTTAAGGTGAATTGTCAACCCCCTAGCTTTGCTGTTGTTGGAATGAAACACCTGGTCAATCCATGCTTTGCACAATCTGATACAATCTTTAACACAAACCTCAGTTTCCTGAGGAAAAGCAACATCAGTTTAAGGCTCGAGAGCACTTTAGAACATTTTACTGGGCCATTCAATCCCCTAACATTCGTGTAACTAGTCTGATTGAGAGTCCCATGCCACCTTGATCGTCTGCTTTAATCACGCATGTGGGATGACTTTAAAAACGGGTCAGTAACTTGAATGGGGAAGAAGACCAAGAAGATCCATTACGTAATAAAAACGAGCAAATATGAAAAGGTTTTTGCTACTGTCAACATACCCCCAAAACAACCAGCACTCTTCCAAACTATAGAATAAAAACCAAACAATATGTAAATAAACCTACAATGAAATAAAACATAAAAATCAACCCCTAAGCTTGATAACTTAAGCTTGATTTGGACATCATCCATTGGCTAAATAACCTTGTTCGTGGGCAGGCTCCTGGCAGATAAACTATATATGTAACACACCAATGAAAAGCTACTCATTATAATCACATAGTAGTTAGAGCTCAAATGCATTTAAATGAGTGAATATGCCCTTAACTTTGAGCTTATTAAGTGGCTAGTACAGACATTCAAATACATGATACCCCAGACAACACCCAAAACTTATCAACCTCTTGGCTAGCTCAGCAATTAAACTCAGCTTCATCTAGTATTTCATCTTAAATCAGGGCAGTCAAATATTTTAACCATTATTGAAAGAATCAATCAAGATCACCATGCAGAAACAGGGGCACACATTATTAAATTGTTGTGAAAAAAATAACCCGACTTTGTCATTCCCCATAGCCACAGTACAGACCAAGACAAAAGACTGGTTTGTGGGTCCACATTCAGTGACTGCTAGAGTGATTCAAAATATCCTGAGACGCAGACACTAATAAAGACTTTTAAAACAGTGTGGATTAACTTAGGATAAAAATCACAGACAGCCTTTTACATATATTTTACATGTCTACGAAATACACAACCACAGGTACAGAACTTAAATATGTATTTCTGGAAAGTGTGTTACAGCTTGTCTATTGGCAGAGTTCTAAGACATCATGGGAAAATAGTCCAGTAAAATGAACCATTTTCTTTATAACAATACACTCACAGAAGCATAACTCTTATCAGCATGGACCTTAGACAATCCTCATGAACAGAAAATCCATAACCCAAGAACAAAGCTAGCAAACTCAGACAGCTTTGTGAATAGACAAAGCCTTCAACCAAAAAAGATGGTCTGGAACTTTAACAGGCGCCATGGGAGAGGCATTCAAAAATCACTCGTAACCACTATTCCACGTGGTCAGAGGATAACTATAATTGACTAAGGTTTCTGAATTTACTAATAATGACTGACCGGTACCAATGATAAGAGTTATAAGAACAGTAGACAAGATGTAACACACTTTTCAGAAATACATATTTAAGTTCTGTACCTGTGGTTGTGTATTTCTGCAGACATGTAAAATATATGTAAGAGGCTGTCTGTGATTTTTATCCTAAATTAATCCACACTGTTTTAATAGTCTTTATTAGTGTCTTCGTCCCAGGATATTTTGAATCACTCTAACAGTCACTGAATGTGGACCCACAAACCAGTCTCTGACTGGGATGAGCCAGTGGATATGTAAAATGACTTTTGGAAATTGTATAATTATATTGCCAACGTGATATAACTTGAGAGAAGTGTTGGACTGTCCAGCCCTCCTCACCCAGTGTATGTTGGTCAATTAAGAAATGTCTTTCACCAGGATACTGCAGTCATGAGTCTTTATATTAGCTAAAGTTAAGCTCAATACTGAAAAAACCCTAACAATGACTCTGAATATAACCAATGAGCATTATTGAAAGAGCTTCATTTCCAGTCACTACTCCCATCAAATCATTGAGGAATCAAATAATAAGTCCGTCAAGAATTGATCTCCGTTAAATATGATTTAGAGATAGGCAAGGTGGATCAATCCAATGCTTATTCCTTTTTTATCCAGCACAGTTCTCATGTTTGTTAAACGATACTCATCTTCTTGCCGGGTCTGCATTAATGCCAGCCATAGTAAATCCTGATTATATGGTCTTACATCACAGTGCCCATCTGAGAATGAGTTCCTTCTCTTTGTAGCGATGAAACAGTGTTACATCATTGGGGAGGAAAGCAGGGAATACCAAGCGAGGTTTCGGCCAAAGGATATGCTGGGCTCTGTCTAGCTCTGGGAGTTAAAGCACGTTTCCTCACCTACCACCTTTCTAAGCATTCCTGATACAAACTGCACTGGCGCTCAGCCCTCAGTTCCCTTTGGTAGTCCAACAACGCACAAGAGATCATCAGCTTTCATCCACAATGACATGCTCTCCTTAATCACAACAATCAGCTAGGATTTCAATGTGCAGATTCGGTCGCAGTGATCCAAGAGGGGACAGCCTCAATGTCAGTAAGGGGTTGGCGTGAGGATCAGCAGCTGAATAAATGGTCTCAAGGGAAGACCAAATAGGACACAGCAACACTTCCAATGAATTTTTCAGCTCCAGAGCCAAACTTCATCAGGATTTGACAAGCTCAGTGGTAAGAATTTCACTCAAAGTTTCAGTTGTCAAAAGTATGGGGGAGCCAGTCACTATTTTAACTGTAGCTGTCTCAGCAGCTGTGCCTTTATCATTCATTTTTTTTCTGCCTGAATGTTTTAAATTCTTGGCCATATCATAAAATTATCCAAAGGCTAAAACGTCTTAGGTGGCATGGGTATACATATTTTTATTATGAAGTATTTTCTACTAAAATAGGTGCATATTGCTAACAGAAGAGGCCATTTAGGATCTCAGGCCTGCTCCACTATTCAAACTAGATCATGACTGGAATGTATACCAGCCATTACCCAATATCTTGATACCCTTAGCAAACAAAAATTTAGCAATCTTACTCCTCCAAATTTCAACTGAACCCAAGCCTCCGCAGCCTAAATTCAGAATAACTGCAGTCACATCTGATAGTCAACAGTTTCAGTTGGTCTATACTGATCTTGTACATGTGCATTTTGAGATGGGGCTTATCTGAATCCTTGGTGGTGCTCTAACAAACAATGTGGTCTAAAATTCTGGAAGATAGTCTGCCTCATCATGGAGAATTGTCTCCAGAGTTGATCAAGTATGGCAGATTCCTGTAAAGATTTGCACTTTTGAACTGTGTCACAAAGAACACATTCAATGGTAACCAAAGGCGAGCAGGATGTCTTAGTTCCAAGAAAGAAAGTTTAAACTGCAGTATTTAACACTTGAAGACAGTTCACCATCATCTGCATGAAGGCAATAAATACTGGCCTTGCCAAAGACATAAGCATTTCAAGAACAAATTTCAAAAAAGCAGGATGATGCCCATGTCCAATTCTGCCTTAATGGTTGTACTGGTAAGAAATTGATATTTTAACAGCAATTTTTAACATGGTTCAAGAAGTGCTTTCAAACCAATCAGGCACCTTCAAAGTAGATACTATTGTAATATAGGAAATTTGGGAAGCAATTAGCATGCAGCAAGCTTCAACAAGTAACAATGACAAACATGAGCAGAAAATGTAATTTTTGCAATGTTGGTTAAGGAATATCGGACTGGGGAGAACACCCTGAAACTTCATCAAATAGTGCCATTGGATATTTTGCATCCACCCAAGGTGGCAGACAAGGCCTTAGTTTAATGTTTCATCTGGAAAACAGAACTTCCAGCAGTGTAAGTTTCCCTGTACGTGTGCCTGTATTGTGTGACAGATCTCTTGGCAAGGCCTTCTGACACAGAGGCAGAAGTGCTTTTACTGTGCCAACTTTAATTGAACAATAGCATAAAGAAAGTTAGCGCCAGACTTCACATCAGTACCATTATGCAGAATTTTTAAAATTTATTTTACATTGAGAATTTATAAAACAGGTAGTCTGTTCCACAAATCAATCTGCAGATCAGTGAAGATAATTAATCCCCTTATTCCATACCTCACTGTACCATGACAGTCTGGCAAAACGTCATGCACTAACCAGTTATCAAGTTCTGCCTGAGGGAGGCAGCAGAAACTTTATTAATGTTTTTAATTGCATACATCTATTTGGCAGAGTGCACAACAACAATCTTGTAAACAGCAATTGCAAATGAAGTGGCATAACTTCCCTCGGTTGCTGCACCTACCAAAATGGTTCTCACAAAAGACCACAGAACAAAATTTTTTTCAATTAAATAAGCTTACTGTCATCAGCTGAACAGAGAATCCTCATCATCTCTAAGCTTTTTAATATGTCCCCTATCTGTATACTGTGATTAAACTAAGCTGAATGCCTGAGTCCCATTACATTGCAGGGACGATGAAATGCTTATTCATTCCCATCTAGCTTCATGCTATTTATATCTCTTATGTATTCAAAGGAATAGTAGCTTATTTTTCCAAGGTGGATTATGCAATCATAGCTGTCACCAGTACACATTTGGGCTGTTTTCATTTGCCAGAAGGAGCACAGTTCCATTCATGGATAAAAATACTCCAAAACTTTAAATTGGAGGACAGTTTCGAGGTAGTTTTTATCTATTTTATATTAGAACATGTTCTGCAAGAAAAGTAGTCATTATTTAAGCACATTTTAACCATACTGGAAGATCTTCAGTTGACAGTTTGGTCTGCCATGTTCAGGGCTGTTGTTTTGAATGGTGCTACCATAATGATATCATTATGCAGTGCAGCATGGAGAGAGCCCCAGCAATCAAAGCTGAGAAACCCAATACTTTCAAAAGTATAACTGCTGGTGTACATTGCGATGGAGCTGCTCCAAGTAGAGAAAAACTCTAAAATGTGGTAACTAAATTAGGGATGTAAATGAAAATGTGATAGGGCGTACAAGAAATAAAATGAAATCATATTTGATACTTTGGCAATCAATCCACCCTGTATCTGATTTCAATGGACTACTGATAAAAGTGAGAGTTATGCAATCAGGGTGATCTCACGATGTAGGTTGGGAGATTGGATGCACCAAGTGGGGGGGTAAAAGGAATATACTGACTGTCAGATGTGACCTTTTAGAATTCCCCAGCATTCTTTATTCGGTTTCAGTGTTTCATCATATACTGTATATTAGTGACTCTGATGAGAAAACACGGTAAGTTATATAGAAGAAAGCAGGAAGTTGCAAGGGGATAGAACTGACTAAGTAGGAAAAATGATAATGGAGTTGAATGTGGACAACTAAAAGGTTTTCTATTTTCTACTTAGGACAGTTCACAATATTTACCTAACGCTGAAAGGTCAGGGACTGTGGAAGAGCAGGAGGACCTGGGTATTTAGACCACAAATCAGCAAAACCTAGCACAAAAGGTACAAAATAATAATCAATTAGGGTCCCAAAATGTTGGCCTTCATCTCAAGTGGACTGCAATAAAAAAAAAGGAATCTACGCTTCATTATTACAGACACCATATGGCATAGTGTGTTGTTTTAGGCACTAAGCCTCAAGAAGATAATGATTTTAGAAGGGAAATAGTGCAGAATTAGCAGAATACAACAGACAAACTTGGTTTCTTTTGCTTTAGTTTAGAAGATTGACCTGCAATCTGAATGGGATTTGATAGTACAGATCCAATCTAACTAAAATGGCAGAATAGGCCAGAGGGAGTGAACAGTCTACTCCTGTTCTAAGTTGCCCACTTCCAAACTTTCCATTCCTGAGTCTAGCCCCTTACAAATCCTCCTCCCTTGGCTCCAATCATTGAGGCTATGATTTCAACTCAATTCCAAACTCTAGAATTGCTTCTCAAAACCTTTTCAACTCTTTTTCATCCTTCAAATTCTCAAATCTAGTGTTGTCATCTGCCTATTACTAGGCTCCTGTCTACCCTAAAAGTAGATGAAGTGATTGAGGTATTTTTTCTACATTGTACAAGCTTCAAAAATGCAAATCATACCCTGAATGGAAGGGAAGGAGTGCGGTGTATAGCGCAGCCCCACCCCCCCTCTTTACTTCAGATGCGAGAAAGTTCCCGGCTGTTTGCCCAGGCCGGAGGTTCTGCGCCTATTTCTTGGCTCCCGCCTTTGTTAGCCCTCTGGAAGCAGGAGCGGAGTCCGCAACCAATGAGCCCAGACCGGCACGCACCTGTGATGCGAAGCCAGGCCTCGGGGCTTATTGCTCGGGCCCTCCTTGTCGGACAACCTGCACCTCTCTCCCCTTCGCCTGTGTACAGCTTCCCACTTTACCTATTAATGACCGAGCTGAAGAGCTGAGAGATGTCCCGCGGCTCGAAGGTGGAGTAGGAAGCAGCAAGGAGCGGGCGCACGGCAGCACTCCAGTCCGGATCAGGCTCCGGAGCCGGGCCCGAGTTCAGCGCCATCTTCCGCAGCCCTGCTGGTGCAACACACTGAACAATCCGGGCAGGCTCGCGCAGGCGCGTTAGCCACTGGTGTTCCACTCAAAGTGGTCCGGATAGCCAGACTTTTCCCAGTAGCAGAGAAAGGCCTAGGATCTAGTTAGTCTAACATGGAAAACAGACGCTACGAATGGCCTATCCGTATAACTTTAATTCATTTATGCGTCTCGATTCCTTTTTCCTTCCCCAACAAGAAGTCATCAATCTCAGTTTTGCAAGCTTTTCAATTGAGTCATCCCAGCCAAAGCGTTTTGCACAGAAAGTTCCTCATTTTAATTACTTTTTGTGCGCCCTGAACGATCTATTTCTAACTTTTAAGGTTATGTCTCCATGTTGTGGACTGTCCCAGTACAGGAAATAATTACCTCCTATCAATCCTTTAAACATTTTGAACCTCAGTTACATCAATCTTCTATACCCAAAATACAAGCCGAAATTCTGTAGCTTATGCTTATAATTTAACCCTTTCTGCCTCTGTATCATAGGCTGTGTTCTCAGCCCCCTACTATACTCCTTATACACTTATTATGTGGCCAAATTCCCCTCCAAAACGACTTTCAAACTGATGTCAAAGTTAAACAACCTCTCAACATTACCCTGTCAAGCTCCCTGGAGAATCCTATATATCTCTATAAGATTGCCTTTCATTTTCCTAAACTCTAATGAATACAGGCCCAATCTACTTCAACCTCCATAGTTAGGATAAACCTTATTAACCTCTGGATCACCTCCAATACATCTCATCTTTGATAAGAGAATTAAAATTGTTCACAGAATTCCAGATGTGGTCTAACTAGAGTCTTGTGTAGTTTTAGCAAGAAGTCCTTATTATATTCCATTCTCTCTGAAATAAAAGCCAACATTCCATTTGCCTTCCCTATTACCTGCACTTGCATGCTAATCTTACACGAAGACCCCCGATCCCTGAGTTACAGCTTTCTGGAGTCTTTTTCCATTTAAATAATAAGCAACTCCGAATGTCTATGTACTTTTGTGACTGTGTCATCTTGACTGCTTCCCATCTACTTTTGTACCATCTAGAAACTTGACAATACTTCCCTCATCCAAGTCATTAATATGTTGTTAATAAATATAGTGCCATCTTATTACGGTGGCAGTCTGTTAGTTAAAAGTTACCATTGTGAAAATGCCTCTTATCCCAAATCTCTTGCATATTTCAGTTACTTTATTCATACTAATATACAACCCCCCAATCCAAAAAAACTCTTCAGTAGCCTTTTATGTAGTACTTTCATCGAATGCTTTTTGGAAATCCATTACATATTACAAATTACATATACTGGTTCCCCTTTATCTATATTGCTCATTAACAATTCAAAGAATTCTAATAAATTTGTCAGGCATTATTTCCCCTTCATGAAGCCATGCTCTTACATATTTCTAAATGCTCTACTACTATATCTTTCATTTTCACAATGACAGATGTTAAGTTTGCTTTCCTCCCTTTTGAGTGAAGGTATTACATTGAGAATTTTCCAATCTTCTGGTATTTTTTCCAGAATTTAAGATTTTTTGAAGTTCAGCACCAGTGCATCCACTGCAGCTACCCTAGGATGCAACACATCAAGTCCAATAGACTCATCAGCTTTTAGCCCCATTAGTTTCCCTTGTATATTTTCTCCAGTCATTATTATATTTAATCTCCCCACCCCATTTTTGTCTCGATTGGTTAGTGTTTTTGGAATGCTATCATGTGAAAATTTTGCTCCCCCTGTCCCCTTTGACTCTCTTTGTTATTTTTTGTTTGTAGATTCTGTCTCTTCTGTCACACTGAGTATTACCTAAATATCCTTTTGTTTTGTAAGCTTACATATCTCACTTCTACAGAACCAATTCCCCTCCATTTATTTTAAAGAATTCTCTACTTTCCTAGCTAAGTGGTTTGCAAGAGCACTGGTCCGAGCACAGTTCAGATGTAGACTATCCCAACAGTATAGCCCACACTTTCCCTAGTATTAATGCCAGTGCCCCACAAAGCAAAATCCACATTTCCTGCACCAGTCTTTCAGCATATATTCATCTAATTTTATGTATCCTATTTTAATTTGCACATGGCTTAGATAATAATCCAGAGATTATAACCTTGGAGACTGTTTTTTAATTTAGTGCCTAGCTCCTCAAACTCTATACATAACCTTTCTTCATTCTCCCAAAAATTCGCTCTTAGGCTGATTGGGAAACAAATTGACCCTATATTGAGATTCTTCCATATTAGGAATAACCTAAAATTAGAATAAGAAAATGGAATTGTTACTATAAAGTTATGACGGCGGCGCAGGCTCGTTGGGCCGAAGGGCCTGTTTCCCGTGCTGTGTTGCTCTTTGCTCTTTTACCCATGTCATTGTTACCTATATGGATCACAACAACAGGATCCTCCCTCTTCCATTACAAGTTCTGCTCCACCTTGGAGCATATGTTCCAAACCATACTACCAGGCAAGCAACATAGGCATCTGGACTCTGGCTCTTGGCTGTAGAGTATTGTCAATCCTCTTCACAATACTGTCCCCTACTATCACTAGATTTTTACATACTTCCCCCCACTTGAATGGCTTCCTCTACCACAGTGTCATTGCTAGTCAGCTCATCAATCCTGCTGCCCCAACTCTCATCCAAACAAGCAGAGATTTTATCAATGACTTGGAAGACAGGCTGAAGGGTCAGATAATAAATTGCTGAAGACACCTAGATTGATAGTGGATGAGGTGACGGGCTCTCGTAGGCTGCAAAGAGACATTGATAGGATGCAGAATGGGCCAAAGAATGGCAGATGGATTTAACTCTGATAAACGTGAGGTGATTCATTTTAGTAGGACAAACTTGAATGCGGATTACAGGGTCAATGGCAGGGTTCTGAGGAATGTGGAGGAACTGAGAAATCTTGGGGTTCATATCCACAGATCTCTGAAGGTTGCCACTCAAGTGTATAGAGCTGTGAAGAAGGCTTATCATGTGTTAGCATTTAGTAACAGGGGATTTGAGTTTTAAAAGTTGTGGGATTATGCTGCAGGATCTTGGTAAGACCACATTTGGAATATTGTGTGCAGTTCTGGTCACCTCACCATTGGAGCATTGGAGAGAGTGCAAAGGAGATTTACAAGGATGCAGCCTGGTTTGGAGGGTAGGTCTTATGAGGAAAGGCTGACAGAGTTGGGGCTTTTCTCTTTAGAGCAAAGGAGGATGAGAAGTGACTTAATTGAAGTTTATAAGATGATGAAGGGGATAGATAGAGTGGATGTTCAGAAAATATTTCCTCGGGTGAATATAGCAGTTACTAGGGGGCATAACTAAAAGGTTCATGGTAGGAGATATAGGAGGGATGTCTGAGGTAGACTCTTTACTCAGAGTCGTTGGGGTGTGGAATGCACTGTCTGCTGTGATAGTGGATTCGCACGCTTTAGGAACTTTCAAGCTGTTTTTGGATAGGAACACGGAATACACTAGAGCAATAGGGAGTGGGATAACTTGATCTTGGGTTCGTACATAGCTCAGCACAGAGAGCCGAAGGGCCTGTACTATGCTGTACTGTTACATGTTTCTATAACCTTAAACCTGTTGGACAATATCAAACACTGACACTCCTGCCCTTCGGGTCCTCATACTTGTCTCACATGCAGTCATGCATGCCTATCCCTGACCACGTTCCAAACCTGAATATCCTATCCTAAGGGGCGTGATCACCTCCTGAAACAAGGCATCCAGGTGACTCTTCCCCCTCATTGATGTGCTGCAACGTCCACATCTCAGCCTCCAGCTCAATGCCTGAGTCAAAGTTCCTCAAGTCACAAACACACTGCAGATGTTTGCCCTGGATCATCATGTTATCCATGTGTTCCCATATTCTGCAGCCTTGGAACATCACCTATCCTGCCATACTTAATGTGTTCTAAATAATTATTTAATAAATTTACTTACTTATGGAGCATTTTATGTAACTTATTAAATAAGCACCAAGATGTGCACTCAATTTTTTTGTTTCACTTGCAACTTTGTTCTATTTTGAGCTACTTGTATCACCTAACTATACTAGGCCTAACTTTCCCTTATTCCAGAGGCATGTTTTTCACATACTGTCCCTTCAACTGAGCACTTACCAGTCAGTCAACTTACCAGTTTCTTGTGACCTCAGTTATATCTTTGTTCCACCACTGTCAAAATACTCACCAAGTATCCTCGACCCCTGCAAAACCAATTTCTGAAGGGTAAAAGGGAAGCAAAAAAAAGGCACTTCTTTGCCTTCTATCCTGGATTCCTCATTTTTTCCAAAATACCAAATATGCTCACTTGAATTGTGTCTCACGCAGGTGATGTCTTTCTTCCACTGCTTTTGCAGCCACTTACTGATATCTAAAGTATTCTAACTTAAGTTTAATCAGAGCGTATACAACTGTAGCTAAACTTTCAGCCCTCAAAACAACAGCTAACATTCCAGTAGTCTTGTGAATAATATTTTGTACCTATTCACTAACTTTAGTAATTTCTGTGTCAGACCCCTCAATAACACTGATCCTTCAAAGTTCCAAAGTGGATAATCAAATATTTTGCATTTTGAACTCCATCTGCTAAACTTTTATCCACTTAATTAAGTGCATTGCACTCACTTGCCATATGGATAGCTTTAGTTAGCAGCTCAGTAATAAAGAAACATTAAGCTATTATGTGTAATTAGTACCTCTTACTATATGGCCTCCATTTCCTGTCTAGTTTACAACTGTCACATCACATCTGTAATCTCACCCCAGATCTCAAGATGCTTAATAAAGATAAATGGTCTTCAAAGAAAATGATACACATCCCTAGATCAAGAGGAATGGAAAAGAAACTATCAACATAAAGGAATACTAAAAAAAGGGAAGGTTACATCATCAGTTATGTCAAAGCTACAACATGGAAATAGATAATTTGGTCAAAGTGGTCTGTACCAGAGTTTATTAACCATACCAGCCTCCTCTCACTATAATTATTTCTTCCCACCTTGTCAGTATATTTCTCTCCCATCGTGTATGAGCTATTATGCTGAATTAGTCAAACCAAATTTGTTTGAGTGAAAATTTGTTTGAAATTGCTGATAACATGGAACGCTTGGCTGTATCAAGAGTATTCTTTTTTAATTCTTTTATGGGAGAAGATGAGTGTGTCACTGACAAAGCCTTCATTCTTTGTCCATCCCCAATTGCCTTGAACTAAACATTTCAGAGGACAGTTAGAAGTCAACCACATTGCCCTAAGTCAGGAGTCGTAGAATCCTAGGGTGCAGAAGGAAGCCATTTGGCCCATCGAGTCTGCACCAACAACAATCTCACCCAGGCCCTATCCTCATAACCCCGTGCGTTCACACTAGCTAGTTCCCCTGACACTAAAGAGCAACTTATCATGGCCAATCCACCTAACCACACATCTTTGGATTGTGGAAGATCAAGCATCTGGAGGAAACCCACAGACATGGGGAGAATGTGCAGATTGCACACAGTGACCCAAGTCAAGTATAGATCAGATAAGATGACTGATTTTCTTCCCTAAAAGGCTGTTAGTGAATCAGATAGGTCTTTACAACAATCAATAATATTTTCATGGTCACCATTAGAGAGCTTCCAGATTTATTAATTGCATTAAATTCCATTAGCTGCCATGGTGGATTTGAACCCACATTCCCAGAACATTAGCCTGGATGTCTGAACTACTAGTTCAGTGATATTATCATTGTACCACCATCTCCCATCACTTGAAACAGCAAGAGCACTTATACTCAAAACATTTCATTAAAAATTGCATCTGCTTTGTGCTCATTCCTCCTAAAGTTGAATAGACCAATTTAAGAGAAATCCATTAAAGTCCACACTTTTGATCTGAGTAAAGAATTCCTAAATTTTAAATTAGATCTCCAACAAATATACTCTCTTTTACAATGTACCAGCATTGGTTCAATAATAACATTCTTGCTGTCTGAGCACCATGCCAAGATTTGAGCACATAATCTGGGTTGACATTTCAGAGAGGCTGTCTGCTCATTCAGGTGGTACAAATCATCACACAGCATTATTGGAGTATTCTACAGATGCCCTGGCCAACAATTTTCTCAGCCAATGTCACAAAAACATTGTTAATTATTTCATTGCAGATTGTGGGACCTTCCTTTTTCACTGATGGTATAAAACTGCTTATAAAATACACAATTCCAGATATTTTCGTATAAAATGATGGTGGAAGCTCATTTCAACAGGAACTATTTTACGACATATGTTGGGTATTAAATGAAAAAAAAAGCTGTTGCAATTAGCAGCATTTAATAACCTCAAAAATTAAGGCAATGAAATTGTAACAGATCCTTAACCCATTGTGTTGAAAGCAGACACCCATGACCTTACAGGACTAAATGCTTAGAAAGCATCATTACTGTGGACCTGGTTGGCATCCAAATATAAGCTGCACAATGTATTGGTTAAATATTACATTGTCAGCAGCTCAGAAAAAGAACAAGTTGAACGTCACAGTAACATTTTATTTAGTGGTTTCAAAAACAACTCATGAAACATAAATTAATATATACTATTCAAGAAATTTCAATGCATCAGTTTCAAGTATTAATATTTTTGATGTGGCTGTACTCGAATTACAGGAATGGGAGAGAAGACATGTAACTAACCTGCAAAAGCTTAGTGCTGTCATTCTAACCCTCTCTCTCCTGCAACACGATGCTGAAACTTGGGCACATGATTAGAATCTCAGATATTCACACAGATCTGGCTTTAATCCTGTTCACTCACCCACCCATTGCACAATCTTAGTTGACCCTAAAATCCGGTAAAGGTTTTCAGGAGTTCAGTATCAAGCATCCATAACTTAAAATCATAAAACAATCAAAATCTTCTATTCCTAGGGTATACTTGCAAGTTGCAACTGTTAATTCAAGATATTTTTGTATTTCAATGCATTTACCAGTTGACACTGAAGGTACATGCACACTCACCACCATTGCCCGCCCTCCCCCCCATCCAAACTCCCCCATACAAGCTTCAGCATTTCAATCAAAACAAGTAACAGCAACTATTCATGTAAGTAATCAATCAGCAATCCACAATCAACCATTCCTCACAAAACCATCAACATGCAACACCGCAAAGTGGAATTGTTCATTACACTGGGAGAAGACAACATAATCATGGCACTAAAATTAAAAAAATGCCAAGTCAGTAATTTATTGTCCTTTGACAAGTGTTGGAATTCAAGATGATGCCCAAGGATGGAGGTTGTCGTGCACCTCCCACAACCACGTGGATCCAGTTCTGAGCCAGACAAAAGAAAACACTCCAGCAACATTTGGTGGCAGTGCCTTAGCATTGCAGACAAGCTCTTCTGAAAAGATTTCAAATCTGCCTCACAAAATGAACATTAGCAAAACACTGGACAATTCAAATTGTGCACAAGATTGAGGTTTTCTGTCCAGTGTCCTGACAATGAAACTATTCTCCGGCACTTATGTTTAAAGGGGAACCTGAGCCGGATACAACATCCATGTTCTATTATCAAATATCAACTAGTTCCAAAAACACAACGAAAGCTAAAGATTTAATGCACAGCAGTGGGAAACTTTCAAATTCATCTTTGTTACTAATCATAACATCTCACTTTCAGCAGCTCCCCATTTTAGTTCCAAGCTCTGCAGGAACAAAATTGTTTTTTACTTCAAAAAAAATGTCTGATCAATAGAAATGCTTCAATTTTTTTTTTACAGCAATTAAACCAATCTTTTTTTTAAAAATCTACTCATGAAAGTGTCCATCACTCTGCTTTTCATAATGAGAGTGTGTTACAAAAAAAATATACATAGTATGTACACGGGTACAAGAGCATCAACTCCACTGGGATCCCTGATAAAAGATTGCACCCATTCTTCTGTTTGTCTCTACCGCAAAACAACAATTCTCTTCTGTGCCGATGGTATCTATCGCCAAGCTCGGTTCAGGAGCTTCACCTGGGCAAGGCGCTTCGTGATCATGGTTGTAAAAACCAACCCAAAGAGAACACTGCTAATGAGCACATAATCATAATCATCCTTTAAAACATCAAATTGCTTTGATGGGTAAACTCGAGTCTGGAAGATGTCCAGTCCATAGACGACAACCTGAAACAGAAAAGAGAAACAAAATCATTAGTTACATTCCAGCATGTTAGTCATTCCCTAGCATGTTTTTTTAGGTTCTTTGATAATTAGTGACATGCCTATATCCATAAATACGCTTCACCAATGTACCTCAATAAACTGGGGAGTTGATAGATCAGACTGTAACAGGTTAGCCCAGATATTGACTGGTCATGTCCCAAGAGAGGTAAGTTATCCTGTTGCCTTTTTTCCCTAGCCTAGTCAGTGGTCAGGTGGTTTGGCGAGAGAATACATAATGTCAATCAGCACAGGGCAGTTAGCACTGCTGCCTCACAGTGCCAGGATTCAATTTCGGCCTCAGGTCACTGTTTATGTGGAGTCTGCATAGGTTTCCTTAGTACTCCAGTTTCCTCCCACTGTCCAAAGAATATAACATAAGAACATAAGATGTTGCCTGGCATGGAGGGCATTAGCTATGAGGAGAGGTTGCAGAAACTTGGTTTGTTCTCACTGGAACAACAGAGGTTGAGGGGAGACCTGATAGAAGTCTACAAGATTGTGAGAGGCACGGATAGAATGGATAGTTAGAAGCTTTTTCCCAGGGTGGAAAGTTAATTACTAGGCGGCATAGGTTTAAGATGCGAGGGGCAAGTTTTAAAGGAGATGTACGAGGCAGATTTTTTTTTTTTTTACACAGAGTAGTGGATGCCTGGAACTTGTTGCCAGGGGAGATGATGGAAGCGGATGCAGTACTGATTTTTAAGGTGCGTCTTGATAAGTACATGAATAGGATGGGAATAGAGGGATATGATCCTCAGAAGGGTAAGGGGTTTAAGTTAAGTCAGGCAGCAAGTTTGGTGCAGTGTTGGAGGACCGAAGGGCTTGCTCTTGTGCTGTAATTTTCTTTGTTCTTTATAAAACTAAGAGCAGGAGTAGGCCATCTGGCCCCTCAAACTTGCTCTACCATTCAATAAGATCATGGCTGATCTTTTCACAGATTCAACTGCACTTATCTGCCCGTTCACCATAACCCTTAATTCTTTTACTGTTCAAAAATTTATCTATCCTTGCCTTAAAAACATTCAATGAGGTCGCCTCAACTGCATCATTTAGCAGGGAATTCCACAGATTCAATACACTTTGGGTGAAGAAATTCCTCCTCAACTCAGTCTCAGATGTTAAGGAATTAAAATCCCATGAATCTCCTATGATCTTGACCATTTGTAAAAAGGTTTTGCTAGCTGAGCTCCTGCAAAATTGCAAACGCAGCTGGTTGCTTTAAGATAAAGTGAAAAGTCTCCATTAGCTTAAAGCTGTGATTAACTGCATCTTGATTGAAACAGCCTGTGCTGATATCAGTGCACACTCCCTTATTCTGAATTGTCACCCTGGCCTTGTAAATAACAAAATTTAACAAAACTTTTTGCTTTATTAAATCAGTCTAGTCTGGACTTGGCTAAATGCTATCATTGTTAGAGGGAGATAACGTTCACTTTATGGGCAAAATACTGTGCTAAGATATATGAGAACAGTTGCTATCTCACACTGGAGCAATAGTGGATATGCAGTTTCGATGGCAACTGGGCGGGCGGGGGTGGTTTCCCGACATTGTTTTACTCACATGCTGTATTTGTATTTACTTTTGCTGTTGCTAAACACGTGATGTGGGTGAAGTTATACTGTGTGTACATGACTAATTGCTATAAAAAGAATATAAAGGGAGAGATTCCCTCCTGTATCACTTGGCTAAGCTCAGAACACTGTTTTGAGTTAGTAAAACAATTCTCCAAAAAAACTTGTACTTGCTTGCAAATAGAGGACTCGGTTTTCTTACACAGATCAGTGTTTTGCTTTTGCATCAAGTATGTAAGGGTCTCTGAAAAACAAACTTGATGAGTCCTAAATCTGCTTCCCCTTATTTTGAGGCTACACCCCCTAGTTCTTGTTTCACCCATCAGTGGAAGCAACTTACCTCCTTCTAACTTATCTATTCCCTTCATAATCTTGCATGTTTCTATAAGATCTACCCTGTGTGGGTTAGGTTGACTGGCCATGCTAAATTGACCCTAGTGTCAGGGGGATGAGCATGGTAAATGCTGGGGTTACGCGAATAGGGTCTGGGTGGGATTGTGGCTGGTACAGACTCAATGGGCCAAATGGCCTTCTTTCAAACTGCAGATTCTATGATTCTATTCTATGATTCAGTTCAGCACTTGAGAGAACAGCAGGTACTAAAGGGTATAAAAATTGGTATTAAATTATAAATGATTGTGAATAGCAAATACATATATGTCACTGTGCTGTGCATCACTATTATTTGTTTTATACTACGGTGTGTTAGAACACTTGTCATATGCAGATGTATTCCCATCTAGTGACAACTTTGCACATGTTGACCTTCTTTAATTTTGATTGATCCATGTTTATATTAGGGGCACTGTACTCATTCTTCTTTGGTGACCCACTATAATTCTTATTGATCCCACAAAATAGGCAATTCAGATTAGAAAGTTCGAATTGCTGGCAGTGCCCAAGCAATGTCTCTGCTGGGGAATGAAGAGGAAAGGTCAGGCAATCCAGTTAAAATGGCCCTCAATTAAACTGTGAAGTAATGTCATGCCACCAGCAATGAAATCTACAACACTAAAATGCTCCTTATTAAACTGGAACAAGTCAAGCAAGAGAAATAAAGAAATATACACAATATACAGCATGGTCTGAACACTGAATGCATTTAAAATAAAGCAACTTTGGTTGCAAGGACCTCCTATCCTATTTATCTTGTGGATTATGACAGGCATTGTCTATAAAAGTAATGATGAGTACAATCTCAATAAGAGCCATTTTATCAATCGTAACTTAGATTGCTTATTTCATTTGACTGATCCTATGACTGACTTAAAGGCTGAATGGCCTCCTCCTGCTCATTTGATACAAGGCATTTAAACCAACAAAATTGTGACTAATAGCAGGTCGAATTGCACACTGACCAAGCATGTGGACTCCAAACCAGAAGGAGCTGTGTAAATTCCCCGTACTCTCGAAACAGACTGATTGTAGTTGATGTACCACTCTGATCGGATTGGGAGTTCTGGAGCATATGGGATTAAGTTCTCTTCCCTGAAAAAAAAAGGATTAAGAAAAAAAATTGCTTTAATTTCAGGTGTTACAAATGGTTTTGTAAAAGGCAGGTCATGCCTTACAAGCTTAATTGAGTTCTTCGAAAATGTGACTGAACACATTGACAAAGGAAGAGCAGTGGACACATGGTGTATGTGGACTTCAGCAAGGCATTTGACAAGGTCCCACATGCAAGACTTCTTGAGAAGGTGAGAGGCCATGGGATCCAAGGGGCTTTGGCCTTGTGGATCCAGAACTGGCTTGCCTACAGAAGGCAGAGGGTGGTTGTGGATGGGTCTTTTTCTGCATGGAGGTCGGTCACCAGTGGAGTGCCCCAGGGATCTGTTCTAGGACCCTTGTTGTTTGTCATTTTCATAAATGACCTGGATGAGGAAGTGGAGGGATGGGTGAGTAAGTTCGCCGATGACACGAAGGTCGGTGGTGTTGTGGATGGTCTGGAGGGATGTGAGAAGTTGCAGCATGACATCGACAGGATGCAAGACTGGGCGGAGAAGTGGCAGATGGACTTCAACGCGGATAAATGTGTTGTGGTCCATTTTGGCAGATCCAACGGGATGAATGAGTACACTATCAAAGGTAGGAGTCTTAGCTGTGTGAAGAGCAGAGGGATCTTGGGGTCCGGGTCCATAAGACTCTCAAATCGGCCTCCCAGGTGGAGGATGTGGTTAAGAAAGCTTACGGTGTACTGGCCTTCATTCATCGAGGGATTGAGTTCAGGAGTCAGGAGGTAATGCTGCAGCTTTATAGGACCCTTGTCAGACCACACTGGGAGTACTGTGCGCAGTTCTGGTCGCCTCACTATAGGAAGGACGTGGAAGCTATTGAAAGGGTGCAGAGGAGATTTACAAGGATGGTGCCTGGATTGGGAGGCATGCCTTATGAAGACAGGTTGAGGGAGCTGGGACTGTTCTCCCTGGAGAGATGAAGGTTGAGAGGCGACCTGTAGAGGTTTACAAGATGTTGAGAGGAATAGATAGGGTGGACTCTCAGAGACTATTTCCCAGGGCTGAAATGGTCGCGACGAGAGGGCACAGATTTAAAGTGCAGGGAAGCAAGTACAGAGGGGATGCTAGGGGAAAGTTTTTCACTCAGAGGGTGGTGAGTGAATGGAATCGGCTGCCGTCGGTGGTGGTCGAGGCGAACACGCTGGGGTCTTTTAAAAGACTTCTGGATGAGTATATGGGATCCAATGGGATTGGGGGTTATAGATAGGTCTACGGCTGGGTAGGTTTTGATGTGTTCAGCACAACTTGTGGGCCGAAGGGCCTGTTTGTGCTGTAGTGTTCTATGTTAAAACAGTACAACTAGCTAAATGCAAACCTAACGGCATCAGTTGCATTCTGTTCTGCATTTATTCAACACACTATATGCCATCAGATATTGCACGTTTGATGTTGACTCTATCCCATCCATAGATCACTGTGCCTGACCCAAAGAAGAGTTGTCAGCTCACCGGCTTTGCTCAGATGGAACTTCTGGGCGTCGTGGATCCAGAAATGCTTTTGGCAAAGAAAGAATTCCTCCAGAATGCAGTCCAACTATAAGACAGAAGAAATATTCAATTGAGTCAGAGACTACGTGGACAGCACAAAATAGTCCAACCCCATTAACTAATAACACTATAGAATTGTAGCATTTTAGAACATTAAAGGAAATCACTTAGCTCATCATACCTATATCAGATCTCTGAAAAAATTATTTATTCATAGACTCATAGAATCCCAACAGTGCAGCAGGAGGCCATTCAGCCCATTGGTTTGCACAGACCCAACCCCAGGCTCTATCCCCACAATCCCACATTTTTACCCCATTAATCCCTTTAATCTACACATCCCATGACACTATGGGGCAATTTAGAATGGCCAGTCAACTTAACCTGCGCAACTTTGGACTGTGGGAGGAAACTGGAGCACCCAGAGGAAACCCACACAGACACAGGGCGAGTGTGCAACTCTACACAGACAGTGACTCAAGCTGGGAATCGAACCCAGGTCCCTGGCACTATGAGACAGCATTGCTAACCACTGTGCCACCCATTAAAATAACTGATTTATTTTCTTTCAAACCATGTATCTATTTCTCTTTCAATTCATGTTTTAGTAACCTTCTCCGTAGAAAAGTTTTCCAAACTCTCCCTTTATTTTCTTTTATGATAAATTTATGCCCTCCAACAATCAATTAATTGACCAATGCAAATAGTTTTAGCCAACTTACCTTTTCAAAATCTTGCTAGAATTTAAATATCTGAATCAATCTCTTCAAATGTGTGTTTTCATGCTCCTCATAACTAAAGCTTACCAAACCCGACATTATCCTAATGAATTTCCTCTGTCAGTCCAGAACACGTAATCTCTACTCACCACCATTTACTTGCTTCCCCATATTGCCCAAGTTTTTTTTAATATTTTTTCATGGGATGTGGGCATTGCTGGCAAAGCCAGCAAATGTTGCTCATTCCAAATTGCCCTTGAACTGAATAGCTTGCTAGGCTATTTCAAACAGCATTTCAAACCACAGTGCTATGGGTTTGGGATCAAATTAAGGCTGGACCAGTGTTAGAATACCAGATCAGAAACCCCAAGGTATATTGTGAAGTCACACTAGATCCCGACAATTTGCTATTTTGGCATTAGTGTGAGAATAGGGTTTTTCACTCCAGACGTGACTCTACGGACATACCGGGAAACTTTTATCAAAACAAACATTAGTTAGTAACACAGTTTAACTATAACAAATGAATTTAACAAATTGAACAATACTTAAACACGGTAAGGTACCATTCTTAACTGCTAATCTAGCCCGATGTTCCAATTCAAGCAACATTCCTCTTGCAGAGTTCAACCTCTCTTCAAAATCAGTTAGCAAAACACAGACTTATTTGCCTGTACTTTGGTTGCCAG
Source organism: Sphyrna mokarran (assembly GCA_024679065.1). NCBI lineage: Eukaryota > Metazoa > Chordata > Chondrichthyes > Carcharhiniformes > Carcharhinidae > Sphyrna > Sphyrna mokarran. Next base: position 19,636,570 of record JAGIQG010000028.1, on the reverse strand, counting down.
CCCTGGAGCTCTCAAACATCTTCTACAGAGAGGGAGACAGAGAGGGAGAGACATGTCTTGCTCCTTTCAGAAGCAGGCAGTTAACTGCTTGTTTTAAAAAGAAAGAAAAACTGTGTTCTTCCCTGCAAGTTCAGCTCCTCCCATTAAGCACAGGACATAGCCCCTCCTAAGTAAACACAAATATATGAGCTCAACTTAAAACAAACACCCCAATAGGTACTTAGCCTATTCAGCCAGCTACCAATTTAAAAGATTTCTTAGACAAATCGGCACCCTGCAAAACTCAGCTGAACTTTAAACAGGTCCCTTACCACTATTATAATAATATTTCTTAAAAGGCACAATATCATCATACCAGGTAACAATGGCAGATTTCCCACCCCGAAGAACACAGTAAACAAGATGGGTTTTTATGACAGTTTCACGGTCATCATTACCGAGACTACATTCCATTAGCTACTCGGGTGGAATTTTGAACCCATGACCCCAAAAGCAAGATCCTGTGCCTGTGGATTACTTGTCCAGTGATGTTACCACACTGTCACCACCTAAATACACTTACTCAGCAGGTGGCGGCTAGTGATCCCTTTGTCGGTGATCGTAGCTTCTACTAGACTGATGGCTGATGGAAAAATGTAGGACTGCTGAAAGATGATGGGAGAGAAGGGACGATCGAGAGAGCTGAATGCTGTGCTGTTGTACTGCTCTGTTCCTTCATACAATTCCAAAACAGTCATTTCATTCCTTCTTGACTTTGTGTTCCAGTACTGGTACTAGAGTAGCAAAGGAACAGTGGAGAATAAGATTAGAGTTGATGTAAGGAGCATCTACCAAGTCTAGACAATGTTTAGAAGCTAATTAAATAAACTGCAACCAAAGGGAGAGTAATCATCAGGACAAGCAGTTTCTTAAATCTTTTAGGAACCATGTCTGAGTCACCGATATGATGTTCAGCATGTGCATATTTATTGCAGAGCAGATAATGGATCACTCTAATAAAGTAATTTGTCTTCTAACAGTGGATGTTTGTGGCTGTAGCTGAGACACTTGAACATATGGCTCAAATAGAGATGAGGGTGGGGTGGGATAGTTGCTATAGAAACCTATGCATTAATAAAAACAGAAATATACTACAAAAGTTAAACGTAGAATCAACAGATTAAATATATACAACTTTGACGAAAAGGATCTTCTCCAATGCACTATCCTTATAAAATCACATTATTTAACTCCAGATGCTCAAAATCGTCAATCAATTTTTTACCCCTTCCAATTGTTGTCCAACAGCTCCCGTTCAAAACACAGTTGGGTGAAAGTCAATGGAAGACTGGATCAGACTCAGCTAATGATAGCTACCACAACAAACTCCCCAAGGTATGGGTACATCTTACATTTACATAGCATTCCATACAAAAAAAACACCTCTGTGCGCGTGGAACAGGACAGAAATAGAAAAGAATGCCCAAAGGAACTATTGAATGGTTTTCCAGGAAATTTGTAAAATACAGAGAAAGGTGGCAAGGTAGGGGAAACTGAGCAAGAAGATTTCAGTAAAATCAGAATCCTGAAGACAATGTGCCGAATGTTCACTTGAGTGTCTGAGCTAGGAACAATCAATCATTCATATAGGGAAAACAGACACTTATTGATCCACCGTTTACCCATTCCACATTCTTACCACCACCCAGTTCTCCGAGTGCACAACGTAAACTGGTCCCCTTGCTTTCCGCTGCACAGATTCGTGGATGATTCGCCCAGTCACACCGTCAATAAGGTAGACACAGATGAAGGTGCGTTCATGGTGCGTATCAATACTCTCAGTAACCACTGCTAGCAAGTTGGGATTCAGATACTGGAAAACAAGACTTAGTTGTCAGGTAATATAGAAGAATCTGACAACAGGCAAATCAGTTAGTAAGTCAAACAAAAAGACAAAATCCAGCCACATTTCCCAGCCAGGAGCGAACACAGGCAGCCTATATTTATTATTTGCTTTGCAGCTCTTCAATTGGCTACCCAGGGATGTCAGAGTGCAATCCAAAGTTAATCCAGACTGACCCCAGACAAACCACAATGTTGCCTGGACTCACCCTAGACTTGACCCTTAACTAACAGTTTGGATTTTACTGTAACAGTGAGGCCAAGATACAGAATATGGTTTGAACCAAATTGCAGATGGAGATCAGTTTTCACTTTTGTTTGCCATTAGCAATGGTGTGCCATGAGCAACAACATGTTCAAGCACTGAAGTGCCACAGGTATACATTTAATATTCAAATTAAAACAGAAATTTTTCATTTTGAATAGTATTTAAAAAATATCAAATTTTCTGAAACCATACGTATGGAAATTTAAAAATTCAGTGTGTGACTTGACCCTGCTGTTGCTAGTACCTTGTAGAGGACACTGCGATCTCCCATGACTCGGCCCTGTGAGTGCACATGCTCATTTGACCGCTTTCCTTTCACAATCACTATTTTTTGTGTATCTGTTGGAATCACCACTTCCCAGATCTCCTCTGTCCTGAGATCCTGCAGGAAAAAAGAGATGATGTTAGTCACTTGTAACTGCTTGTTGGCAGAAAATGAGAACAGACTTTCAGATACCATCTCCAAGAAGAGCAAAAGCTCGGACTTCACTTCCACTCATTCCAAACAAACTTGAAGTTAACCTGTTCATTACACTTTGATCTCAGGATCAATTCTGATGTGTTTCAGCTGTTCTGAAATTCAAACATTTTCCCAAACAGTGTGGGATAATGGCTGGTACAATTACCCTAAAGAATCATCACTAAAGGAGCAGGACACTGCACCATCTTCACCAGAAGATGCCATGTCTTTCATAGTGGATGTATATTGTAATCGAGGTGTACCACTGCACATTATTAGAATAAAATTCCTAGGTACAGTAGTGTACTGTTTGCTAGTGGACTAATAATCCAGGGTTCATACATGTACTGGTTACGTTACTGGCCTCATATTCCTCGGTTCAGAGGAGCATTATGTCACTAGACTAGTGACTCATGGGCCTGCATTAATAATCCCAGAATAAAAAGATGGTATCAATAAAAGTGACCATAAAGCCGTCAGATTGTTATAACACACCACTGGCACACTGATGTCATTTAAAAAAGGAAACCTGTCCAATTTAGACTACATGCTTGCAGTTCCCAAATCAATGTGCTTGATTTTTAAATAGCCTCTAAAATGGCCTAGTAAGACACTCAGGTATAACCAAGCCACTTCTCATCCTAAAGTACGCTCAGCAACTTAAGTTAATTTTACATTTAATTTATGTTGTAAATATATATAGTAGTGGGAAGGCCTAGTGGTATTATCACTAGACTATTAATCCTGAAACTTTCTGGGGACCTGGGTTCAAATCATGCCACGGCAAATGGTAGAATTTGAATTCAACTAAAATAAAATCTGGAATTAACAATCTACTGATGACCATGAAACCATTGTTGATTGTCAGAAAAACCCATCTGGTTCGCTAATGTCCTTTAAGTAAGGAAATCTGCTGTCCTTATCTATCTGGCCTACATATGATTCCAGAGCCACAGCAATGTGGTTGACTCTCAACTGCTCTCGGGCAACTAAGGATGGACAAAACATGCTGGCCAGCCAGTGACACCCGAGTCCCACGAATGAATAAAAAAATCCTTTCATAGAAAGAAATTCAGTGCATATCGATAACACTGTCCAAGACCACTCTCTGGATTCCAGACTACCCAAGAGAATGTCACAGGTATTGATAGGAAAGAATGCTTGAATTCAACAATTAAATTGCTCCATTTGTGCTATGTCTGGATCAGAAATAAATCACGTTAGGACAGTAATATGCAAGACTGCACAGTTTATAAACTGGCCAAACTACCTTGTGTAGACGAAATCCATTCAACTTCCCCGAAACAGGATCCACCAGATAGAAAAAAATCACAGAGGCAGAATCCTGGAGTTGCTGCAGGATGTTTCTACTGGAGGGAAAGATTGTCACCTGACATGAGAAAACAGCAAAACTAAAGTTACTCCTTGTTTCCACTTTGTAATGAGATGGCATTCAGCACATAACCAGCATTTAGAGCAAGCAGGAAGGACATAAGAGGTGAGGCAGTTAGGGTGTTCATATTAATCTTAACCTGAAGGCAAATAATCAATTATAGCTCCTGCTTCCAATTACTTAACTAGTGACAGTGCATGTGTGACACTCGAGTGGGTCAAGAATAGGTTCACTGTGAGTTCGCTGCAGTTGAGCAGATTGCCAGCACTCTCTGTTGAGGTACATACATGAAGAATAACAATGAAACTCAATGTCAACAAGAGTCAGTACAAAGCAGGGTTGATAAAAGGAGACAAAACATATCTCCCAAGAATATCTTAAACACAGATCCAAAACAGACCTGGTGACTGTGATTTGACTGGTAATGCAGCTCTGTGAATACTTGTGTAATTAGTACAAATCTAGTACCTGTTGTGGCATTGAGATGGGCTAACAATGCATTCTATTGATCTGAACTGTTCACTATAAGTAGCAGTACAATAAAGTCAGTCAAACCCATGGTTTAGCATGCTATGATTCATTACCCTCACCACTCTAAGTACTATTGATAAAGGGGGAACTGGCAGCCCTGTGCATCCACAGCAATCTCAAAACATGATGCAGAATTACCTTGTGCTCATCGTCAATAAGAAGCAGAACTTTAGCATAATCTTGGTCCATAATCGGAAGCAGCAAAGACTGAAGAATAGGACGAGTTAGCAGGGGTGGATTGACGTGACTCCGTTTTCCAAAGATGGGATTGAAAACATGAAGAGAACTCAGTCTTGTTTCCTGAGTGAAGGGGGAGAATAGTTTATTTCACCTTAGTTACAAGATAGAAATAGTTTTTTTTAATTGAACTCTTCACAGAAAGTGAAGAGCAGCACTGGTGGTCACTGCTCCATCAATGTGGCTTTGTTGAATATTACGTTGACTTTCAGGCAAACGGAATGTGTCTCCAGTTGGTGCCTGCTCACGGTTCCATAGCTGGCATAGAGACAATGAATGGAACTCAGCCCTCAAACATCAGATTTTTTTTGCCAAGAATTAAACCATGAGCAGGTCTTTTGTACTCACAAGTCACTGACTTGATTCTAAATGCAGTTAGCCTAAACAGATTCTGTTGATGGGCAGCACACATAGGTCCCTCAGTGCCAGGCACTTAAGTGCAAATTTGGCCTTGGGTCACTGTCTGTGAGGAGTTTGCACATTCTCCCTGTGTTTGTGTGGGTTTTCTCTAGGTGCTCTTTTCTGCCCAGAGTCCAGTGAGATTCTGGTGAGGTGGACTGTCCATGTTAAAATTGACCCTTAGGGTCTAAAGGTGTGTACGGTAAGTGGATTAACTATTATAAATATGCAAGGTTATGGGGTAGGGTGGACAGGAGATCCTGGATGGGATACTCTTTCAGGTAGACTTGATGGGCAAGATGCCCTCTTTTTGCACTGTAGGAGTTCTATGATTCTATGGCAGTACTGAAGGAATTCAGTGCCACTAGAGAAGCATTACCAAGTGAATGCTTCTTTAGAGGAGTGGCAGAACTGAGAGAGTAATGCAACATCCAGAGGCAGTATTAAGGGAGCAATGCACTATCTTTTGGTTTGGATGGCAAATCAAGCTACAGTCTGGGGCCTCTGTTACTATTCCAAAACAAAAGAGCACTAGAGCTCTTCCTTGTGTCCTGGCCAATACTTATCCCTCAATCAACATTGCCAAACCAATTATCTGGTTATAATGTCTTGGCTTTTTGAGGGAGCCTTGCTGTGTACAAATCTGCGACATAATTCTCTAAATTAGAACAGCAACTTCACTTAAAAAGCTGCTTCTTTGGTTCTGATGTATTTTGAGATGTCCTGAGTTTGCAAATTTTGTAGTATAGATGCAAGTTTGTTTGTCATTATGAATCACCTCCAACCCTTCTGAACACGCAAACTACAAATGACCATATTAGTTTTGGAAACACTAGCTAACACCTCCAATCTACAGATTCATATACATCTTAAAGACCAAATAATTATACATTTAGGATAAACTTCAGCCAATGTACTTCAATATTGGGGGCAATATTAAGAAAACTATGGCATAATATTAATCCCAAGCATGTAGCATTATATAATAATAGACATAAAAGGATAGTCTCACATGTTCTGTTAAACCTCCCTATATATATGTTTTACTATAATTATTGTGATTATGCTCAGCACCAGAACAGAGATACTGCAGTGTGTCAGATTTTTAAAAATGTATTCTTTCACAGGATGAGGACATGACATTAGCAGCATATGTTGCCCATCTCTAGTTGTTCTTGAACCTAGTGGTTTGCTAGGCCATTTCAGAGAACAATTAAGAGTCAATCACATTGCTATGATTTCTTGCCTTGAAGAATATTAGTGAGCTAAAGCCAGATGACTTTTCCAACAATCAATAACAGTTTCATAGTCACACAGTTTTTAATTCAATTCCAGATTTTATTCATTTGGTTTAAATTCCACCAGCTGCAATGGTGAGATTTGAACCCACGTCCTCAGGACACAACCCCGGCCTTCAGATTACTGGTCCAGTGACCTGACCAATATGCCACCATCTTCCCCCAAGTCATAAAACCCCTGAAGCTGAAGATTATACGATGTAAAAGCTCGCTAGAGGATTGATAGGTAATCTTTGCATGGTAATTCTGACCTTGTCCTTGATTATTAGGGTACACTGTGGTGGGTGGGGGAAGTGAGCTGTTGTTCGTTGCACAGCCAGTTTGAAAGAGGATCCTGGTTTCACATTCTCAAAGTATTGCTTCCACAAAATGGTCCCAGAGCTACTGTCGATTCCAAAGAGCTGTTTAAAAAAAAAGTATCAGCACTGAAAACCAGAGCCAGCTGAGGAACAAAAAGATATCCTATATCTCCTCTGGAAACATTACACAATGCCCATCAAATGAAATGAATACACAAATAATGGAAACACAAAACAGGTTAGAATTGGTAAACACCTGAGGTGCTGGCAAAAGCTCACTATCCAGGTGTATATTTTCAAAATCCTGTCGGTGCTACATGGTACTACTGCTGACAGCAGGAATAAAGTCACACATTCTTTTAGCAGAAGGATGGTAGAGAAAGAAGAACAAGAATAGAAACGGTCGTACTGCACAGGTTTGACGCATACAAATGCAAGTGGGCAGTGATATAAATTTTCCAGTCACCAAGCTTTCCCCATAGTCCCATACTAAGAGGCAAATGGTCAGGTCTACCTGTTCAAGTCTAGTAGATTCAAATACATAAACTAGTCAATGCGAAACAAGTACAAAACAACAAGATCAGGAATCCACGAGTAGCTGAATGAAGCCAGAACATTTCTTGGATATACCGCAATTCAATTCAAAACAATTCTATGCCAGGGTATAGGACTCATATTGGAATTCAAAATACCATTCTTCAGTGTACAATTTAAAAAATAATAATCTAGCAGCAAGCAGGAGTGGTCAAAAGCATCCCTTCACTACAATCTAGTGATTCATGTTAGAAAACTCATGGGAGTGACTCAGAATAGGATCAGGTGCTATTCTGATAAGGCAGTTAACAAGCTGATGTTCAACGCCTTAAGCAGCCACCAGTTCGCATGAAAACAGATTAGCAAGATGCAGTATATTGGGCATGAAAGGGGAGACAAGATAATGCAAAATTATGGCTCAGGGACCGTTACCTTTCCAGATGCTGTCACCATCACCATCATCTTCTGCAGATTAAACTCATCTCGGGCCAGGTTCTCTATTGTTACTTCATTCTTTGAGTGGCTGCGAGGTTTACGTGCATCATAGAACATTTTCAGTAGATGATAGCTCCAGGCTTGCAGCAGGACCAGCTGAGAAGACAGTCGCTTCATGAACATTCCCATCGGGCCATCTGTCAGAATAAATAAACAGTCAAAAACCCTCTGCAAACAGGGAACCTCATCATAGATGCATCACACCATGTGTGTGCCTGAAGACAGTGGTTTTGTATCACTGTGGGTCACATCTCAGTAGCATTCAAGCATTATTAGCTTGATCATCTAGATCCAATCTGTGGGGATTGTGTAATCCTCTTCCCATATCTCACTGCCACCCACCCATAGCCATTCCAAGTCAAGGGATCAAACACAAAATAAAGTGCTCAAAAATCAACCATCAATTAAAGCTGGTAGGCATTACATTTTAAAATTTGAACATTAACCACACAGATGCCTGGAGTCCAATTCATTTCTCAAACAACTTGCACATTTCCAAAAGGCAATTTTCCACCTTAATGGACATGCTGAAAACATGTTTGCGCCTCCTAAAAGACAATGGAACAACACATTTGTGGATTAAGTGGTGTTACCTTGAGCAGCTGGTTCCACGGCAGCATGAACAAAGAAAGCAGCATTTAGCAGTTGAACACGAAGCATAAACCTTGACAGCAGGTGTAACATTCCCATCCCATTGTTAGCAATATAATTATATTGAAATTTATATGGTAGGGATATGACTCCTGATTGGGAAGAAATCTCCAGCAATTTCATTCCAGATTTTGATCTTCTAAACATAGGATGTAGTTGAAGTTTTTAACTGTGTACAGTACTGGCTCCAATGGAACACAGAAGAAAGAGTAAGCCATTCAGAGCCTTGATCCTGCTCCACCATTCAGCCAGATCATGGCTGATCATCTACCTCCTCAAAGCCATTTTCCTGTGCTATCTCCACTTCCTATCATGTTATTTGCATCCAGAAATCTATTCATTTCTATTTTACACAAGTTCAATTATTGCATATTCACAGTCCTCTGGACTACAGAATTCCACAGATTCACTAATCTGAGCGAAGAAATTTATCCTCATCTCAGTCTTTTGGCCACTGTACAGGGAAATGGGATTGGGTGCTAAAATCAACTGTAAAATTATGACAGGGCATAAAGTGTCACAGCTATATGAGAAAGAGCAACTGAGAAGTAAATTACTGATCCTGATTCCACAGCAGTCACTGCAACACCCAAGACTGATCAACAATTCAGCTAAACTGGCCCTCGCTCTTTGCTAATAACAGCAACCTTTTCCAGCCTGCAACCAACAGCTTCAATATAAACATCAGGTCAAATCTGGATTCCACTCAAACCCCACATCTGCTGAGTCTCACAATAGAGGAAGGAATTACCATACTATCCTTGTTTAAGGGTTTTTTCAAAAATCCTAATTTTCAATCTCTGAGATTGATGATCACATATGAACCAAGACAGCACAATCAATCATTTTTATTCTTCAGTGACAATTAATCATCATAGCAAACAGTATTTATCAAATCTGTTTTTGGTATAGAGTGATAGAATCCTACAGTGCAGAAAGAGTGCATTCGACCCATTGAGTCTGTACCACCCACAATTCCACCAGGCCCTATTCCCATATCCCTACATATTTACCCACTAATTGTTCTAAACTATGGATCCCGGAACACCAAGAGGCAATTTAGAATGGCCAATCAACCTTGCTTGCAAATCTTTGGACTGTGGGGAGAAACTGAGCACCCAGAGGAAACCCGTGCAGATACAAGGATAATGTACAAACTCCACACCTGACAATCACCTGAGCAGGGATTTGAACATAGGTCCCTGGAGCTGTGAAGCAGCAATACTAACCACTGTGCTACCATGCCATCCATTTATTTGATTGATAAGTGACAGTAAATTGTCAGAGGGAGTTTAGAATAATATGGGATTAAAAGACTAACAGATCAGAGTAGATAAGATCACAGTGAATAGAATATAGAAAAGTTACAAAGTGCTTAAGATACATATAATCACTGTTAGAGAATTTAAACATGTATTTTTGAAAACATATTCTGGTTTAAAAGTACCTTGGCTAATGACACAATGCTCTAAGGTATGATGGGACACAGTTAAGTAAAAAGAACCACATTTTCCAGAACAATGTAGCTAATGGGCAAAGAGAAATCAGTGTCTCTAGACAGTCCTAATGAATAGAATATTCATTAACCAAAGGCAACTCAGAGGTCTCAGACAGTTCTAATAAATAGGACATATATTATATCAGATAAGAGTTGTTTGAAAATATCAGGAGACTGAGAAAAACAGTCCCATGCTAACGAGGAGTAAATATTATTGTCCAAGATAAATAATCAATACTAATAATAATTGGCTCATACCTGGCTAGGATGAGCAAATTACTTTTTAAAATTGTATAACTGTAATACTAAGAATGATGTCATTTCAGAGTGGCTTGGAATTGTCCCAAATCTCTTTCTCTTGTACATTGAACCAAGCTTGGAAAATATAGAAAAGTCTTTAACCAGAATACTTGTCTCTGTAGTCTTTGTGTTAGCACAGCCGTAATTAAGTGAAAGCCGACTTAATGCCTAGTCTCTGAAAACACACCTACATGAAATAAAACAGATAAAGTTTCAAGGGTACCACAGTGGTGGAGTTTCTCTTCATTAAAACTTTAATTAAGTGCAAGTATGATTCAAGTGTTCTTAACGCTTTCCTTCTGAAATTAGTAACAGTTGGACTCCTCAGGATTAAACAATACCTGCTTTCTTCCCAAATTCACCCTCCAGTTCTGCCTGTGTTCCTGTTAGGGGTAAATCAACCATCTCCATGGTAACAACTTCTGCTAACGCTTCTTCCCGAGTCCAAACAATTCGACCTGTGAAAACAGAAAACAGATGATTCTGAGAGCTCTGCTGCAATCTAAAAATCACGCCATTTGTGGATACTCACTGTGACCCAACAATGGTCCTGCTGCTGTTGTGGGATTGGTGCAGCGTGACTTGTCATGAGCAATGACATTGTCTTTTTTTAATTGCTTTCCTCCTCCTTGCCTGAATTCCCCAAGTATTAGGGGAAGTGGTCATCATCAATCCAATCTTTCCTTCAGTGTTGGAAGGCAGTGGTTTTGTTTTGCACCTTCCTACAATACTACAGATCAATTCATGACTCAACAAACAGGTATCGGGGAGCAAAGAAGTTCCACCAGTGTCCCATAATTTTATCCCAAGAGAGACACTACATCGTTCCTCTCCAGTTTAAATCAATCTTGCCTCAATTCAAAGGGACACCAGAAATGAAGGCATAGCTATAGATTTTTTTTTATTAATTTGTGGGACGTGGGCATTACTGACTGGCCAGCATTCGTTGCCCATCCCTAGTTGCCCAAGGCCAATTGAGAGTCAACCACATTGTTGTGGCTCTGGAATCACATAGGCCAGACCAGATAAAGATGGCAGATTTTCTTCCCTAGGATATCAGTGAATGAGATGGGTTTTTCCGATAATCGACAATGGCTTCATGGTCATCAGTAGATTCTTAATTCCAGTTTTTTATTGAATTCAAATTCCACCAGCTACTGCGGCATCATTCAAACCCAAGTCCCTAGAACATTAACTGGGCCTTCTCATCCAAGAATAGGTTGGGCAGGGATGCAATGCCAGTAGCAGAGTTGCAGCTTATGCATTGCAGAGTACAGTATTATGCAAACAACCAGCTTTGCTATCCTAGTGGATGTCTAACAATATATCATTGGGTAACTGCATTTCTTTATCCCAATAGACAAGTCCTTGCCTAGATTTCTCACACACCTGGTTGCTGGATGAAGATCAATGCATGGTCAAGGGTCTGTATCAGTGCACGATAGCCGACAGAGTCATCTTTCTTCTGGAATGCATGAATATACAGCTGATGGAGAAAAGGGTAAACATATGAGATGTGTACACAAAAAGATACAAGGATTCTCTGCATACTTTAATGAATGGGCTAGAAATGTCCCTTCTGAACTATTATCTTCTACACAAGAAAGTAAGACTGATGGACTTCTAATGTGTGTGACTGCAACTGAGTCTCAGTCACTTCCCAACAGTTCACCTGTAGCTGCCTTGTTTGCTCAGTCAATGCTGCCTCTGTACTGACATGCAACCAGTTCGGTAACCATTACCATTTCAAACATGCCATTGATTCCAGATTTTTCTGCCCCACGTCCACATCCCTCATCTTGCACTTCAAGTCCGGTCACCCAGAAACAACCCTTATCTTCTGCTTCCTTGCCTGGCATTCACCCAAAACCCTCCCAATCCTTACATGCAGTAATAAACCCATTGAATCTATCATATCCTCACCTGTTCAGGTCGGCCACAGTTTGGATCAACGTTAAAATTCATGGCTGTGTCAAGGAGCCGCCTGCCATTCTCTGCTGAGTACAGATTGGTACTAAAAGACTGAAAGAAAAACGCCCTGGTTAAAAAAGAAACCTTCCAGCAACTCCCCTCAGTAGGTAGCTAGACCTGTCACCTCACAGACCAAACCCATGGAATCAATCAGCACTGCGTTCAACAGAAGCAGGAGAACAATCGGGATGACTTGAGTTTCAGGGGCGAAATCAATATTATAAAGATTTCAAAACTATTGACCAAGAGTCCAGTGACAACTTTCCTATCCTTCAAGTTACCATGGGATCTTAGGGGGCAAATGAGGTCTTGGTTTAACATCACTAACACTGCAGCAGTGTCTCAGTACTTATTTAGTTACTTAGTGAGTTCAAAGTTCCAAAGCCAAGCATGTTCTTCCAGTCCTGATGTGATGAGTGTGGATAGGCCTCCACTGAGTGAATGGATACTCCTCTGCGATGTGGTACATAATTTGCACTCAAAGGCAGCTGGCACATATGCCCCATTTGAGATGGTAGGCCAAGCAAGGGACTTGGCCATCCTTAATCTGTTGAGGGTGGACCACTCTTCCTTGAAAGGTTGAAACCAAGCAGTTGTTGGGTTGGGATGGAGACAAGGTACTTGTGTTCAATGATTCCCATTCATTTGTCCAGGTGGAAGTTGCATTGAAGTCCTGTGTGGGAAGATTTTTCTAGATTGGCCTCCTTGTTGGGAGTAGTATCTTGGGTTCATTGAATACATCAGCATGAACTAGCATATGGGAGGGCGTTATGAACTTTTTCTATCATTTTGTGGGTTTTTGCAACTTGCCAGATATGTGGAGGTGTAATGTTTGCCAGGACAGAGAGTTAAGGGGATGGTACTGAGTGTGTGTTCTAGTAATGGTATACATGGTAGCATTCAGCTGGTATCACTGCGTGAGAGGATCTTGACCAAACAGAGGCTCAGTATTCTGCCACCCAGTACGCAAGCACGAATGCTGAGGTTCAGAGGGTGATGTTAGCAGCATTACAAATTGAGCTGGCTACTTTGGCAATCAAATTGTTTCTGGACCTGACCTTGATTGCAGTTGGTTTTTGGTGTTTCTGGAAAGTCAGTAATCCTACCTAGGGTCATAGCCTATTTAGGGTCACTGCAAGCTATGTTGGAATTGAGTGGTGCTTTAACTTATAGCCATCCATTTGGATATCGAGCTCTTTATTGTGAAGGTGGAATAAGCGGGATACTGTTTTTGCACAGCTTGACTGGTGTTGGCGTGTACAGTATTGATCAAGTTTTGGAAAGTCGTCATTCAGAGTCCAGTCCAAAGTATCCAAGTTGGGGGGCTTGAGCTGAGACACAGATGTCATTCGCATATATAAATTTTCAGGAGGCAGTTTCTAGATCATTTGTGTACAAGTTGAACATGGTTTGAGACAGTACTGAGCCTTGGGGGAAAAGTGGAGGGAACAGGAAGAGAATCTTGGTTTGTCTTTTCCATATACTTTTTCCCTGTCCAATGGGAACTCTGAACCTTCAACTTTCAACAGTGTGTGCCAAAGAGTGTCATAGATGGCTGTGAGGAACAGAGTACCCGTCTTCAAGACTTTTTGAAAGCCATTTTCACAGTGTACGTGTTAAGGGCCAGTACCTATTCACTGTGCTGCAATCTTTGCAGAAAGCAGCTTGCTCGACGCTAAGGACCTCTTCTATATTTGGGGATAGTGCTAAAAGATATTCAAGGATTTTGTATGGAACCAACTGACAGCAGAGAGACTGGACAATAGCTAGCAAGTAAGGTTTTTTTGGGAGCAATGGATCAGCATTCATGCCACGTCTCTCTGTCAGTACCCAGGCTTGCCTAGAGAAGCTGATGATCCTACCAGCAGACTAAATTCCAAAGGAAGCTTTATGAGAATAGTCCACATAAAGAATCCTAGTCAAAGTCCCAAATCAAAAGGAACCTCAGGATTGCAATGCAGTGTCAAATTATCTGAGTCAAAATGTTGTTTGAGCAAAGAGCACTATCACTAAAATCCCAGATTGCATATGAGCACAACTGTCCTTTGGGACAAAACAGCAGGGCTTTCCAATGCAAAAGCAGCAAGTTGGTAGAGAAGCATTAGTCATTTGCAATCAGATCTAAACAAGCTCCAAAGATAAAACTGCATTCACATTCACAATTATCTGGTTATTGAGACCGTTTGGCAGCAAGAAGAGTTTGAATAGAATAAAATTCCCTGAGTAACTCAAGTTTGTCTGATTGAAATACAATTAGACTGCAGCATCAGCAAAGTAAGAGTGAACTACTCAGTACATTTCTGCATTTTTTTAAAATCATAACAGCATTATTAGCAGTTTGCTAATCTATGAATAACATATTAAAGGTCTCAATTTAACAATGTAATTCCTATGTAACCGTCACTTTTTAACACATTACAGTTCTATCATACCCATTTGACATGTTCTTATTCATTTCACTTAATCTGAGTTCCTCAATGTAGGTGACACTGTTGCCTTTGAGCCTTCCCAGGTCAGGCTTCAAGGTGGTTAAGTTCACCTGGGAATATTTAATAGCATGCTGCAGGGCAGGGACAGTACAGGCTAGATTTGATGTAAAGCTCCCTCTACATTACCCAAATGCTCCCAGTGCAGATATAGCACAGTTTCGATGCACAATAAAGCTCTCTCCCTAAGCATCAATTTTACTTCAGGTTTAAGGAGGTCCTTACCGTTTTGTTTCTAGCCGTCATTACAGCTGTCACCACCTTGTCACCAGTTGTAGCAAAGGACACTAACACAGCCTACAAAAAGGAAAAGAATTAGGCTTGACAGAACAAAATTCCTTGGAAATACAGCAAAGAACAGGAACAAAAATTACTCTGTTCATCTGGCTGGTCCTGAAATGCAATCCACCCACCCCACTCCATTCTCCAAGAAATGTGTCCCTGTCAGTGTCTTCAACATCCCAACTTCCTCATTGTAAAATAAAATTCAAGAAACCTGCAAGCCATTGAAAATCTTCAACTTGAAAACTCCACAAATAAATTAATACTTTCTAGGCCCCTTAGAACAGATTCCACTTACATCAAAACATTTGACTTAAAAAGTAACCCAGCAAAGAAATTCCCACTCTCCACTATGCGTTAGAGTCAGCTGAATTTTAGATTAAAAATACTGCAATGCGATAAGCTCCAGGTAATAACAATAACCTCTCCATATTGAAGACTGACTTGCATGCCACAAAGATTAAAGATAATCAGCAATCAAATAATAATCTCAACAACAGTTAATAGTTGTTAAGCTAGCAGATCCTCAACATGCATCACTTGATCTTGCTTATATTGTCAGCGTATTAGCATCTATCCTACCTGATTGGCAAGGTGGCACAGCGCCCAGCACTGCTGCCTCACAGCGCCAGGGACCCGGGTTTGATTCCCGGTTTGGGTCACTGTCTATGTCAAGTTTGCAGGTTGTCCCCATGGGTTTCCTCCCATAGTCTGAAAGATGTGCTGGTTAGGTGCATTGATCCAAACAGGCATTGGAATGCAGTGACTAGGAGAATTTCACAGTAGCTTCATTGCAGTGTTAATATAAGCTTATTTATGACTAGTAAATAAACTTTCCTTTATTTCACTGGAGTATTAAGCACTTAATGATAGTTTATTTCTTACCTGCACAAAGTCACGTAGCAGGGTGAATGTTCCCTCGTGCAGCTGTAATAATGCATAGTGGGTCTCCGACAACTGAAGGCAGAATTGAGAAGACGAGGCCACCAGTGGAGATGACTGGATTGTTAAAATCCTTCCCTCGAAACGCTCAGCTAGTTCCAGCTCTAGTGACTACAAGGTAGAAACAGAAAGCGGGGGGAATGGCGAACAGCAGTAAGAGTGAAAGCAGGCCATGAACCCAGCAAAAAAAAACCCTAAACATTTAAATTATTTTTGCTGATAAATTATGCAACAACCATAAATAGTTGAAAAGTTAACAGAAACAATTAAGTCTGGGACCTGCACAACTACCAGTCACATCAGTACACTCATGACATTTTTAACAGGACTTGGTTAAAATTTCAATCTACTCTGCATACATGAAATTTTCAAACATTTTACACCAGTTATAGCAAAAACCTTTGGCCAGCTGTGGATAGAAAGAAGTTCTCATCACTGATCAGCTATAGGAGACAGGTTCTCATCAGCATGGATCCATAATGGTAGGCAATGAATGAAGGCTGAATGCTCCCTCAAAAAGGAAAAAGAAGCTTTTCAAGGGAACAGGATTCTGAATCACATTTATATGGCCTGTTAACATTGACAGAGACCTGACAGCAGATGCCCATCCATCTGGAAACACCAAAAACGCAATTAAGAACAGAGATGTGAGCAAGATAGCACCATTAAATTATAAATGAAAAAATCCAAGATTTACTCTATTCAAGAGAGGTCTCTGTAAAATTATTAAATAACTTGGGACTGGGTGAGAAGAATCTAAGGATATTGAAGGAAGTGAAAATGGATATTGCAGAGGCACTGGCCATAATCTTCTAATCTTCTCTCAACTTAGGAGTGTGCCAGAGAACTGGAGAATTGTAAACGTTATGCATTTGTATAAAAATGGTTGTAAAGACAGTCCCAGCAACTATAGACCAGTGAATTTATCAGAAGTGGGCAAGCTGACAGAAGCAATTACATGGGATTTAGTAGTCACATAGAAAAATATGGGCTGTTTAAGACCCAGCATGAATTTCTGAAGGGGAAATTTGTTGGAGTTTTTCAAAGAGATAACAGAAAGACTGGACGAAGGTAATGCTGTTCATGTGGTGTATGTGGACTTTCAAAAGGCATTCAATACAGTGCCACACAACAGATTTGTGAGAAAAGTTGTAGTTCATGGAAATGTAAAGATAAAATTGGCTGAATAATCGGAAGCAGAGATTAACAGTCAATGATTTTTTTTCAGGCTGCATGAAGGTTTTCCCCAGTGGTTGATACTGGGATCCTTGCTCTTCCTGATATGATCTTAATGATCTAGATCTTGGTATATAGACAACAATTTCAAAGTTGGCACATAATCCAAAACTTGGATTTATTGTAAACTACGGACAGGACAGTGTAGAACTTCAAAAAGATATATAGATACAATGATGGCAGATAAGTGACAGATGAAATTCAATACAAGAAGCAATACATTTTGTTAGAAAAAACATGACAAGATAAAATAAGGGATAAAAATTCTTAAGCAAGTGCAGAGCAGAGGGTCCTGGGTGTATATGTACATTGATTATTGAAGATAGGATAGATGGAGAGAGAATAAATAAAAAATATTGTATTCTGGGACATTTTATTAGGGACATGGAGTAGAAGATCAATAAAGTTATGCTCAATTTATACAAAACATGAATTAGACCTCAGCTGGAATATTGTTTATAGTTCGGAGCACCACACTATAAGAAAGAAGTGAACACATTGGACAAAGTGCAGAAGAGGTTTACAAGAATGGTTCCAGGGTTGGGAAACTTCAGTTATGAGGATAGACTGGAGATGTTGGGACTGTTCTCTTTGGAGAAAAGAAGGCTGAGAGGAGATTTGATACAGATGTTCAAAATCCTGAGGGGGCTAATGGAGAGAAACCATTAACATTCATAAAGAGATCAGGAACAAGAAGGCACAGATTTAAATTGATTTGCAAAAAAAAAAAATCAAACGTAGCTGAAATTTTTTTTTCACAGAATGAGTAATTCGGGTCTGGAATGCACTACCTAGAAGTGTGGTGGAGGCAGCTTCAACCAATGCATTCAAGAGACATGAGATGATTATTTGGATAGAAGCAATGTGCAGAGGTATAGGAAAAGGCAAGGGAACGGAATAAAGTTACAATACTTGTTTGGACAGCCAGTGCACACACAATAGGTTAAATGGCCTCCTCCTGCACTGTAACCATTCTGTGATTCTGTAAATTGCATCAATATGGATGGCACAGTACTACAGTGGCAAGCACTGCTACCTCACAGTGCCAGGAACCTGGGTTCAATTCCAGCCTTGGGTCACTGTCTCTGTGGAGTTTGCACATTCTCCTGTGTCTGCATGGGTTTCCTCCAGGTACTCCAAATTTCTTTACACAATCCAAAGATGTGCAGAGGTTAGATGGATTGGCGACACTATATTGCCCCTTAGTGTGGGGAGACTAGTTAGGGTAAATGCATGAGGTTATGGGGATAGGACCTGGGTGGAATTGTGGTAGGTGCAGACTCAATGGATTGAATGGCCTCCTTCAGCACTGTAGGGATTCAATGATCATACCGTTCCAATTCACTGGCTCAGGGTTGAAAAGGCCTCACCTGTAAAATGACTCGCTCAGGTTCTTGAGCCAATTCCAACGGCAATATCCAAAGGGAGTGAGATTCAGCGTCTACGCAGGTCAAGATTCCATCCCCAACAACTCCACAAAGGTTCTGCAAATGTCGGATCCAGGGGGTCAATACAGTCACCTGATCACAGAAAACAAATTTGGTAATTAGGAAATAAAACGTCCACTTCCTTTTACTTTGATGAAGGTTGAAGACAGCTAGTCAATGGGAAACAATCATCTCCAATGTTACACTCTCAGCATCATCTGGAGTTTATCGATGAGCTGAGTGCAGTTACAGATCCCTCCAACTGGAGAGCAAGACAAAAACAACATCCCCCATACAAAATGACAGAAGAATGAAAAGTAAGATTGCAACATAATTACGGATACTTAATGCTTCAAATAAATTTAATGTTTCTGAGGGCTAGCACCTAGTAATAAGAGCTATAACCAGAGGCAACTAGGCGTAGAACTACAGGAGTGAATCAGATCTTCTTTGGATTCACATCCCCCGTGATCATAAAAAACATCAAGTGCATTCCCTTGACAAACACCCAAGTTTTTAGTTTGACTTGTGCTTACTTTATCTCCCTCTTCTCATAATACTATTCCCTCATTATTTTTCTTCAACGCCAATAATCAAATCTCCATTGCATGGAATTCCACCATCAAACCTGCCATTACCTGTTCAATGATTTTTCCATCATCAATGTCATACTGAATGATGACAAGATGAGAGCCAGCGACCATTCCCACTAGATACACTGAGCCACTTCCTCCAGAGTACAGGAGCTGATATTGGACCTTCTCACTGAATGAGGGAAAAAAAGACATATTAAATGTCAGATAATCAACAGACAAGTAGTTTCTGCCATCTTTAAACAAGCAGATCATCAATTTTAACCTAAGTATCACCTCCGCTACATGAGAAAAACTATTTACAAGCTTCAACTCTCATAGATTATGTGGTTAGACGTAGCATTGCAGGCATTGGGTGAAGAAAGTAAGGAAAGAATTAATGATATGTTCCTCACACCAGTACAAACAGTAACTATCCTTATCAGGAGGCCCTGATTCAAAAGCAGCCCAAGACAAAGAAACTAGAGCACAAACTAAAATAAAACTATTCATATATGGTTCATTTCAAATCAACATTATATTACAGGTATAGACTCTGAAGACTCTTCATCTGTAAAGTGGGAAGCTTGCAGATCTGTAAACACACGTCAACATCCTTTGTGGCTCTGTGTCAGAACCAATATTAATTTTTGGGAAATGTACAGCAGCATGAGCAAGGCAGTCACTGTGGGTTTTTACAAAGCTCCAAAATAACCACTTCTCTCCCCAAGATCTGTTATTATATTCAAAGTTTGATTAGATGAACTGTTAAATGACCAACCATCATGTCACAGGTCTGTGTCCAAACAACCTCCTTACCTTTCTGGTAAAGCTTCACTCCATTTCTGATGTCCATTCGAGAGATAATGGAGCGAAATGGATGCTTTCTTCAGAATGGCAATGTGCCTGACTCCTTCAGCAGAGCCAACAAGGCAACCTGTCTGAAAACTGAAACAAACTTTTGAAATCAGACAAGCAGAAATTGTCACAGCTGTAATCATGAAAGCATAGAAAATAGGAGTAGGCCATTTGGCTCTTCAAACCTGCTCCGTCATTCATGGCTGATCATCCTACCCCACTTCCCCACTCACCCCCAATTGTTTGATTCTCTTTGCCCCAAAAGCTATATCTAAATAGTTTGAATAACATCCTGCAAACACATGCCACTGGCAGCCAGTAAGGCTGGGAGAGTTTCCTGTTCAGCCATGTGGTGGAAAGAAAGTTGGTGCCTCTACCATCCGTAACTCCAGAAAACAACATGAAAACATGACCTCCTGAGTCAACTGCAACACCACCATCACCAATTCTTCCCAGAGATAACTCTTATGATTGAGGCCATAGTTCACTCCCCGTTATCTATAATACTAGACATAAAACACCAGCATTCCACAATTAGATTTCAACCGCTTGCTTGAGGATATCTGTGATTATTTTCAAAGAGTAGTTTGACATTGATGTCATGGATCTATTCAGTTTCAAATTCACTATTGAGCTGGTTGCAGATATTGATAACGAACACAACTGACAAAGCAGAATTACATTTCTAATATTTTTTCTGCATGTTTAATGCAAAAGAATAATCAGTGGCTATTATCTGAAAATCAACTGATCAGAATCTGCCCAGTGACCTGCACCTCAGCAACAGTAATAAATGTCCCCCATTTCTCCCCTTCAATGTAGAACATAATGGCTCAAAGACTGGGGCCTTTTTCTGCTCAAAAAAACAGCTGAACCAATGTGTTAGATAGTGTCAGCAGACAGGGTCATTACTGCCAAGTCCAACATGATCTTTACATTGGTTCATATATAAATTTTACAGCATGGATCACTGGATAACATCAGGAGCCGATCTGCCTCATTGCCCTCTTCCCAGTCCCAAGCCAATCCTATTGCCAGTCGGTGGAACAGAATGTATGAACTTCGTGTTCTATTTAGCTCAACCACCGGATAAACTCAATAAGCCAGTGGGGCAGAGTGCCACATTAAAACAGTATGTATGGATATGCCACAAAAAGCAATAAAAATCTTGGACAAAATCACCTTGTCTTTTTAAAGCAACACCTTTTAGGAATCCATCACACATTCAGTTATTCTAACCTTGCATAACCGAAGTAATTACAAGTGAAAAACATCAGAAACAACATGATCTTAAGTATGCAGATGAGGAGCTGAAGGAGAATCCCTCATTGAGATTCTGTTCCTGTAATATCAGTTCCATCCACTGTTGGAATTCTCACCTGCCAGCCTCGAGCAGGAACTCCCAGTTCAAGCCACCAACGTTTGTATCCCACGAGCGCAGCAATCGCCCACCTCCTGACACAGTCAATGCATCTATGAAAAAGCAAAGCAGTAAATCTCCTGAATTCACAATAATCTCTTGACTAAATTTAATGAACAAAATACTTAAATTAATTGCCATTATAGTACAATGAAACTAGTTCATTCTTGCTTTTGAGAGTAATGTTGCTGTACTACTTTAAAACCTAAGTTAATTTAGTATTGAACCAAGCAGATTAAACGAGAATGGGACCAACATCCTTGCAGGGAGGTTTGTTAGTGCTGTTGGTAGAGAGTTTAAATTATTTTTGCAGGGGGATGAGTTATGGAGTGCAATATAGTACGAGTGATGCACAACTAAATATAGAAGAAATACCAAGTCAGTCTGTAAGGTAGAAGATACATAGACATGTCAAGGCACAAAGGAATATGGCAAAAGTGGATGGCATTTATCTTGCAGGTAAGGCAGATGAACAGAGGGCATTGATTAATACATGAAGGTATGTTATTACAGAGACATGGTTTAGGGTGGGACAGGACATACAGCTCAATATTCCAGGATACAGAATCTTCAGGCAAGATATGGATGTCAATCTTTTTGACTAAAATTAACTGAAGAACAAATTAAAAGGGGCAGTTCCCAAAAAAAGGAACCCCCCGAAACAGAAACCAAATCAGAAAGGAAACTTAAAACATCAAACCAAAATGTGGTTAAAGGGGTCAATAATACATCCAAGCACCTGCAGTGCCCAATGAGCATGGAAGGTCTCAATAATGCCCTTGGACACTGCATGACAATAGGGGAGTCACAGCATTGATCAAGGAGTAAGTTACTGCACCAGTGAGGGATGATGTCTTAATAGACTCCACAATTGAGGACCTATGAGTGGAATTTAAAAACAAAAGGTCAATCTTGTCGCTGAGAGTGTACTATAAGTCCCCAAATAGTCAGGAAGAAATAGAAGGGCAGATATGTGGTCAAATCTTAGAAAAGTGTAAAACCAATAAAGTGATAATAGTAGGGAATCTCATCTTCCCCAATTTTAACTGGGAAAGCAAAGTATGAAAGGTTTAGAAGGGGAGGAATTTTTAAAGTGTATCCGGGACAGCTTTTTAACATTAGCACATAGAAAGCTCTACAAGAGAGGGCTTCACCTTACTTTGGAATGAAGCTAGGAAGGTGGTAGAATAATCAGTGAGGGAACACTTCAGTAATCATGATGTAAGCTTTATGGTACTTATGGAAAAGGACAAAGATAGACCAGAAATAAGGTTTCTGAATTGAGGGAAGGCAGATTTTAAAAGGATAAGATGTGATCTGGTTGAAGTGGCTGGAAACAGCTACCTGTAGGAAAATCCACATCTCCAGCAGTGGGAGTCATTCAAAAAGGAAAGAATACAGAACCATCATGTACCCTAAAAGGTAAAAAAATTAGGGAATGCTGGATATCAAGGATTGGATAAGGAAAAAAGCAGACTTGATTGAGAGGCACAAAATTATGAGGATCATATACAGGAAGAAACATTTCCTTTCAGCAGAGGGCTCAATAACAAGGGGGCCTATGTTTGAAGAATTTTTTTTCATCCAGAGGGAGGTGGAAACATGGAACTCACTGCCTGAAAGATTCCCTCACAGCATTTCGATGAACACTTGAAAGAAGCACCATAGCATGCATGGCTACAGTCCAAGTACTGGAAAATGGATCAAAAGGCTATAAAACTCACTCAAATTCCCTCTACCAATTTCTTTTTATTTGCTACCTCTCCATCCTCTTGAGGTCACAAATAACTGAATGACATAATTGCAAGGGGATCAATTGTAAACAAACTTCAATGTTCAGAATTTTGGAAATATATTTTGCTCTACTGTAATTTGCTTTCATATATGTAACAGAATTAATTGGTCAAGATTATTAGGCCAGAAAAAGTGCAGTTAGTTGTTCATGGGATTTACAAGCAGGATAAAATAACGATCTCCCAATTCAAGCACGAATTGTCTGCAGAAAAAAACCTGCAGTGTCACTGTGAGATTTCACTAATGCTTTGAGAAAGCCATAATACAAACAAACAAATTGAATGGAACTGAATGGACTACACCCACCCTGTCCATTGAACAACATCAGATCCACATTCCCCTCAGGACCTTCTTTATCCACCTGTCGCCAGACTGCAAATTAAAACAAAAACAGCAAAGCTGAGATAAGTGACAGTTTGTGATCTAACAGAGTAGAATTAAGTAAAGCAATGTCAAGTTGACAACACTCACTGATTTCCCCATTCCTCAAGTTGAGAGAGGCAATCACATTATTCTCTGTTGCAACCATGAGTTTCCTTGAATTCTGTGTAGGTGCATCAAAATGTGCAAACCGAGGCTTTCCAACATACTGACGTCGCCTTAAAAAAAAGCAGAGAGCATTCAACTACTACAGAGAATTGTAATACGAATTGAGATGATGGCATTAATTCAATCATACTATGACACAACATAGAATAAGCCATTCAACCCATCACCTTTGTGCCATCTCTTTGAAACAGTCATCCAATTAGTCCTATAAACCTATAATTCTTAAGAGTACTTATCCAATTCCCTTTTAAAAGTTTGAATGAATCTTTTTCTACCAGTAGGGCAGCATGGTGGCACAGTGGTTAGCACTGCTGCCTCACAGCGCCAGGGACCAGATTCAATGCCAGCCTTGGATCACAGAGTGTGGAGGTTACACATTCTTCCAGTGTCCACATGGGTTTCCTTTAGGTTCTCCAGTTTTCTCCATACGCCAAAGACGGGCAGGTTAAAAGGCCCCTTAATGTTAGGGGGATTAGCAGGGTAAATACGTGGGGTAATGGGGATAGGGACTGGGTGAGATTGTTGTCGGTGCAGGCTCGATGACAATGGCCTCCTTCTATCCTATAAATTTTTTTCAGGTTGTGCATTTTCCAGAATAAAAATTCGCTGATAAAAAAATTTCCGCCGATGACAATAAATGTGTGCTTTCGATTTATCGAGTCTCTGCTTACATAATCAATTGTATAGTTCGGGTGACTAAGTCCAAATACCCATTAAAATTGTACCATTTTGGTATTTATTATTACCTATCCGTATTCCTAATGTTTCAAGTTTAACTCGAACTTTGTCGAATTCCAGTTAGTTGGTTGCGTTTTCAGCGAATTCACAAGAGACCCTCCTCTCCTGCTCCGTTTTTGGGATTACCGGCTGCCTGCTTCTCCCGCGGCAGTACCTGACAGAAAGCAAGCCTACCGGTCGCCCTCGGGGCCTCCCAAGCCGAGATTACCGGCGAAAGGAGCAACGAGAGACCCTGCGGCCCCTGAGTGAACTGCCTTCACCCCTTCGTCTTCAGAACCCACCCTCTCGGGAGCGCTAGCCTCTCCTCCCAGCGACTCACCAGTCGAATTTCCCGACTTGATCCTCGTAAATCGCCGCTGAAAACTCAAAGAGAACGAAGACGAGCCAAATCCCAGGGAGAACCACCATCACTGCTCGGTCCTCCAGAATCCTAGAATGCAGAGCGGTACAACTGGGTCCTCCAGTATCCCAGAGTGCACCGAGAGCACGCGTCTTCAAACGTTCTGAAAACTCCTAATGGGGCGTCCCAGTTGTGTAGCTTGAGCCTATGTCCTGGAGTTTTGTTGTTTGGATCATCCTCTAGACCCGACAAGTTGTTTTCGAGTCTGATTTCGCGCACCTGGTTTTCAACCCTGTGTAAAGATTCCGGCGGAATGAAGGCGCCCATCATCCCATAACACCGTGCGGCACGGGGTCCTGGGCACACTGAGGCGGCGTGAGTGAAGAGGCAGCTTCGGAGCGGAGAGAGATCCCTGTCCCGGACACCGGACAGCCCGAGCGAACCCCCCCCGGACTCCGCCACAATGCCGCGATCCCGGCGCGACAAGCGCGGTAATAGTCATTTCTGTCCGGAGAGATGGGCCAAGTCAGAGGGGTTTTTTTGGGTGAAGTCGAGAGATTCGACCACGGGGCTCTAAATGTTCGGTTCTAGTCTGAATCTGAGCTGGTTGAATTGTTCAATGTATTCAGTCCTTTTATATATTATTTTTGCAGTTTCTTTGACTAAAACAACAAAGAAAGGGTTGCAAGTCAAACAGAACCTGATCGAGGAGGTGAGTCAATAATCGCACGGTGGCAAGAAGAGCGGCTTCAGGACACTATTCATAAAACCCCACAGTGCAGAAGGTCGTCATTCGGCCCATGGGATTTGTACTGACTGTCTGACATCTTAATGTAGAGATGCCAGCATTGGATTGGGGTAAACACAGTAAGAAGTCTGACAACACCTTAAGTCCAACCGATTTATTTGATAGTAAACTCACAAGCTTTCGAGATTATCCTCTTCATCAAGTGAATGAGGTGTACTGGTCTCAAACAGCACATATAACAGCACAGACTGTTTACAGATTACTGATTAGAATGCAAATCTTTACACCTAACCTGCTATTCAAGTCTTAAAGTGGCTGACAATGTGAGTGGATGGAGCACTGAGCACAGGTTAAAGAGATGTGTATTGTCTCCAGACAGTACAGTAAGTGAGGTTTTGCAAACCCAGGCAAGTCATGGGGGTTACAGATAGTGTGACATGAACCCAAGATCCTTGTTGAGACCGTCCTCATGTGTGCGGAACTTGGCTATCAGTTCCACACACAAGGACAGTCTCAACAGGGACCTTGGATTCATGTCACACTATCTGTAACCCCCACGACTTGCCTGGGTTTGCAAAACCTCACTTACTGTACTGTCTGGAGACAATACACGTCTCTCTAACCCGTGCTCAGTGCTCCATCCACTCACATTGTCAGCCACTTTAAGACTTGAATAGCAGGTTAGGTGTAAAGATTCGCATTCTAATCAGTAATCTGTAAACAGTCTGTGCTGTTTGAGATCAGAACACATCATTCACCTGACAAAGAGGATAACCTCAAAAGCTTGTGAGTTTACTATCAAATAAATCGGTTGGACTTAAACCTGGTGTTGTTGTCAGACTTCTTACTATTTCTGACATCTTACCCAAGCCCTCTTTCCCCGTCCTATTTCCCTAACCCCACACATTTACCATGGCTAATCCATCTAACCTGCACATGTTTGAACTCTGGGAGAAAATCCACAACGACTCAGAAAGAACGTGTAATCACACAGTCACCTGAGGCCAGAATTGAACCTGGGTCCCTGGCGCTGTGAAGTAGCAGTGCTAACCACTGTGCCACCATGCTGCCCAATTCTATCTCCTCCTCTGCTCTGATCCTGTAGACCACAAGCCGGCCTTCTCTGATCATTTTTTTCTCACATTTGTTTCCACTCCAACTCTGGGAAAATCTTGTCCTGCCTCTCTCATTAAAAAACTTAAAACAACATATTCCCAGCTATCATTTTGCTAAAGAAAAACACCCTCATCTCCCCCTTTGATGTCTTTTTCTCCAATGAAATCCTCACTCCCTTCCCCAGCCCTGATACAATGCAGTTTTGATCTCTTGATTTAGCTATTAATGAGATGTGGCTGGACCATAACAAGAACAAAAATAACCCTGACATATCAATATGAATGTATCCTTGAACCCTTCCAACTGCAATGAGGAAACATGAACTTCTGACACTAACTAGAGTTTTCCTCTATTCAAAAGGGTTTATACATTTAAGTCATTGTATGGTTCTTAATCCTTATCTCATAGAAAGTTGACCAAAGTATGCTGATGTTTTTTTTGTATGAACCCTCATTACTGATGTTTTTGTTTCAGTTAAGAAAATGTGTAGACACCTACAAGAATCTCTTTGTCTTTTCCATTGAGAATATGAGAAATAATAAACTAAAGGATATGCGGGGTGCCTGGAAACATAGTCGGTAAGTCATTGGGATTTAAACTTCCCTCCCCAGACACATACCAATTTCAGTAAAATTTTATTTCTGTTGTGCTGTGGAGGAAGTTAAAAACTGGAGCAGGCCGTTCAGCCCCTTGAACCTGTTCCATCATTGAATTGAGACTGATTTTGCATCTTAACTCCACTTATCTACCTGATTCCTGATCCTTTGCCCACTTCTTAGTAAAAATCAGCTGTGAAATCCCCGTGACCTCAACAGTTTGAAGATTTTTCTCATTTGGAAAGTATTCTGATTTATCTTTCATGATCGCAAAGTGAATACCAAATTCCATCTGCCATTTTGCCCACTTAATCTATTACTGCACCTTGAATTGCCATTGCACAATATTTACTGTGCCATCTAACTTAATGCTAGCAGCAAACTTAAACGTACAACTTCCTGTTGCTTTATTAAAGTCATTTGTAAATATTGTGATAAGGGCCCAATCCCTGGGGATACACTAATATCCTGCCAATTTTGAGTTCATGTCATTTCTTACTATTAGGCAGTTCCTTGGAGTCAAGAATGACTTGCTTCCACATTAAAAATAAGTTCTCAGATGATCTAGGAGTCCAGTACGCATTTTATTGTCTGAATCACAGGCAGACAGTGATTGGAGGAGTAGGTGGTTGGGGTGCCCAGGTTGTCATGTGCTCCTTTCATTATCAACACTTAGGATTGGCTAGCTCGCTGATGAAACTGGAGTTTTTCCTCCACTTTGGGCAGTCTTGGCCCAGGAATTCCCATGTGCCAATGGGAGTGTTGCACTATTTCAAGGAGGCTTTGATAGTGTCCTTGAAGTGTATTCTCTGCCCTCCTGGACAGTGTCTGCATGCTATGTCAGAGCTCCAAGTAAAGCACTTGTTTCAAGAGTCTCCTGTTAGGATCTGGACAGTTTGGCCCCCACAGTGGAGCCATTGGTACCCCTATCCTGCCAGTGGATTTATTGGATCTTGCGGAGGCAGCACCAGAGGTACTTCTCTGGGATTTTGAGGTGCCTGCTATACATAGTCCACGTATCTGAGCCAAATAAAGAAGGTGGGTTTCATTATTGTGTTGTAGACTATGAGTTTGGTGCTAAGTCTGAGGTTCTGGTCTTGCACTATTTTCTTCAAGTGACCAAAGGTTGCATTGGCACATTGAA
Organism: Sphyrna mokarran; assembly: GCA_024679065.1. Classification (NCBI taxonomy): domain Eukaryota; kingdom Metazoa; phylum Chordata; class Chondrichthyes; order Carcharhiniformes; family Carcharhinidae; genus Sphyrna; species Sphyrna mokarran. The sequence continues at coordinate 19,608,107 of JAGIQG010000028.1, read as the reverse complement.
GGCAGCACTGAACCTTGTCGTTAGTATCTGCCCTGAGACCTCCAACATATGGAAAGTGGCCATGTTGTCCAAGGTCTTGTGAATTTTGATAACTTGGGGGTATTATTATGTGGCAGAGACAGATTGGTCAACGACCTTTATCTTGCAGATCTTGTTTGCCTTGACAATGGCTTGGTGCTCAGCTTCATTTGATTTTGCACAGACAGAAGCATTGTCTGCTTACTATAGTTCAATGACAGAAGATTGCATAGGATGGCTTTCGATCTGACCTGCAGGCAGCAAATGGCAAACAGAATCCTATTTGTTCTGTGGTTTAGCTGCGCTTCTGCGGAGAGCTTTGAGCTTGAACTGAGCATAGCAGCAAGGAAGATTGAGAAGAATAACAACAACAAAGAACAAAAGAGCACGGGAAACAGGCCCTTTGGCCCAATGAGCCCATGCTGCCACCCCGATGTTCCCACCTCTACTCATGATCCCTGTCAATGTTTATAGATCTATGCATTAAAAACCAAATTTGAGACAATTTAGGGAGAATTTGTTTTGCCAATTAGCCTAAGAGCACATCTTTGGGATGTGGGAGGAAACCGGAGCACCCAGAGAAAACCCACGCAAGCACGGGGAGAATGCGCAAACTCCCACAGACACAGGCCCAAATCCATGTATCTGCACAGCACAGCGATAGTCACTGAGCTGTTGTGTTGCCCATCAAATGGTCCAGGTCAAGCGTACACTAACGACGTGAAGCACTAGGATACTCTCAAAAAAAATCCAAGAGCAGCCCTCTCATGACCCATCGCGTGTATGCCCCTCGTTAGACAACAAGGTGGACCAAAGCACCTGTAGGATAAAAACAAATACATCAATATCATCATCTATTTACACACTTCCCAGGGACTCCCAAGCTCATGATCCCTATTTTAAATCAGTTTTCTATACCCCTCCATTCCCATTCTGTTCATGTGCCCATCTAAGTATTTCTTAAATAACTCCAGAGTACCTGCCTCCACCACTTTACTTGGCAGTGCATTCCATACCCCCACCACCTCTGTGTGAAAAAACTCCCTCTAGCATCCAAATTATACCTTACCCCCCTCACCCTAAGCCCGTGACCCTTCGTGCTATTTGAGTCCATTCTAGGAAAAAGCTTAACCCTGTTTACTCTATCTATACCCCTCATAGTCTTGTACACCTCTATTAGATCTCCTCTAAGTCTACGTCTTTCTAAGGAAAACAGTCCAATTTGCCTAACCTCTCCTCGTAACTCAGACCTTCCATACCAGGCAGCATCCTGGTAAACCTCCTCTGCACTCTCTCCAAAGTCTCCACGTCCTTCCGGTAGTAAGGCGACCAGAACTGGACGCAGTATTCCAAATGAGGTCTAACCAATCTTTTATACAACTGCAACATTAAAGGCCAGCTCTTGTACTCTATACCCCTTCCTACAAAGGCTAGCATACTATATGCTTTCTTCACAACCTTCTCCACCTGCTCTGCCACCTTCAGAGACTTGTGCACCTGCACCCCCAGGTCCCATTGCGTTTCTATACTCTTAATAGGTCTACCCTTTATCATATACCTCCCCCCTACATTCTTTCTCCCGAAATGCATCACCTCATATTTATCAGGATTGAATTCCATCTGCCATCTATCTGCCCAAGTTACTAGCCTATCTATGTCCTGCTGCATTGCCTGACAATGCTCCTCACTATCCGCAAGTCCAGCCATCTTTGTATCATCTGCAAACTTGCTGATCACTCCACTTACTCCCTCTGTGTTGGTGAATCAGTTGGTCAGGAATCAGGACTTGCATGTCATCATGGAGCAGCCAGGGGATGATGATACAGTTTTGGGGGCAGCCAAACTAAGGAGTATGATCCATAATGCCTTGTGAGTGACCACTTTGACTCTTGGGGTCAAAGAAGGGCATGTATAAAGATTGGTGCTGTTTCCTGTATTTCTCTGGTCATTATTACATGGTTGTTCACTATAGTGTGTGGAATTTGCATTGTATTGCAACTCAGTTATCCCTAAACTGTCCTTTTCACAATTCTTCACACAGATTGATAGGCTGCTATTCGTTTCTTGCTATTGCTCAGTTTTTTACTATTGGTTTCTTATGTATATAAGTGTAAAACTTTTTTTTTCTAATTATGTAGGTTTTTCTTTGGTAAAAACAAAGTGATGATGGTGGCCCTGGGAAAACAACCAGCAGATGAGTATAAGGACGGTTTGCACAAGGTAAGGTCTCAGTGACTGGGCCATGTTAGGGATCTGGGCTCTATATCTTTCAACCTACATTTCCATAATGCAAACTCAAAAGGTTAGAGAATCCCAATAATGCAAATGAGCCTGTACTGACAACAATCCAACCCAGACCCTATCGCCGTAACCCCATGTATTTACCCAGACATTAAAGGGCAATTTAGCACAGCCAGTCAAACTAACCTGCACATCTTGAGTATGGAAAGAAACCAGACCATGCAGAAAAAATCCATGCTGACGTGGGAGAACATGCAAGTTTCGGTCACCCAAGGCCAGAATTTAACCTGGGTCCGTGGCATTGTGAGGCAGCAGTACCAGCCACCATGCCAGCCGGTTAACATTTCAAATCTACCTTTTCTCAGTTGTGGTGAAAGTTCATTCACATTTTTGGATAGGTGCAGAAAGAACAGAGTCATTACAGTGGGAGATTTTAATCTCCCTAGGGTGGATTGAAAGGTACCTAGAGCTGAGGGTTAGGAAGGGGAGGAATTTGTAACGTGTACTGGAAGAATCGTTGGAGCAGTATGTGGCTAGCCCGACTAGAGAAGGGGCTATATTGGATTTAGTTCTGAGTAATGAGCCAGGGCAGGTGGTTGATGTTGTAGTAGGGGAACGTGTGGCTAACAGTGACCACAATCCTGTCTACTTTAGCATACAGGTGGAAAAGGATGCTTGTTGCCCTAGAGGGAGGGTGCTGAACTGGGGAGGCTAACTACAGTCAGATTAGGCAGGAACTTATGGAAACTGATTGGGAACGGTTGTTCGAGAATAAGTCCACACTAGGCATGTGGGAGTCTTTCAAGGGAATACTGAAAACGTTGCAAGAAAGATATGTATGCCAGCTAAGAGGAAAGATGGGAAAGATAGGATTAGAGAGCCGTGGATTACTAGGGATATTGAGGACTTGGTTAGGAAGAAAAGAGAGGCATATGTTAAGTCAAAGCAGCTGGGAACGAAGAGAGCATTGGAGGAATATAGAGAGAGTAGGAGGGAGCTCAAACGGGGAGTTAGAAGGGTAAAAAGAGGGCATGAAATGGTTTTGGTGGATAGGATTAAAGAAAATCCAAAGGCTTTTTACTCCTATGTTAGGAATAAAAGGGTGGTTAGAGGAAAAATCGGACCTCTTAGGGACAGAGGAGGGGAACTGTGCTTAGAGCCCGAGGGAATGGGTGAGATCTTGAATGAATACTTTGTGTCGGTATTCATGAAGGAGAGGGACTTGTTGACCGGTCCTGTCTCTGAGGAAGCTGTAGACCAATTGAGGGAAATATCCATACTGAGGGAGGAAGTGTTAGAGCTTCTAGGTAGCGTTAAAACTGATAAATCTCCGGGACCTGATGGTATTTATCCCAGGCTGCTTAAGGAGGGGCGAGGTGAAATTGCTGGCCCTGTGACGCAAATCTTTGTCTCTTCTTTGGATACAGGTGAAGTCCCAGAGGACTGGAGAATAGCTAATGTTGTACCGTTGTTTAAAAATATTAGTAGGGATAACCCTGGAAATTATAGGCCGGTGAGTTTGTCAGTAGTACGGAAGCTGTTAGAGATAGGATGTATAGGCACTTAAAGTGTTGCGATCTGATTAGGGATACGCAGCATGGCTTTGCTAAGGGGAGGTCATGCCTTACGAATCTGGTAGAATTTTTTGAGGAGGTGATGAAAACGGCCGACAAAGGGCAAGCAGTTGATGTCGTCTATATGGATTTCGGTAAGGTGTTTGACAAAGTCCCTCATGGGAGGTTAGTTGAAAAGGTCAAGGCTAATGGGATACAAGGACAGGTAGCTAGATGGATAAGTAACTGGCTTGGTAATAGGAGACAGTAATAATGGAAGGGTGTTTTTCTAGCTGGAGGTCGGTCACTAGTGATGTGCCGCAGGGCTCGATACTGGGACCTCTTTGTAATATATATAAATGACTTGGAAGAGGGAGCAAGTGGAGTGATCAGCAAGTTTGCAAACGATACAAAGATGGCTGGACTTGCGGATAGAGAGGAGCATTGTCAGGCAATGCAGCAGGACATAGATAGGCTGGTAGTTTGGGCAGATTGGCAGATGGTATTCAATCCTGATAAATGCGAGGTGATGCATTTCAGGAGAAAGAATGTAGGGGAGAAGCATATGATAAAGGGTAGACCTATTAAGAGTATAGAAACACAGTGAGACCTGGGGGTGCAGGTGAACAAGTCTCTGAAGGTGGTAAGCAGGTGGAGAAGGTTGTGAAGAAAGCATATGGTATGTTAGCCTTTATAGGAAGGGGTATAGAGTACAAGAGCTGGCCTTTAATGTTGCAGTTGTATAAAACGTTGGTTAGACCTCATTTGGAATACTGCGTCCAGTTCTGGTCGCCTTACTACTGGAAGGACGTGGATACTCTGGAGAGAGTGCAGAGGAAGTTTACCAGGATGCTGCCTGGTATGGACGGTCTGAGTTACGAGGAGAGGTTAGGCAAATTGGGGCTGTTTTCCTTAGAAAGACGTAGACTTAGAGGAAATCTAATAGAGGCGTACAAGATTATGAGGGGCATAGATAAACAGGTTAAGCTTTTTCCTAGGATGGACTCAAATAACACGAAGGGTCACGGGCTTAGGATGAGGGGGGTAAGGTATAATTTGGATGCTAGAGGGAGTTTTTTCACAAAGGTGGTGGGGGTATGGAACGCGCTGCCAAGTAAAGTGGTGGAGCAGGCACTCTGGAGTTATTTAAGAGATACTTAGATGGGCATATGAACAGAATGGGAATGGAGGGGTATAGAAAACTGATTTAAAATAGGGATCATGAGTCTTGGGAGTTCCCTAGGAACTGTGTAAATAGTCAATGATATGGATGTATTTGTTTTATCCTACAGGTACTTCAGTCCGCCTTGTTGTCTAACAAGGGACATACCTGCAATGGGACGTGAGAGGGCTGCTCTTGGATTTTTTTTCAAGTATCCTAGTGCTTCACGTCATTGGTGTATGCTTGACCTGGACCATTTGATGGGCAACACGACAGCTCAGTGACAGTGACTGTCGCTGTACTGTGCAGATATATGGATTTGGACCTGTGTCTGTGGGAGTCCACGCATTCTCCCCGTGCTTGCGTGGGTTTTCTCCAGGTGCTCCGGTTTCCTCCCCATCCCAAAGATGTGTTCTTAGGCTGATTGGCAGAACATATTCTCCCTAAATTGTCTCAAATTTGGTTTCAATGCATAGGTCTATAAACATAGACAGGGATCACGGGTAGAAATGGGAACATCAAGGTGGCGGCATGAGGTCATTGGGCCGAAGGACCTGTTTCATTCTTTGTTCTTATTAACCAAATGATGCTTACTCCAGGTACTGCTTGATCTGCTGAATATTCCCAATATCTAGAATTTTGTCTTTTTCTCTAGGTCAGTAAACAGTTGCAAGGTGAAGTTGGTCTCCTATTCACTAATCGCACAAAAGTGGAAGTGGTTGAGTGAGTCTCCCAATGTTTTTGCTGTCTACTTTTTCGTTTCCATTCTTATTTTAATTCATTGTTTTTTTTTACTGACTTCTCCAACATGTCTCTTGTTCCAATTTGTAGCTGGTTTGATCGATACACAGAGTCTGATTTTGCTCGTGCTGGAAATATAGCTACAATGGCTGTTACGCTTGATGCTGGGCCACTGCCACAGTTCACACATTCCCTTGAACCACAGCTGCGACAGCTTGGATTACCAACTACGTTAAAGAAAGGTACAGCACAACAGCAAGTCATGCAACTGAGGTTCTTTCATTTTCTTCTGTTACATATTTAACAGTAAGATTTGGAACAGCAGGTAGTCATTGGATTTAATGTGATCTCTTTTTCCTAGGTGTTGTGACATTATTGTCTGATTATGATGTGTGTAAAGAAGGTGCCTCACTGACTCCTGAACAAGCACGTCTTCTGGTTAGTTTTTATTTTTAAAGAATAACTTACAGTAACGTAAGTTTCTTAATCAACAAATTGGAAAAAACATTACCTGCAAGTCAAAATAGAAGTTTCTAAATTTGCACTTTTCAAATAATATAACTATTGGTCATAATGGATACTGCAAGTTCTTAATTATCAACACTCTTCTCCCAGAAACTGCTTGGTATTGAGATGGCAGCCTTCAAAGTGACGATAAACTGTATGTGGAACTCTGAGACTGGTGCATTTGAACAACTGACAGCAACTAGTGGGAAAAGCGACAGAAGTGGAGCAGATGGATGATAAATAGGAGTGACTGGTGGTTCAAGGGATGCACTACATGTGCCATCAGTATTAACTTTCAGTGACTAATCAGCAATGCCATGAACATTTGGGATATCAGTTGTTGCAGTAACAGACATGTGGGTTTTTAATAAAAGTTTGGTTACTTCAGCAGAATTACTGACTGGGTCTTGCCTATTGGTGAAAGAGACAGGAACTGTCTGAGGTTAAATGGTTTTTATTGACCTTCAGCAAATCAACTGACAACATCCATTTTAGTATTAGACAAAATAATTCTCTTCTCACCTTTTCCAGCTAATAAACAGCTTTAAAGGGCACTGATGATTAAAAATAAAGTTGCCAGAGTTCCAGATGAGATGATGATTGGGAGATGGCAATGACCTATTCATATTACCAAGAGACTATTAATCCAGAAACATGGCTAATGTTCCACAGACTCGCGTTCAAATCCCACAGTGACAGATGATGGAATTCACGGTTAATAAAAAATGTGGAATTAAGAATCTATTAATAACCATGAAACCATTGTCAAGGATTGATTATGTTGCAACTTACCATATTAGGAGCTGCCACTGGATTTTGGTAGCTTCTCCCTTCAAAATGCAAACATTTTAGTGGCACAGTGGTTAGCACTGCTGCCTCATAGCACCAAGGATCCAGGTTCGATTCCCAGCTTGAATCACTGTGTGGAGTCTACACATTCTTCCTGTCTCTGCACAGGTCTCCTCCAGGTGCTCTGGTTTTCTCTCACACTCCTCAATGCTGTGCAGTTGAGGCTGACTGGCTGTGTAATTTGCCCTTTAGTATCAGGATGATTAGTTATGGTAAATACATGGGGATCTGGCCTGGATGGAATTGTTATTGGTGCAGACTCAATGGGCCAAATAGCCTCCTGCTCTGGGAAAAGGGCCGGAGTATCTCCCCACACCCAAGTAGGCAAGATTCCAGTTTGACATCAGAGACTGTAGCATAGTAATAATTCAATATTAATAAATCTGGAATAAAAACTAGTGTCAATAACGATCACTTTGTTCACTAATGTCCTTCAGGGGAGTAAATCTGCAATCTTCACTCAGTCTGCCGTTCAGCTGACTTCAGATCCATGAACTTTAACCGCTCTATGAAATGACTGAGCCACAGGAAAGCAAGCACTGTAGGTGTACTTATCTATATAAACTGCAGATTCAAAAAAAAAGAGCAATAATGATGGACTTTCATTTTAAAAAAGAGCAAGCATAACACTCTCATTACTGGCCCTCTACTACAATGAACTTTGAAGTCTCAACCTTCTAACTCAAGTTAGTATGCTGCCACTAAGCCAAGACGGTTAATGTTCTGTGACATGCTGTCCGTGTACTCCTGACCAATAGGTGGTTATGCAATTATCTCACTCTCCATCTGAAAGGGTTATAGTTATACCAATGTTGGTAGGTAATAGTGTAACATTTTAGTTTAGCAGCCTCTGCTGTACATGTAAGCATAGAAATTTATAACAACCTGCCAGTGAAATAAGGACGGCAATCCATTCTTATTCATCTAATTTCAGGTGAATCCGTCCATATATGATGCAGTGCATGATTCAAGTACTAACAAACGTATAAACACTCAATTAGTCTTCGTTTTAATTCTCCGTTGGAGACAGATTTGAAACACATACTTTGTACTTTCAGTAACAGCTTTGATTCTGTTTATAGTTTGTGCTGACAGTTCAATTCCCAGCTGTTGTAGGATTAGAGTAAATGAAAAAAGTCCTCAGTTCAATCTTATTGCTTTCATTGGTGTTTGTTCTAGGCTGGTCCACTGCCCAATTCCTTATTGCAGAACATTTAACTCAGCTATCTACATCTGTGAATAATTTCCCATTGCAATTTAGCATCTTGCCATCTAGCTTACGATCTATCCAAACATAATCAGTTACATGAATTATTTCATCCATATCCAAACAGATTTAACTAATAACTTTTTGCCAAACCTGGTTCTAAGAATGTACGATAATTATTAAATTCAATATTTCAGTGTGCATATTTTCAGACGCTTTTGTGATCAAGATCTATCCTATCGAAAATAATTTGGACAATCATGTGCCACCAGTTTCCAAGCTTCATTAAAGGCATCGACCACAGCTGGGGCAAGTGGCCCTTCCTCAGATGCAGCAAGGTTCAGCTGGAGTTGTTCCATTGATGACATGCCAATTATAACTCCGTCACCAAGATCGCCCTAGAGAAAACAAAAGACATCAGCATTGTACTTCTTAATTGTAGGTCAACAAGCCCATATCTGGAGAACGTGAAGGCTGAGAATTATGTAAAAAAGGTGGAGAATGAGAAGATTAGGCCTCAGCCAGTAAACAGTTCTCAAACTACTCAGTAGAAATCATTGACACTATTTTCCACCATGCAGGTCACCACCTTGATAGGCTGTAATTTATGACATTAACAACTGCATTGTGGAATCTGCCATACCTGGAGTTTGGAGTGATGATATATCCATCTTAATGCTGCTGCTGCCAAGCTTGGCTTTTCGCAACTGTAAGTTGCATCTATTGCTTTCGTCACAAGATCTAAAGCTCTGAAATGATGTTCTTTCCAATATCTGAATCAGTGAGAATAATAGAAAATACAAAGCTTAAAAATTACTGGAAACCAGTAGAGAATTCAAGTGCCAAACAACTCACTGTTGCACTAGGGAAGGATTAGAACATGAAGCCCAAGCAGCGAACAGTTGCTGAAACTCACCTGTTTCTGTAAGCTTCAGCCCAGCTGTTTCCAAAGAAGCGGCCAGTGGGCTGTTTCTCATCTTTGTCTTCAAACTGATATTTGCCAGTTAGTAACCCACCTGCACCAATGAGACATACATTATATAAACTCTATTTCTCAGGACAAATTTAGTAAGAATGATTGCCATCATTCTGACATCATCCACTTCTGGGATGATACTGTACCTGCAAGTGGATTATAGGCATAAAATCTCATTCCAAAATGGCGCAGACAGGGTAAAAGTTCTGTCTCCACTTGTCGGGTGGTGGCATTATACATTCCCTACAAACAGAAATACATTATTCCAAAACAAATTGTATGTGGAAAGACATATCTGACTGGAAAAAATGGACATTAACTACAACTTATGGCACCCCAATATTTAGCTTTCTGATCAACAAATAGCAATGATACAGTGCCTTTCACAACCAGACATCTCACTTTTAAGTATAATCACTATTGTAATATAGGCAATGTGATAATGATCAGATAACTTTATTTTTGGTTGTGTTGACTGAAGTGTAAAAATAGGCCAGGACAATAGGGATAACTTCACATTGCCACTAACGAGGACAGAGCAGAGGGGGCCAGTTTCAGTTTTATTTCTCACTGGAAAGATAATACCTTTAAGTCAAAAACATTCAAGTGTTAGGGTCATAGACCAGAATCCCAAGTTATATTAAGAAGTCAGACTATACCCTATGTTGACATAATGAAGTACTTCACTCCAAGACTGATTCCACTGAAAAAATAGGGATCTTCTTTTAATAAAACAAACTTTATCTAATAAATATAATTCAAACAAATGAAGCAGTTTGACTGTTAACAATATTTAAAAATGAATGGAAGCAACTTTATTTTCTAGCTTAACTTTTTCCAAATAAGAATATTGCTTATTATATGCCATTAAATATAATTAGCAACCATAAATATTCTTGCTATAAGTTGTATTAACAATTTGAAGCTTTCAGAGAGATATTGTGGCGAGAGTGTTCTCAGGAACAGTCTGCATATCCTTGACTCCAGCAGAGTTGTGGTTCAAACACTGCAAAAGTTCCTTCCTTTGCACAGAATTCTTTACATTATCACATGACCCTGCCAATCAACCTCCCAAGGGATTTTTTGGTATAAGCAAAAGCCTACCAGCTCTATCAAAGTAACACATTCTTTGCTGAAGATTAGTAATTAACTTGCTTTTACACCCTTGAGCAAAATACATTCAAAACACCTGCAGAATAAATCTGAAATTTTAAACAGTCCCCTTAAAGAAAAAAATTATAATATATATTGTATCATCACACACGATATTTCATGAAAATGTATTTGGACAAAACAATGAGCCAATAAAAAGATATTAGAACAAGTGGTTAAAAATTTGGTCAAAGTTGACAATTTTAAAGAATGGTTTGAGTAAATTGAGAGAAGAGAGGATCATGGACAGAATTAAAATTGCTGAAGAAATGCATGTCAAATGGTGGAGTGAAAGGAGTGGCATTAGAAGACAAAGTTCTCCAGCACTGGCAATGATCCAATCCAATACACGTTGGAATGTGATTTTTCCACATGGAAGGAGAATCACTCACAAAGATCATACCTTAGCTTCCAAATCTCTATAATTTCAATAAAAGCAGCTGATTTTTAAAATTCTTTCCAGGGACATGGGCATCATTGGCTAAGCCAGTGATTACTGCCCATTTCTAATTGAACTTGAGAAGATGGTATTGAGACACTTTCTTGAACTTCCATATCATGCAAGTACACCAACAACGCTTATAATAGTTGAACAAAATAAAGCACAATACACAAAACCTGACATTGAATCACTAAGGTGATATTAGGGCATGCAACCAAAACCTTGTACAAAGGCATAGGTTTTAAGCATCTTGAGGAGGAAAGAGAGGTATAGGGGGTGTTCAGAAAACCAGAAATGGTTGAATTGCATACATTTTGGAGTGAGGTAGGGGAGGATAAGATCACAAAAATAAAGGGTGCAAGGCAGTGATAAATTTTGTAAACAAGAATGAGAATTTAAAAATCGAGGCAAGGCTTAACCTGAAGCCAGTGTAGCTCAGTCGGCAGTGTGTCAATAGGTGAATGAGACTTGGTGTGAGTTACAGTATGAGCAACAGAGATATGTTTAGAGACAGTAGAACATATGTTGTCACTAATCAAAAAAAATTTTTAATTAATCTACAGATACAAGGAAAAACATCAAATGTGCACATAAACTATATGTGAAGCTCCAACAAGTTGGATATTGCCAGTTTTTGACATACCTGATAGATGGTGGGAAGGACCCAGTTTTTATATTTGCAGATTGAATAGACTTCTGCCACCTCCCATGAAGCATAGTTTGAGAGGCCAAGTTCTTTAAACTTCCCCTAAAAGGAAATCCACATAAAAAATGGCTTTTTAACAGCAGCACGAGCATCTAAATACCAACTGCGTCATGAATAGAATGGAAACACTGTCCTCACTACAAATAAAGACATGCAAAGATTTGACATTGAATCATCTCAAACTGCTCATAGCATTTTCAATGCAGTGAATGATTCTAAAGGGCATGATTATTTTACACCTTTCTCACAAGACACAATGATATAATTATTTTATTTGTGTTTGAAAAAAGAATGCTGGTCATGACCTCGGCAGGACTCTTTGCTTCATAAATCTTGATGAGATCTTTAACATCTGCTGAGTGATATTGGTAGGATGAACAACACTCCCACACTCATATTACACTGCTCAACATGCTATAGCAAATGGGATTTCATTAGGATGGCAGACTTGATAAGCAAAATAGCTCTCACCACCCAATTCTTGGCCTTCTTTGCATGCCCTCAGTCTCAGCATTAAATTCTAATATCCACATCATACCTGTTGGTAAAGCTCCTGACAGGCAGCCAGTGTTTCTTCAAGTGGTGTCTCGTGGTCTGGCGCATGAAGGTATAGGATCTCAACACTCTTTCTTTGCAGACGTTCCAACGAAGTATTCAACTGACATCGGACACTGTCTGCTTTCAATGTCTTCCCTTCCCATGGGTTCACTTTGGTTGCAATCTTTACTTTAATATACAGAAAAAAAACACAGATCAGTGCAAAAAAGGAATGAACAAAATACAAGGAGAATGAGAGGTGACCTCACTAACATAAACAAGATTCTGAAGGGACTTGGCAGGGTAAGTAAACTCAAAGCAAATTTAAGGAATGGCATTTATTATCTTTTGACTCAGTACTCTACAACCTTCTGGATTCAACATCCAGCTCAAAAACTTTACATTTTAATCTTGCCTTCATCTGGTTCTATATGTTTTCTTCCTTTTTTGTTTGACTGGATTGGTCTTGTCTATTTTTTTTCCCTTCATGTTGTATTCAGATGGCTGCTTTATAGCTTTTCATCCCTCGTGGAGACACAACCATAATTTTGTACTATAACTATTACTCTTTGACTAACATCATGAAACGTTTTAGTTCTACTGAAAAGGGATCTCTTACTGCAACGTTAACTGTCTCCACACATGCCGCCTGATCTGCTGAGTATTCCCAGCGTTTGTTTATTTTTAGTTCTGATGTTGCCCCTGGCTGCAACATCTAGAACACAAGCCTTGATCGTTTAGGGCAGACAAGAGTCCACTGCGGTTGTAGAAGCTCCTTCGTTGAGAGTATTTAAAACCGAAATTTTGGAGTCTCGGGGAACGAAGGGACAAATGGGGAACTGAGGTAGAACATCAACCATGATGGGCGGGCGCAGCAGCCTGGAGGAGCCGGATTATTTACTCCTGCTCTCCAGGGCCTGGGCTATCCGGCTGACCTTTCTCTCCAACTCCCATCGAGCCGACGATCTGCTCCGAGCGCCCATCTGCGTACATGTATGCGCTGTCCAGCTCGTCATGCCCACGTCCCATGAACGCAGACACCATTGCTGCGCTTAGTTCAGCATCCACGCGTCGCCCAAACTCCATGGTTCCGAGAGCGGTTCGGGGCCGCGACGTCGCTGAACGGGACATTATTCCAGAAACTACAAGCTTGCACCCTGACACTGAGCGCAGGCAGAGAGCAACACTCAACATGGCGTCCGGGGCGGACACCGGGCAGAGGTCAGAGAGGCAACATCACTAAACCCCACCCTCTCGAGGCGTCACCAAGCTCCGCCCCCTCAGGTAGCAATTTCCCCGACCGTAATTTCTGCTGTGCGAGAGGCTGACGCAATTTGCATTTATGTAGCATCTTTGTTAAAACGTCCCGAGGAATAGTAGTTAGCACTGCTGCCTCGCAGCGCCAGGAACCCGAGTTCAATACCAGCCTCGGGTCATTGTCTATGTAGAGCCTGCACGTCCTCCCAGTGTCTGCATGAGTTTCCTGCCCAAAGATGTGTGGGTTAAGTGGGAAACATGCGGAGAGTGGCATGGGTCAACAGTTCTGTCGGAGAGTCAGTGCATACATGGAAGGGCAAATGACCTCTCATGTACCGTCAGGAATTTATGATTCTATGGAGCATTATCAAACAGCACTCTACACCTAGACACATAAGGAAATATGAAAATAAATGCAAACTAAAAAACAAATTGTCAATAAACTCAGCAGGATGTATGCCTCTGGAAAGAAAATAGACTTAACGTTTTGAGACTATGACTTCTTCATAGCTTAAGAGGGATAAAACGTGACAGATCACTTGTTGGAAAAGGGGTATACAGCAGGTCAGAATAGGTGGCAGTCAAGGTAAGCTTCAGGAAATATTAAGGTCGGTAATAAAGGAAGTGGTTTTAAGAAGCATTTTAAAGGACAGCAAAATATAGAGTAATGTAGTGATAGGATTCCAAAACTTTAATTTCATTCCAGTATTAATGTAAACCTTACTTATGACTAATAAATAAGCCTTTAATGTGAACTTTCCCAATCACCACACTTCAGGTCAATGCATTTAACCAACATGTCTTTCAGAGTGTGGGGAGGAAACCCACGCAGACACGGGGAGAATAGAACATAGAACATAGAACATTACAGCACAGAACAGGCCCTTCGGCCTTCGATGTTGTGCCGACCAAAATAAAAAGCAATGCCCCTCCAAACTAAACCATTCCCTTCTCTTCCATATACTTATCAATTAACCTCTTAAACGCCACCAAACTTGGCGCATCTACAACAGCTGCAGGCAGGGCATTCCACTCCCTAATCACTCTTTGAGTAAAGAACCTACCTCTGATATCCGTCCTATAACTCATACCCCTTAATTTAAAGCTGTGTCCCCTCGTGCTAGCTTTCTCCATCCTAGGAAAAAGGCTATCACTGTCCAACATGCAAACTCCACACAGACAGTGACCCCAGCCAGGAATCGAACCGTGATACTGTGAGGCAGTAATGCTAACCAATGTGCCACCAGAGCAGTGGATAATGAGATAGCATGGCTTCTATTGGTGATGGATTGTTTAAAATCAGAGTTGGAGGGGAGCAGAGATCTGAATAGATAGCTGGGCTGGAGGAGATAGGGACGAATGAGGCCGTATAGGGATTGGAAAGCAAGATGAGATTTTTAAATCCAGGGAATACCAGAGTCAATATAAGTGTGCAAGTAGAATTGTAGAAACCCAATAATGCAGAAAAAGACCATTTGGTCCATTGAGCGTGCATCGACCACAATCCCATTCAAGCCTTAACTCCATATCTTTACCTATTTACCTGTTAATCCCTCTAACTTACACAGCTCAGGACACCAAGGGGCAATTTTACCATGGCCTATCAACCTAACCCACAACTTTTGGACTATGGGAGGAAACCCACACAGACAGTCCCTAAACCGGGAATCAAACCCAGATCCCTGGTACTGTAAAGCAGCAGTGCTAACCACTGTGCTACCATGCCACCCAAGTACATGGAAAATCATTGGTGAAGTAGCCAAAGATGGAGTACACCTCAAAGACGAAACTTACACATTTCCAGACAAGCAATCATAGTCAATATAAGGCAAGATACAAGAAAAACTATCATGCAATCTGAGAGAAATATAGAAAGCAACAAAAGGACTGAAGAGCTTCAAAATTGTAAAACAAAAAACTTGTCAGGAGTATACAATTAAGAAAAAAATAGCAATATAGATCTATTATAGAGTGTGTTATAAACCCAGTGAGAAACTGAGGTTGTGAGTTTTGCACTTTGAATTTTGGCAATAAAATGTTTCCCTCCAGGTATGATTCAAATGACCCATTCGGAACTTTTATCAAACAAATTTTATTTAAGAATACAATTATCATACAAGACAATTAATAATACCTTTTACCAATTACAAACAAGAAAAAAAAATGACCATGATATTTTAGAAACCTTAACAGGTACAATACTGATTTCACACAGAAAATATGCTCATGTGATGCTGGATCTTGCAGTTTTGCAACTCCTGCTGTAAATGAGTCCTTTGATAGAGAATTAAAACTGACTTCCCAGTCCTGGAGTTTCTGCATACAGAGATAGAGCCACTAATTTCTCACTAGCAAACAATTAACAGCAGAATTTCACTCTATGGAGAAAAAGGCAAGACTACAGCTAGTCTGCAGTCCAAAAAGCTTCCAAAAAACTGGAACTAAAACCCTTGTTAAAAAGCTGTCTCAAGGTGTCCCATCTTATCTATCAAGTTCCATCCATCACTTCAAAAAGGGTAATAAAACCCCAGGACATCACATTAGGCCAAATTAAAAATAATTGAAAGGCCCATTAAATTATTTCAGCAACAACTCAGTGCCACAATGAAAGACAAAAGCTACTCATGACTGAAGAGAACGTGCTTAAAATACCTTTCTTAAAAGGCACAGTTGCACCAAAACAGGCAAAGCAAAACAAAATAAATTATAGGAGAGTTATGGATTTAACACAAGTAGCAATGTTAGAATGGAAAAAAAGTTTAAACTAAATAAATTCCCAAGACATGATGTTTTTAATTCCACTGAAGCAAAATGTAAGGAATTGAATAATATTTCAAAGTTCTGTAGCTATGGAAATGTTCTGTTAGATTAAAAATATGTTTGTAACTATGGAGTGAGAGAGAAACCAGGCAACTTAGCAGTCCTGTCAGTTGTGGGAAGCTATCAGAATTTGTCATTAGGGATAGTGCCCAAAAACTTAAGCAAAAGAGAGCCAACAAAGATTTGTTAAGGACATTTCACGTGAGATCAATTTACTCAAACGTTTTGAGAAAAGGTTGCTAACAAAGACAGGTAAAGGAATCAACAAATATTACCCAAATTAACTTACAGAAAAAATTTGCTACTGTTGCACTGAAGAAATCATCAGAACTACAAATGCACTGTATTGGACTGGAATTGGCAATGGTGGGGATAAAAATACACAGATGGCAGGAGTGATATGCTCTGGAATATTATGTGAGTCTCAACTTAGTTGAAGAAAGAGAATTAGATATGCAAGGTGATACCAAATGAGTAGAGACAGTTTAGTCCAGATAGAAGTAGAAAATTACAAAGAGAAATAGGGAGTTCAAGTGAGTAGGTAGTATTATGGCAAATTAATTCAATGTGAGCTAGTAAAAGTCATCCACTTTGCACTCAAGATAAATCAGGATATTTACTAGGGACCATACTGTGAAATTCTCTCCACAAACTCCTCTACTCTCCATCCTCATTTAAAATTCTTTTTAAGATCCACTTCTTTGACTAAGTTTTTGATCACCTTTCCAAACACCTCCATCTCTAATTTAGCATTTATTTATGCTTTATTATACTTCTGTGCAACACCTTGGGCAATTTCCCTACACCACCAACAGAAAGAAGGAAGAGGACTTGAAAATGCGCTTTTAAAAAGGCTGTTAATAATATCACACGGTTTAATTCGTATTTAAATACTTTATTTTCTGCATTTTAGAAAAAGTACAAAGAAAAAAAATACACAAACATCACACAGATTTGTGTTTTTAATTTATAAAATATTCTTCTGCTCAGCCAGTTTTTTCCATCTAGCAATACTGTACAAACCAAGGTTTCAAGCCCCTTCCAGACACCATAACCAGTCTCAGGTTTGCTCCTTCCTTTCTTGTAAAAACCAGAACCTTGCACACCATCGAATAATTCATTTTGGAGCCTGGGATGGCTGCAGAATCTAGATAAGCATGATGCATTTGTACAATGCTGTATAATTGCTCTACAATTTGTTCAGAGAAAGTCTGACCACTAAATTAAAAAGCATTGCTTAATCATGCTGGAGATAGACTATTTCCAAGCCCAAACTAGAACCATGACATTATACCAAATTTCATCTCATCCTGAATGAATGCAGCACAATGCAATATGCATGGTTAAACCACAATTACAAGGGGTAAAACCCAAAGGTGTCAATTTGTAATTTGACCTCTACTCATGTTTCACCTCACAACAATTTTAATCTTCTCTTAAACCCCAAGTATCAATTCAACGATGAAACATACCCACACTGCCTTGGGATCTGTTTCATTTGGCATTGTAGCCATGGATCTGATGTGCAATCAGAATGTTTTTTGAGCTCTCTCCTCAACATACAACTGCATCTGAAAAAAATGTTTTAAAAAATGTGAATTAAGTGCAAATCTCTGTATACAGTGGACTACAGCACTGCTGAATATATCAGTTTAAGAGTCAGCGTTATCATATTCTGATGTAATCTATGAAACAGCAGGTACAATAAATTCAGGTAATTCTACAACCGCAATTGGCAGCCAACAGTTTCAGAGGTGCATAGAAAACAAACTACTAACCAATGCAGTCTTCTGGCCAAGAAATTGTTTCATAAACATCTAACAACTTCACAATCAAAGCTCATGAGCTACTGCATAGAAACTCAACCAAAACACAAGACACCTCTTGCTAGAAGTAAAGTTGTTACCTTTAAGATATCCGATGTCATAGTTTTTAGTGGGATTAACCGTGGCTCCCGCATGTTCACTTCCTGTTCATCAGCATGGATCCATGGGAAGTCCTAACAGGGAATAAGCAAACAAAATGGTGAAGATGAAACACAGCATTAATTGGTCTTTATTGTTTATTTGTTCTCAGCGTTGAGGAATGTGTTTTATTCCTACTTGCACCGAGGTTGATCTTTTCCTCTAAATTGCTGCAGTCCTTTATGGTGATGGTGCTCCCAGAATGGTGATGGTAGTGAACTTCAGGATATCTATCCAGTGACAAAATGGGAATGGCGATATGTCCAAGTCAGGTGAGCATGTGACTTGAGGGAAACTCACAGGTGACACTGTCCCACGTGATGATGCTGTTCATAATCTTTTAGTGTAGGTTGTTGGATTGGAGGTGTTGAAACAAACTTTACACTAGTGGTGTAGACAGTAGATACTGAATTAAATACGTAATGTTTTGAGGGGGATGTTGCATCTACCCCATCAAAGTAAATGGAGAATTCTGTTACAATCCTTAACTGTGCCTTCTAGATGACAAGGAGGCAATGAAGGGCTAGGTGGCAAATCCTTTGCCCTGGCCATAGTGATGATATTGCCAATTCATTAAGCTAATGGTCAATGTTGTTGATGCTGACAACTGGAAGGTCCAAGGAGATTACTGGACACTTCTGGAGTTTTCATCTTCGAAAGGTTACCTGAATGTCTAATGCCATTCCCAACTAATTTGGTGAACAAAACTTTTCTCTGATCCAATGACTGCAGACATGTATAATGTTAATTTACACAATTATCAACACATTGCATAATATAGACTTTAGCCCCCAAAGTTTACCCAGATGGTTTACTCACTTTTATCACCTGAATTTTCTCCATGTTTCGAGTGGCAACATCTCGAGTATGAACCAATACAGTAAAGGTACAGCCTAGAAATAAATAGCATAATTCTAATGATACAAAGAAAGATAACTCAGACGCAATTTATCCCAGCTCCTTCATTAAGTATCGGTTTGTAAATTTCTAAAGTCATGCTCCCTCAATCACCCGACAACTCGTCCACAGAGTCCTGCAGACCTATAAAGTCACAAGCTCAAATGCCAGTCTGCATCGGGGGAAACAGGGCTAAAAGTGCTTCAGTGATATATTGAGGGTGTTACATGGTCAAAGGTTTTGTGCAATGGATAAACCATTAAACTGCCTGCCTATCCAAGAGCAAGTTAATAATCAAGCCTATGGCACTATTCACAGAAGAACAGGTTGCTCTCCTGGAATTATGAAAACAATACTAACAAAAACAAATGATCTAGTTATTGATTTGCTTGATGCATTACTGGTATTAGTACAGGTATTAGTCATACATTTGTCTACTGAAGAGTAAGATTTCAAAGAATTCATATCGATTTGAAGGACTTTATTTCATGCTTTCAACTCCGAGGAATGACCAAAAGTTATTTTTGTCTCTATATCAAGGATAAAAAAAAAGAGGCAGTGTTGACATTACATTCAGCTATGATATTATTCAGTGAAATGAGTTGACAGCAATCACTATCCAGGCTTGAAAATCAAGAATTGAAGGTTTGAATGTGCTTTTAGTGTTTTTAAGCTGTTTTTTGAAGGAATATAGAACATTCATAAACATCAAGAGGAAAAAAAATGGGTGAACAATAAGGGCTGAGAATCAGGAGACTGTTCAACATGTTTTAAGATTCTGAAAAGGAACTGATGTCCATGAAACCATAACCCTGAAGAAGTAGTTATCTTCAATAGAAGAGTGAAGCAGTGAAAAGTTGCTGTTCCAAAGAAGTACATAAAGAACAATTAAATTGCATCCAGTCAGCTCTTCCTGGATGGATAGCCGAAGGAAGCAAAATTCACAAGTGCCATGACTGTGAGCCCAACAAACAAAACCGTAATCAAAATTGACCTGGGGGGTTGCTGTCCAGAATCGCATCACAAACACTGATTTTCAAGATTGATGCTCGAAGCAGCTGTTCGACATGGGACAGAAGCGAGTCAGAGCTGAAAAACAACAATAAGGAAAAAATTAATAAATCTCACAAGAAAGTCCAACCAATGTAAGTGCCCTTATCTACCCTTTCCTCCCACTTAGACCACTTCTGAGGGCATTCGATCTTCCTGGATGTTGCTCAACTGGCCTTTGGTATTCAGTAGTGGACAGTCTTCAAAATGTTGGTCTCGTGTTTGACAATGGGATTAACACAAACATGTGTGATCCTGACCTCACCTGTATAATTCTATGAACAACAAAGAAATGCACATTCCCGTGCCTCTTTCTCCTTTTCGCTCCTCACCTTTTTTTCGCAAAGGATCCCAGGCTGCTCTATCATCCACTCTTATGATGTCAGCCTCAGGAACAAGCCAGTCTGTTTCAGTATTACAGCAACCCCTTATACATTGGGTTAAAAGAGAATATAAGCATAAAGGGGAGTTGACAACAGTGAGAAAGAGTCAGAAATAAAAAAATCTGTTCCAGTTTTTCAAATGGTTTACAATCAATCCTCAGAAGATCAGTTAGTTAAGTTTGTCAAACTCTTCAGAATTGTAGATGGGTCTGTCAATATTTGAAGGATAGAAAACAGTCTTGCATTTGGTGATGGGGGGAGAGGGGGCTGGGGGGGGGGGGGGGGGGGGGGGGGGGGGGAACTAGGGGAAAATCATTCATCACAAAAGAATGCTGCACTCTCCCTTTTGCTCTCCTTTATTTCCAGAGTTGCTGTTATATACTTTGTCAGAATCTTCCATTCAAATTTTCAAACTAGATCCATATATTTTGGGTGTTAAGGACATCAAGGGATTAGATGGGAAAATGGAGTAAAATTTAGAAGTTCAGATGTGACCTTACAGAATGGCAGATCTGGCAGAAATGGCTATATGGCCTACTCCTACTAATGTATGTATGGTGAGCAATTTCCCAGTAAAATTTTGATTCCTTTTCAATAGTGTGTACAAAGTACAAGTACCGTGTTAACAAAGTAGCTCAGAGGTTAAATAGTGTGTGTGTAACAAAGAAAATCAAATGTTAGTTATTTTGTGCATAAGAAAGTAAAATCAGAGGTTAAATATTTTATGTATGACGGAATTGATGTCTGGTGTGCTACAAAATTGTAGTAGCATTTGATACCTCTGATAAGTTGGTTGGAGTACAATAAAGGAGATTTGTTGTACAATAATTTGAGAGCCTCAGTGTCTTTATCCACAGCGTTAATTCATCCAAATTAGAGAACAATGCATTCATAATTCCACGAATGCATTTTCTGACCCAGCCAAGTTGTTATGGATCTGCCCTGCATTAGTTCATTATACCTATTGATCTCAGAATTTTTCATGGGATTGCCTGCTTCAGTATAGCAGTACAGGGAGCAGGAACAGGGTTATATTATTTAGAATCATGACAAAAGGAATATCTAACAATGGTATTAAGAAGCATTCAGTTTGAAACAAAGGGATTAAATCAGCCCTAAGTTTAATTGTAATAATTTCAGGAATTTGATTGATTGTTTGGTTACGTAGGGAAGTAAAGGTAAAGGTAAAGTTACCATGGTCCCAGTTTTCCATAGGCTCTGACTGGTGATTTAACTGAGGAACACTACTCCTCAGGTGAGGAACACTACTCCTCAGGCAAGGAACAAGGTTGAGAAGGCGGTGCCTTCACGATGACCTCAGCCAGTACAGGAATTGAACCCACATAGTTGGCCTTGCTCTGCATCATTACAAGTTCATAAGATATAGGAGCAGAATTAGTCCATTTGATCCATCAAGTCTGCTCTTTTATTCAATCACGGCTGATTTGCTCCTCATCCCCTTTTTCCTGCTTCACCTTATAACCTTTCAACCTATTGCCAATTAAAAATCTGTCTAACTCCTCAAATTTACTCGCTGTCTCAGCATCCACTGCACTTTGGGATGGTAAATTCCACAAATCTACAACCTTTGGGAAAAATAGTTTCTCCTCAACTCTGTTTAAATTTGCTACCCCTTATCCTAAAACTATGACCCCTCAATTAGGAGGCCTTACCAGTGGAATCATTAACCAGCTGTCCAGCTGAATGAGCTAAACCAACGCCTATGTAGGTAGTACCAGAAATAGAATGCTGAAAATACCTTACCTGACTGATAGTAGAGGAGGCTGGGATATCTCAAAGACAAAGCGCTCCACAGGATGATGCTCCTTATCCAGGATCACCACCACCATTCGATCCACCTCATTCTAAACAGGGAAAAAGATTGCAAGTCACAGTCCATTGGCAACTCTTCCCAAGCAGCTGATTATCCACCCATAAACAGACATAAACCAAGATTGGCAGGCACCTGCAATAGTCTTTCAAGTAACAGTTTCTGCTGATACAAAGACAGCAAATGGGGGAAACTGATACTTTGCTGGATTTCATTGACAATTCATGAATCTACTTGTTCTCAGGAGGTGGGTGAAAACTGTCCCTTAATGCAGAATTTGTGATGGGGGTGGCTTTTTCTTAGCATTAGGGGCTTGGATGGAGAAAAATTTGTTGAGGGTATTCAAGAGGAAGTTCTCATTCAGTGGATGGCCTGACCAGAGAGGGAGCAAAATTTGATTTCCTCTTGGAAAATAAGGAAGGGCAGATGACAGAAATATTAGTGAGGTATCATTAGGACCAATGACCATAATTCCATTAGTTTTAAGATAGCTATGGAGAGTGATAGGTCTGACCCAAAAGTTAAAATTCTAAATTGGGATAAGGCAATTTTGATGGTAATAGACAGGAAGGCTGATTGGGAAAGTCCGTTGGCAGACAAAGGGACATACAGTAATTTGGAGGCTTTCTAAAGTGTGTTAACCAGAGTTCAGGGTAAACACATTTCTTTTAGAGTGAAGGACAAGGCTGGTAGAAGAAGGGTATCCTGGATGACTTGGGATATTGAGGCCCTGGTTAAATAGAAGGCATGATATACAGATGCCGGCGTTGGATTGGGGTGGTAAGAACTCAGTAAGAATTTAGCAACACCAATTTATAATCCAACCGATTTATTTGATAGTAAAAACGCGAGCTTTCAACACTCTGTGTCTTCCTCAGGCAAATGCAGTGTTCTCATTTGCCTGAGGAAGACACAGAGTGTTGAAAGCTCACGTTTTTACTATCAAATAAATAGGTTGGATTATAAATTGGTGTTGCTAAATTCTTACTAAATAGAAGGAGGAGGGATATGACATGCATTGGCAGCAGGGACCAAGTGGATCCCTTAAAGAATATAGAGGGTGTCAGAATAGAGTTAAGAGAGAAATCAGGAGGACAAAAAGGGGACATGAGCTTTTGTTTGGCCGAAAAGGCAAACAAGAATCCAAAAAAATTTACAAATACAAAGGGTAAAAGAGTAACTAGGAAGAAAGTAGGGTTTCTTAAAGATTAACAAGGTCGTCTATGGACGGATCCACAAGAGATGGGTGAGATCCTAAATGAATATTTCTTATCAATTTATTTTCAATATATTTATTTCTAAGAAAGGCATAGATGTTAGGGAACTTGGGGAAATAAAGTGATGTCTTGAGGGGCATACATATTAGAGAAGATAGTACTAGAAGTCTTACAGCACATCAAGGTAGATAAATCCCCAGGATCTAATGAAGTATATCCTAAGATATTGTGGAAGCAGGGAGGAAATTGCAGGTTCCCGAGGAGAGAGATTTGAATCATCAACAACCACAGGTGAGATACTTGAAGACTGGAGGGTGGCAAATGTTGTGCTGTTGTTTAAGAAGGGTTGCAGGGAAAAGCCTGGGAACTACAAGCCAATGAGCCTAACATCTGTGGTGGTAAGTTCTTGGAAGGTATTTTAAGAGACAGAATGTACAGGTACTTAGAGAGGTAAGGACTGATTAGGGACAACCAACATGACTTTGAGAGTGGAAAGTCATGTTTCATGAATTTGACTAAGTTTTTTTTGAGGGGTTCATCAAGAAAGGTAGATGAGGGCAGTCAGTCGATGTTATTTATGTGGACTTTAGCAAGGCCTTTGTTTGACAAGGTACCACATGGTAGGTTGTTGTACAAAGTTAAATCTCACTGGGTCCAGGGTGAGATAGCCAATTGGATCAAAAATTGGCTTGACGGTAAGATGGTTATAGAAGGTTGTTTTTCAAACTGGAGGTCTGTGACTATATAGAAAGGATATTATTAAACTAGGAAGAGTGCAGAAAAAAATGATTAGGATGCTACTCGGACTTAATGGTTTAAGGTATAAGAAGAGGCTGGATAGGTTGAAACATTTTTCCTGCCACAAAAGAGAGACTGAGACAATTATCCTTTGTAATCATATGTTAATATATATATTTTATTAGCATGACAGCACAGTGGTTAGCACTGTTGCCTCACAGCACCAAGGACCCAGGTTTGATTCCTGGCTCAGGCCATTGATTGTACAAACTCCACACATTCTCCCTGTGTCTGCATGGGTTTCCTCCAGGTGCTCCAGTTTCCTCCCACAGTCCAAAGATATGCAGGTTAGGCTGATTGGCCATGCTAAATTGTCCCTAATTTTAGGGAGGGGCACGATTAGCAAGGTAAATATGAGGTTGTGGGATTAGGGTAGGATTGTTGTCAGTGTGGGCTTGATGGGTCAAATGGCCTTCTTCTGTACTGTAGGGATTTTATGATCTATGTCTAATCTTTCAGAATGATAGCATGTATGAGGGGTGAGCAAGATTGTGTTTAAAAGAAAAAGGGGCAAGTGTGGGATAAGCAACCTTTATTTTCAAACTCAAAAAAGATTTGCTGTTCAAATTATTTAAATGAGGATAATCACTCAAGACAAAAAAATACTCACAAAACATACTGATCAGGGCATCATGAAAACACAAATTTTGGCCACAACAAAAATCTACATTCATATAAATAGCTCTACATGATGATGGAAACAGCCAACTAAAAGTTTTCCTCACCTTTTCGATCAGAGGTTTGATGCAGTGCAGTGTGTCCTGGATGTACTGGTTAAGCTCCGGGTGGCATGACATCTAGACAAACAGCATTCAAAAATTGTGTCATTCAGCAAAAAAGTGATTCTCAACTTTATTTAAAGCATAAAATCCCAACGTCAGCTCCATAATAAACAAGTTCAAAAATGTCATAACCAAGTGGTCTAGTGTGATACAACGTTCAGAAAATAAACCATGAACTGCAGATCATTGCTTCAGACTATTAACAAGCTGGAAATTCATCTATTGTCTCACCTGGACAGGTACATTATACTTCTTCCTCTTCTGAAAGATTCCTATTGGATAAACCTCCCGGACATACAGAATCATATGAATAGCCACTTCTAGAAATTCACACAGAACGTCTGCAACCACTGGAGAAACAGAGAGAAGATGAGACCAGTTACACGGATTGGACGCAAAGACATTGGGATATAACCTGTCGTGTATGTCTGGGTTTCAGACAAATATAAGGAAGAGAAACAGAACTGTAAAAATAAGACTGAATGCTATTGGACCTACACTGCACAAAACATTGTCAGGCAATTGCTACAGATCTCCATATCTCTGTCAGAGGACTGCAGAATAAATACTGTACTTAAATTTCTGTTTCTAATCACCACCTAAAAGTACACATGACAAAATGAATAAGAGATCAGATTCAGTTATGATATCCCCTACACTGACTTGTCTAGTAACTACACAGGTAAGCTTCAGCAAGTTGCATCAAATTGTACCCCAATCAGTCAATAGCTTCTGAAGGGACAAAAGGACTTAATTGATAACAAAATTATTTTTTAAAAAATAATTTCATACAGAAAACCATTGACTAACAATGATTGAATAGCAACAACTGCACCTTGTCCAAAATTGAGATCTTGTCGTGTGAGGGTGGCCATGTCCATGAATACCTGTCGAAGAAACAAAATCAATTGTAATTAATCCAGATGGCATGGATAAAAATGGTTTATTCCTTATCCCACTTGCAGATGAACAATATGTAATAAATAATCCGAGATATTTTGCAGAAGCGTTAGCAAAAAAACATCTGGCACTGAGCCATATACAATATTCGGACAGGTGAACAAAAGCTTGATCTTAGGGAGTATCTTATAGGAGTACAGACCAATTAATCCGTTTCCATATCTTAACACTTTTTTTTTGAAATATGTGTAATGATTTTCATTGAGCATTCATCAGATCGAACATGTCAAATTCTATTATTTCAATTTTAGATCAATTAACATGTTGCCAGTTTCAAGCAGAGTAGCCCTATTAACAGGGCCAGTATTGATAATGTGGTCCAACACCGGTGCATTGGAAGGGTCAGTGAATGTTTGAGCTGCATTTTAGTCAATGAAGCGTGGAGATAGCAGAGAAACCTTCGCCAAGGCCGGCCACCTGGACTTCTCAGCAGCAAAATCGGGCACCAAGAATACTGTTTGTTGTCGCCACCTCCAGCTGTTGAGCACACTCGAAATTTACTCCGCCGTCTGCCTCATTGTTCCTGAGCGCCCCGCCCTAGGCCGCATCCTGACCTCACCGTGACCCTGCTGTTTTCCAGCCACGCATTGCGCCGTGATGTCACCAGCCTACGTGCCCGAACGCTGTCGCGCGCTTCAATTTAAACCCAACGGAAACAGAACGCGAGCAGTGTCAATGTTGTGCCCTTTTCATCTCTTCCAACTTTATACCCTCACTCAGTCCTTCTCTCTTTCACACACACCTCCCCCATCTAACCTCACCTTAGCCCCTCTCTCACACAACCTCCCACATAGCCTCATCTCAGTCCCTCTCTCATACATCTCCCACATACTCTCACCTCAGCCCCTGTCTCATACACACACCTCTATAAACCTTCACCTCAATCCCCCTCTCACACACACACCTCCCACATACCCTCAGCTCAGTCCCTCACACACACTCCCATATACACTTCCTCATCTGCTTTATCCTCTCGCATTTGCCTTATTCCTCAACCATTATATCCCATCTCACATCCTTCAGCCTCACTATTCACCTCATTTTTCACTCTTCACCTTCAAACTGCAGACAGCTATCCAGAGGGAAGAACAGGGAAGAAACATAAGCTTTTGCTAGCTGGAACTTATTATTTCAGACTTAATATCACACATCCAGCAACTTCCAAACCTGGACAACACACAGTATCAGTGGCATTAATCAGCATAGAACAAGAAGCCATTCGATGCAACACATTGGCTGGTTGCTAATGCAATGTAAAAGGATAATACTACCTTAACTCCCATCTTGCCTCCCTCCTTATTCATTAGTTAACTGCGGTTCAAAGAGTTACCTGACTTTGAAAATCATTCATTTTTTCATACATTTGTGGTGTGATTGTTGGTTTCTGGTCTGTATGATGTATCCTATATAGACTGAATATGATCTTACTCTGGAACTTGCTTTAAACCAGTTTATTAACACCATATACAAGACAGGGGTATTCCAATCTCTAGAGAGAGTCTAGCATATGGCTGCTGATGTTACTTACATCATAGGCTACGTCATGCATGCGCACAAATAACTATTCAACTAACCCATTGCACTACATCTACTTTCAAATTTTCTAAAAACTTAACATGAAATTGTTTTAATTATTTAAATTGTATTCCTGCAACTTCCTTTCACTGCTACTGATTCTATCCAATTCTTACTTCTACTCTTCAGCTCCCTTCCCCCACCCCATGTCACTGATATGAGGGATTCAATCACCCACAGGTACTTGATTCTTTGGGATGAAGTCTTGGAGACCTGCAGCCATTCCTCTTTCTCTTGAGTGAAATAAGACAGCAACTTCAGAGGACTGCTGGTAATCAGAGTGTAGATTTTGGAGTGCTGAATTTGGAGGAACACCAATCCTTATCAAAGAAAGACTAATCCAAGAGAGAAGACTGAAGATCATCAACACTTGAACTCTCTTGAACTTAAAAAAACAAGGACTCCTCAGGAATCTCCAGCTTCCTCAAAGCACTTTGGGGAAAGACCTGAGAACACAAATTATCACTACTGAATTGAAGATAATGAAGGTATTGAAGATCTGAGATTCTATCAAATCTCGACAAAGTCAAGAAGAATGACACAGTTTCAAAGACTTGCAGCAAATGAAAAAAGATAGCTTCATAATGTCAGTTTTGAAAGATATGTTTCTTTCTGTAGGCAGGTGTAATATTGCTACACTTTTCTTTGTGTGAGGCTGTTCCACCATGGAGAATTGGAAGAACTTTTGAGGATAAGAAGCTAAGACAACATCATTGTCTACAATAGAATGAATCTCTGAGGTGATATCAGGTTAGG
Source organism: Sphyrna mokarran (assembly GCA_024679065.1). Classification (NCBI taxonomy): domain Eukaryota; kingdom Metazoa; phylum Chordata; class Chondrichthyes; order Carcharhiniformes; family Carcharhinidae; genus Sphyrna; species Sphyrna mokarran. The sequence goes on along the minus strand of JAGIQG010000028.1, from coordinate 19,579,726 downwards.
TTTCTTGTACAGGACCATTAAGTTGTAGACCTCTGAACGTTCTGCCTCAGACTTTGCTGTGAAAGATAGTCCTAGTGGGAGAAGATGTTTAGTTAGGGTTGAAGTATGGGCATCAATTTACTTTCAGAAACAGGTGCTACCAACTCTTTGGCACTCTGATACGTTGAAGTCAAGCATGGAACTAAGCATGGTGTTCTATGGAAGACTCATGGTTAACCATGAGACCTGTGATAGACTAGACATTGTTTTGGTAACTTCATTGGAATAAAGACTTGAATGTGGCTCAGTCACAAGAAACATAGCTGACTTCTAAAAAAAAATGACATCATATGATTTGGCTGTTGATTGGAATAAAGACACCACCATCCAGCAAATCATTGAATGCTACAATGACCTCTTCCTTTATTACCAACTCAGGTCCAACAGGCTTCCTTGCACATAGTCACTGTCCATCGCAGTGGCTTCTATATCTGTTGCCTATAGACGGGCTTTATAAAGATCCAAGAGATCCATAATCTCAATATCTGGCCAGGATCTTTTGGATGGTGTTTCTATAATGGAAAGTAATTCACTGCTTCCTGAATAAATCTTCTCAGCTGCTATTGGCTGAGAATCCACTGGTTTGATACAAAACTTCAATATTTGTTCAAGAAATGCATCAAGTTGTGTAAATGATAGTCATTATCCACTTTTTTTTTTCGGAATTCCAGTAATATGCTAACATCTCCATTCAGTCAGGATGTGCATGGTTTGTGAACAACAAAGAAAATAAACAATTTTTGCCCTTTGCAACAAAGAGGTCCAATTAGGTGCCTTTTCTTGAAAAGCCTGCGACACTAAACTTTGCAATTTGCTGTTTTGATTGATGAAGTGGTATTGGCTGAAGCCAATCCTGCTAGCATGCTAATGCCAGCTGCAATGTTAATTTTAAAATTAATGTCAAAATTAGTGTAACTTGCACAGCTATTCTATTAATCTATTACAACTACACTTACCTTGTGTACTAAATCAGTTAAAACTTTCCTTCATTTCTTCCTCCTCAAAACAACAAAAATAGTTTACTCCCATTTAGCTATCAAACTGTTCATGTCCCAATACATCACAGAAAATTGTTTCAATTCGTTGTGGTGCATAAAGATTTTTATAGAGCATTGAGAGGAATGTTGAATACCATCTAGTCCATACTAGTCCCTATATATGTAGACAAGACAAAGATCCATAATTTAAAAAGTTTATTCATTATTATCACAAGTAGTCTTACATTAACACTGCAATGAAATTATTGTGAAAATTCCCTAATCGCCACACTCTGGTAGTGCCTGTTCAGGTACAGAAGAATTTAGCATGGCTAATGCACCTAACCATCGTGCCTCTCTGGTTTGTGGGAGGAAACATGAACACCCATTCAGACACACGAAGAAAATGCAAACTCCGCACAGACGGTGATCCAAGCTGGGAATTGAACCTGGGTTTCCTAGCGCTGTGAGGCAGCAGTCCTAACCGCCATGCCACCCCAGAATCAGTTCTTAGGCAGTGCAGAATCAGGTAAGATTAAAATATTCAGTTAAGTTAAATTTCTCCCTTGTCCTTATCATCTTATTCCAAGTGTACAGAATTCAGAAATAGTTTTGTACCTAATTTTACAACCTGAGCACAATACAGCATTGGGCTATGCATTGTATGGTTTAAGATTATACATTATTTTCTGCATTCCCAATTCATTTCAGATAGCAAAGGTAGCTCACCCCCATGGTGACTGTGTTATGCACAGTAATTGGCCTCACAACACCAGGTTGAAGTCTAACAAGTTTATTTGGTGGCACAAGTTTTGGAGCACTGCTTCTTTATCAGATGACTCACCTGATGAAGGGGCAGCACTCTGAAAACTCATGCCACCAAATAAACTTGTTGGATTTTAACCTGGTGTTCAGACTACTTACTGTGCCTATTCTAGTCCAACTCCCAACTGTTGTTGTTAGGCAGTGTCAACATAGTAATCACAGATAACTTCATTGCCTTTTAGTTCATTCTTTGCAATATAACTAACTTGCTGTGACTCTTCGATTGCTACTTAGCTATGAGCTCCTCAGAACTCAGCAGCTGAATGATGCCATAATTGGTGAAAGTATTGCAGCTATTTTATTTTTGACATTGTTCAAATGAAAAAGCATCAGTTAGTTAGATAGAACCGAAACAAAAATACATAACATTTGTTTAGTGAAAATCTTTGCTTTGACAAAATGGATTTCTGTCAATATATGTGTATTATCTTTTAATCCACTGTTACTACAGTCTTTATACTCAAGCGACAGAAATATTGCAATATTGAGAGCTCCAAGACTATATCACAACCAAATTGTTAATTTCTATTTTCAACTATAATCTGATTAATAAGCAAGACTATTATTTGCAGGTTTGTACATACGTTTAAAATGATTGGCAAACAAAGAAAACTTTTTTACACAGCAAGTTATTGTGATCAGAAAGGATGATGGAAGCAGATTCAAAAGTAAAATTCAAAAGGAATTGGAGAAATACTTGAGGGAAAAAATACCCAGCTGGAGTGGAGTGGTGGGGGCGGGGAATTGAGTAGCTCTATCAAAGAGCCAAAACATTGGGCTGAATGACCTTCTTCATAATATTTGGTTCATGATTTGCAGGATTGATACAACACAGAAAATAGTATTTTCCTGTGTTCCTAGAAATCTTTACCATTGAAAACGGGATTGATAGGGTTAATATAGAGGGCAGACAAAAACCAGGGATCATGAATTTCAGATAGTCAATGAACGCACTTGGGAATTCAGAAGAAACTTATTTACCCAGACAGTGGTAACAATTTTTATCAGTGAGGTGAATGGGATAGATGAATTTAAAGGGCAGCTAGAAAAACACCAGTGAGAAAAATATATGCTGATTGGGTGAAATGAAGATGGAAACAGGAGGTTTGTGTGGACCATAAACACTGGCGTGGACCACTTGCGCCTCTTGCCTTATTTCTCTGCTGCAATGTTTTTGTCAATAGAAACACAATTAAAATCTCATTATTATCTGTGTTTCCCTGAGCATAAACACTAGATTAATCTGATGTCTTTCATATGTCCTGATTCTTCCTAGGTTGAGGGATGGCTAATGCATTTCCATTTCTGTATTCAGTTTTTTGTCCTGTAATGTTCTCTCACTTAATGTATTACAATAACAAACATTAGAAATGAAATAAAAGCAGAAAATGCTGGATAAACTCAGCAGGTCTGGCAGCATCTATGGAGAAAGAAGCAGAGTTATGCACTGTGGGGATTCTGTGAACATCAGTTCAATCCTTGAGATCCAATCTCCATTGTTTCTTCTGGTCCTTTCAAGGCTTTGCTCCCCTAGATATCCACTCGCTGATTAAGCATCTCAAATGTACCTGTGACTTCTGGTTAGTATTTTCTGTATTGTGACAGTTATTGCAACAATAAATTAAGGTGTTTGTTTCCTGGGATTTTTTTTACTGCATAACTTGAATTTTTAAGACTGTCAATCCTTATTCTGAACTGCCTTACTGAAGCAAAAAGTCATTCCTGGCATAAAATTGTCTCTTCGTTATTTTAAACATAGACTCAGATGGCCCTTCAATCTTTTCATCCTCAGACACTATAATGCAAACATCCCCAGTCTCGTACGGCAATTTAGTTGTGATTTTTTTAATATAGTCAATGCCTTCTGATTTAAGCCAAATCTTATTAACCTTTTCGATTTTTTTATATTTACTGGTTAGCTTTTCCTTATTTGACTATCTAGGCCCCCGGGGAGGTAATGGCATCGTGATATTGTATTGCGCTAGTGATTTAGAAAGTCAGAGTAATGCTTTAGGATCCCAGGTTCAAATCCCACTATAGCAGATTGTGAAGTTTGAATTCCATACAATTCTGGAATTAAAAATCTATTGATGACCATGATACTATTACTGGTTATTATAAAAACCCGTCCGTTTCACAAATGCCATTTCAGGAAGGAAATCTGCCGTCCTTACCTGGTCTCGCCCACATGTGACTCCAGATCCACAATCTTTTTGGCTCTCAAGTGCCTCTGAAACTCAAAAGCAATTAGGGATGGGCAATAAACGCTGGGCCAACCAGCAACGCTCATATTCTGTGGATGATCTTTTTAAAAATCCTAAACTCATCTATCCCCAATGCGTTCCTATTTGGACTATCTCTGATTCCTATGTTAGTATATGTACGTTTTCACACCGTGTTAGTTAAACTGCATCTATTATCCTTTGCTCACACCTAATCTATTCTCCCGTTCCACTTTCCACCACTCTCTTTCCCAGATTAGACTCTTGGATATCCTCCTCTATAAAACATGCCAAGCATACATTTTTCACACGGTTACCTGGGAGACACCACTTGTCACAACCACCAATCTGAGAATGATCTTTTGCTTCCTATATTCATAACTAGTTTCCTATCCATATCCATGTCCAATTACCTCGGTTTAGCTAGCTGGACCGAACCTTTTCACATGTACCCCAGCATCCACTCATCTCCCTCAATTCACCTCCTCAGCAACTCAGTTAGAGCAAAGATCTTATTAGGTGGGCATGGCCCTCTGCCTCTAGTTTTTAATATTTTATTTTGTATTTGCTTTTCTCTTTCTCTGGTTGCATTTCTTTATTCTTTCCTGTTGCGCCCGCCCCCGTCTGTCGCTGACATCATTGTCGAGCGCGCGCCCCGGGAGCGCGGATGCTCAGCTCTGTCCCAGTCTCTGGGATATTGAATTTTCGCTTGTATCAGATTGTGGACAGCGGTCGTTCTCTGTGCCCCGTCCCCCCGGCGACACACAGGTAGGAAGTGTCCTTAACGGCGGTGATGCTCAATCTCAAAAAGACGCCCCTTTTCAAACGTTATTCGGGGCGATGGCTGTCCATTCACCTGCAGCCCATTCGTAAATGACTTTTTGTAGGATTTTCATAATGTTTGTGTTTACTGGAGCAGAGACAATAGCAGGTGGTTGTCAGAATGGAAGTGTGTGTGTGTGTGTGTCTGTCTGTCTGTCTGTCAGTCGATGTGTCTGTGTGCATGTTTGTATCTGCACCTCTCTCTCTCGAGCCGCTGGGTAGGAACCCAATCTGTATATAAATTGCTTTCTGTCAAACTGAAAAGGACTCCAAGGTGTATCGCACGAGGTGGGGAGCAATGAACATGCATTGTGTGCAGAAAAGATCCTCTTAAATTTCTGTATTTAATAGGCAGTAGCTTATTCAGATTGGAAAAGGTGTGTTCTAAGCGTGTGTTTGGGATTTGATATCCAGTAATACAGAAGCAGAAGTTCGCGCACTGTTTGAACCCTTTTGTGTCTTGTATTGGACACTATTGAACGCTCTGTATGGTGGCTGGACTCCGGCACTGCTTTGAACATTTGACCATACCCTAGGGATTGAAGTGGGGTGATTAGATGTCTAATGAGATTTGAAAACAATGCTTTGTGAATCTGACACCGAGCATATTCCTGACAGTTGTTAGTAGGTTCGGGCTCTAGCCAAGGTGTTCAGTGCAAGTGGCCAATCTATACATGTGATGCCTGAGAAGAGGAATTCTGGGGTACTTACGGAAAATGTTGCAAGTTTATCTCGGAAGCTTAAGCGATGTTTGGTGTTAGAGCAGATGGGAGATGAGAAAGTGTCTCTATGGGGAGCTGCAGATAATTAACATTACCCCTGAGGCCGGAGAGATACCCGTTCAACAATAGAGATTTAAAGCTGAAGAACTCCCCCGGAAAATAATTATCCTTTCCAAACATTACTTCTTCCGCGTTTTAGTCACACATCTGGATATTGATGTGTAATGCTGTATGATTTTTTATTGTGTGATATATTTTTGAAAAGTCCAGTATTATGGTTCGTCAATCAGATGGACCTTTTCCTTTTTCTCCCCTCTGTCGAAATTACTCTCGCCCCGATGGTCTGATAAAGGATCCTTTCTTGCCGGGATACAGATTCATAGGTTACAAACGGACCAAGTTGTTGTTGGCCCCGACAATGTGGGCGCAGTATTCACCATAACGGGATCACCACTAACCAAACTCTGTTCTCAAACTTCGCATGTCACGTGCATTTTCCAGCAGGAAGTACTAGGTGGTGTTCAGGATGGTGTTCCTGGCTGATTTTCCTCTCCCTAATCATGGATCGCTAGCTACTGTAATTCACGTGGTCATAAAGAACACTGAATAATTCATTTCAGTATTCCTATAACCCCCTGAAGCCTCAAAATCTTTCCACCATCTACAAGACATGTGTCAGGAGTGTAATGGAATAGTTTACATTGTCTTCTTCAGTCCAAAAACAAACACTCATGGAATGCAATGCTATGCAGGATAAAGCAATATTCACTCCCTATCCCACCAGTAAAACGTGATTGCACTAGTATGCCATCTACAAGATACACTGCAGCAAGTAACATGCCAAGACTTCTTTGACAACATTTTCCATGTCCACAAATGCTGTAAAACTCTATGGGGGGAATTTTCCTGTGCCACCTGCCACAGGAATTGTTTCATGCAAAGGTCTATTGACCTTGGGTGAGATTTTCCAGTTTTGGGACAAGCGCAACCAGAAAATTGCACCCAATGACTCTATAACATCTAGTACCTAGCAGGACCAGTGAAGCAAGTACCCCTCCAAGTCACACATCATCTTGACTTGGGAATACATCACCAGGTCAAAATCATGGAGCTCCTTCGCCAACAGCACTATGGATGTATCTATATCCACATAGACTACGTGATTCAGGAAGACCACTACGCACCATTTTTGGTCATTTAATATATTCAAGGCTGAATTAGATTTTTGACTTAGAAGGAAGTTGAAGTTTATGACAGTCAGGCAGAAAAATGGGAAAAAGGTCACAAATCAGATCAGCCATAATCTTATTGCAGTAGGCTATTTGCAAGCCTTACTCCTGCTCCTATTTCCTATCTTCTTTGTTAAATCTTATAGATCTGTCAGCATATGTAGGGAGGGAATAGGGCCAAAATTTTGAGTCTCAGTAACAAAGGGTCATCTGAACTCAAAACATTGGCTCTATTCTCTCCCCACAAATGCTGTTAGACCTGCTGAGATTTTCCAGCATTTTCTATTTTTGTTTCAGGTTCCAGCATCTGCAGTATTTTGCCTTTATCCTATGTCCTTGTATTCAAGGATTATTTTGGGTGGGTAATAAATGCTCTTCTTGCCACAAATATCCTCTTCTCCATGTGGGGGACTCAACAGGGAAAGTGGAAAAAAGGGAAAGTCATGCCAGAATCATTTATGAACAAGCTGAAATGCGGAGGAATATACATCACTATGGAAGCAGGCTCAAGACCAACACTGCACTATGGGTATGTTAACAAGACAGGAAAATTTAGTTTTTACACTTGTGTCTAATAGTGCGAAAGAGTTATTTAGTTATTAAGGTTTTCAGTTGCATCTCAGCATTACTAAACTCTAACTTAGATCTAAACCCATCTCTTGTTCCTTTGCAAACCTACTGCCATTCTTTGAAAGAGATGACATAGAACCAAAGAGCAGAATAGCATACTTCTGACTGCTACGATCATTCTCACTCAGTTTTTATCTCAGTCCTGTGCAATTTTGGACTTGGCAAAAAAAAACTTGCTATATTAGCTTTGATTTTTTGCTTTTTGAACTAGAAGGAATACTAAATGAAAGGAGAAGGAAGTGTGAGTGATATTCATTGTGACCTGCACTGAGCCACATTAGGATGGCCTGTAAATATCACAGAACATGTAACTGAGCACAATAACAATAAAGGTTAAGGATTTGCTAGACATTTTGTCAATGTCTTTCCTTAGTCCTTTTTTTCCTGAAGACACTACCTATTGTTAAGATATAGGATCCATCAGGAGTCATTGCACAATAATCTAACTGAATTTACCCCTCCTTGCCCTTATTGTAGTGCAGAGACACTAAGACAAATTGGAATCGTTCTAGAATAATTTTGACTGATATAGGTTGAATCTAAAACAATTAAGTCCCAAATCCTGTCCTGGAACTGGCTAGTTATGCAAAGCTTTTACCATCTGAACTATTGGGGGAGTTTTGATTGATGTTGGCACCCACTGAAGCTAATTATGCAAATACAATGGTGGTTAATCTACCCTGGAATGTTATACAGCACATAATACCTTATCAACAATTGTAATAAAACTCTCTGATTCATCTTGTATGTTTCTTCTTCAGATTAATCATATTGAAGGAAATGGCTCACTGGTATCTCATGTGTTCTTTCCTCTTCCTCTTGGCTTTTGATGGTCTAAGCCATGTCTGTGCTCTGGAAGCTGGAACCAGAGAAAAAAAGAGTACACTGCAGCCGCCAGACAACAGCAATGATCTGAAGAGACACGAGGCCTGGTCAGATCCCCCCAAACCTGGTCGCAAACATGGCGTACAGAGGAAAGACAAAGCCAATACCATGGTAACCAGAATACTGGTGGCAGACAGACCAGATGAGGACAGTGTGGGGTTGGAGAGTCTGACTCCAGTGCGTGTGGAGATAGACAGTCTGGAAAGATCAGCAGCAGTGCAGCAGGAGAGAGTAATGGACCCCAATGGTCAATTTTTTCCTCGAATGCCAGAAAATTACCCGACAGGAGAGTCTGCAAATAAAGGGAAAAAGCACAATAGAGACCATAAGAAGCCAAATAGGAAAGAGAGAGCTCGACACAATAAGGGTAAGAGGGATTTTGGAGACATCAGTAAAAAATATTTTATTTTTAGAATTAGAAAAAATGTCTCAGCAGTGGGATTAACCAGATAAATTTATTCTATAAAATGTACAATTTTAAGCTAAAATAATTAGATGTGATTATAAAAATCCAATTATAACAGCAATAGCTCCAGGGTTTGTGATTTTTATTTAGATTTACTCAACAGTAAATTAAATTTATATCAAGAATAATAAACCCAGAAGCTGGTGTATAATTACTTACCAAGATTTGATTATTTACAAAGTTTCTATCTTGTCATATTCTAATTGCTCAGTCTGTGTACATTCCACTTCTATAAACTTCAGTTTATCCAAGTCAATATCCCACAGAAACTTCCATTCAGCAATTACCCCTGTTCTCTCGGATCTTGCCTCCATTGTCTTCCTCAACATTTCAATTTGAAATTTGGATAATTATGTTTCAACCCTTTTGTGGCCTTTCACTTCCTGGTCTTTGAAGCCACCTCCAGCTCCATAACTTCTCCCAAAACTTTGCTCCTCTAACTCTTACCTCTTCTACATCCCCTCCCTACTCCATTACTGGTGGTTGTGTTGTGAGTGGCATTTCCCCTCCTATAGTCCTCTGTCTCTCCACTTTCCTCTTCTTCTTTAAGGTCTTATTTGAAACCCATCTCTTTGATCAAGGTTTTGGTCATTCCTCCTAATCTCCTCCTTGGCTTACAATCTTTTATTTTCTTATGCATTAGGACATGTTCCTACATTCAAATACACTATTTAATTTTTGCCTGTTCTCTGCTTCTGCCTTTTCTCTTCCCGTGTAACACCTTCTTCTGCTGTCTCTTCCTATCTTTTTCCTTGTCCATCCTATCAAGCACCATCAGAATTGTGTATATTTAAATTAGATTGCTTCTCATTCTTCTGAACTCTGGAGTTTAGAAGACCAATTTATTTAGCCTCTTATCATTGGACCCTCATCCCAGTGACTAATTTAGTGAAGCTTCACTGTATCACCTCCAGTGCAAGTATAATTTTTCTTAATTATGGAGAACAAAACTGTACGCACAGTACTCCACATGTAGTCTCAGCAAAATCCTGTACAACAATAGCAAGACTTTGTTAGTCTTGTATTTCTGCCTCATGCCATTTGTCTTCCTAATTGCTTGCTGCAACTCCACGCTAACGTTCTACTTTCCATTACAAGAATATCCAAGTCTCTTTGAATATCAACACTTACAAAAGTTTGACCTTTTTAAATTAGTTTTCTTTTTTATTTTTACTACCAAATGAACCTTTCCCATCTCTATCAAGGATTGCCCGCACTCTCTCCGTGCCACTCCTACCCTGCCCAGAAATGTTAATGGAAGTTCTGCATTTGAGATATGAATAAATGTGCAATTTCAAGGAAAAGTAATGTTCAGTTGCTGGTGTGGAACATTGATGAACTGATGCATATGCAGACTGTAAGGAGCTAATCACAAACCTGATAGTTTGATGCAAGGATGAAATAACTGTCCTCATCAATAGGTGGAAGATCTGAAAAAATTAGGAGAAAATAGTTGAGAACAAGAGACACAAATGAAAAATGCTCGCAATGTGGTTTAATTGACCTGAATCTCACTCCTTTGTTCATTATGTCAGTAATAATCTGGTTTTACAAGGGAGGTTGCCTCATTCTGATGCTTGCTTTTGAAGTACAATTGCATTTGGGTGAATAGATGGCTCGACTCCTGTAGTGTAAATGCAAAGTCCATTTATTGACTCTAATTTGGAACTACCATTCATTGACTCTAATTTGGACAGTGAGAGACTTGAAGAAATATCAGGTGAGATAATGTGGAAAGATTTTATTTTCTGTGACCTACATTAATGTGACTGTTATTCAAAGCAGTATGTATTTCCAACAAAGCTGAGCCTTCAGAGCTGGAAGCCCCTGGCCATAGAATATCCAGCTGTTTGTTAAGATTTTGTTCAGCTAGTGCGTAAAGGTTTGTTTGTAATTAATTTTCTGAACAGTGTGCCAATCATTCTTTGCAAAACAATTAGCCTCCAATTTTTTTCAGTTGTCTGGATATAATGCAAGAATATTTCATGTAATGGCTTTTGGAAATGTATGGAGAGCACCAATAGATTGTCCAGATCTACAGCTTTTATAAAAGCTCAAAGCCCTCTCCATATGTTATAGGGTAATAAAAGCCTTCTCATTTGTTACACTTTATAACCAGTGCCCTGTGTTTTTCATGCCTATGTCAGTTATATTTTTTGTAAAATTAACCTCAAACAACGAATGTATTCTCTGCTAAAATCATTGACTTTGTTTTAAAAAGACATTGTTTCGCAAAGGATGCATAACTGGTTATTCCCACTTCATTTTAATAGACTCTGAGTAGGAACAATGTGTACTGAATGTCTCAGTAATTCATAATTGGCTGAGGGGGTGGTGGTGAGGTGGGTGGCAGTGTTGGCAGGTGGGGAGGCGGACTGGCTGGAGGGGAACATGGACAAGCATTTGTTGTTCAAAGGCTGCTGCCGGTCCTCAAAGGAATATGTTTTTGTTTCTTCACAAATCATTCAGTTATTAGTATCACAAAAGTCCAGAAATGCTACAAAGGATTTTGATGTCACTATGTTTGGATGGAGATAAGGATCACACTGTTTGGGTGATTGTGGGGAAGTCACACTATTGGGGAGGGGATTATGCAGTTTGTATGGAGGTGGTTCAGTGACTAGTCCTCCATATGCTACAGAAGTTTCTCAGACTCAGGTAGTGTATCAAGATAAATGTAAGCTTTTATTGAAGTCCAACATACTTCACTGACCAAAACTGGAACCTGCAGCACCTTAAGGAACTCAGCATACAAAATATGAAGACAAACATTTCATTTTCTCAACAGCCTTTATTGAAGAAAAGCTACAGGTTGCAATTTTGAAGTGTGACACATCATTATTCAACCAACATTGACATTAGAAGCAATATTGGAATGAACCCTCTCAAGAAAGAATGTGTGGTAACCTTGGGTTGGTGCTGAGACTCGATCAGTCTTTCCATCTGGTTTTTTGTATATGTTTCCAGATGTCTGTAAGTAATGCACTGTTAATGAAGAGTAGGTGGCCTTTCAGTTGGGTGTAAAAGATGCCATTGTGCTATTTCAATGCACAATTGCAGGGGGATTCTGGCCGACGTCCTAGTAAATATTGACCCTTCGATGAACATTGTTAAAATAATGAATCTTGTCATTTGATATCTGTCTGTTGGACATTCCTATGTGCAAATTGGATGGCAGGTTTTCTACATTGCAGCAGTGACTACACTTTAAAAGTGCTTCATTGACTGTAAAGCACTTTGGGATGTCCTCAGATTATGAAATGCAAGCCTTTCTTTAAAATGCTGGTGTCCTTGCTCTTTGAATTAGTGTCAATTAGCTAGACTGAAGCTTACTAGAACAATATGGCAGCAAACTAAGGACTTTTTTTTACCATAATGATGCTACTTAGAAAAGGGCAAACCTTGTCCAGCAGAGTAGCCTACAGGGTGACCAATTCTTTCTTTCACAGGGATTCAAATGTGTGAAACGAATTCTTGATTTGTCCTCCTGGATAGTGAGACTTTGTGCAACCAATAGAGCCTCATTAAACAGGCATGGCATTAGATTCAAAATTCCTGTGTGATTTTAGACATAAATGGAATTAGCCAGTTGTGTGAAATTTGAGCATAAATCCCACGAAAAGCATGTAGTGATAATGTTTCAGTTAGACCTCATGGGGCCATAGAGTGCTGGTTGATGTGGTATCTGTTCAAAAGGACCATGGGGTTAGAAGTGTCTCTGGGAGATTTCTGGCTAGGAAGAGGATGTGGCATTAGGAGAGAGTAATAAACTGAAATTGGGGAAATGGGGATTTCCTGAATGTTTGAATTTTGCAGAACATTTACATGCATGATAGTGAACTCCATTGTTAAATAATTAGCAGATGAAGAATATTGTCAGGGACCCACATGTGCAGTTGATCGGCAGTTGTGCATTAATTTTGCATTGTTCCATTGCTGGTGAGCTAATTGTCCTGTGCCAATTGCTGCTGCTGATATTATCAGCAAAGGGAATAAAACTAGGTTTCAACAATCCTTTCTGGGGCCATGAGGGGCATCATCCTAATTCCCACTTGACCTTTTCCCATCAGTGTTTTTAATCTTAAACCAGTTGACACATTTGAAATATCAAATAAAGGAAGTATGTTTTGCAAATTTACTAATTTGGTTCATTATTACTTTAGCTTTCATACTGTGAGCAAGTGCGCCTCAAAGTGACAGAGGGAATAAAATCCAATTAAGAAATGCAAGCCAAAGGTACAAAATATCTAGCAGATTTGCAATTTAGCCACACCAAGCAGTGCCCTGCCATCCAGAAATCCCCTATCACTTTACATTGCTGAAACCTAGAAGGGTTCTGTTACCTGATCACATCATCACCCAGAATGTCTCTGTTACCTGATCACATCATCACCCAGAATGTCCCCTGTCACACAATAGGTTCCTTATTATTGTTTCACCAAATAAATCTCTAGAATAACCAGGGAGATCCATCCCTGTCATACAGTCATCCACAGTAACAATAAGGTTGCCTTATTATTGTTTCACCAAACAAATCTCTCTAGAATAACTAGGGAGATCGATCCTTGTCATACAGTCATCCACAGTAAGAAATCTCACAACACCAGGTTATAAAGTCCAACAGGTTTATTTGGTAGCAAAAGCCACTATGTTTGGAGCATTGCTCCTTCATCAGGTAAATGGGAATTCTTTCACAAACAGGACATATAAAGACACAAACTCAATTTATAAAATAATGGTTGTATTGGGAGTCCCTAAAGCTAGTGGCTTTTGCTACCAAATAAACTTGTTGGACTTTAACCTGGTGTTGTAAGACTTCTTACTGTGTTTACCCAAGTCCAATGCTGGCATCTCACATCATACAGTCATCCAGCAGATCTCTGTTAGCCAGATGTCTCTGCCATTCAGCAGGTCCCTTGTCATGTGGATTCATCTGTTATGCTGTCATCCAGCAGTCTTTGTCACCAACCTTATTCAACACCCACCTTGTTTGACATCCTATCAGCTACTAATTTTTTTAACTGCAGCTGATTAATCAATATTAATACGTATCCCCTCTCTGCAGGGAAAGTGCCAGGTGCTGAGTTAATCCCCTTCTTAAAGGATCTAACAAAAAGCAAGGAGACAGATGAACTTTCCACAGTGCCCCTGCCAATGTCCAGCACCATTGTGACCAGCACATTGCTGACCACCATCACAACTGAGGAAGCACCAGCAACAAAATCTAGGGATACTCGGCAACAGGTAAACTAGATTTCTTGAGTCATGAGCCAAACTGTGCTAACCAGGAGCAGCAAGATGAAGACTTAAAGATGGAGAAAAATGGTAATTACATAAAGATTGCTAAAAGAAAAACTGGAGAATGCTTGTCGCTGATGGTGGAGGGTGCACAAAGGAGCAGAGTTAGAAGAAATGATGGCTCATTATAGACAGAAGGATGGAGATGATGGGTTGAAGCGGAGCTGTATATGGATTTATGAATGAGTTTTGAAATCAAAACATTGTGGGATAGGGTGATAATGTAAATGAAGAGGATTAGTGATAGGTAGGCAAACAGTATAAATGGGATGCAAACAGTTGAATTTTGGAGTTTCTCGAGGCCAACAAGAATGTAATCAAGTTTGGAGCTTCATAAGTACAGATCAAGGTTTTGGTCATAGGTGCAGGTGATAGAGTTGAAAGAAGCAGATATTGTGGAGAGGGAAGTTAAGAGGGCTTAGGTGTGGGCTTTGGAGCTTATGTCTCAGTCAGACAGCTTGTCACAGTTGCATTCCATCTGCTACAGTCTGACCAAAGCTTTAAAAATCAGATGAAGAAAATAACAAAGCTGCAGGAAGCTGAGGAAATTGTGGTTCATTCACAACTTGATATCAGAGAAGCTGATAATATATAAATAGTTGTGTCTTTTTAATTCTTAGCATGTGCCATCAATTGTAAAGCTGATATTTATTTCCAAAGCTTTTATCTGAATTCAGTTTCTTGCATTACCATTATTGGGATTTGCAGTCACTGGGTTGTGTCAGTGAGGTAAACTGATGTACTTTCTTAGATCCCCAAGGTTCCTTGCACGTGGGTCATGAATTGTTGGATAACTGTTGCCTGATGGGTCATCTCCAAATTCACCTCACTAGCTATTCACCAGTTTGGTCTCTGTACGGTTTGCAAACGATTATTTCTTCCAATCTAATTACTGTCATTTTCTTTGCTCATTCACCTTATTGTCATTCATTTGTCTTGTTTTCTCTTTCTCTCTTATTTCTTCCTTATTTTATCTCTCAAACAAACAATTTTTCTTCTATGACTCCCTATTCCACCTCCATCTTTTTGTTCCATTACCTCTGTCCCTATCTCTGACCTGTTCATTGTTTTCCTGAACGTATGTAGGTCGGAGCAAGAACAGTTGCTGAGGTGAATCCCACTCTTGACATGACGCTCTTTGATTGGACAGATTATGAAGATATGAAGCCAGAAATGTGGCCTTCAGCAAAGAAAAAAGGTAATGGGTGAGGAGTGTGAGCATGGGGTGGTGGTGGGTGCTGGGGTTGCAAGTGCAAAGAGATCCTTCCTAACATCATCCCTGAACATTTTATCTTTAATTTTCAGATTATTCTGGTGGGAGAAGTTCAGAACAAGGCAAAATAAATAGTTTCTCTCTTTCCAGCCTATTAAATCCTTAAATCATCTTTAAAGCTTCAGTTAGATCCCCTTAATCTTCTACACTCAAGAGAATTCAATCCTCATCTATGCAATTTGTCGTCATAATTTAAACATTTTACAAGAACATAAGAAATAGGAGCAGCAGTAAACCATGTAGCCTGTCAAGCCTGATACACCATTCAATATAATCACAGCAGATCTTAGGCTTTAACTTCCTTTCCTTTCTGCATCCCATATACTTTCATTTCCTGAGAGACTGAAAATCTGTCTATATTCCAGTCTGAAATATATTCAGTGATGGAGCATCCACATATCAGTAGGGTGGAGGATCACGCACGTACTCTCTTCCATTTTCTTCCATCAAGAAAAAGATGCAAAAGTCTGAGAACACATATCAATTGAATTAAGAACAGCTTCTTCATTGTTGTCATCAGAGTTTTGAATAGACCTACTGCATATTAAGTTGATCTTTCTCTATACCCCAGCAATGACTGTAACACTATATTTTGCAATCATTTCTTTCCTTCATATGTATGGTATGCTTTGTCTGTATAGTGCACAAGAAACAATACTTTTGACTATATACTAATACATGTCACAATAACAAATCAATCAAAAAGATTCACAATGCCTTGAGTGATGTATTTCTCCTCATCTCAATTCTATATGATCAGCCACTTAATCTGAGACTGCACCTCTGTATTTCAAATTCCCTGACCAGGAGAAACAACCTCTCAGCATCAATGCTATCAAGCCTTTTCGGAATCTTGTATGTTTCAATGAGATCACCTCTCGTTCTTCTAAACTCTGGACAATAAACATTCAATTTACCCAGCCTTTTCAGACTGAAAAATGTCTCAAAAATGAATATATCCTTCCTGAGTTGCAGTGCCCAGAACTGAATGCTGTTTTCTCAATGGGGTTTAACTAGAGCTTTGTGCACTGTTATATAACATTATATCATCATCTCCTTTGTGTTCCAGCTTTATTGACATAGAAGTTATCCTGACATATGATTTCTGTATTTGGACTCCTAATCTGCTCCTCCGTGGTTCAAAATGTCTTGTCATTTAGAAAATGCACTGATCTATCTTTTTCAGGTCCGAGGTGAATGACTTAATACTTCCCCACTCTGAACTCCATCTGCCATAGCTCTGTCCACTCAATCATCTTTGGTTTGTTAAACTGGGGCAGTTATGAATAAAAATAACTTTTACATACCAACAAAGCAATTTTTTTCCAAAGAGTTGATATTCTGTTGTTCCTTGTAGATAAGCGTCGCAGCAAGAACCTGAGTAATGGGAACCTCACGTCTCTGGCAGAAGTGGAACCATGCGATCATCATCTCGACTGCCTGCCTGGTAACCTGCACAATTCCTGACTAGCCTGGGATTTAACCAATCACTCAATTCTTTAATAATGAATTAGGTTCTCAGCCAAGCTTCTAGGGCAGATATTATTACAATGACCAATATCTGTGGTGGTCATTGATGACTTTCTCCATCTTTCAGCTGTGATTCTATTAAAGAAGAAAGTCAGAAAATCAAAAAATGAGAGCAAGGCTGTTAGAAAGCCTTAAAATAGCTGTGGCTTTGGATTAGGATCACGCGTGCCCAAGTGTGACAATATTCTGACACTATAACATGGTTACACTGCAGTCCCCTCTTCAGCATCCTGTCAATTTTTATCCAGTTGAGAGGGAGATGGGAACAGGGTGTGACATGGATATGATTTGATACTGTAATCAATGTTAGTCTTTGCTGAGCTGACAGAGATTGGAAAGAAGAAGAGAAAATGAAGACTTGCATTTATATAACATCTTTCTTTTTAATTTGTTCTTGGCATGTCAGTATCATGTTTAATGTTGACAGGACGTCTCAAGGCTCTTCACAGCCAATGACATACTTTTGAAATTAAATCACTGTTGTAATGTCATTGCAATAATCATTGCAGCCAATTTGTGCACAGCAAACTCCCAGAAACAGCAATGAATTATCAGATAGTTTGTTTTTGTGATGTTGATTACGAATAAATATTAACCTGAATGCCAGGAATAAACTCCTCTGTTCTTCAAAAGAGTACTGTAGGATGTTTTAGATCATCTTACAGGAGAATATGGGATTTTGATATAACTTCTTGTCTGAATACTGATAACTCCAACAGTGCAGTGCTTCTACGGTAATGAACTGAAGCGCAGTTTTAATTTTTGTGCTGAAGTCAAGTGAATCCTCATCTTTCTGTCTCGGGGCAAGCCTTTTTTGCTGAGGTGACAGAGAGAAGAAAGGAAAAGTGACACGAGCAATAACCTCTGAGCAGCAGTGGCTTGACTTACTGGTAGCAATTTTGCCTCTCGTTCAAACGCCACTCTGGAGATTTGAGTACATAATCCAGGATGAGGGAGCGCAGCATTCACAGAGGTGCCATTTTTCAAATGAGACGTTAAACTGAGCCATCTGCCACATAAAATGGATGTAAAAGATTCTTCAGTTCTGATCAAAGAGCAGAAGGGTTATCCTGATCAATATTGATCCCTCAGCAGATTAAAACATGATTTGGTCATCATCTCACTGTGAAACCTTACAATGCATAAATTGGCTGCCATGTATTCTGTATTACAACAGTGACCAGGGTAACCAACTGTCCTGTATTTAAGAGATTGTCTTTTATTTTGACTGTTTGTGAATGCATTTCATGCGTTATTTGTAGGATAGTCTTTGGGAGACTGAGCCTGGGAATCTTCTCTTGTCTTTGCCTTGTCTTTTGTCAGCATGCATGTAGTGCTTTCGACTATCGGGCAAGCCATTGTAGTTAATGGTCATCAGCAACTGCTCCCAGCCCCCATATGGTCATTCATGCCTCCCCCTCTTCTCCTAAACTGATCCCATAGCTGGAGCATCATTTACTCTATTTCTTAAAAGTTGGTCATCCTGTTCATGATGTCATTTCAAAAGTATTTCAATGTATTTAAAAGAGCTTTGAGAAAGGCACTTTATAAATGTACATTGCTCCTTTCTAAATGTGATTTGAGCAATGATTAAACTAGTTAAATCTTTCAGTCCTCTGGAACAGTTCTCAGCAAGAACACTGAAAGAGTTAATTTGATCCCTTAATATTACTGTGATTACTTCATCTCAGGATTGTTCACTGCAGGTTTCACTCTGACTATTTCCCCCACCCCCAACCTTTCAGACTCAGTGCTGTTAATTTAACAGAGACTAAGAAATCCAGTGGGAGACTCATTAACATCAGTTGTTGAACACAATAATCTAATAGTTCACGGAGCAGAGGGGGATTAACTGTCAGTGCTGCAGGCAGTAAAACATTGGCACCTCAGAGCTACCAACTCAAGTGGAGAACAAAAGAACACTGGATGGTGTCCTGCCGCGCTGAGTGCCTGATGCACATTCTCTGTCCTGCTGCCATCTCCACACAGCTGCTGCATAATCACTGGAGGCAATGACTGAAACAGTTATAAAACACATACCACATGGCTGTCTTGTGATTATCTATACGATTCCTGATATCAAGTGACTTAGATTTGGTTTGTAAGGAAACAGGGACTGGAAAAGCTTAGCAGCCTTTTCCTTGTTCTTTATGAATCAAAGGGTAACCAAGTAAAGGATTTGAAACAGCAGGATTCACCCAATTCAACACATCTCAGGGAGGAGAAAGCACAGTGGTGATTGGACACATGGCACTGTTCACACTGAAGGAGAATTGAACATTGAAATCAAAAATAACAATGTATTCAGGAAAAAGCTCATTGTATTTGGAAAGTGTGCAGATTTGCTCTGTGACCTCCAAGGTGTAAAGGTTGAACTTTCTGACCAGCTAGAACGGGTGCAGAAATCAAAACCAGTATTTCAAATTCAGCATCTTCCAGAATAGACTGTACTGCCAGAGGGAAAGTAAATGTTGTGCACCTTTTTCCCTTCAGGCTAAGAGGCAGAACAAGTTACACACAAGTCTGTGCATTTATATAACACTCTAGCATAGTAAAACATCTAAGATATTTTACATGACTATAACAGGGCAAAAATTAACACCTAACTGCAACATAAGATATTAGGAGAGATGACAAAAAGATTCGTTAAAGAGATTGGTGTTAAAGGGCATCTTAATGTAGATGTGAGATATGGAAGAGTTTAGCAAGATCATTTCAAAGCTTAGATCCTGGAAAGCTGAAGGCACAACTACCAATAGTGGGACACACAAGAGATCAGAATTGAAGAAACAGAAGGATCTTAGAGTGTTTTACAGTGAGAGGAGGTTACAGAGAAAATGGTGGTGATAGGTGATGAATGGAGGAATTTTGAAGAAAGAGTGAGAATTTTAAGATCTGGGCATAGCCAGACCTGAAGCCACATGGGGCAGTGAGCTCAGGAGTGATAGATGAATAGAACTTTGTGCAAGTTAAGATGTGGGTTGCAGAGTTTTGGATGAGTTGAAATTTCTGGATAGTGAAGGTTGGAAGACTGGGCAATGTGAGCACTGGAATAGTCAAGTCCAAAGTAACAAAGTCATGGATGATGATTTCAGCAGCAAATAGGCTGAGGTAGGGGATAGACAGGTGATGTTTGGAAAATGAATGTAGGCTGTCTTTGGGGAAGAAGAGGATGTCCCAAAGTTGCAGACAGTGTGGTTCAACCTGAGATAATGGGCAAGAAGGAAGGTGAAGTTAGTGGTTAGAGAATGGGCTTTTTGACTGTGATCAAAGACAACGGCTTCCATCTTACTGATATTTAGTTAAAGAAATTTCCACTAACCTGAGCCTGGATTTTGCGCTTTATCTGTGCCATGACTGTGCGATATCTGCCTGGCTATGCAATATCTATCTTTGTGATATCAGTCTGGGCAGTGTCTACCTGTCTGACATGTCAACAGTAGTTGTGATAATTTGTACCAATATCAAATTACATCATGACCTGATCTGAATTTGTTTTGTGTCTTTTTTCTACAGGTTGGTGTTGTGACCTCCGACAGCACATCTGCAAAGCCCACAATCGGGGCCTGAACAACAAGTGTTATGATGATTGTATGTGTGCAGAAGGTGGGTCTTTCTTCTGGTTCAAGTGTATCCATAGTTATCTTGTCCTGACTAGTAGACGCCAGACTTAAGGGTTTAAGCTCCCCACTCACTCATTGGCTCCTCATCAGTTTTCTAGCATTGTGAATCATGGTCAGCAGAGGCTCTGAAATTGGGAGCTCACTGCTTAGTGAGAACATGGTGAGGCACTGAACAAATATTTCTCTTCGGTATTCACGCAGGGAGATGTAAATGTAGTTGTGGAGAACACTGGGATACAGGGTTGTAAACTGGATAGTATTGAAGTAGATAAGGAGGAGGTGCTAGATATTCTTGAGGGTTTGAAAATAGATAAGTCCCCTGGGCCGGACGGGATTTACCCTAGGATTCTCTGGGAGGCAAGAGAGGTGATTGCAGAGCCTTTGGCTCTGATCTTCAGGTCGTCATTGGTTACAGGTATAGTGCCGGAAGACTGGATGATAGCGAATCTTGTCCCATTGTTCAAGAAGGGGAATAGAGACCATCCTGGGAATTATAGACCGGTGAGTCTTACTTCTGTTGCAGGCAAAGTTTTGGAAAGAATTATTAGGGATAGGATTTATAGTCATTTAGAGAGAAATGAATTGATTGGGGATAGTCAGCATGGTTTTGTGAAGGGTAGGTCGTGCCTCACAAACCTTTTTTTGAAAAGGTGACCAAAGAGGTGGATAAGGGTAAGGCAGTTGACGTGGTATATATGGACTTTAGTAAGGCGTTCGATAAGGTTCCCCATGGAAGGCTTCTGCAGAAAATGCAGATGTATGGGACTGAGGGTGATTTAGCTAATTGGATTAGGAATTGGCTAGCTGATAGAAGACAGAGGGTGGTGGTTGATGGGAATTATTCATCATGGAGCTCGGTTACAAGTGGTGTACCTCAGGGATCTGTTTTGGGGCCTCTGCTGTTTGTAATTTTTATAAATGATCTGGATGAGGGTATAGAAGGATGGATTACTAAATTTGCTGATGACACCAAAGTTGGAGGAGTGGTAGATAGTGAAGAGGAGTGTTATAGTTTGCAGAGAGACTTAGACAAGTTGCAGAGCTGGGCCGAGAGGTGGCAAATGGATTTTAATGTGGAAAAGTGTGAGGTAATTCACTTTGGCAGAAATAACAAATGTATAGAGCATAGGGCTAATGGTAGGACTCTTAATAGTGTTGAAGAACAGAGAGATCTCGGTGTATATGTGCATAGATCCCTGAAAGTTGGCAATCAAGTCGATAAGGTTGTTAAGAAGGCATACGGAGTCTTGGCTTTTATTGGTAGGGGGATTGAATTTCGGAGCCGCAACGTCATGTTGCAACTGTACAAAACTCTAGTGCGGCCGCACTTGGAGTATTGTGTGCAGTTCTGGTCCCCACATTATAAGAAAGATGTGGAGGCATTGGAGAGGGTACAGAGGAGGTTTACCAGGATGTTGCCTGGTATGGAGGGCAGGTCTTATGAAGAGAGGCTGAGGGATTTGAGGTTGTTTTCGTTAGAAAGAAGGCGGCTAAGAGGAGACCTTATTGAAGCATATAAGATGATTAGAGGTTTAGATAGGGTGGACAGTGATAGCCTTTTTCCTAGGATGGAGAAAGCTAGCACGAGGGGACATAGCTTTAAATTAAGGGGTGGTAGTTATAGGACGGATGTCAGAGGTAGGTTCTTTACCCAGAGGGTGGTAAGGGTATGGAATGCTCTGCCTGCTGCAGTTGTAGATGTGCCAAGTTTGGGGATGTTTAAGTGGTCAGTGGATAGGTTTATGGACGAAAATGGAATGGTTTAGGTTAGAGGGTCATTGCTTTTTCTCAATTGGTTGGTGGAACATCGAGGGCCGAAGGGCCTGTTCTGCGCTGTAATGTTCTATGTTAACATAGGTCAAGTCCTGGGATGCTGATAGGCTGATGGGAAACAGATATTGATCTATAAACAAGATGCTATTAGGTTTAGGCAGGGGTTTGACTTTGCATCACAAACTACCCATTGTGTGGATTGTAGATATCAGAATAGTAAATGGGGAAAGAGACTGTTTCACTTGAAGTGAATTTAATGACTGAGTCAGATCCTGTCAGCTTAGTCCTGGAGACTGAACCCTTAAACTCTTCTGTCTTCACCAGGTTTTCGCTGTTATGCCAAGTTCCATCGGAATCGGAGAGTGACACGAAGACGAGGACGATGCGTGGAACCGGATTCTGTCAATGTTGATCATGGATCGTTTATTACAGTCTGAGCAGACCTCATAAGGAATCCATCTGTTTAGGCCCCCAAAAAACCAGTCAATGAAAATCTTCAACTCCATTAACAGCAGTGAAAATCTTGATGGCTCCAAAAAAATCCAGATAAATGATGCCACGTCAGAGCTGCCTGGAATGAAGTCCTTGGCGATCACTCATATACTCCTAGTCACACTCAATACCTCCACATACACCCAATAGGTCAATATTAAAGTTCAACAATCCCAGAACCCAATACCCAAACATTGTAATCTACTACCCTGCTGTTGCATATAGCTCCATTATACCATGATACTTCATTACTTCAATGTCCTTCCTTTCATACTCAACACTAAAATTAAATTTGAAATGCCATGCTTTATAAATATAATTTGAATGTTACTTAGCAAAAAGGTGGCTTATAATATAATGGTTGCTTGTTATCTTTTGATGTCAATGTTTAGTTTTAAAGTGCCACCCCACAGTCCTCAAAAAGCAGATTCACCTAAGACCACATCCCATTAAATTTTACCTTTCTCCAAAAAGCTGCCTCTGTCCCTCATGATTGTTCTCCCAAAATCAGATGCCACAATCACCCTTCTGCTTTAACCCTGTCCCCATCATGATATTGATATTTATTTATCATGATGTAGTGATTATCTGTAGGATTCCTTCACTTTATTGTATAAATACAATTAACTTGTAAAACAAAATCTAGGCTCTAGCCCAGTGCAAATCTCTGATCAACTTTAATAATTGAATTGGGTACAATTAATTGATCTGAAATTTTTCACCCTTACCATTTTGACTTTTAGTGAGCCATGTCTCCAAAGAGGATGGTACCTTCCCAAATTATTCATGTATGAGCTGAGATGTTGAATATTTGTAGACAACCTGACTAGAGAGCAACATAGCTGAGCTTAGTTCTCACCTGATAACTGTGATTTCCCTGCAGGGTGAATGGATAGTGATAAGAAAACTGGCTGATATTACACCTTTACTGTAGAAGCTCTCCAATAACATCCAGAAAATAGATAACCCTTTTGAAGCGCCTGATCCTTCTTGTTTTTAGAGTACTGCAATCATTTCTATTATTGAATCCACTTAAAGAATAAGGAAGTTCTGTTCAAGCTTGGTTCAACATATTTTTCCCAGCAATTTGCACCAAATAATTTTAATCCTTGTCATAATTTGTGTTATAACCAGGAAAGAGTTAAAGTTAGAAACAGAAAATACTAAAGACACTCAGCAGGTCACTTATTACCTGCTGGAAAGAATAGAAATTCATTACTGTTGGGTATAGGCACTTCAGTTCTACAATAGCGCTTGTAGTGATTTACTATTTGTGTAAGGTTAAAGTTCAACCCCCCGTCTTGAATCCTGTGACTCATGTACAGATCTCAGAAATTTACTTGGGATTCCCCTGAATGCCTCCTGTAACTTTTGTGGAAGATCCGAGATAAACATGGGGGAATAATTTCATGCCAAGAGTCAGAAAAGGAGGGTGCCAGTAATGCAAAGCCTTCCACTATTAGCTGTTAATTTCAGGCAGCTTATGTTTTTTATATTAGGACAGGTCAATAAAGATATTGCAAGAAGGGTTGGGTGTAAAATTCCTGGAACCTCGACCTTGAATAACTGAAGCTGAGAGAATTACACACATTTTTATAGATACATTGTTTGTCACATTGTTAATTGTTACAGTGTTTGTCATAAGCATCCTGACTTGAAAATATATCACTATTTCTTCATCATCATTGGGTCAAGAACCTGGAACTCCCTACCTAACAGTATTGTGGGAATATCTTCACCATGCAGACCGTAGCGGTTTAAGAAGGTGGATTGCTGTTACCTTCTAACAGGCAATTATGGATGGGCAATAAATGTTGGCCTTAGCAGCATTAGCATATCCCAAGAATGAATTACAAAGCATTACTTTAGTTAGATTGTTTGTCATATTGTTATAGTTGCATCATTTGTCACATTGTTACCTTGTTTGTCACATTGCTATGTTACATTTTGTGTTGTGTTGCATGTGAATTTATAGTGATGGAATGCATGATGACAGGATGATAATATACCAGATTTGCACTTCGTTTGTTTTCTATTTAATTTTAATGTTAGTCTACATGAAACAAACAAATCTGACAACCAATTAAAAACTGTGAAATAGAAAACCTTGATTCAGTCCATCTCACGTCTCAATTTAGGCCTGATTATTTCAGTCTACGATTGTTGCAGAGAAAATGAAATCCATGCAGAAGAATGGTTTCTGTCAATTATTCTTTTGTTATTAACTCAACTAGAATTGAGATATGTTCTTCATTGTTACTGGACCAAGACTGTAGAATTCTCAGTATTCTGGGAGCACTGTCACTACATCAGCATTCTGGGAGCATCAATATGCATTGATTGTTGTGATTCAAGAAGAAGGTACATCACCATCTTCCTAAGGGAGATAAACAATAATTGTTGGTTCTGCTAGTGACACCCAAGGTTAATGTATGCATTGTTTAAAAGTGCTAGGCTGATTCCACAGTGCAATTTTCATCCTCCCCTCCCAGTCATAAGTCTTGAGAATTTAAATCAGCCTTGGTTCAGTCTGTAGCACTCTTACCTCTCAGGTTATTTGTTCATGTTTCATTCCATGGACTTCAGCACATAATCTAAGATGACATTCAGGTACAAAATTGAGGGACTACTGGATTATTGGAGCTTTTTTTTTCTGGACAAATATGAAACCAAGGCCAATTGGATGTAAAAAATTGCATTTTGAGAAAAAGTAGAAGAGGTGTCACTGGTGCCTGGGCCAATAGTTAGCTCTCAACCAACATTCATTTTCTTTTTTAAAAAAACACACAGGTTATCTGGTCATTGTTGCATTGCTGTTTGTATTCCTTGTTGTGTACACATTGGCTGTTCTATTTCCTCCAACAGTCACTGCAAGTCAAAAGTTCTCAATTGGCTGCAAAATGCTCTTGGATAATCTGAAGTCATGAAAGGTGCTAAATTAATGCTATTTTATTTCCCCTTTCTGTGACTTACAACATACAAAATAACATTTACACAAATGACTTTGACTATACTAGGCTTGTGAATTTGTGTCTTTACAGAATTTTGTATTATATATTTCTGTTAGGTCATAACATCCCTAGTTTAAGCTTGCACATAAACAGACAGAATAACTTATGTTTTAATAGTGCTTTTTGTAATTCCAGAGTATTAAAAGACATTTCCTCGTCAGTGTAGTCACTGTTACGCTGGAAATTCAACAGCCAATTTTAATTTCATGTAAGAAACTGAAAATATAAGAAAAGAAGTGGGGTAGACATTCAGCTTTCTGAGTTGGCTCTGCCATTCGTTAAGATCATTGATGATTTTTACATTTTTTTAATTCAAGCCAGCATTTATTGCCCATTCCTAGTTGCCCTTGGAGGGTAGTTGAGAGTCAACCACATTGTTACAGGTCTGGAATCACATGTAGGCCAGACCAGGTAAGGACTGCAATTTTCCTTCCCTGAAAGACATTCTACCTTTCTGCAGTATTCTCAGATTCTGCATTGTCCATGGTATCTAAAAATCTCTGAAATACGCTGCTGTGATGGTGAATTTTTAAGATTCACCATGTTTTGAGTGATAAAAGTTTCTCCTCATCTCAATCCTAAATGACTGACCCTTTATTCTGAGAATCACCCCAGTTTTTGACATTTCTGTCAATCTCCTGCAAGCATACAGATTGTCAAGTCCCTTGTGAATTTTATATTTTTTTGAGTGAAATTATTTTTTTCAACACTAAGGAAATCCTCAATTCAAGGATCATGCTGGTTAATCTTTGCTGCACTATATCCAACGCAAGTATATTATTCCTTAGATAAGGAGACAAAACTTCATGCAGTACTCCAGGTGTGATCTCACCAAGGCCCTATATAATTGAAGGAAGAGTTTTTTAGTCCTGTACTCCATCCTTTTGTAATAGTATTCAGCTGATTTCTGTTGTACCTGCATATTAACTGTGATTCTGTGCAGGATCTCCAAATATTAATTTTTTTTTGTATCTCACCAGTTAAAAGTTTTTTTTATTTTACCTTCCAAAATGAATTAGTGAGGCGTAATGCCCAGTCAACCTGTTACTATTGTTGGTTGAGAGATGAATATTAGCCAAGACATTGGGGAAACCGCTACTGCTTACATTCAGATTGGGCTATGGAATATTCTGGGTCCTTTTGAGGGAGAAGACAGGATCTCAGTTTAAAGTTACATCTAAAGAATAGCACTTTTGACAATTCAGTGTTCCATATGTGCCATGCCAGGGTATCAACCTACATTATGCATTAAAGTTGGTGAGGCAAGACTGAATCTGTAAGCTTCCCACTGGAGATGGGAGAGCAACAATTGAGACTACAGCTGATGTTCTCCAGTCTTGAAAATTTTGGCTTTACTTTTCATTGTTAGTATTTTCTTCTCCCTCAACTTATTGATATTCAGATCCACTAGTGGGTGAGACTACAACCTAATGGCACAATCCAGAGAGAAGACACACTTCATTAAAACTGAGATGAGAAGGAATTTCTTCAGAGGGTTGTGAATCTGTGGAACATATTACCACAGATGGCTGTGGAGGCCACGTGATTGAGTGTCTTCAAGACAGATAGATTCTTGATCAATAAGGGGATCAGAGATTATGGGGAGAAGGCAGGAGAATGGGGATGAGAATCATATCAGCCATGATTGAATGGTACAAGACTCGATAAGCCAAATGGCCTAATTTTGCTCCTATATCTTATGATCTATCTCATAAAGGTGCTGATTCTCAGTGGATTCAGTTCCATGGTTGCTGGAGTTTTCTGCCTCCTTCTTCATGTGATTCTAGACAGCCAATGTTGACAGAATGTCAAATATTCTAGTGCGTTGGAATAGAGACTGACTTGTTCTTAATCAGCATGGAATACTGGATAAAGTTCAGGAGCAGGAATTTCCCCTTTGTTAATACAGGAACACTGTCAGCAAAACACACCCACTTCCCCACATCCATCAACCCACTTCATCTGGTGTCTGGAATATGATACACAATCTGACACTTTGTTTATTTTGAAAGGTGGGGTACGTTAGTAATAAAATCTACTATGTAATTTATTTGACATAAAGAGTTGGAATGTTAGAAGCACTCTTGGTGGCTGTGGCGTACTCCTTTGCATTTGATTAATGTGCAAATTTACCATGAATAATTCCATGTTAACTTCCATATATTTTCAGAGTAAGAGTTGTTGGTCCAGGGAAGTGGTTCCGCACTGTGGTCAGATTCGACTGAGGAGCAATCCCATGTGGACAAGTGGCAGAACACCTCTCTGCACCAGTGCAGTGCTTAAAAAGTACTGAAACAGTGTAGTCCCATTTGTCAGCACCGATGTATTTTGATTAAAGTTTTTCTTTGAGAAAACGCAAAACAAATATTTTTATGATTTTGTTCTGACTTACTGGGGGCAAGTTTCAATTCGAGGTGAACTGGACAGCAGTCGCAGTAAATGGAAGCAGCCGGCTGTGGTTAACATTGAGCTGACCCGAGGGCGCTGAGCAGTTGATCCTCGTCCATCCCAATTCTCCACCATAGGCTGGGCTGGGGTGGGGTGGGGTCAGCTCTGCGGAACTCAGATTTGCCATTTGCTTCAGCTGAGAAGCAAAACGTCACCAAAGTTAATGACGGAATCTCTCTTTTAAACCTGGGAATCGTTGTAAACGCCCACTTCTCCTGCCCCAACTTTATATCATTGAGAATTAACCCCTGCAAGGCTATAGCCTTGTTTCTCCAGTATGGCTCAAATCATTTCACTATCATCTCACCCAACATACATACAAAGGACCCGAGGGGCGAAGAGATTGGACCTGCTGGGAAGGAAGGGTTAGGGGATGGGGAAGTGGGGGGGGATAGGTAGGGGGAATGGAAGCCCAGAGTTAGCACTCTTGTTGAGAGAGGGCAAAGGGACCCGGGGGCGAGGGTGATCCTACCAGGGTACGTGACTCGAGATCACATGATCGGAGGTCACGTGCGCGTGAAGTTTTGAAGGTTCGGGATGGAGCTGCCGGTGGTCAGCCTGAAGGTGAAGTGAGAGCCTGGGTCTTGGGGAGGGTAATCTGAGTGTGCCGGCATGGCGGGGAGCGGGGAGAGAGGATTTGTGGACCGGGACAGTCAGAAAATCCGAAGCTGGAATCAGTTAACATGGAGGGGAGAGGCTAGAAAACACTATTTCCACCCCATTCTCCCCAAATCTCACCTCGGCCCCACTGTCTCTCGACCCCAATCCCGTGAGGTCACCTCTATTTCTTCCCCACCCCCACCCCCACCCCCGCCCCCGCCCCCGCCCCCTTGCTGGCCCACTCTCTCTTTCCTCTGGGGTTTACTATCTCGCCCTGTTGTGTGTAGGCAGGGCTTGTCCCCTTGCCCCTCTCTTTTTGCTTCTCCCGTTGCCCGTTTCTTTCCCCTTTACTCCTTCTAAATTGCAGTTAGAATCTAGTCAAATGCTCCAGGTTACAGTTACAAGCCAAATAATAGGTACACTGAGTTCCAGGCTGCAATATTAGATGTTGTATGATCTCTTTGGGATGGTGTTGTGACGGAATGAGATCAGTCTATGTCTCTGAAGTTGCTGCATTTGTTTCAGTTCTTTCGAATGACTTGGGTTCATGTTCCCACAGATGATCATCACTGTGCACTGGCTCCTGACAACCTGGTGAGTGATGGGTTATCCAGCTAACGTCCTTTATTTTTCTGTCCAACTGGTGATATTATGGGTAACGTCAACTAATATGGCATTTTCCCAACCCTTTTTAATGTGGAAAATTATTCCATTGTGTGTCAGAGGTGTCAGTGGAAGTGAATGAATGCTGAGACAAGAGAGAAGTGATGTAGGGAGCTGTGTATAAAGCACTAGTCAGAATAGGTAGCTTTTAAGAAATCTGAGAAGGAGAGTCAAATGTCCTATCGCATGAAGCACTGAGGACCAGAGACATAAGCATAAGTGGTAGGGGGAGGGGGGAGGAATGTGTCAAAGCCAAATGTTGGCAAAATGCAGACTTTAAGAGGGGGTGAATTGGAGGCAGGGAGAAAATCGGAGAGTTAGGAGGTTAAACACAAGATTGAGAATTTTTATTGGGATTTGGAACTAATGTGAGAGCAGGTGTGATACGAATTACAGAGCTTTGGATGAACTGAAATTAAGGGAGGAAAACATGCTGAATAGGAGAGGATTGCAATAGTCAAGTCTGGAGGGACAGTCATGAATAAAGGTCTGAGGGTGACACAGGGGTTAGCACTGCTGCCTCGTAGTGCCAGGAGCCTGGGTAGATTCCTGGCTTGAGTCAGTGTCTGTGCAGAGTCTGCACATTTTTCCCCATCTCTGTATGGGTTTCTGGTTTCCTCTCTCAATCCAAAAGATGTACTGGTTAGGTGCATTGGCCATGCTAAATTCTCTGTGTTATTGGAACAGATACCAGAGTGTGGCGACTAGGGGATTTTCACAGTAACTTCATTGCAATGTTGATGTAAACCTACACGTGACATTAAATCAAATGGGCTGACGTTGGAGCAGGTCTGGACAATGCTGTTGAGATGGGAGGTTGCTCGTGAAGAAATTCAGATTGGGAGGTGACTACTATATTGAGGCAGTGATTTTATTTGAAAAGCCAGCCCCATTTTTCATGGAGGTTTACATACTATTTTGTTTCTGACACCAACTTGTATTTTAGGTATTCTAATCACTTTGTACCCAGAACTCAGTACAGTAAAGGCAGATGCAAAGCTGCTGTTCTTGTGGGAATCTCATCCTATTTGAGATGCAAATTCTCCGTTTAACTTCTATCAGTCAGACTATCTAAAAACATTAACTGCACTTGCCAAGCTTAACATTGACTTAATTATTTATAAATTGACAAGTGGTTGATTTACTGCTCGAGTACCCAAAACTATCAATTCGCAGAAACTAATCGAAATTGAATGTAGTATTATTTCCCCTTTGCTTTAATTTGGGGGGAAAAATGTTTACAATCGTGTTTCAGAATTGAGAATTATGACTTTAAGCCTGAACCTTGGAGAATTCTGGAATATTCCAGAATGAATAGAGTGAATTGAAATCATTTGGAGCTTCAGTTCAGTTAAAGAAACATCTTGTGTTACTGTCACAACAGGAGGAAGCCTGATTATGACAAGTTGAGAGTACGAAAGAAGAGCATGCCAGCAATATTTGACTCTGTTTAGCTGCCTTGGCCTAGTTTCCTCTTTTGTAATGCTACTGAAATTTCACGAGTTCCTGTGATGTTGGGACAGACTGCATAGGGAACAGTTTATGTGCAAGTTTCTGTGGTGGGTGGGGATGTCAGGGGAGATGGGGGAGCAGAAATTAAATAGAATGTTACAGCCCAGAAATGGCTCATATCATACTTTACCCCGTTGCCTGCTTGCACTCAAACACTTTTTTAATTTGAAGGAACTTTTTAATTCCTTAGAAAAAGTATTTATGGATTCTAATTCAAAAATGGGTTAGTGGCAAAGAATTCCACATTCTAACCACCCTCTGTCCAAATATGTGTTTCAACTCTCTCCATTTAATTATTACATTAAATTATTATGCCTTCACTTAAACTTGTGTCCCCTTATTATCATCCCTTTAGAAGCAATCTTGCTTATTTGCCCTGTTATGATCTCAGCTTATGTTGCTACTGGACAAATCGGATCTCAGAGTGGAACCTGACGTGATTGACCCTCGCTTTTGTTTTTTGTTTAGAAACATGGAGGGCAGCTACTAAACAGAGTCACAGGAGTCTACTGATGGACTTTCAACAAAATAATAAATATTTATTAAACTAGAAAAGATGAACTATATTACACTATTCCTTCACACCAACATATCTTTACAGATAAATATAGATTTATAAGGGGTGGCATGCTGGTTACTACTGCTGTCTCACAGCACCTGGGACTTGGGTTCGATTCCTGGCTTGAGTCACTGTTTTGTGGAGACTGCATTTTGTCCTTGTTTCCTTGGTGTTCTAGTTTCCTCTCATAGTGCAAAAGGCTGGTTAGGTGCATTGGCTGTGCCAAATTTCCTTTGGTGTACCCAAACGGGCGCTGGAGTATGGTGACTCTGGGATTTTCACAGCAATCTCTCTTCAGTGTTAATATAAGCCTTCTTGTGACACAAATAAATAAACTTTATTTTGTAACACAAGTTACAACGATTATCTTGTACTCTAATGTTCAGAATAGGTATAATCCTTGTAAACCTAGAGTCAGATATAGTCAGACAAACCACATCCTGAAAGCAAGTGATATGTTACCTGTGTGGATTTCTCATCAACTCCAATCAAGCTTTTGCCACATTGTGGGTAAAATATTCTCACAGAAGCTGTCTTTTAACTTCAGCTTTCAATCTCCACTCTGGAAGAACTCACCTTGGAATTTCCTTCCAAACAAGTTTTCGTTTGGACACCTTCATTAAGGATCCACCTCCAGGGTTTTGGTTTTTCCTTCTGACATTCCTTTCCTCTGGGTCTCGTGCATTCAAGTTTCATTTTTCACACAGTCAAATAAATCAGTTTATTGAAAACACATCACCTTCACAGGCCTATAGTAACCTTTGGATGTCTCTTCTGATCTTCTGGCTTCTCACAAACCCCCTTTCTCTCCTTAACTTCCTCTGCTCCTTACTTTAACTTCACTGAATAGGACCTTGTTCATATTCTTGTTCTTTTTTACTTGACTTGATTGTCCCATTCTCTGATTCCTGGCAATTTCTCCTGTTCCTTTTGGAAATCTGCTTATGCAGTTTCCTCCCCTCTGTTCAGTTCTTCCAGGTTCCTGTTTACAAATAAACTAAAACTGTTTTCTGTTTTCCTGTCCCTGTGGGTCCCCTGTTGCTAATCAACAATCCTACTTAGTTTTAACCTCCTTAAAACACAACCCCTTAATAGCCCAGCTCTCACAAGGGTCATAAACTCTCATTAAAATGCAAACTATAGAAACAAACCCTTCCCCCTCCCCACCCAAGACTTTTAGGCAATTCTTTAATGTGAAGCCAAAATTCAGGCTTCCCCCTCTCCCTTTTTTAAAGATACAAAAATATCAATTAAACATAAGACAGTAACTTATTCCTAACAAATACAATTCCCTACTGTCATCAGATTTTTGAATGGATCTACCTTGCATTAAGTTGATCTTTCTTTACACCCTACATGACTGTAACACTACATTCTGCACTCTCTACTTCTCCATGAATGGTATGCTTTGTCTGAAAAGTACAAGAAACAATACTTTTCACTGCATTTTAATACATGTGACAATAAATCAAATCCAATCAAAGCAAAATCAAAATTTGTAGTTTGGACACTGAATTGGCATCAAGTTGAATTGGTAGGCCTTGATGCTTCCAATTAAAGATACAGAAGACTGAGTTGTTTGGTTTATTTGCATGGTGGTCTTTCTGGGTTGAATTCCTTTGAGGAATCTCTGTCCGCAGCAGGGCAAATCTAGATGTCCATCTTCAGCAAATGAAGTTCGTATCTTGGTGGAGACAGAAGGGAAGAAGCTGGCGGGACTCCGTTGAGATCTTCTCCCTCAGTTGCCTATCTTCACTTTTTCGGAGAAAATGTGTGTTGGTATGTCATTTGAACTTCCTCCCACTATTGCCAGGGCAGCTAAAAACAGATCAACTTAATGCAAGTTAGGCCCATTCAAAAGTCTGGCAGTGGGGAATTGTATTCCCCAGATATTGTCTCTTCCACCTTCTTCTGTTGAAGAAAAGATACAAAAATCTGAGGTCACGTGCCCACTGACTCAAGGATAGGTTCTTCCCTAGCTATGACTGTAATGCTACATGCTGTACTCTCTCGTTTCCTTCTCTATGAGCTATACATTTTGTCTGTATAATGCACAAGAAACAATACTTCTCGGCGTATACTAATACATGTGATAATAAATCAAATCAAATACAACTTACCTAAAATCATCTCTTGCCTAACAGTCCTGCCACAATTCCTGTTGATCCTACTCTGGATCTTGCTCATTGTTTTTATATTCTTTCTATAATGAGGTTCCCAAAGTTGTACACAATAATCCAAATGCAGCTTAACTAAGGTGTTGTACGAGCTCAATGTTATCTCCTGCTTATGAATATTATGTCTCTGGATACAAACCTGTTGATTTGCTCCCCTCTCTATATGAGCTGGTGCTTTTCTTATTCTTGGTGTATATTTACACACCAAGGTCTATCTGCTTCTTTACTCCACATAAGACCTTACAATTTAAAGCATATTTTCTTCCAATTTCTTAGTTTAGATTTTCCTGTATCTGCTGCATACCTGTTGATCTATGTGCTGTTCTAGTCTTTTACAATCCACAACTGCTCCTTGGGTATAATGAGCAAATTTCAGATACTGTCCCCTCCAGTCCCAAGAGGTATACAGTAGATAAGGACAGCTTAAGCCTAGACCTAGGAAACATTGCTCTCCATTTCTTATCTGTTTGAGGAAGATGCTTTTATCGCTGTGTTTTGGCTTTTTTCAGTGTTCTGTTTACCTCCTGTTATCTTTGCATTATCTCTCTCGGCATATTATTAAATGATTTTGAAGATTGCTATTTCCTCCATTTTCTGTATTTATCCTTTAATTTCTTCATAATATTATATCTCTGGCCAATAATGAACCATCTGTTGGGGATTGTTGACTGGCCCTGATTACTGCAATTTGGCAATAAATCCATTTTACGGATTCTAGTGTTCACAAAGAACTGAATTCCAGGTAATTGACTTGTATTCGGGTTTGTCCCAATCACTGTTTGGAGAGGCAATTTGCTGAAGTTAATGGCCATTGTTGCAGCCAAAAGGTATCTAAAGTTGAGCTTAAAGATGAATAAGGCGAGAAAGTTTAGTATACGAGAGAGATCTTGCTAGAAATATAACAGCAGACTAAGAATTTCTGTAGCTATTTTATGCTCTGCCCCTCAGGCAAGGTCCGCCAAGCTTCTTACCCTCTGTCTCTTCTGTTGGAACTGCCTTGGTATGAGTCCCTATTTGTTAAGCCCTGGACAGGATTACAACCCCCCGCTGCCGCTGCCGCCACTACCACCACCACCCATTGCTATGACCTCCGGTAAGGAGGAATAAACTGATTCCCTTTCTTTATTCAACCCACTTTGCCCAGTCCCAAGCTATTTAGGTTTTAAAAAGAACCAATTTAATCAGGTACTCTTGATTTTAAAAAAGCTACTAAAATTCACGATGCTGATAACGTGTTATAAAGTTGAGTTTATGAAATTGGAATTTGATGTTGGTAAAGCTGTAAAAATGCTGGAGGAGAAAGAAATGCATTGTGACATCCCTTTTAAAAACCTCCCTTTTGTTTGGAGGTTTAAAATGCAAAGTACATATAGAGTCCAAGTGTATTTGTATCTAAAAGTCAAGTACTAGTTGACAAGACAACCTGTTTTTTTTCACATTTAGCCCAATCAATTTAAAGCAGGCACACAGCTACCGGGAACATCCTAAAATTTGAATTTGATGGTGTTAACAACACCAGGCCAATCTTTTTGTAGGAAAATTGGTACATTATCACAGGTATAAAAGAGCGCAGGGAAAAAAAAACAGCAACAGAAGATTTGCCACAGAAGTATAAGTCTGCTGTTAGACTTCTAGGAAGATCTCTCTCCTGCACTAAACTTTCTCGTCTTATTAATCTTTAAGCTCAATTTTAGACATCTCTCTTGGCTGCAACAATAGCCATTAACTTCAGCAAACTTGCCTCTCTAATCAGTGATTGGGACAAACCTGAACAGAACAAGTCAATTACCTGGAATTCAGTTCTTTATGAACACTGAATCTGTAAAATGTCAAGCCTTGACAGGGAAGGAGCAGCTCTCAACTCTGCCAGCTTTAGATATCTCTTTAGATATCTAACTAGCAAAAGGTACCAAATCAGAAAGAACTTGCAGACAGAGGAATCAACAGAAGAATTCCAAAAGCCATAAACGTCGTTGTATTTTTGAGTGACTGAATTCTATTATTATATATTTTTGGTTAATGAATGAATGTTATATTTATTTGAACAGCATTTCCATTAGAATCTTATTTTATTCAGTATGTTACTTATTTATTAGAAGTTCCCTGTTAGTTAAATAAACTAACTGTTAATTTTAAAGTGTGTGTCACGTATTTCTGTTAGTTAATCACTAAGTTCTACTGAAGAAGAGTTCACCTTCCACACATTTAACAGATAACAAGGTGAGGTATTCCTCTTTGGGGGATTCAGCATTATTTCTCAAAAGGGGATCAACCTCACATCATAACATACATCATTTAAATTCACATTGATTTGAAATGAAAAGTGTTGAAAATAAGAATTTATAAATAAGATGCACGAATCAGTCTTTGCCGTGTTCATGAAGAGCTGATAGTGAAATATTGGATTTGGATATGTGATTCCAGTAGTGCTGACTTTAACAGTTGAACAGTTCGTTTTGAGATTCAATGGTTCTACAGTTTAGCCGAGAGGAACTGACAAGGAAACAGGACAATTGTATCTTTTCTGACTTGATTTGCAATCAAAAAAAGACTTTTATTTTGCTTGCCAGGGCAGTGTGGGGGACTCTGCTGACTTTCCTTGTTCCTAGTCCACACTGTCAAGTTTACTGCTATCTTTTTAATCCATGTCTCCTGTGTTCTCCTGGAAGGGGAGAACCCACTCAACAGACCTGGGATATAGCTTGCTGAATAAAATTTCTACTGAGATGATCATTATCTTCACAAGAGATGACAGTTCAGTCTGTATTACTTCTTCAAGATGTGTCTATCTGGAAAAGAATGTAACATTCCATTGTTCCTCAGGTTTCTGCATACTCCACACTGGAGCATAATCCATATTGGAGCAATTCAGACAGTTATGAGTCAAAGATGGCTGAGAATGTAAATTCAATTTGTCCATTTTTAAAAGCCGTATTGTATTTAAAAGTTCAATATGTCTGTACTTAATACGGGGCTTTGATCCATTGTCATGACAATATTTTAAAAATACATGAGTTAAAGTGAACATTGGTTTGACAGAAAATGAGTCTGGGGAAATATAGTGAAAAAAATGAGATGACAGATTAATTGAATTTAGAGGGAGGTGGTAATGTAGTGGTATTGTCACTGGACTTGTAACCCAAAGACCCAGGTTAACACCATGGAGACCTGAGTTTGAATCCCCCTGTGATAGGTAATGAAATTTGAACTCAGTAAAATATCCAGAATTTAAAAATCTAATGACGACCATGAAACCATTGTGGGAGTGTCTGAAAAACCCATCTGGTTCACTGATGTCCTTTAGGGGACAACTTTTGCCGTTCTTACCAGGTCCAGCCTACATGTGACTCTTAAATGGCCAAGCAAGTTGTTGAATTCAAGGTCCAGTTAGGGCTGGGCAATAAATTCTGGCCCAGCCAGTACCATCCGCTTATGAAATTTTTAAAAAATGGTAATTTGGATCAGTCTTCAGCATTTCATCCCAGAAATAGCTGTAAACCAGGAAATGGAAGGGAGGGAAGAATTCAGGAAATTTACAATCACCAGGGAAATGGTACTGAGAAAATTGTTGAAGTTGTTCCTGACAAGACCTTGTATCCTGATGGATTTCACCCAAGGATCTTCAACAAAGTGGTGAGTGTGATAGTTGATGCTTTGGTGTTAAACTTCCAAAATTTCCTAAATTCAGGGAAGATTCCCTTTGATTGGGAAAATAGCAAATGTAATTCCTTTGTTAAGAGGAGAGAAAGAAAGCAGGGAACTACAGGTCAGTTAACTTAGTATCTGTCATGGAGAAAATGTTAAAAGCAATTAGTAAACATGTTATAACAGGGAATTGGGAAAGATTCAAGGTAATAGGCAACATCAACATAGTTTCACGAGAGGGAAATCATGCTTTAATCAATTTATTGAAGTTATTTGAAGAAGTAACGTGTACTGTAGATAAAGGGAAACTCATTGATGTACAGTAGTCGGAATTCTAGCAGGCAAACAAGATGCAACACCAAAGGCTATTGTAGAAAATAAAAGCTCATGGCATAGTGGGTAACATATTGGGATGAATAGAAGATTGTTTCTTGTAGGCTAGCCAATTGGCATAAATTGATATTTTCTGGTTGGCAGGGTGTAATGAGTTATGTCTCACAGGCATCAGTGTTAGGGCCTCAACCTTTTACAATTTATATCAGTGACTTAGATAGAAGGACCAAAGGTACAGTTGCTAATTTTATTGATGAGACAAATAGAGATAAGGAAGTAAGTTGTGAAGAGAACGTAAGCCTACAAAGGAATATAGATTGGTTAAATAGAATGTTATAACTTTGAGCAGAGTTGAATACAAAAGTAAAAGAGGTTATGCTTCAGTTATACAGGACATTGGTGAACGCATCTGGAGTACTGTGTATCGGTCTCTTTTTATTTTGAGAAAGGATGTAAATGGTAGGAATATCTTGTGGCACAATGGTATTGTCCCATCACTGGACTACAAGTTCCAACTAGGGGCAGTTTATGTTGTGGGGAATTTCATTTTGCGGTGAATCTGGTGTCTGTTATTGTTGATATTTAGTTTATTTTTTGGGGGGCGGTGGGGAAAAAGAGTAGTGGAAAGCGCCTTCATGACCTGATTCAATGAACTGATGAGCAGCTTGCAAATCCTTCCACCACTTCCCTATTATTCCTCAAAGGGAAAAACATGTTTATGAAGATGTGCTTTAGAAGAAGGTGTGAGAAACAGTTCAATAAAAATTTGCTAGACTAAAACCTGAAAT
Organism: Sphyrna mokarran; assembly: GCA_024679065.1. Taxonomy (NCBI): domain Eukaryota; kingdom Metazoa; phylum Chordata; class Chondrichthyes; order Carcharhiniformes; family Carcharhinidae; genus Sphyrna; species Sphyrna mokarran. The sequence continues at coordinate 19,541,184 of JAGIQG010000028.1, read as the reverse complement.
GGCCAGGTTCTGTTATGAGGGAAGGTTGGACAGCCTAGGATTGGATTTTAGAGGATTGGAGTTTAGAAGAATTAAAGGGCGACTTGATGGTAATCTTTAAGATCCTGAGGATTTTTGGCAGGGTGAATGTAGAGGTGATTATTCTTATTGAGAATCTAGAACTAAGGGTTACTATTTAAAAATAAGATAACGCCCATTTAAGTCAAAAATGAGAATTGAGAGTTTGGAAATCTGTTCCTTAAAAGACAGTGCAGATAGAACCTTTCCATACTTGTAAGGCGGAGCTGGATAGATTTTTGAAAAGCAAGGGGATGAAAGATTATTGGGTAAGTAGGAATGTGGAGTTGAGGTTACAATTAGGGCGGCAATGATTTTATTGAATGGCAGAACAGACATGAAGGGCTGAGTGGCCTGCTCCTGCTCCTAATTCACATCTATGGAAAATTGTGTTGTATTAGCCTTCATTAATCGAGGGATTGAGTTTGGGAGTCAGGAGCCACTTGGAGTACTGTACGCAGTTCTGGTCACCTCACTATAGGAAGGATGTGGAAGCTATTGAAAGAGTGCAGAGGAAATTTACAAGGATGTTACCTGGATTGGGAGGCATGCCTTATGAAGATAGGTTGAGGAAGCTGGGACTCCTCTCCCTGGAGAGACGAAGGTTAAGAGGTGACCTGATAGAGGTTTATAAAATGTTGAGAAGAATAGATAGGGTGGATTTTCAGAGGCTATTTCCCAGGGCTGAAATGGTCGCTACGAGAGGACACAGATTTAAGGTGCAGGGAAGCAAGTACAGAGGAGATGTTAGGGGTAAGTTTTTCACTGAGGGTGGTGAGTGAATGGAATCGGCTGCCGTCAGTGGTGGTGGAGGCGAACTCGCTGGAGTCTTTTAAAAGACTTCTGGATGAGTATATGGGATCTAATGGGATTGGGGGTTATAGATAGGTCTATGGCTTGGTAGGTATAGATGTGATTGGCACAATTGTGGGCTGAAGGGCCTGTTTGTGCTGTAGTGTTCTGTGTATTTCAAAAAATAACTTAGTGTAAAGTAGGAATTACAATTGTTTATATATCATCACTTTGTTTTATATTTCCTCATCACTGGTGGAAAAGAGTTGGGGGGAAATGCTGGGGAATAAAACTTCAGAATTGAGCAAACCAGCTCCATTCACAGTGGTGAAGCATTTAAAAGAAAGTTTATTTATTAGTGTCATAAGGATGGCATGGTGGTACAATGATTAGCCCTGCTGCATCATGGTGTCAGGGACATGGGTTCAATTCCCAGCTTGAATCACTCTGTTGAGTTTACACATTCTCCCTGTATCTGGGTGTGTTTTCTTAGGTGGATTGACTATGCTAAATTGACCCTTTGTGTCAGTGGAATTTACAGAGTAAATTTGAAGAGTTACAGGAGTAGGGCCTGTGTGAGATTATAGTCGGTGCAGACTCGATGGTTTGAGTGGCCTCCTCATGCACTGTAGGGATTCTATAAGTAGACTTACATGAACACTGTAATGAAGTTACTGTGAAAATCCCCTAGTCGCCACACTCTGGAGCCTGTTCGAGTATACTGAGGGAGAATTTAGCATGGCCAGTGCACCTAATGAGCATATCTTTCGGACTGTGGAAGCTGGAGCATTTGGAGGAAACCCATGTAGAAATGGGGAGCATACAGCTACTGCCTGAGCTACGTCGTGGTGATCAAGCACAAAAGAAAAAAGTCTTTCTTGGCTGATTGAGACAGGCACCATATTGATCTGTTGCAAATTTAATCAGCATCATTAGGACAACACGTTAGATGTAAAGGAAAGGCATCTTTGATCAACATGCTGGGGTGGGGGGTGCTGTCTTGGGCATTCCTGACATTGCTCAATGAGTTTGATTGTTATAATGAGATATAGATTGTGCTGACTGGAGTGTGGAGGTCAAGGTGTGAGTTGCTGATTGAGGTATCACTAAAGAACATTGGGAATGCCTTGGGGTTCAGTATCACAACTTTTATTTCTTGGTTGCTGTTGCCTGAATTTAGAAATAAGTGGTAGTAACAGTTCCTTTTACAGACTGACCCTTGCATCATTAAATGTGGAAGTATTGGCATTGGGGGGGAAGGCGGGGTGGTGAAAGTCAGATAAGATAGGGACATTGTCTCACTGCCGTTTATTTAAAGATCTATCCCACTGTTTCGGGAAGCAACTGTGTCATTCTAAGCCAGTCTTGGATATACCTCTCTCTGCAGCAGTACACTGGGAGTGTGTCACTTGCAGTGAACCACAAAATAGTGCTGGGTGCTTTTGGAGGGGGGAGAAGAGGAGTTTTTATAGGACAGTTGGAAATTCTTTATATAGTTCTGAACAAACCAAGTAACTTTTTTTTTATACAAATGAAATAAATATTTATGGAAACAAAACTGCACACAGCTGGAGACTAAAGGGGAAGTGGAAAGAAAATGTTTGTTTGAGCAAGATCAAGAATCTAACTATACAATTTTGAAAAAAGCTGTGCAGAATGATGCAAGAGCTTTGATTTAGTCACCACATTGATGTGGCAGTTTATGCAGGTTTGACTCCTTGCATAGGAACATTACAAATAGAAACACAAGTAGGCCATTCAACCCCTAACCTGCACCATCATTCAGTAAGATCATGGCTGATCTAATTGTGGCCTTCACTCCATTTCCCCCATAACCTCTGACTCCATTGTACATCAAAATTCTGTCTAGCCTGACCTTGAAAAGTATTTAATCCGGTCTCCTCTCTTCACTTGGGAAGACAATACCAAACTCTAACAACCCTCTGAGAAGGGAAATTCTTCCTCAGCAGCATCTTAAATGGGAGACCTCTACTTTGAAACTGTGCCCCTTTGTTCTTGATTCCCCACAGGGGGAAACTTCACCTGAGCCATCAGTAAAGTTATGACTTAATTCAGTGAAGCAAATGTAGTTATTTACTTTAAAATGAATAACATTAACTGCATCAAGTGCATTCCGTTCCTAAAATTAGTGGAGACCGGATTGTGAGTTGTGATCACTACAGCTGCAGAAGCAAAACAAGAGACAAGTGCAAGGCTATACTTCTCCAATATTGTTTGCATGAGTCACTGTACGTGACACCTCCAAGCATCAATCATTTATTGCTTCAGTTTAGAGTGATGTCTGACGTGTAAAGCATTCTTCACTGTAATGAGGCTCTGTTAAATCCCCTCAATGTTTTACGTTTGAATGAGGTTGCTTCTCATTCTTCTAAACTCCAATGAGCGTAAGTCCAACTACATCTCATAAAACAAACCTCTTATCCCAGGAATCAGCCAAGTGAACCTTCTGAGTTGCATCCCAATGCCACTCTATCCTCCTTAAATTAAGTTGGCCAAAACTACTTCGCCTCAGGCTTGACGTGGAGAGGTGCTCTTCCAAGCTGTGTAACCGCAGGTCTCTGACTGAGAGAGATGCCGATGGTCTCTTTTGGACTAATTACTTAATTTTTACAATTGTGCCTACTCAGATACTTGGAGTTGTTTTGTGTTTTAAAGAAGTTCTGACCAAGTTTCCGACAGAGCGGTTGTTAATGGTTTTCTGTTTGACAGGGGCTGTATGTTTTTCTGGCTCCCGCAACCCTACATCTGGAGTAATTATGCTGTACTGGCCATTGGGGTTTGGGCCATTGCCCAGAGAGACTCTGTTGATGCTGTTGTGATGGTGAGTACCTCCGAATCAACATTGACATAAAGCTTTCCTGGGTATAGATGCAGCTTCCATTTTAGTGTTTCAGTTTTTATTTCCACACTCCAACATTTGCTAAAGCGCTGAGCCTTTCTGAAGACATCTCACTACTGGCTACCCAAGTGACCATTTTCATGTGAATCTAGATAGTGACTGTTGCCAAGTTATACAACAGCAAGGATCATATATTTATTGATGCTCTTGCAACAACAACCTCCATGTAGTCATAAAGTATAGGGACTGATTTTCCCAATTTGACTTCTCCACCCTGCACTGTTGCTATTCTTGCTCTTCTATTCTGAGATCGAAGTTGTAAAGTTTATTTATTAGTCACAAGTAAGGTTTATATTAATACTACAAACAAGTTACTGTGAAATTCCTCTGGTTGCTACAGCCTGGCACCTGTTTGGGTGAATTTATGTAATCAACGTATCTTTCAGATTGCAGAAGGAAACTGGAGCACCCGGAGAAAACCTCACAGACATGGGGAGAACATGCAAACTCCACACAGGCTGTTCCCTGAGCCGGGAATCAAACCCCTTTCCCTGGCGCTGTGAAGCAGCAGTGCTAAGCACTGTGCTACTATGTTGCCTAAAGTCAATCACCATCAAATGAACGCTCCGAAGTTTGAGAAGAAGATGGTCCACAGTGTTTTCTTAGGACAACTAGAAATGAGCAAGAACAAATGTCATATACCATGAATAAAAACAGAATTGGGAATTTTCCTGGTTTATTGGTCACCTCGCGCTTTACTCATCAAACATCATGTGACTTTCACTGACATACTGCCAATTAATTTTGCTGTTGTTCAGTGAAGTTGACTTAATTCAGTGAAGCAAATGTAGTTATTTACTTTAAAATGACTGCAAGTGCATTCCATTCCTAAAATTAGTGGGAGAGACCGGATTGTGGGTTGTGATCACTACTGTTGCAGAAGTGAAGCAATAGACAAGTGCAAGGCTATACTTCTCCAATATTGTTTGCATGAGTCACTATACATGACATCTCCAAGCATCAATCATTTATTGTTTCAGTTTAGAATGATGTCTGAGGTTTAAAGCATTCTTGACTGTAATGAAGTCATTATCAGCTGGGATCAGCTTACAAGAAGGTAGCTCAAATCATGATGTATGGTGGATGGCAGAATAGTTAGCAGTGCTACCTCACCATCCCACAGATATGAGATCAATTCCAGTTTTGGGTAATTATCTAAAGGAATTTGCATATTTTACTTGTATCTGTGTGAGTTTCATCTAGGTACTCCAGTTTCCTCTCTGTCCAAAGATGTGCAGATTAGGTTGGTTGGCTAAGCTAAATTGCCCCCAGTATCCAAAGATTTGTAGATTAGAGAGATTAGTGGGGTAAATATGAGGGGTTTTGGGGAAGAGTCCAGGTTCAAGGTTTGGCTGACTATCTGATCAAGGATTATTATATGACCGTAGTCAGTAAACTAGGGAATAATGCTTCATGCTAGGTGAGTAGACACAGAATTAGAACATGGTGAGGTGTCCCTTTCTTTTACCCAGTTTTGTGTTTAGTTCAAAATTAGCTGCTGTCATTAAAGTGAGCTCATGTCCTTTGATTGTGCCTGCTGTGATGTTTGTTGAATCTGATGTCTTTCTTTTTCTTTTAGTTTTTAGTTGGCATGGTGATAACGATCCTCACTGACATCATCCACATTGCGATCAGCTATAACCGTTATACTGATGAACACTCCAGCATTGCATTGAGGGACCAGTTCCGCTTCAGTGTTGGCATGACAATTTTAAGCCTCCTTTTGAAACCGGTTTCTTGTCTCTTTGTGTATCAGATGTATAAGGAACGAGGGGGAGATTGCAATCTAAACTTTGGTAAGGGTTCTTGGTCAACCGAGCCTATCACTAACCCTGACTGACAAGGTGGGTAGTTGGGTATTGTGATAGGAAGATGTATTAGTGGAAAGCTGCACAATAAGAGGTATTAATTTACCTCATTTCTTCCCTTGCCCGCTTACACCTTACAGAATTGTCACTCTGTGCTAATGAGGTGACCAAAGAGCACATTCTGGAGTGGAGATTTGAATGAATTGACACATTGAGAGACATTAATCCTGGAATGATGGATGCATGGGTTGGGTGGGAAGCATTAATTCTCAAGGTGGGTGAGGGGCATTCAATGATTGCACACATGCGATGTGGTTGAAAAGATTAAAATCACAATCAAGTCTATTGACATCCTTAGCTGACATGCACACTTATGACCCTGCGGGATTCGCTGAATGATTTTCAGAGACTCCTTGCTGCAACTCTGGGCCAGAGCAGGTCATCTGACAAAGCAACTTTGTTCCTGGGCTGTAGGCCCGGCAACTTGTTGAAAAAGTTTGCTGAACCTTTGGGGGAAACAGTGAATACCTTGCAGTGAAGCCACTGTTGGTGTTAAGAGCTGCTCCCTTTTAAAATAACTAAAATTATAATGATGAGAGAAAGATGCAGCAAATATTAATGTTTCTCAAATTTTGGCGTTTGGTAAGTTTGGGCAGGGTGTGTCCGTGTTCCCCCCTCTAAGCTCTTGAGAAGGTCTACACATTGAATGCAGTATTCGAAGAGCAGTGAATTGCTTTGAATCAATTGTATTTGTATGGGGGGAATTACTTTCTAGCTAATTGTGCTGAGTATTCCTGTTCTGTTTGTTTCTTGGCTTCCTGAAGATGTTTTTTTTTTTGTTTAATCAAAGCTTATGTTTGTCTTTTTCTTTCTTTCTCTCTTGCTATCTTCCCTGGTTTCTCCATCCCAGACCTGGACAGCTCCATTGACAGCAGGTTTACGTGCGATAGTGTTGAATCCAGTGTTCACTACAGTCGTTCCTACTGAACTCATCCCTATCTGTCCTGCAGTGCGTGTACACTCCTCCCTTTGTTGTATCCCTCAGCTCTCCTGCTTTTGATCGTTGACCTTCTAGTAACCGCCTGATCCCTTCTGAGTTGCTGCAATGTTGTCGCTGTTTTTGTGCTGTCAGTTCTTCGTGAAGACCCAGATGATTACAAGTCTTTTTTCATTTTATATAATGTATCTAAAGTTTGTGTGTCCTGTTCATTGTCCCATTTCAGTGGGATTTTTTTCTCTATCAGAACTGTTGATAATCAAATGAAGATTTGTAGTATGGTTTTTGTACTTGTCACGCAGCTTCTTTGGTGAGTGGCTGACCACATAGATGAGAAATTCACAAGATGGATCTTGCCGTGCTGAGTTTGTGAATCTTGGCTAAAACAATATAATTAGCCTCAAAGCCCTTATACTGGGGAAGATGAAATCCAATGCCACTAAAATAACCATGATAACCAATTCTGAGGACTTCAAGAAACTGCCGGGGATATTGAGAACGTGGCACAATAGCTAAAAGAGGTGGCTGATCGCATTCCACTTCGGTGAAGTAATAATTATATTTCAAAAAGATTATTCCCCAATTTTTCTCCACTACCAACTGTCTCCTTAATAATCAAAACAAAATACTGCAGATGTGGGCATCTAAAATAAAAACAGAAAATGTTGGGAAAACTCAGCTAGTCTGATTCATCTGTGGACAGTAAAAGCATTGATGTTTCAATTTCAATTAATACTTCTTCAGAATTGAAGTGTCATATTGGACTCAATGTTAACTGTTTCTGTCTTGTCAGATGCTGAGTTTTTCCAGCATTTTCACTGTTTCACTTAGCTCCCTAAACTTGTCTCCCTGCCCCCTTCAAGTTCCAACAAGAACTGCAGGGGTCTAATGTACTTTGATACTAAGACTGAGACCATTCAAGCAGTCATCTCCTCTGCCTCAGCTATATCTTTATTTCCCATTTTCCCTCATGCCTTCTTGAAGCTCATTATGTCAATGAGACCCACACCCTCCTTCACCCCTTTCCCACTAAACTGCTGATCACCCAATTGTCCTCTCAGGGCCCCGTGTTAACTGACTTTGTACAAGATTCCCTCTCTTCAGATGCTGCCCCACCTCCTTTCAAAACTGTTAGCATTGCTTATATTATCAAAAAGTCACTCAGCCTTTTTCCCCTCAGAAACCTTCCCTTGTCTTCAACCTTTCCCCCTCAAACTTCTTGAAAATGTTGCAGCTCCCAAATCTGCCTCCATATTTTCATGCAATTTCATAATTGCATGAAAATGCAATTTTCTCTGCTTTCTGCTTTCGTGCCTCACCCCAGCATAAAGTGATAAGTGACACAATCCAAAACTGCGATACACTGCCCTCTCCCATCCATAGCAATTCCATTGCAAAGTTTGAGATTGTTCATTGCACCATTCTCTGCCATCTCTTCTCCAGCAGAGTGGATTCCTTACTTGATTCCACACATCTTTATTCTTTCATGGGATGTGGTCATTGCTGGCTGGGTCAGCATTTGTTACCCCATCCTTAATTGCCCCTTGCACTAAGTGGCCTGCTAGTCCATTTCAGGGGGCAGTAAAGAATCAACCACATTGCTGTGGGTCTTGAGTTACATATGGGCTAGATCTGGTAAGGACGACAGGTTTACTTCCTTAAAGGACGTTCGTGAACTAGACGGGTTTTTAAGATAACTGACAATGGTTTCATGGTCATCGTTAGATTTTTAATTCCAGATATTTTAATGAATTCAAATTTCACCATCTGCCGTGGTGAGATTTGAACCCAGGTCCCCAGATCATTACCTTGGATCTCTGGATTATTAGTTCAGTGACAATATCACTGTGCCACCACCTTCCTGTAAATAACAAGACAATTGTAACCCATGTTTCTCCTGTTCTCTTGCTGTTATCTCTGCAGGCTTCCAAAAATCTCTTGTCGCCAAACTGCTTGCCTCACATCCATTTAATGAATCATAATTTGCTCCATTTAAGCAATGGGAGGATTTAAGTCACAGTTTTTGGCTTCTGCCACAAACTCCATTCCTTCACCTCTGAATCATCCTTCCTGAATTACATTGCTGATAACCTTAATGTCTTTCTTGACTTCAAGGTGAACATTTGAGCCAATATCTGTTGTATCATAGGGATTGCCAAATTTTATCCCTGTCTCAGCCCTTCTGCTGACACCCTGAGTTTTTAGTTTTGTAATCTCAGAATTGTCTCTTCCAAAGCTCTCTGCATCCTAAAACAAATTCTCCCTAAATTGTCTCAAATTTGGTTTTTAATCCATAGATCTATAAACATGGACAAGGATCACGGGTAGAGGTGGGAACATCGGGGTGGGGGCACGGGCTTGTTGGGCCAAAGGGCCTGTTTCCTGTGCTGTTTTGTTCTTTGTTCTCTCTCTTCTTAGATTTCAGTTTATGCTCAGCTCTCCTACTTGTACCCAATGATTCCAGTGCTTCATGACATGTTTTAATTTTCATCTTCAAGTTTAAGTCTCTTCATATCCATCCCCTTCTCTATCTCCTGCCATTCGAGACTCCAGGAACACAGCATTTGTCTTGTTCTGTCCAGTTGTGCAAACCCCACCTTTTACCTCACCATTGGCTGCTGCACCTTTAACTTTTTTTTCCCCTTTTTAGTACCTCTTGGTACTTAAAAAAAAATTGAAATTGAAACTAATTCATGATCCCCACTTGAGGGGCAAATAAGATCCAAGCTGACAAGGTGAGACATTGCATCCCATCTTGGGATTGATCTAACACTACATCTAAGCCAGAAAGCCACCCTGATTCTTTACCTTAGCTGGAGCAAGCCACCATTGCAGGAGTCAACATATCCTCGGTGCAATGAGCTAGCCTTGCCAGGTTAAGTTCCACGATCTGAAAGTCTCACTCCTCAATCTTTCAGGTGTTTAAAATGATGAGATCAGACAGACAAAGACCATTTCGAGTGATTGAGGGGGTAACATAAAATAATAAGTAAGATAGTCTAAAAAGAGAAACCCGTTTACAGCTTTGAGTGGAAATTCAGAGAAGCAGATGTCATGTCAACACTTAGAAAGAGATTAGGTTGAAGGCAATGGGAATAGAGAGATATGTGAACAGGAGAAAAGCATGGGTTTTAGGTTATTTATTGCACATTCCTCAGTGAGCAGTTCCTAACTCTGCCATTGTTGCTTTAATAAGCTAGTGCTGTGGGTTCCAGGTAATTTGCTGTGTACTCATAGCTGAAACCACATCTGTCTGGTGGTTGTTGTGTTCCTCACTTGTGTAGTTTGTGGTTTTTTCTATTGGGGGGAAGCGAAAATGACTATTTCTCTGAATTATTCTGCACAGGTTTTCCAGGTTTAACTGGTGGTCGGGATCGAACTTCATACCAGACTATTGATGGGCAGGAGCCTTTCCACCAACCTGCTGTTTCTGCAGGAATCAAGACCTCTAGTGCAGCCTATTAATGTTCAAGCTGTAAAGTGCCACTGTATGAAAGCCTGTATAAACAACCTCGTGCCTTAGATTCCGTAACCACTTGCTCCTGTGTGTGTGTTGATGAGCAAATGTGTTATGTGCAAATGTACTGTTCATATCTTCCAGACAATGTTATTGTGATGACTGTCCAGGAGACAGCCGGTCTGCAATACTGTCAGCAGTAAAAAGCTACTGGGAGTTGAAGCTGGAGATTGTTACACTTCAGATTATTCTAGCCCTGGTGAATTCCAATGTAGTACTTTGGGATATGAATTAAAATTGCTTGTCTGTTCCATTCAGCATATTAAAATCTTGGCTGAATACGCAATGCAGAATGAAAGCTGTTGCCAACTCCCCAGATGTTTAAAGGTATGGTTCACTGTATTAAAGCCATAGCAACCAAAGTATTGAAGGTGACTTGCTTTAGACCTTTAACACAAGTACCTTGGGAGGCTGAGATGACATTAGTCATCCACTATTTAGGCACAGAGACATTTTCCACCTTACCAGCAATTTACTGCACTGATACTGTTTCAATTCCTAAAATTTGACTGTTACAGTTTATGTATTGTCCAAATACATGTTTTGGCTTTCTTGCTCACAACCAAAGTATGCATGTAGCCCCAGTAATTTTGTACTCGAGTGTCTCTTGCTGACATTTGGTAGAGTGGATAAGGGAGTTTAATGTTGCCTTAAATTTGATTACCGTTATGAATTTGTTTTGGCTCTGGCCAGAGCTAAAGTGTTGGGATGGCAAGACTGGTGCCCAATTGCTCTTTGTAAATGGGAGAGTGACCAGTCCTGATCTCCCCTCGAGGAAGGTGATTCAGGAATTTGTTGTTTTGGTGGAGTTGGTGCAAACCTGCATCACTCTCAGTATGTTGTGCCCTTGCCCTATGTGCATGGTGAATTGGGTAGCTCATGTGAAACAGTGCAGATTCATGGGGCTGATTGACATGTTTCTCTGCTGTAACATTGAGAGAAAACTGTTCTCTTGTTTGCAATGGGCCGAAGGACAGTTTACCTGTAGTAAGGGATCATTGCTTGTTATCTCACTCTCCATTTTCAACAGCAAATGTGACTTTGATTATTGTTTACAGCCTAACTTCTGAATTCCCAGTAAAGTGCAACCCATTTCCAGAATGCTAAACTAAATGTGCCTTGTAAATTTTATTAACCAGTGGCTTGATTTTATGGCTGCACAATTGGTGAATGAAAGAGGGAAGCATCTGTGACCAAAACCAGTGCAAGCAGTTGTTGAGGAGCTGCTGCTGTTGCCTTTCGGGAAGGGGTTAATAGCATGTCCATTTTCTGCAAAAGTCATTTGTACTGTTCCAATCTCAAGATGGTTGCTAGCCTCAGCATCTGATTAGATTGCCATGGAAACAAGTACTAGCTATCAATCTTAGGCTTGCAGTGTGTGGGTGAACGTTTAATTCCTGATATGTAATTTTGCTCAATTATGTGCCATTTGTTCGATTTTGGTGCCTACTTACTGTCAAGCATCCTGAACACTCTGATTGTGAAATGTATCTATTATTGCTAATAAAATCCACTAAAATGGACAGACTGCAGTGAACTATGAACAAACGCTACTCAATACAGGTGTAGTTCAACATGAGACAATTGGCATCTTGGAACAGAGGCCTCCATTCTTTTCCAAAGCACAGCTAAATTTTGAATCCTCAGCTAGGCCAGGGAGAGTTTGTTGATTATGGTATCAAATAAAATGCAGCTGGCAGTAGAAACTTTGCCACCAGTATTTGTGCACAAACCACAATATTAGACCCAATTTGCTGTGTGCAGACTGGTAGCTTTCCAACACGTGCCACTTAAACACTAAACCACAGATTCAGGATCATCTAATCACAAGTTTTTTTTAAACTTTCCTAGCAATAGCTTTAAAACAATAATGTTACTGTCCTACGGTCCTCCTCAAATCTTACGACATACAAACTAACTCACTGCAAGCCACAGCTTGCTCATAAAATCCTGACAGTGCAGAAGGAGGCCACTTGACCTATCACTCTTGTACCAACTGCAATCCCAATCAGGCCCTCTCCCTGTAACCCCACGTATTTACCCTGCTAATCCCCTGGCACTAAAGACTAATTTAGCGTGGGCCAACCCAGTTACCCCACGTCTTTGGACTGTGGAAGGAAACTGAAACACCTGGAGGAAACCCATGTAGACATGGGGAGAATGTGCAATCTCCACACAGGCAGTGATCCAAGGCCAAAATTGGACTTGGCTTCCTGGGACTGAGGTAGCCATGCTAACACTGCCATCATACCTCATGAATCACTAACTGTGGGAGATCTGATTCTCTAATAATCCCTTAGTTCATCAAATGTATGATGCAATAAATGTGATTAAACATCCTTGTCTACTATTTGATTCTGCTGCTGACTTAGATATGTTATGTTATGTATTTAATGTAGCAGGAATTGTACAAAGGACAATAAAATATTGAAGCTTTGGATGCAGCCCAATGCAAGGAAGCAGTTTTGCAACTATTTCACTGAAGAAGTAGAGTAGGTGTTATTCCCTTAATATTTGTTGACAGTCTTCCCTTCAACCTGCCCTTTGAGCTTTGGTCAGCTTGCAGCTATTGGGCATGAGGTTAGTTACCTCCTCGTTTCTTTGTAAACTTTTCAAGCCCCTGGGAACCTCAGGATGAGTCACGCTGACAGAGCTGATCAGCAAAGCTGTTGTCCCTGAGAGAAATTTAGGGATTCTCCGGGGATCCTTTTGTTTAATTGAGAAATCCTTGCATCAGCTGGTAATAGCTAAAGGGTTTATTGTGTATGTTTCTGATCCTTGACTTTATTGAGCTGCCACATGTGCTTTGGTTTCAATCCATAGACCTATAAATACAGACAGGGATCACGGGCAGAAGTGGGAACATCGAGGTGGCTCGTTGGGCTGAAGGGCCTGTTTCCTGTGCTGTTTTGTTCTTTGTTCTTTGTACTGCTTTCAATTACATAGTATACAAGGACTATCTAAGAATTTTCATTGTAAGATTCCATTGTGAGAACATAAGAAATAGGAGCAAGTAGGGCATTCAGACCTTCGAGTCCATTCCACCATTCAATGTGATCATTGCTGAGCTTCAAGATCATTTTCCTATATGAGCTCTGTATCTCTTGGTGTTTTTAGTTTGCAGCAATCTACTGATTATGTGGATCACATGATCTTATTGAATGGCGGAGCAGGCTTGAGGGATCAGGTAGCCTACTTCTGCTCCTTCCTTGTTTTTATGTCATGCTAAGGTTCAAGATATGGGAAAACATTTTGGGCTGGGATGGGGGAGATCAGTCAGACCTTTTTTTAAATTTATTTTTACTGTCACAAGTAGGCTTACATTAACACTGCGATGTAGTTACTGTGAAAATCCCCTAGTCATTACGTTCCAGAGCCTGCTCGGCTACACAGAGAGAGAATTTAGCATAGCCGATGCACATAACCAGCTGTCTTTCGGACTGTGGCATGAAACCAGAGCAGCCGGAGGAAACCCATGCAGATGCAGGGAAAATATGCAGACTGCACACAGTGGCCCAAGCTGGGAATCAAACCTGGGTCCTTGGTGCTGTGAGGCAACAGTGCTAACTACCGTGACACTGATGTCCTTCATATGCCTTCCTGTTTCTAACTTATGTTCACTCTTAAATGATCAATTTGTATGTTCTACACAGAGGGTTGCTTTAGAGAATGGAAGGTTGCATAACTTCAGTTACACATTGGAGACGAGTTCTGGCAGAGTCAAAAATGAGTTAAACGGATAAAAGTTAAGTTTCTGAGGAAGGGAGGTTGGATTGCTCAACATTCAGTTTGAATGCCCAGTATCTGCAACAAGCACTCCCTGAGTTGATACAAACAACTTGATGATTTGAGGTTGTCTTCTCAGCTAATGTGCTGATATTGGGTGAGCCCAATCCCACAGCCAGATATATCTGTTCCTCACCGGAGATGACACCAATAAACCAGAACAAGTGGCCTAATTAAAAGGGCTGGACATATAAATAGTAATGTCACGCTGATGTTTAGCCCTTCTACTGGCTACGGAAAGTTTTCAGCCATATGATAGATGCTCTGTATTCCTTAACTGAAGATCATCCGACCATATGTTGCCTCGAAAATAAACAAATTAACAGCAGGTAGCATGCAAAATAAAGCAAGTTCTGCTTTAATGGAACTTCCACGTCATTTAATGCGGGTGAATGAATACTGAGATTTCCCCACAGCAATATACAGTTCATTGTAAAAGGTGAAATGTCAGTGTTTAACCCATTGCATCAATCAATCTCTCTGCTGTCTTTCCTGCCTGAGGAAGACACAAGAGTGTTGAAAGCTCGCTTTTTTACTATCAAATAAATCGGTTGGATTAATAATTGGTGTTGCTAAATTCTTACTGAGGTCTTTCCTACAGCCACCGTTCCATCCTCTGAGATACAGAGGATGGGTGAGTCCACACTGGGTCCCAGAAGCCCCAATAATCCCGACAGAACGCATGGTTTAACCTGGCTGAGCTGTCATTACTCGGCAGCGCCGCTAGGGGGAACCGATTCTGGAGTGTCGCGAGACTTGGAGCGATTCAGCCGTCAAGAAACACGAGCAACCGAAGGGAAGGAAATTGGCGGCCAAAGAGGTGAGAATGAGGGAGGGACGAACCCGGGGGGAAGGGGGGGGGGAAGGGGGGGGGGGGGGGGGGGGGGGGGGGGTTGGAAAGGGGGGGTTGGGGGGGTGGGGTGGAGGGGGGGGAGGGTAGGGGGGAGATGGGGGGGAAGGGTGGGGGGGGTGCTGGGGGGGGACAAGGGGGAGTGGGGGGGACACGGTGGGGGGTCGGGGGGGGGGGGAGTGGGGGGGGAGGGGGAAGTGGAGAGGACGGGGGGGAAGTGGGGGGGGGGGGGAAAAAAAAAAAGTGGGGGACGTGGGGAGAACGGGAGGGGGGAAGTGGGTGGGGGGAAACCGGGGGAGAACCGGGGGTGCACGGTGGGAAGATGGGGAAGGGGGGAGGGGGACGGTGAAAGGAAGGAGGGGAAGGGAGGGGAAGGGGAGAAGGGGGAGGGAATGGTAGGGAAGCGGGAGGGGAAGGGGGGAGGGAGGGAGGGGAAGAGGGGGGAAAGGGGGGAATGGAGGGATGGAGGTGAAGGGAAGAAACAGGGGGAGGGAGGTGGTGAGAAGGGAGGGAGGGAGGACGGGGGGAGGGAGGAGGGGAAGAGGGACGGGAGGGGGAAGGGGAGAGGGGGGGAGGGGGGGAGGGAGTGGGGGGAGAAGAAGGGGAGGGGGAGGGGGAGACGAAGGGAGGGTCGGGGAGGGGAGAAGAGGGCGGGGGGGAGGGGGAGAAGGCAGGGGATGGAGAGACGTGAGGGGAGGGATAGAAGAGGGGAGGGGAGGGGGAGAGAAGAGGGCGGGGAGGGGGGAAAGAGGGAGCGGAGATGGGGCGGGGGACGGGGAGGGGGAAAAGAGGGGAGAGGGAGGTGGGGGAGGGGGGATGGAGGATCAAAGTGAGAGGATGTGGGGAGGGGAGCCGGGGGGGATGAGTATGGGGGGGATGGGGGGGGATAGGGGAGGGGATAGGGGGAGTGGAGGGGGAAGATTTTAGGGGGTGGAAGGGCGCGGGCAGGGGATACTATGGGGGCAGCTGGAGTGAGGGGAGGGGTTTAAGAGGGGATGGAGGGAGGGGTGTATTAGGGAGGCGAGGGAATGGGAGAAGAGGGAGAGTGAGGGAGACGAGGGTAGCGGGGGAGGGATAGAAGGGGGATGGAGGTGTGACGAAGATTGTGGGTTGTTGGGGGATAAAGCAGGGAAGGGACGGGTGAGAGAGTATGGAGGGGGCGGTGAGTAGGGGGGGCAGAAGAGGGACGCAGGGGGGGGCAGAAGGTGGGATCAAGTGGGGGAGACGAGGAAGGTGTAGGGCTGATGTGCGAAAGAGGTGCCTTCTAAACGTTTTCTCACCGACATTACGGGTGCGATGTGTACTCATCAGTATTCTACGTCGTCGTGGTCTGGGTTCTTATCCCTGTCTCGTTTCTTGTGTGTACCGGTCACAAACCAGTGTGATAAGCTGGCCGGTGTCTGTGCTGGTTATGTTTGAGGGGCAGACGAGAGTGCTGCGGTATGTGAGCAGAGAGCGGGTGGGGGTGGAGAGAGTGTGCCTTGTCATTTTGTGCGAAGATTTTCTTTGAGGTTGTTGCAGAATAGTATGTCGCATGGGTCTAAGTTGGTCCGGCTCTTGTTTAGCCTAGGTCTTTTGTCGTGTGGATAAGATGTTTGGCTTTAAGTGTGCGAATATTTTTTGAAACATTGACATATGTATACGTATTGAGTTACTTTTTTCGTTTTTGGTTTTCTATTTTGTTCCTCTTAGAGGTTCTTTTCTTGTTTTTTTTGTGTATCACTAGGGTCGGTGAGAAGGTGTTTGTCCCTCTTTCTGTAGACCGGGATGCGTATTTTTTCGCCTAGTCATTTTTTATCACATTTTTTTTCGTATTACGTGGAGTTTCTTTTTTCTCCTTTATTTCGGTGTCTCATATTATCTATGTTGGTCCATAGCGTCTACATGCATGTGCATCATTTTAACCTGTTTTTCTTGTTTTGTTTCTCCTCTCTTACTCTTCTCTTTTCTTTGTTTTCTCATCGTTTCTCGTTCTTCTGTTTGCCTTTTTTTCTTCTTCTTTCTTCTTACCTTTTTCTTCTTTTTCTCCTCTTCTTTCTTTTCTTTATTTTTCTCTTCTTTCTCTTCCACTTTTTCTTTTTTTGCTCCTCTTTTCTCTTCTTTTCTTCATTGTTTTTCTCCTATTTCTACATTTCCTCCTTTTTTTTCACCTCCTCTTTATTTTTTTCTCCTCTTTTCTCCTTATTTCTTTTGTTTCTCCTCTTTTCTTTTCTTTTTTCTCCTCTTTCTTTTTCTTTTGTTTTTCTCCTCTTCTTTCTCCTCTTTTTTTTTTTCTCCGCTGTCTTTTTTTTGTTTTTTTTCTTGTTTTTCGCCTCCTGTTTCGTTGTTTGCTTTTTTCTCCTCTTTATTTTTTTCGTCTTTGTTCTCCTCGTCTTTTTTTGTGTCTTTGTTCTCCTTGGTTTTGTTGGCTTTGTTCGCCGCTCGCTTCAGTTCTGTGCTCCTCGTGTCTCCGTTTCTCTGCTTTGGTTGATTTCTGATTTTTCCGCCGCTTTTTCGCCTTCTTCTCGTCTTGTCTGGTTTACTCCCTCTTGCGCGTCTTGTATCTTGTTTCTCCTCTTTCTTTCTCTGTTCATTGGTGTCTTGTGTTCTGACTCGTTCCTCTTGCGGTTCTTTTCTTTTTCTTCCGCTTGTTTCTGTTTTCTCCGTCTTTCTTCTCCTCTGTTCTCTTCTCGCCGCGGTCTTCTCGCCTTGCTATTTGCTGCTGCCAGTTATCGTTTCTCCGCGTTTCTTCGCCGTTTACTCTTCTGTGCTGTTGTCGCCTCTTTCTCATTCTTTTTCTTTTTTTCTCCTCTTTCTTTTCTTTTCTCCTCTTTCGCTCTTTTCTTTTGTTTTTTGTTTTTTTTTTTTCTTTGCTTTTCCGTTTCTCCTCCTTTCTTTTTTTCTTTTCTCTTCTTTTGTCTTCTTTGTTCTCCGCTTGCTTCTTTTTCTCTCCTTTTCTTTTCTTTTTCTTTTCCTCCTCCGGTGAGGGTATAGGGAGAGGACAGACGCTGGGGTTGTTGTTCGTTCATCGTCATCAATGAGAACTTCGACACCATTCGTCATTTTGAGGCTGGTTGCGGTGTGTCTGAAGTTGACTAATCAGGCCAATTCAGGCATGGAATGTCCTGGCACATATTGGACAGATTTGAGTAGACACTGTAGTTATTACGCTGGTGGCTCTGGACGTGCGCAGCTCGTGCTTAAGTTGTGCTTCAGTAGTACATCTTGCTTTGTGAGTTTGACAGCTTTTGTCGATGAGGCAGCACCAGTTAGGGCAGTTTTATGCCAGCGTTCCCGAGGTGGTTGTGCCTATGTCAAGTGATTTCAGGGAGGCCTTGAGTGTGTCTTTGAAATATTTCTTCTGCCCTCCATGCAAGCACTTTCCATCAGCGAGTTCCCCAAAAAGGAGCTGCCCAATAGATCTGCGCTCTCATCATCAGTGTGTGGACTGATGGTAGACTTGCTCAAGAGAGAATTTCAGTGTCTGGTACTTTGTCTTTCCATGTGATGCCTAATATTCTGCGAAGACAAGTCGTGCCTTCGATAAACACGTTTCACAGGCATACAAGAGGGTAGTGAGTACCGCAGTGTTGTAGATCTTCAGTTTTGTTGCTAGGTTGACTCCTTGATGTTCCTATACAGTGGAGCGCATTCTGCTGAAAGCAGAACTTGCTTTTGCTATTCTGCAGTTAACTTCTGTATCAATAATCACTGCTTGGGAGAGGGTGTTGCCAAGATAAGTGAACTGGTCCACTGTCTGTAGTTTCTGCCCTCTGATTGTAATTATGGGTTCTGTGGATGGTGCATGAGGAGCAGGCTGGTGCATGATTTCGGTCTTTTTAATGTTGGTAATGAGTCCAAAGTTGTCACACAAGCCGTGGAAAATTTGTTCATACTGACTTGCATTTCTGGCTCTGAGCCAGTATACAAGGCGCAGTCATTGGCAAAGAGGAAGTCTTCTTTACTTTGGTAATAGCTTGAAGTCCCCTCAGGTTGAGGAGCTTTCCATCCACTCTGTACTTGAATCCAGCAACACTGTCCTGAAAGGCATCATTCAGCATGGCAGTAAACATCATACTGAACAGTGTGGGTGTGAGCACACAGCCCTGTTTGATGCCATTGGTGACTGGGAATGCCTCAGAGGATTCTCTGCCATCCTGTACTCTGGCCATCATGTCATCATGGAACTGGTGTACCATCTGAATGAATTTAGGGAGGAGAACAGCTGAACTTTGACATGATCTTCTACAGGCCTTATCAGCTGATAGTGTTGAAGGCTTTCACGAAGTCAACAAAGCTCGTGATTGTGCTCCTGACACTTTTCCTGAAGTTGGAGTGCAGCAAAAGTCATACCAATATCCCACAATCTTTGCGGAAGCCACACTGTGACTCTGGAAGCAGGCCCAGCTCCAAATGAGTGACTGGACGATTTAGCAGGACTCTTGTAAGGGCCTTTCCTGTGATGGAGAGCAGCGAGATTCCTTGGTGATTGTCGCATGCTTGCTGATTGCCTTTCCTCTTGTAGAGATGTACAATGGAAGCATCTTTAAATTCCTGAGGAACAGATCCTTGCTTCCAAAAGGATTGGAACAACTCGATGAGCTTCTTGATAAGTACACAACCAGCAGCTTTGTAGATCTGTGTAGATATGGCATCTGCCCCTGGGGTTTTGCTACTGGATAGCTGGCTGACAGCATTTGTAATTTCGGATACTACCGATGGGTCATTCATGGTGCTGTTGATATCAGCCTGGGAAATCTGTTCTTGCCTCACTGTTAATAGATGACAGTTGGTTGAGGATGGCTTCAAAGTGTTCAGCCCGTCTCTGCAGGATCTGAGCTCTCTCAATAATGAGAGTTGTACTATCTGTACTCGAGGGGAGAGGTCCCGAGAGATTGAAATCCGTAGAGAGTGTTGAGGGCATCATAGAACCGTTTCAAGTTGTTTCTGTCAGCATATTCCTGTATTTCATCTGTCTTGGTGCTCAGTCAGACATCATGCATTTTACGCACTTTATTCTGGACTGTCCTGCGAGTATTGGTAAAAGCATTTTTCTTGGCAACTGATGATGGGTCATTCTGACAGGCCGAATGAAGATGATGCTTTTCAATAAGCAGAGTCCGTATCTCATCATTTTCATTGAATCAGTCATGTTGCTTGTGAGTACAGGGCTTGAGCATCTTCAGTGCAGATGTATGGATAGCATCCCTGAAGTGTTCCCAGTCATCCTCAGTACTGCCTGCAAGGTGTACGTCAGCGAGCTTGATTTCTAAATCTTCAGCCAACGCTGAAGCTATGCTGGGGTTCTTTAGCTTGGCCGTGTTGATTCTTTTCATAATCTTGTTTCCTTGTGGTTGCCTCTTGGATCTGATGCGGAGCCTCATTTTGGACACAATGAGCCTGTGATCTGTCCAGCAGTCAGCACCACACATGGTCTTGCTAACTCTGACATCCTGCCTGTCTTTTCTCCTGATAATGACATAGTCGATAAGATACCAAGCAGGGGTGCATCTGAGAGATCTTGTTATGGGTAGGCAGACAGAAGATTGTGTTGGTGATGAGGAGGTCATGTGTTACTCAGGTCTTCATTAAGAGTAAGCAGTTACTAGCCCACTCCATGCTCCTGATGTGTAACCCCCGTAACTTGCCTGGGTTAGCAAAAAACCTCACTTACTGTGCTGTCTGGAGAAAATACACAATTCTCTAACCAATGCTCAGGATTCCCTTCACACACATTGTTAGCCACTTTAACACTTGAATAGCAGGTTAGATGTAAGGATTCGCATTCTAATCAGCAATCTCTGACTGTCTGTGCTGATGTGTGCTATTGCAGACCAGAACACTGCATTTGCCTGAGGAAGACACAGAGTGTTGAAAGCTCGCAATTTACTATCAAATAAATCGGTTGGATTAAAAATTGGTGTTGCTAAATTCTTCCTGATGGGACAGGCAGGGAGGTGGAGAGAAGGGTAAGGAGGAGGGAGATGGAGGGGGGAGAAAGGGGATGGAGGGAAGGGAAGTAGAGGATGGCAGGGGAATGGGGGAAGAGGCAGGGGAGAGGGAAGGTGGGAGTGGGAGGGAGGGGAATGGGATAGGGGAGCAGACAGAGAATGTGGGGGAGGAGGGGAAAGAGGGGAGGAAGGGGTGAAGGGGAGGGAGGAGGAGAAGGAAGGGTTGAAGGGGGAGGAAGAGAGGAAGGGGTGAAAGGGAGGGAGGGGTGAAGGGGAGAAAGGAGGAGAGGGAGGGGTAATGTGTATGGGAGAGGAGAGGAAGGAGGGGTGAAGGAGAGGGGTTGTGAGAGAGGATGGGGGGAGGGTATATAGGGAGGGGGAGGGGAGAGAGAGGGAGGAGGAAAGGGAGCGGAGAGGGGAAGGGGGGAGGTGGGAATGAGGAGGGAGGGTGGTAGAGGGAGAGGGGGCGGGAGGGGTAAGGAGAGGGGAGGAGGGATGGAGGGGGGAGAGGGGAGGGGTGGATTGAGGGAGAGGGGAGGGTGAAGGGGAGGATTGATTGGATATTCGAGAGGGGAGGAGGGCACAGGAAGGTGAGGGTGGTAGAGGTAGTGAGGGGGGAGGGGGAGGGGAGCTGGGAGCTGGAGGAAAGGCAGAGGGGGAGGAGAGGAGAAGAAGAGGGAGGGAAGGGAGAGGGAGGAGAAAAGAGAGGGGGAAAAGGGAGGAGGGAGGGGAGTGTGAGATGGTAGAGTGAGGGGAAGAAGGGGAGAGGGAGGAGTGAGGGGGAGAAGGGAGAGGGAGGAGTTAGAGGGAGTGGAGGTAAGGGGAAGACTGAGAAGAGTCAGGGAGAGGAAGGGGTGAAGGGTGGGGGAGGGGGAAGTGGACAGGGATGAATGCATGAGGGAAGAGGCGGAAAGATTGAGACGATGGGGGTATTGGGGAGTAAGGCAGTTGCTGGAATTAGGAAGATGAGAGAATTAAGGAGGGAGAAAATGGGGGTTTGCAGAGTTTGGGCGATTGAGGAGAGTACAGGTGAGGGAAAACATTGAGGAATCAGGGACGAGATGTGTGTTTGGAAGGTGATGGAACTTGGGGAGGAGATGGGATTGGGGAGGAGATTGGGAGGAGTGAGGATGAGGTACAATGGAGGAGGTGGGGGATTGGGAACGAGGTGGAAAGAAGGTGATGGGGAGATTGTGGAGGAGGTTTTGGAGGAGAGGATAGAGAGAAGATGGGGAATTGGATAGAAGTGAAAGGAGGAGATGGAGGGATATGGGTGGAAGTGAGAGAGGAGACGGGGGAAAGGGGAAAGGTAGGGGCATCAAGTTTGAAGCTGGGGAGAGGCATGAGGGAGGATGAAGAATGTGGATTCAAATGAGATTGGGAACGAAAAGAGGGAATGCAGGGGATAAAAAGAGGGAAATAAGAGGGAGAGAATGGGGATTGGTTGGAATGATGGAGAGTGGGATGAAGAGATGATGAGGGGGTGCAATAACGGGAGGATTAGCAGTTTTGTGGCAGACAGGGGGAAGAGAACAAAGCCTTCCACTTAGCTCCACAACTGATAGAACATAGAACATTACAGCGCAGAACAGGCCCTTCGGCCTTCGATGTTGCGCCGACCAATTATGAAAAAAGCAATGACCCTCCAAACTAAACCATTCCCTTCTCTTCCATAAACTTACCAACTAACCTCTTAAACGCCACCAAACTTGGCGCATCTACAACTGCCGCAGGCAGGGCATTCCACTCCCTAACCACCCCCTGGGTAAAGAACCTACCTCTGATATCCGTCCTATAACTATCACCCCTTAATTTAAAGCGGTGTCCCCTCGTGCTAGCTTTCTCCATCCTAGGAAAAAGGCTATCACTGTCCACCCTATCTAAACCTCTAATCATCTTATATGCTTCAATAAGATCCCCTCTTAGCCGCCTCCTTTCTAACGAAAACAACCTCACATCCCTCAACCTCTCTTCATAGGACCTGCCCTCCATACCAGGCAACATCCTGGTAAACCTCCTCTGTACCCTCTCCAATGCCTCCATATCTTTCTTATAATGTGGGACCAGAACTGCACACAATACTCCAAGTGCGGCCGCACTAGAGTTTTGTACAGTTGCAACATGACGTTGCGGCTCCGAAATTCAATCCCCCTACCAATAAAAGCTAAGACTCCATATGCCTTCTTAACAACCGTATCGACTTGACTGCCTACTTTCAGGGATCTATGCACAAATACACCAAGATCCCTCTGTTCATCAACACTATTAAGCATCCTACCATTAGCCCTATACTCTACACATTTATTATTCCTGCCAAAGTGCATTACCTCACACTTTTCCACATTAAACTCCATTTGCCACCTCTTGGCCCAGCTCTGCAACTTGTCAAGTCTCTCTGCAAACTATAACACCCCTCTTCACTATCTACCACTCCACCGACTTTAGTGTCATCCGCCAACTTACTAATCCATCCTTCAATACCCTCATCCAGATCATTTATAAAAATTACAAACAGCAGGGGCCCCAAACAGATCCCTGAGGTACACCACTTGTAACCGAACTCCATGATGAATAATTTCCATCAACCACCACCCTCTGTCTTCTATCAGCTAGCCAATTCCTAATCCAATTAGCTAAATCACCTTCAATCCCATACATCTGCATTTTCTGCAGAAGCCTTCCATGGGCCACCTTATCGAACGCCTTACTAAAGTCCATATATACCACATCAACTGCCTTACCCCCATCCACCTCTTTGGTCACTTTTTCAAAAAACTCAATGAGGTTAGTAAGGCACGACCTACCCTTCACAAAACCATGCTGACTATCCCCAATCATTCATTTCTCTCTAAATAACTATAAATCCTATCCCTAATAATTCTCTCCAATACTTTGCCCACAACAGAAGTAAGACTCACTGGCCTATAATTCCCTGGAAGGTCTCTCTTCCCCTTCTTAAACAATGGGACCACATTCGCTATCCTCCCGTCCTCCGGAACCACACCCGTAACCAACGAGGACCTGAAGATCAGAGCCAGAGGCTCTGCAATCTCCTCTCTTGCCTCCCAGCGAATCCTAGGGTAAATCCCGTCCGGCCCAGGGGACTTATCCAACTTCAAACCCTCGAGAATTTCTAACACATCCTCCCTATCTACTACAATACTTCCCAATTTGCACCCCTGTACCGCAGTGTTCTCCATAGCTACATTTCCAGCACTCTGCGTGAATACCGAGAGAAATATTTATTCAGTGCCTCACCAATCTCTTCAGGCTCCACGCACAACTTCCCACTGCTGTCTATGACTGGCCCTAATCTTGTCCTAACCAATCTTCTATTCTTACCATATCTAAAGAAAGCTTTAGGATTCTCCTTAATCCTATCAGCCAAAGTCTTCTCGTGTTCCCTCTTAGCTCTCCTCAACTCACTCTTTAGCTCCCTCCTGGCTAATCTATAGCTATCCATTGCACTAACCGAGCCTTCAAGCCTCATCCTGACATAAACCTCCTTTTTCCTTTTAACCAGCAAATCAACTTTTTTCGTACACCAAGGTTCTCTTACTCGACCATTTCCTCCTTGCCTGACAGGGACATACTTATCAAGGACTCGCAGCAGCTGCTCCTTGAATAAGCTCCACATTTCAGATGTTCCCAGTCCCTGTAGTTTCCTAGTCCAACCTATAAATGACGGTAATGATAGAGAGTTACCAACATCACTGCAATCTAATAATTCCTAATGCTGGGGATATCATGCAACAAGGCAAATAAAGGAAAAAGATGTGAGGAGGAGCAAGGATGGTGAAGAAAAAGCTTGAGGCACACTGTATATTTGATGTCTTGTGTAACAAATTTATTCCATTGTGTGCAACAGATGTCAGGTTGGATTAGTAGACAAACTGATCTGTGAGCTCCTTGTGCGGGAATTGGGCTAAGTACATTACAGTGGTAATGAGACACAGTCCAGGGCTTAGACTGGACAGAAACACAAAACCCAGCACTGACCCTTGTTACAATGCACAGGCCAGTCATGTGATCCTCTTAAGATTCAGGCACAGAGAGTTATAGGGAGAGGAGCATACTGTGCGTTGATCATAATCAGCAGGACATTTTATCTCCAGTCTTGTTCTGTTGCAAAAAATGATAATCTTTCTTTCAAATCTTTCTATTAGGGTCACCAGTCAACAGAAGGGAAGAAACAGCTGAACAACAATGTACCGTATGTAACTGTTAAATGAATTTGTAATGTCTGCAGCCTGAATTAGAATCTATGAAGTGCAGTTATAGGCCTTGTGATACTCTGTGTTGTGTGGGCACACTGTCACGCAGTGTAGATTTTCAGTTCTCTCAAATCACTGGATTGTTTTTTTTTTGAGATTCAAACATTTTTTATCTCTTTCACTTGTGTTGATCACCCACAGCTTTTCACAGCAGGGAGAAAGACCAGTTCCATAGTGCTGATGGCATCGAGTGTCTGCATGCTTGAAACATAATTCATACTGTGAGCTATTATAACCACATAATGCCAATTTATTAGTCCTGCACACAGAGCAGTGTTGTTCCACATCTGCTTTGTCTAATAGCAGGACGCAGACAGTAGGAAGCTTGCAGCCTGGAGCTTGAAGTCCCTGATAGGGGATCAGGTGCTCAACACTTGGGTTAGCAGCCTCTTCATTGTTTTTTTTTATTACCCTTCACCTTCAAATTCCCCACTTTTTGCAGACTCCAAGGAATTATCTGAGTGAAAGCTACTGTTGGCAAAAATGGTAAGGAAGGAGAAGAGTGTGAGGATGAAAAGTTTGATAGGGGATAGGGAGAGAGAAGGTGAGAAAAGAGTGTGCAAGGAGAGACATGGTGAGGAGAGCAAAGTTTTGCCAAACATGGTGGAGCTAGTAGTTGAAATTTGCAGACACAAATAATACCAAGTGAAAGGTAACATGCAGGTTGCATTTTCACAAAAAAACCATGCCATGCTGCAATTAAGTCAAAAGGTTCTGGGCCAGTGGCTATTTGTGGTTACTAGAGCAGAGGACAAGGATTCTCTTTGGGCAGAATGGATAAAGAAATATATAAGTTGTTCATGTGGAATGGAATTGGTGGTGAGGAGATGTTCCCAAACTGGGTTCTGTGATAGATCCAGCCAGAATTAATGGGATCCAAGTTTTTTAAAATTCATTTACGAGGTGTGGAGTCGGTGGCTATGCCAGCATTTTTTTTGTCCATCTTTAGTTGCCCCTCTGAAGGTGGTTGTGAACTGCCTTCTTGAACCACTGCAGCCCTTGAAGTGCAGATACATCCACACTGCTGTTAGGGAGGGAGGGAATTCCAGGATTTTGACCCAGCGTTAGCAAAGCTACAGTAATATATTTCCAAATCAGGATACTAAGTGGCTTAGATGGGAAATTCCAGGTGGTGGTGTTTCCTAGTATCTGCTATTCTTGTCCTTTAGGTGATAGTGGTTGTGAGTTTGGAAAGTGTTGCCTAAGGAACCTTAATGAGTTCCTGCAGTACATCTTGTAGATGGTATACACAGTCGCCACTGTTTGTTGGTGGTGGAAGGGTTTGAGGAAAGGGTGCCAATCAAGCAGGCTGTTTCATCCTGGATCGTGTCAAATGTCTTGAGTGTTGTTGGGGCAAGTGGAGATTTGTGTCCACCTTGTAAATGGTGGACAGGCTTTGTAGATGTTAGGAAACAAGTTACTTGCTGCAGAATTCTGAGCCTTTGATCTGCTTTGATAACCACTATATTTAGATGGCCAGTCCAGTTTGGTTTAGGATGTTGTTAGTGAGGGATCCAGCGATGGTAATGCCATTGAACGTCAAAGGACGATGGTTAGATCTTCTCGTGTTAAAGGTAGTCATAGCCTGGCACTTGTGTGGTGCAAATGTTACTTGTCACTATTGACCCAAGCCTGAATTTCTCCAGGTCTTATTGAATGTGGATGTGGATTGCTTCAATCTCTGAGGAGACGTGAGTGGTGCTGCACATTGTGCAATCATCAGTGAACATCCTCATTTCTGACCTTATGATGGCAGGGAGGTAATTGATGAAGCAGCTGACAATGATTGGGCCCAGGACACTATCCTGAGGGATTCCTGCAGGAAATGTTGGCCTGTGATTATTTACCTTCAGTCGCCACCATCTTCCTTTGTGCGAGGTACGATTCTAACCAGTGGAGAGTTTTCTCTCATTGACTCCACCTTTGCTAGGGCTCGTTGATGTCATTCTTGTGGGGTTGGGCTGTGCGGCCCCAAGAAGAGGAGAGCTGGGCTGTGGAGGCTTGAGAAGAGCCACATCTGAAGAGGTCTCAAGAGGAGCTGGGTTGCTGGAGTCTGAAAAGATCTCAAGCCAAAGCTGTGGAGGCTCAAGAAGAGCCAAAGTTACTGGGGCCTGGGAAGAGCTAGGGTCGGGACAGCCAGGACTCAAGAAGAGCCAAAAGTGGGGTTGCAGAGTGTAATGATTTTAATCAGGCAATTAAAGTTGGCCTGTTAGAATATGAACACCCCCAAAATTGATTGGGTCAATCAGGGATACTCTTGCTTTGTACTTAACCCCAAGTGTCAGTTTCTCTGGGACTCCCGAGTACAGACTGCTGACTGAAAGCACTCAGTATACTATTGCCCGACTTGTAAATAAAGGAATTTTGGCAAAGTGACTTCTGCCTCCGAGCACTCATTAACACAGGGGCTCGGAGGGAGTCAAAAGCAAGGTTGCAGGGGCTAGGGAGGATCTGGGGTCACGGTGGCTCGAGAGGAGCTGACACTTAAGTCACAGGGGCTTGAGAGGATCCAATGTTGGGAGTGAGTGAGGGGCTGAGGGTGAGAGTGATTGTAGGTGAGGGACTGTGTGTGAGTGGGTGTTGCCGTTAAACATGTCAAAAGAAGCTAAGTCTTAGATGTTTGTTGAATGATAAAATTCTTTTACAATAAATGTTTACATATAAGATGCTGAAGTATATTTTAAGTATCACACTGACATTTCTGCTATAGGTTCACCTGTGATTTGCAGGCAATGGGTGAGGTACTGTAAATTTGATCTAGCAAGAGACAGCACCTTGAGGTTTCAGACTGGAAGGCCATGTTCTGATGATTCAATGACATCTTCCCAATTTTAGCCCCCTCGAATTAACAACAGAACTTCAGAGAGCTACTCTCTGTATAACACAGCAAACTATTTATGAAGTATAGCTTCTAATTAAATTTAAGGGCATTGTTGAATTATTATAGTGATGGATGGAATCCTACTAAAAATAGTGAAGTGTCAGAGCCTCTGCACCCTGGTGAGGCTCCCCCTAGAGTCCCCACATCAAGTTCACATCTGGGTGACCTATTGTAAACTTTGCCAACATTATTATGTTGGTGAAGTTTGAAATTATGCAGAGAGGGAATATATTGCAGGGTGCTCTACTAATTATAACAAAATATGCATAAAATCATTAAATGAAGTTCTTGCCTGATGTGGATATGAACCTTGCTACTTCACTGGTAAGTGTGGGGAAAATTATGGAACACGATCTCTCCAGAGAGAATTGCGTTTTCTGATTTTCTCTGGATTTTCAGCCCATGTCGCCATTGTTTCTGACACTGAATGTGGTCTAAAAATCACCACCAATCTGCATACTGATATTCTTCAGTTGGCAACTCATTCTTTTTCTGGTATATTTGAGCTCAATGTTTTCAAAATTATTGGTGTTTTCTAGATTACAAAAAAGTCCAGGAAAATCTGATGACGAGAGCCAGTGCAGAGAGTCCTGGATTAGCAGCTGAATGCCATCATAGTTTGCCCATGATCACAACCTGCTGTGGAAAGTTCAGACAGAGCATGGAGCAACCCTATTTAGAGAACAGAAGTAGACATAGTGCAAAACACGTGCACTTCAAGAAGGAGATCTTCAGCCAGCGACTGGTACAAACCAACTTGGCGTACAACACACAAAGACTCAGGCAACCAATGAAGCCTTTACTAGTGACAATGGTTTCAAGCCACAAACAGCAGTCCAATTTAGAGCATCAGCGACAGAAGCATAGCTCCAATGATTCAATCAATGACAGGGGCAGTTCAAACTCTATTTCTCTTGTGGCATCCAAACATTTTATGAGAGAGCAGAGGTGCTATTTACAGGATTCAGGTACACTTATTAGCATCAATCCCACTAAAAACTTTGAGGGTGAAACAGGAACAAGCAAAAAGCAAAAAAAATACTTCTATGAGGAAAATAATTTGTCTCCAACACAATTAAGCAATCGGGAAGCTGATGACTGTCACGTTAAGGTCTTTGAGAATCACCGTGATTCATTGATTATTGGTTCTCCCAATTGTCCAGTTACTCTGGAAGATCTTGCGGATGTTTATCGACCATCCTTGGATGGACAGTCCAACACACTGCGCTCCATTCTGAAATCATCCCAAACATCTGCAAGATTGCACCACTCAGTGCTCAGCTTGGGTGATAGCAACTACAAGGCAAAGCATGCTTCAAGTGAAACTGAAAGCATCAGTCCATTAAGGTTTTTGACCTATTCTTCCTGTAACCTTGTAAATTCACCTTCTGACAGTGAAAGAGAAGAATGGTCAAGCAAATCATATCCAGATGTTTGGCAACACCAAAACGTTCAAACAATACAGAATTGTGACTCCTCTCTTGTAAGTAATAACCAGGAGAGTTTATATCCTGTGTTGGATACATGTATGAAGTATTTACATACTGGGTATCAGGCGTGTCCTCCTGGGTTAACCTGTGTTTGCAGCAGATGTGAGAATGCTGACAATTGCACGATTTGTACAGAAGCAGAACTTTTGATGGATGACTATTACAGTCTCTCTCAGTTTACTACCTCTAGCAGACAGGGAGTGACGTTGTCTGACTCACTAATCATACCTGACAAGAACACAAAGGATATACATCACTCTCATAATGCCGTTTGTCAAAGGGGTGCAGATCTTTTGTGTGATGTTCCTTTAATTTCAATGAACTTAACCGACCATGACTCTGAAATGCAGATTGATCAGAGAGTACCAGGGGATGGAGAACAGCCAGGTATTGAAAATCCTTTTTCAAAAACTGTGGACTATAGGAAAGATTTATCAGATAAATACTCAGATTATTATCTGCACTCCTGCATGAAATCTCAGGCAGAGTCTAGTTACTCTATGAGCATTGTTAACAGTTACATCAAACAACACAGAGATGCAAATGATTTGTGGATACAGGATACTGCCCAGTGCCTAGCTTTTCCAGGTCTTCCTCATACACGTGATGAGAACCCATCTTTCTCGGAAAAGCTCTACAGCAAGGCACAGGAAAAGGAAAAGCCTGATTTGAGGTCCATAGGTGTTGGAAACAGGATACAGAGAATTAAACCAGTCACAGGTTATTCGAAAAAATCTACCTCCCAAGAAGGAAGTAATTTCAATTTGACATCTGCAGGTTGCAGCCATTCTTACTCATGTAAGCAAATGCCAATGCTGATGGAAATTTCCATGGTCAATATTCCTACAAATCAGTTTCTGCAAATCTCTTCGCTCAGAGGCAGCCAGCAGCTGCAGGTAAGAGGTTTGTAATAAATATATAGTAGACTCATAAAAGCATTCAAACTTGCTGCCTCATTGCTGCCCATGTGCTGGAAGAACTTATTAGCCTTGCAAACATTGAATCCTTCACTACCAAATTAAACAAATCTGTATTGTCTAGTCAGCAATGTTATTGCTAAATCCACTGTCAGTCAGTTGAAATGGTTTAGTGGCAGAGCTTTCTTTGAAGCAGTGCATTGCAGATCATAGTAAAATGTAAAAATAATTTCATTTGACGGGGCAAATGTAGATAGGATTTTTACTCTGGCTGTTGTATCCAAAATGGGAAGATGCCGGCATTGGACTGGGGTAAATATAGTAAGAAGTCTCACAACATCAGGTTAAATTTGATGGGCAACACGACAGCTCAGTGACTATCGCTGTGCTGTGCAGATACATGGATTTGGGCCTGTGTGTGTCGGAATTTGCGCATTCTCCCCGTGCTTGCGTGGGTTTTCTCTGGGTGCTCCGGTTTCCTCCCACATCCCAAAGATGTGCTCTTAGGCTAACTGGCAAAACAAATTCTCCCTAAATTGTCTCAAATTTGGTTTTTACTCCATAGATCTATAAACATGGACAGAGATCATGGGTAGAGGTGGGAACATCGGGTGGCGGTGCGGGCTCGTTGGGCCAAAAGACCTGTTTCCCGTGCTGTTTTGTTCTTTGTTCTTTGTTCTAAAGTCCAACAGGTTTATTTGGTAGCACAAACCCCTAGCTTTCGGAGCACTGCTCCTTCATCAGGTAAGTGAGAGTTTGATTCACAAACAGGACATATAAAGACACAAAAAAAAATGGTTGGAAAGCGAGAGTTTAGAAATAATCAAGTCTTAAAGGTACAGACAATATGAATGGAGAGAGGGTTAAGGACAGTTTAAAGAGATGTGTATTGTCTCCAGCCAGGATAGTTAGTGAGATTTTGCAAGCCCAGGCAAGTCGTGTAGGTGACAGATAGTGTGACATGAATCCAAGATCCCAGTTGAGGCCATCCTCGTATACGGAACTTGGCTATCAGTCTCTGCTCAGTGACTGTGCGTTGTGTGTCGTGAAGGCCACCATGGAGAACGTTTACCTGAAGATCAGAGACTGAATGCCTGTGACTGCTGGAGTCTTTCCCAATAGGAAGAGAACACTTTTGCCTGGTGATTGTTGAGTGGTATTCATTCATCCATTTTCGTAGCGTCTGCGTGGTCTCCTCAATAAATCATGCCTTGGGACATCCTTTCCTGCAGTATATCAGGTCGATAGCATTGGCTGAACTGCAAATGTATGTTTCATGTATCCAGTGGATGATATTCTCACATGAGATGATGGCATCCGTGTTGGTGATCCAGCACATCTTGCAGAGGTTGCTGTGGCAGAGTTATGTGGTGTCAATGGTCACTGTTCTCCTGAAGGCTGGGTAGTTTGCTGCGGACAATGGTCTGTTTGAAGTTGTGCGATTGTTTGAAAGAAGCGTACCAACACCTGAACAACGAGGAACACTATAATTATCTGCAGATCCGACCAAAGAACACACCCGTCAACTCAACAGACTGATCAAGACCTTTGATCTGGACTTTCAGAGTACCCTCTGTGCTCTCATTCCACATTCTGCTGAGTTGGAGATCTCTACTGCTTCCTGAAGATACACGACGCAAACACACCTGGCCGTCCTATTGTATCAGGCAGTTGGGCCTTATGCAAGAACCTCTCTGGCTACGTTGAAGGCATCCTGAAACCCATTGTACAAAGAATCCCCAGTTTTTGTCACGACACTACAGCCTTTCTACAGAAACTCAGCACACAAGGAGCAGTTGAACCAGGAGCACTCCTCGTCACAATGGATGTCTCGGCACTCTGCACCAGCATCCCCCACGACGATGGCATTGCTGCAACTGCCTCTACTCAATGGCAACAATTGCTAATCTCTAGATGCAACTTTTCAACTCATCTGCTTCATCCTGGACGACAATGTCTTAATCTTCAATAACCAGTTCTTCACCCAGACACACGGAACAGCTTTGGAGACCAAATTCACACCTCAATATGCCAACATCTTCATGCACAGCTCGAACAGGACCCCTTCACCGCAAAGGACTTTCTGCCAATGCTATATACTGGATACATCGATGACATTTTCTTTTCCTTTGGACTCATGGTAAGCAATCACTGAAACAACTATATGATGACATCAATAAGTTTCATCCCACCATCAGACTTTCCATGGACTACTCTGCGGAATCAGTTCCATTCTCGGGCACATGCATCTCCATTGAGGACTGTCACCTCAGCACTTCACTGTGCTGCAAGCCCATGGATAACCTCATGATGTTCCAGTTCTCTAGTTTCCACCCTAAACACGTTAAGGAAGTCATCCCCTACGGACGAGCCCTGTATGCCCAGGATCTGCTCAGATGAGGAGGATCGCAACAGACATCTCCAGACATCTAAAAGATGCCCTCATGAAAACAAAACGTGGCACTCGACTCATCAACAGTTCCGACGCGTCACAGCAAAATATTGCACCGACCTCCTCAGAAGACAAACGTGGGACACGATGGACAGCGTACTCTTCATTATCCAGTACTTCCCCGGAGTGGAGAAGCTACAACATCTTCTCTGGAGCCTTCATCATGTCATTGATAAAGACGAACATCTCACCAAGGCTATTCACGTACCCCCACTTCTTGCCTTCAAACAATCTCAAACAGCATTGTCAG
Organism: Sphyrna mokarran; assembly: GCA_024679065.1. Lineage (NCBI taxonomy): Eukaryota > Metazoa > Chordata > Chondrichthyes > Carcharhiniformes > Carcharhinidae > Sphyrna > Sphyrna mokarran. The sequence continues at coordinate 19,508,263 of JAGIQG010000028.1, read as the reverse complement.
CAGCAAACTACCCAGCCTTCAGGAGAACAGTGACCACGACACCACACAACTCTGCCATAGCAACCCCTGCATGATGTGCCGGATCATCGACATGGATGCCATCATCTCACTTGAGAACACCACCCGACAGGTATGTGGTAAATACACTTGCAACTCGGCCAACATTGTCTACCCAATACACTGCAGAAAAGGACGTCCTGAGTCATGGTACGTTGGGGAGACATTACAGACACTACGACAGTGGATGAATGAACATTGCTTGACAATCACCCGACAAGAGTGTTCTCTTCCTGTTGGAGAACACTTCAGCAGTCACGAGCATTCAATCTCTGATCTTTAGTAAGTATTCTCCAAGGCTGCCTTCATGACACATGACAACGCAGAGTCACTGAGCAGAGACTGATAGTGAAATTCCGCACACATGAGGACAGTCTTAACTGGGATCTTGGATTCATGTCACACTAACTGTAACCTCGTCCTCATCCTCGTCCCTCTCCCTCGTCCTCGTCCCTCTCCCTCATCCCTCTCCCTCGTCCCTCTCCCTCTCCCTCTCCCACGACTTGCCTGGGCTTGCAAAATCACACTAACTCTCTTGACTGGACACAATATGCATCTCTTTACTCTGTGTTTAACAATCTCTCTACTCACATTGTCTGTACCTTTAAAACATGATTACCTCTAAAGATTTGCATCCTAATCATTATTTTGTAAATTGAGTTTGTGTCTTTATATGCCCTGTTTGTGAACAGAACTCCCACTTACCTGATGAAGGAGTACACTTCGAAAGCTAATGGCTTGTGTTACCAAATAAACCTGTTGGGCTTTAACCTGTTGTGAATCTTCTTACTGTATTGAATCCAAAACCAGCGACAGTCTCAGAATATGGGGCAGCTCATTTAAGATTGAGATGAAAAGAGATTTCTTCACCCAGTGGATGATGAATATTTAGAATTCTTTATCCCACAGGCTGTGGACACTTATTCATTAAACATATTGTAATGATTTCAACAAGGCCCATGAGACTGGCTTGTTGGAGTATGAGCTCCCTGATTAGTCATCCAGCCTGAGAGCTGATATCCTAGCCAGCCTCATGGGTCTTATTGATGTCATTACAATGTTCACAATAAAAATTGATTCATGATTTGTTTGAATGGTGCATGGGTTGAATGGCCTACTCCTGCTCCTACATGCCTATGCTTTTCTGTCATTCTTTTGCTAATTACCTTAAACCTGTGCCCTTTGGCCATTGACCCCTCTATTGGAAGAAGCTTTTCTACGTTTACTTGATTAAAACCCCTCATGATTTATTTAATGTCTCTTTAGTTTTTTCTGCTCTGAGGCAAGCATTGTCACCTTCTCTAGTCTCTCTTCATGTAACTGAAGTCCTGCATCCTTGTTACCATTTCAATCACTGCCTCTTCTTTAACATAGAAACATGTAGCCCTTGAAGTCTGGTCCACCATTCAGTATGATCATTAGCTGGTCCTCAACACCATATTACTGGTCTCAACACCATATTATCCATGCTTCTTTTTAACACTATTAAAGTCTAGAAATCTGACCTATTTCTTTCTTCAATATATTCAGTGACTTGGTCCTCACAACCTCCTGTAGTAGTTTCACCAGCCCCTGAGTAAAGAAGTTTCCCCTCATCTCAGTCCTAAATGGCCAACCCCATATGCTGAGATTGTGACCTCCAAGCCAGAGGAAACAACATCCCTGCATCCAGTATGAGTATGCCTAATAGAATTTTATATATTTCAGTTAGCCCCCCCCTCATTCTTCTAAATTCCAGTGAACACAGGCCCACTCAACCCAATCTCCCGTCATACAACAATCCTGCCATTTTAGGAATCAATCTGGTGAAACTTTGTGCATTCTGTCTATGGCAAGTACATCCTTTCTGAGATTAGGGGATCAAAACTGCACACAACATTCCACGTGTGGCCTCATCGCTGCAGTAAGACATCCTTGTTCCTATACTCAAGTCCTCTTGCAATGAAGACCAACATAACATTTGCCTTCCTAATTGCTTGTTGTACCTGCATGCTAGCTTTTAATGGCTGATGTCCAAGGGTACCTAAGTCCCTTTGTACATCAATATTTCTGTCACCATTTAAATAATGCTCTGCCATTCTGTTTCTGTTCTTGATGTGAATAATGCCACTTTATACAGCATCTACTATTATTGCCCACTCACTCAACTTGTCTAAATTCCTTTGAAGCCTCTTTACAACCCCTTCATCACTCACATTTCCACCAAATTTTGTGTTATCAGCAAACTTGGAAATGTTACTTTTGGGATTCCTCATCCAAACCATTGATGAAATTATGAATTGCTGGGGCCCTGGCACTGATTTTTGCGGACCCCACTAGTCATTGCCTGCCACTTCGAAAAACCAGTTTATTCTTACTCTGTTTCCTGTTTGCTAACCAACTCTCGATCCCATGCTCTTCAATTTTGCACTTTAACCCTTATGTGGGACTTTATCAAAAGTTTTCTGAGAATCCAAACGCGCCACAGTCATCTTACCTTTTCTGCCAGTTACATCTTCAAAAAGCTCTTGTTGGTTTGTCAAACATAATATTATAAATCCATGTTGATTTTGTCTAACCCCATTGATATTTTCTAAGTGTCCTGTTAGCACATCTTTAAAATATACTCTTAACATTTTCCCTACTACTAATGTTAGGTTGACTGGTCTATAATTCCCTGTATTCTCCCTCTCTCTCTCCTTTTTAAATAGATTGATTACTTGCTTCCTCCAATCTGTTTGGACTGTGCCAGAATCTTGGAATTTTGGAAGATGACAACCAATGCATCCTGTATTTGCATAACCACCTCCTTGTCCTTGGCATTCTTCTTCTGAGTACGCTGCCCAGAATTGAACACAATTTTGTATTTAGATTGGTGGAGAAAATAGAATGACAGAGACACTGAAGTAAAGATATGAATTGGTTGGGGTTTTGGAACAAAATTACTTTTCAAAAAAATAGTCCCAAGAAACATGGGGGCAGCAAATATAAAAACCAAACCAAAATAAATCTAAGCGCTTCTAATTAAATAAATCAATGGAAATGTCAACTTACAAAGTTAATGAGTGTCCCCTAGTTGATACTCAAACTTTTTAACTGAGTTCAATATCTTGAAATTTAAAGCTAACAAGAATTTATAAGCTGAGTTGCAGACTGAATGGTTTGTCTGAGTCACCATTATATTGTAGATAAATGGAAGAAAAACAGTCTGCTGGCAGACAGATGCAGTGCCTTTAAAGAGGTAATGTTATTAATATTAATACACTTGGAAAAAGCACCTTGAACTCTGATAGACGACTTAATACTGCAAAACACAATAACAACACAGAAAATGCAATCATATCTGGTCTTTAAACCTGAAATATACATCTAGCTAAAATTAGTAATTGGTACAATATGGTTAAATTTACCTCTGGATGGAATGGCTGTTACAAAAGCATTCACTCAATTTGAAAAAGAAATATTTTTGGCTTTATGGGGCGAAACTAAAACAAAAGAGGGAAGGGAAGTGTCTGCCGAGCTGATGTGTTGAAGCGCATGAAACGTGTGCTACACTATCTGCAAATATTTGTGGTCTTGACAAATGTGTAAATGTGACTTTAAACAGCTTAATTTGGTTTCTTTTGTTTGATAGAGTTCAGAGCCGCAAAGATTTCCTTTGGATGGCAGCTGGACGAAGCAACCAGTGAAAAGGTACAGCAGGGAATGGGTTAAAGATATTTGAAGCTATTTGACAGGGTTTCACATTTTCATTCATCAATACAAATGCCAAAATGAAATTAACTGAAATCTGGAAAGCATACTGCAGCATCTCTGTCGCTAGAAATGGTGCTTCAAAAGAATTATTCAGAAAGATCTCGGATGCAGTGCCATGGCGGGTAGTTGAAGAGGGCATATGTAAAGACGTTTTGTATAGGTTCCAGAAAGAACAGAGTCGTTGTAGTGGGAGATTTTAATTTCCCTTGGGTGGATTGGAAGGTACCTAGAGCTGGGCGTTTGGACGGGCAGGAATTTGTAAAATGTGTACTGGAAGGATCGTTGGAGCAGTATGTGGCTAATCCGACTAGAGAAGGGGCTATACTGGATTTAGTTCTGAGTAATGAGCCAGGGCAGGTGGTTGATGTTGTAGTAGGGGAACATGTGGCTAACAGTGACCACAATTCTGTCTACTTTAGCATACAGATGGAAAAGGATGCTTGTTGCCCTAGGGGCAGGGTGCTGAATTGGGGGAAGGCAACTATGGTCGGATTAGGCAGGAACTTATGGAAACTGATTGGGAACAGTTGTTCGAGGGTAAGTCCATGTGAGGCATGTGGGACTCTTTCAAGGGAATACTGAAAATGTTGCAAGATAGATATGTACTGGCTAAGAGGAAAGATGGGAAAGGTAGGATTAGAGAGCTGTGGATTACTAGGGATATTGAGGACTTGGTTAGGAAGAAAAAAGAGGCGTATGATAGGTCAAAGCAGCTGGGAACGGAGACAGCGTTGGAGGAATATAGAGAAAGTAGGAGGGAGGTCAAACAGGGAGTTAGAAGGGCAAAAAGTGGGCATGAAATGATTTTGGCAGATAGGATTAAGGAAAATCCAAAGGCTTTTTACTCCTTTGTTAGGAATAAAAGGGTGGTTAGAGGAAAAATCGGACCTCTTAGGAACAGAGGAAGGGAACTGTGCTTAGAGCACATCTCTGCCAAGGGAATGGCAGAGATCCTGAATGAATACTTTGCGTCTGTATTCACGAAGGAGAGGGGCTTGTTGACAGCACCTGTCTCTGAGGGAGCTGTGGATCAGTTGAGGGAAATATCCATACCGAGGGAGGAAATGTTAGAGCTTCCAGGTAGCATTAAAACTGATAAATCTCCGGGGCCTGATGGCATTTATCCCAGGCTGCTTAGGGAGGTGCGAGGTGAAATTGCTGGGCATCTGACGCAAATCTTTGTCTCTTCTTTGGACACAGGTGAGGTCCCAGAGGACTGGAGAATAGCTAATGTTGTACCGTTGTTTAAAAAGGGTAGTAGGGAATTATAGGCCGGTGAGTTTGACGTCAGTGGTTGGGAAGCTGTTGGAGGGGATTCTTAGAGATAGGATGTATAGGCACTTAGAGCGTTGCGATCTGATTATAGATACGCAGCATGGATTTGTTAAGGAGAGGTTGTGCCTTATGAATCTGGTAGAATTTTTTGAGGAGGTGACGGAAAAGGGCGAGCTGTTGATGTCGTCTATATGGATTTTAGTAAGGCGTTTGACAAAGTCCCTCGTGGGAGGTTAGTTGAGAAGGTTAGGGCTCATGGGATACAAGGACAGGTAGCTAGACGGATAAGTAACTGGCTTAGTAATAGGAGACAGAGAGTAATAGTGGAAGGGTGTTTTTCTAGCTGGAGGTCGGTCTCTAGTAGTGTGCCGCAGAGCTCGGTACTGGGACCCCTTCTATTTGTAATATATATAAATGACTTGGAAGAGGGAGTAAGTGGAGTGATCAGCAAGTTTGTAGACGATACAAAGATTGCTGGACTTGTGGATAGTGAGGAGCATTGTCAGGCGATGCAGCAGGACATGGATAAGCTGGTAGCTTGGGCAGATAGTTGGCAGATGGAATTCAATCCTGATAAATGTGAGGTGATGCATTTCGGGAGATAAAATGTAGGGGAAAGGTATATGATAAAGGGTAGACCTATTAAGAGTACAGAAACGCAGAGGGACCTAGGGGTGCAGGTGCACTAGTCTCTGAAGGTGGCAGAGCAGGTGGAGAAGGTTGTGAAGAAAGCATATAGTATGCTAGCCTTTATAGGAAGGGGTATAGAGTACAAGAGCTGGCCTTTAATGTTGCAGTTGTATAAAACGCTGGTTAGACCTCATTTGGAATACTGCGTCCAATTCTGGTCGCCTTACTACCGGAAGGATGTGGAGACTCTGGAGAGAGTGCAGAGGAGGTTTACCAGGATGCTGCCTGATATGGAAGGTCTGAGTTATGAGGAGAGGTTAGGCAAATTGGGACTGTTTTCCTTAGAAAGACGTAGACTTAGAGGAGATCTAATAGAGGTGTACAAGATTATGAGGGGTATAGATAGAGTAAACAGGGTTAAGCTTTTTCCTAGGATGGACTTGAATAGCATGAGGGGTCACAGGCTTAGGGTGAGGGGGGTAAGGTATAATTTGGATGCTAGAGGGAATTTTTTCACACAGAGGGTGGTCGGGGTATGGAATGCGCTGCCAAGTAAAGTGGTGGAGGCAGGTACTCTGGAGTTATTTAAGAAATACTAGATGGGCACATGAACAGAATGGGAATGGAGGGGTATAGAAAACTGATTTAAAATAGGGATCATGAGCCTTGGGAGTCCCTGGAAAGTGTGTAAATAGATGATGATATTGCTGTACTTGTTTTAATCCTACAGGTGCTTTGGTCCACCTTGTTGTCTAACGAGGGGCATACACGCGATGGGTCGTGAGAGGGCTGCTCTTGGATTTTTTTTCGAGCGTATCCTAGTGCTTCACGTCGTTAGTGTACGCTTGACCTGGACCATTTGATGGGCAACACGACAGCTCAGTGACTATCACTGTGCTGTGCAGATACATGGATTTGGGCCTGTGTCTGTGGAAGTTTGTGCATTCTCCCCGTGCTTGCGTGGGTTTTCTCCGGGTGCTCCAGTTTCCTCCCACATCCCAAAGATGTGCTCTTAGGCTAATTGCAAAACAAATTCTCCCTAAATTGTCTCAAATTTGGTTTTTAATCCATAGATCTATAAACATAGACAGGGATCACAGGTAGAGGTGGGAACATCAGGGTGGCGTCACGGGCTCATTGGGCCAAAGGGCCTGTTTCCCGTGCTGTTTTGTTTTTTGTTCTTTGTTCTTTGTACTGCTTTCTAAAAGTTGCATAAGTGGTATTACATGGATTTCCAGATGTTAAACAGGGTTCTAAAGAATTTATCTAAAATTAAAGGTCATAGAATTAAAGGCATATTATTGACCAGCTTAGGTTAATATTATTGATCTGCTTAGATGATTAATTAGAAGTTAGAAGGCTGACTGTAAGGGTTAATAGTTAAGCACTAACTGGAAAGAATTAATGAAGGGTGTCCTGCAATGATCTATGTTAGGGCCTCAACTGTTCATTATGTTATTTAATGATTTAGATAACAAAATAAAAAGCTATATATCCAGGCTTGCCAATTACAGAAAGATTAGTGGTAAAGTACGCAGTGTAAATGAGAGCATAAAATTACAAAAGACACTGTTGGATTATATGAGTAGACAAAGGTTTGATGGATTGATTTCCATGCACGTTGGTGCAAAATCATCTATTTTGGACCAGATAAGGGTAGATTTGAGTATTATTTAAATGATGTAAAATTAGAAAAAATCAGTGAATACCAGGTAGATTTAAGGATCCATATTCACAAATCACTAAGATGTCGTGGTCAAGAACAAAAATAAAAATTCAACAAGGTTAATGGAATGTTAACTTTAGGGCAAGAATATAACTGGGGAGAAGGGGGGAGGCAAATTTGCTCCAGGAATGCAAAACCCTAGTTGGACATCTGGAGTGTGATTTTCCTGCTCGCTATGTTGGTCAGGTAGCTTAGAGGAAACGTCCTGGGAGGCCAAAAATGGAAATTGCAAGTGGCAGGGGATGCAATCTTTCCAGGCCATTATGTATGACGTGATCATGCTGGGGAATAACTTAAGGCTGGTTACAATACTCATTGCCTAATTTGAATCTGTTTATTGAGCTTGGGACGGAATCGTCTGGTCTCACTTATGTTTCTGTTCTCGCCAGTGAAGATTCCCACCAGATCACAGATGGTGCCAAGCAATCAGAGGCCATTGAGGCCACCCAGGAGATTGGAGAGAAGCAGTGCACTTTGGGCAGTGCAGCCTAGCACACTGAAAGTGCCAGCTGGCAATGTCTCAATGGAGTCATGGGATGGGGCTGGCGAACTGGAGGCTGTCTATGTCCGTTGGGAGGAGGAGGCATGTCAACTAATCTCCCAGATTATTTGGAAATCAGTGCATGCCCAATGGCCTGCTGAGTAGCCTGATGTCACCTCTTGAGCAGGTTTAGGCATAGAGTGCCGTAAATTCATTTAACTAAGTTTGACCAGAAAAAGATCCTGTTTCCCATGTGTTAGGCACTTAGAATTTTTGGGGGAAATTACGGCCTTAGAATATTATGTACAGACCTAAGCACTGAGCTTTAGAAAGGCTATAATAAAGTTTTTAACATTTATTTACTAGTCACAAGTAAGGCTTACATTAACATTGCAATGAATTTATTGTGAAATTCCCCAGTCGCCAGTTTGAATCAATGCACTTAACTAGTACGTCTTTTGGACTGTGGGAGGAAACTGGAGCACCCAGAGGAAACCCATATAGATGGGGGGAACGTGCAATCTCCACACAGACAGTCACCCAAGCCACGATTCAAAGCCGAGTCCTGGTACTGTGAGGCAGCAGTGCTCGCTAATGTGCTGCTAATGGTTTAGAATGAGTGCATCACAATTTGACTGGAATTTCACCAAGGTTCAAGGGTTAGATTACAAGGAGAGATTATATAAAGTAGATGTGTAGTCCCTGGAATATAGATTAAAATATAGATGATTTGAATAAGGTGCATAGGATTTTGAAAAAAATTGATAGGATAGATAGAAAGAAGTGTTTTCTGTTCGTGGGAAGATTAGGACATGGGACATAAGCTTAAAATTAGAGCCAAACCATTCAGGAAAGAATTTGGAAAACTATGTACAAAAGGTTGGTAAAAGTACAAAGCATAATAGATGCTAGCTCAATTAATTGTAAATCTGAGATCATTTGATCTTTTTTGCCAGATTAAGGTATAAAAAAAGTGAAGGTGTTAAAATATAGATTAGTAATGATATTACTGTATGGTGTAACAGGTTCAAGGGGCAGAGTGCCCTACTCCTTTATCTCTGTTCCTGATACGAGAGTAAGGAAGAACCTAGGTTATGTAGTGCTTTTCACACCATAAAGTGTTGCAAAGTGCTTCATAACCAATAAAGTACTTAATGCAGGAACAGCTAATGTGCACACTGATAAGTTCCTAAATAGCAACGCAATAAATAACTTGATCATCTGAGTTTGGCCAGGGCGTTGCTCTTCTCTGAATTTTACCTTGGATTAAAGTGTTAACAAAAAGAAAACATTGCTGGAGTCCCTTAGTACTGCACTGAATTTTCAACCCAGATTATGTGGAGAGTAATATTTTGCAGTGGTTCTGAAGTTGAGCATTTGTTCAGCATCCAGTACTGTATGCGTGTTCATTATCTACCAGCAGAATTTACCAGAGAACTAAATATTGAATCTGGATCCATGGCTTTTTAGGAACTAATTCTAGGGGAAAAAAAATTACAAATTTTATAAAAAAAACTTAATTGTGTTGTTTGTAAATATTTTTGTTTCAACAGCAGTTGTTGATTAGTACATCTTCGGTGGATGTGGCATAGATAAGTCACTTACTATAGTTTAATAGAGGGCTGATTTAATGACACCCAATTGTTATGACTGGAATACAGAGAGCTTTTGTGTTCTTGGCTACAGCTATACTGAGGTTAAAAACTAATTCCCTTTCACTGTCCAGTTTAGTCATTCGTGCCATAGTGGCTGTTTTACTGATTATATCTGCACTGGTATTAATCCAGCTGCCTCACGCTGTGAGACTCGGAAGCTATTGCCAATATTTTCCTTCATTAAATCAAATGCATGATTTTTACCTTCCTAGTGAGAAAACCCTCTTTTAGTTGTCAATGTTAGTGACCCAATTATAAATCAAAGTTGATTCCAAGAATAAGAGTTTTGAGTTAGTCACTGTTAGAAGTATAGGAACCTATCCAGTTGAAGCTGTGACTTGTCAGAATGTGGCTGGTTATGGGGAAGTACTCCAAAGACTGCGTGTGTTGTGATTTATAGCTGTATTTGTACAGCACTGACCCCATGTATAATAAATAATGCCGCAAACAATCAACCCAAATAGCACCAACTTCACATATCACTAGGGGAAGAATCTGTTCAATTCTACCGTGTTTATTCAGCAGATTACAAACCCAAGTGCATTTGCAAATTTCATTATAAATTAATTAACTTATCTACAGTCGACATAGTCTTAGTAGTTCCTTTGTGATTTTGTAAGATTTAATTTTGGGCTGTCAAAACAGACATCACAAAGATCTAATTAATGTAAGTTCCGGTTGTTACATTTGTGAATTTCAGGGTGAGTCACAGATGGCAAATTGGAGTTAGTGCTTTAAAGATAATGACCAATTTCTTAAGTTTAATTATTAAGTGTTAATTTCCATCAGTGCACAAGGGATTGAAATGCCACTTGCTATTGACGAGAAGTTTTTCTAATTAAATTCAGCCTTGGATCCAGTAAAGTAGTTACAAGGGTGTAATGTAACACAATTTGCTTTCAAATTCGATTTGTTTCACTTATTATCTTCTCGCTCTCATGTTATGATATCTTTATAAAACACTGATCTGGCCTCAGCTGGAGTATTGTGTCTGATTCTGGGCACCATACTTCAGGAAGGATATCAAAGCCTTAGAGAGGATGCAGATGAGATTTACTGGGGCTGCAATGTTTGTTATATGAACAGGCTAGAGAAACTGGGGTTGTTTTCCTTAGATCGTAGAAAGCCAGGAAGAGATTCAACTGAGGTATTCAAAATCTTGAGAGGTTTTTAAAGAGGAAATAAGGAGAAATTTGTTTCCAATGGCAGAAGGGTCAGTAACCAGAGAATGTAGATTTAAGGTGAGTGACAAAAGAACTAGAGGTGACGTGAAAAGATAAGATTTATGTGGCAAGTGTTTATGGTCTGGAATGCACTCCCTGAAAGGATGATAGAAAAATACCGCATGCAATAGTTAATTTTAGGATGTGTTTTTGAACAGCAGAGGTGGTAAATGGAAATAAGGATAGAGATAGGGATAACAACAGGACATTATTTGTTTCCTGTGCTGTCAGTTTGGTCATGCAGCAATGGATTCAAGCCTGTATTGAGTGAGGGATAGGAAAGATGTAGAGGGGGATGACTCAGTCACTTATTAAGTGGAGTTGCTGCTCTACAATTTCACTTAGATTTTTTTGTTGGTGAGCCATGACTTACGTGAAACTCAGTGTAAAGGTACTGAAATATTTGTACCTGGCTGAGTGTTCTATTTACCCAAATGGAGTGCATGCCCTCTCCTTACAGGGTACATCCAACTTACATCAATGCAGAGAGCCTATTGCAAGCTAGTAAAATCAAGGCAGAAGGACCTTAAGTGTGTGCAGCAGAACTGTTTTGAGGCTAATTATAGAGTGCCAAACCTTGCAAGCCGATTTCAATCATAATAGAAGCTGTGTGGATGAGAAAATGTGTGAGAAAGTTTACTCATACTGGTGCTCTTTATTATTTTTCTCTCAGTTCACTAATTTTATTTCACCCTAGGCTCTGTTCTGAGACTGAGAGTGGATGAACCATTAACTTTGCCTTTCATTTCAGGTATCTGAGATTGATTATCTTATGCTTCACAATGCTGCAACTAGATCTGTTCATATTGGCCTTTGCACTCCATTGAACTGGAGAATCCCTCCAGTGCAGAAAGTGACCATCTAGCCCACCAAGTCTGCACTGACTCCCCAAAAGAATGTTCTGCCCAGACCCTCACTTTGCCTTATCCCCATAAACCTGGATATTTACCAAAACTTATCAAGGATACCCTATTTCCCTATACCCATTGATTTCTGCTGGGAAGTGCATGTGTGGATGTCAGTTAAGGACAGAATCATGCTGACTGTTATGCCTTAGAAGTGAATGGATAGGTATGGAATGTACAATGTGTTGGGCCAAATGGTCTCTTCTGTAGGAATTCTATGATTGTACATAATTCCCTGAAATCCACTGTAAGAGGAGACAGGAAGTGGTTATCAAAAAAGGGCAAAGAAATCTAAAAATCTCTTCAAGGCGTTTCCCCCACCTGAAAGTTAAACCTTTCAACTGGTTAAAAGTTGAGAGGTTTATTGATGTGTATTGTCTCTTTAAGAGGAATGACTTCCCCTGAGTTACAGAATGGTTATAACACGGGAGTCCAATTACTCTGTTTCTAGCCCTGCATGTTTTATTTTCTTCAGATAATTAGCCAATTCCCTTTTGAAAGCCAAAATTGAATTTGCCTCCACCATATTGTCAAGGTGTGAATTCCAGATTGCTGAGTTGTGAAAGTTTCTCCATGTGTCACTGTTGCTTTTTTTCCCAATCACCTTATGTCAATGTTCTCTGGCTCTTAACCTTTCTGCCAGTGGGAAGTTTCTCATTATTTAATCTATCTTGCCCCCTTATGATTTTAAATACTTCTATCAAATGTTATCTCTTTCCTACGGAGAACAACCCCATCTGCATCTACCCCTAACTTAAGTTCCTCAATCCTGAAACCATTCTTGGAAACCTTTTTTGTACCTCTCTAAAGACTTAAAATCCTTCCCAACTTGTGTTTTACAGAATCGGACATCATACTCCAGTTGAGGCTGAACAAATGTTTTACAAATGATCATCATAACTCAATACCTTTATTTATAAAATCCAGATTTCCATATGCCTTTTTCTCATTTTCTCAATCTTTTCTTTGTATTGTTAGGATAAACTACATTGTGGTTGTTATTGCTTTTTGCAATGTCTTTTGGGGGTGCTAGAAAATCACACTGTCCTGATAATGAGGAATTTCTCCAGTTTGAAAAAAAAAACTAGATTTACACAAGCACTTTGAATTTAAGGTTGGTTCTATATTGCCAGAACTAAAATCACATGCATGAGACCCATGTTACGACTGATTTTTTCAGGAATATTTGTTAACTACATTTTTAACATTCATGGTATGTGAACATCACTAGCAAGGTCAGCATTTAATGCCCAGTCCTAATTGTTCTTGAGGCGATTGGTGAGCTGCCTTTGTAAACTGCTGCAGTACGGTGGTGAACGTAGTTCCATAGTGCTGTAAGTGAGGAAGTACAAGGATTTTGACCTAATGATTATGAATGGTAATATATTTCCAACTCAGGATGGTATATGATTTGGAAGGATCCTTGGAGATGGTGTTATTCTCATGCTGCTATTGCCCTGGATGGTGGAGGTTACAGATTTGGGATATGCTGTCAAAGGAGCCTTGACTAATTTTGCTGTGTCTTAGAATTGAAGAGTTGGGATGAACACTGAGCAGCATTTGATAGATGATTAAGTCAGCTATTTCATTCCCATCTCAGTTGGAGTTGGTTAAATGTTCCTGTTCAATGGAGCATTTGCAGGAACTGCTGTTGTTCTGTGTCTGGTTCCTGCTGTAACAACACAGAGGGTCAGTGGGGCGTCTCTTGTACTTTTGCGTTTCTATGGAGATGAGCACAGATGGGGCTCAGCGGGTTAGGAGTAGCCTGATGTAGAATAAATCTTTCTGATTATGATAGATCTGTGTGGGTAAGGAAAGTGGAATGTAAGTGGCAGAACATTTTGACGACAATGGAGTGCCTCGAAATCTTACAACCTTCTCAGTTAGACCAGATTTTGTTTGGGATTACAATTCCCTTTGTGTTAAGGAGAGAATTCATGATCTATATTCATTACATTTCTGAAAAATCAATTAACTTGAAAGTGGCAAATAATTTAAATGGAAATGAAATTAATTTTCCATTATCCTTTAGCAGGCTTACATCTGGACTGTTAAAGGCTGAATTAAATGCTTAATATTTGTAAAAATCATAAGGATTTTTAAGCTGCTCCCAAATGACTCATGACAAGATAAGTGTAATAATAAAATATGAACATTAACTGATGCTTTTCCACTGGTAAAGCTATATGTTTGGTCACACATCAATCTGCGGAGGTTACAGTTCGTGTGTCATTAAAGAAGGGCCATTGTTGGGATGGAGAGGGGGCAGTACATTCATTGTGAGAACTTCTGTCAGTAAACATTACAATAAATCCTTGAAAAATCTACTGTCTGAGAGGAAACTTTTAAATTGACTGGCATAAACTAATTTACCAGAGATTTAGTTGGGTATACTGTTATTTAAAGACAAGCCTATTAGTGGGTCAGTCTTCTGTTTCAGGTAGAGATCTGTTTTGGTCGAGATCGCCTCACGCGTGGATACCATTCTAGTGATCAAATTTTGCCAAACTTTCACTATTTGCAAAGTTTATGGATCAAAAAATGATAGCTACTATGGTTTGCTTATAAATCCATTCTTTGTCTACTGTTTTATATATGGTATTTCTTTATGTTGAAATTGTGCAGCTATTGTTCCGTGAGTGACCTTTTGCTTAAATATATCTGTTGATGTAGCATTGCACTATCCAGGTTACACATCATACATTTTCATCTCTGTCTGAGTTAGCTAATCTCAGCCAGGATGATTGGAATGCTGCGTTTTCACTTTGTGGATTCAAACATACACAGTGGTCTGTTTGAGGTACTGGTGGTGGCCTGAATCCTAGAATCTTTAGGGAGGAGTGTCCCGAACCCCAATTGGGAGTCATTCCTTTCAGGACAGGAGGAGGCCTGAACCCCAGTGAAATTCTGCATTTTCAGGATTTGAAGGAAGTCTGACCTCTGGTGAAAGTCAGTGCCTTAGGAAAAGATGGGAAGGACATAAGAACATAAGAGTTAGGAGCAAGAGTAACCCATTTAGCCTTCAAGCCTGCTTTACCATTCAACAAAATCATGATTGTTCTTCTATCTCAATTCCACTACCTGCATTATCCCCATATTAATCCTCTTAGTACCCAGAAATCTGTGAATCTCTGTTTTGAATATATTTAATGACTGAACATTTATAATTCTAGTATAGAGAATTCTGAAGATTCTTAATCCTTTGAGTAAAAACTCATCTCAATCGTAAATGGTCAACCCATTATTCTAAGTCTGCGACCATGTGATCTGGATTCTCCAGACAGGGAAAACATTTTCTCAGCATCCATCCTATTAAGCCCCTTCAGAATTTTATATAGTTCAATTGGATCCCCTGAACTCCAGAGCATATAGGTCTTGTCAAGAAATAGAGAATCCACTTAACTTATGAACTATAAGATTGATCTAATCACTGGAGCAAATTGGTCAGTTTGGCATTGCAGCTATACATGATGTATAAGAGCCTCTGAAATTTCTTTGTTTCAGATATCTGAAGCTGTATCACCAATGGCTGTTGTCACGGTGTCTCTGTACCTGGAACTACTTTGTGCAACAGCGCCAGGCTGCAGCTATATCTTTACAGAGACACCAATTGCTGAAGAAGGGTCTGTATGCATTGCGCTGGGCAGTACAACTTACCCAGCTACAGGAGAAATTTCTGGAGAGACGCCAATGCGCACGGCTCCTTGATCGTTATTTTAAGCGAGTGAGTATAGCAATCACCCAAATCGCAGAGGATTAAAAGTTGCACAAGTAGAATCTAATTCTCAGTGATAATAGGATAAAACCCATAGCAGAGATGATCTGTCCTGTGTTTTTCTGTTCCTTACTGGGCAGTTATATATTAACCAAGATTTCTAAGCAAGTGAAAATGTTTCCCAAGACACAGGGTTAGGATTCATCTCTGAGAGTAATTTGAAGCACAGATCAAAAATATCTGAAATTAGTAAGAGCAAACAATCCCCCAAAAATGTATTAGTTTCATTTGCAACATATTTGCTGTGTCTACCTTCCACTATTAAAAGCTTGAAATAAAAACTTAAGCGTACATTCTCCTAATAAAGAAACTTAGTGAAAATTATTATGTTGTAAATTTTCTCCAAACCTATGCTCCTGAACAGTGGAGGGATCTAGCCAATTCCAGTCAGCATCAGCTGGTGGCAGGAACTCCAAACACAGCTGGCAAATCCTGTGCTATTCGCCTGCAGAAGCCAGTCATGCTGCAATTGATTAGGGCAAAAACTTACAAACCCTGGAGGAATCAACAAGATGCTGCACAGTCACTGAGCTTGGCCAGTTTGCATGGGCGGTAAGTGTAAATATTGATACCACAGTTGTACAAAGTCATTCTTTAAACTTAATATAAGGGTTTCTATAGCTGACCTTATGATGCAGGGCATAGAATTGATCCTGGCACCTTGCTACCTGTGAATTTATTTCCATGTCATACAGAATATACACCATCATGGACTGCTACATGATGATCTGAGATATGTCTTGCTATTGGCCTTTTGCACCATGTAGCAGTACCACATATGTGCAATCTTTTGGGATACAAACTGCATGATTTTTATAGTCAGAAGCTAAGCTGAAATTTATATTTATTTGCATTAAGAGTTGGTTCTTTTAAAAGTGTATTGTGAATGTAACCAGTAAACACCGTGATGGTACTGTACTTTTAAGAAATATATTTTAGCCCTGATTCTTGTGCAGAATCTGTTCTATGCATTTGGAACTGTTTTGTCTGAATCAACAGCACTGTACTCCTACTGCAGTAGCATAATTAATCTTAATTGCTACAATATTTGTTTTAATCTGGACTAATGCAGAGTTCTGTTATTTTGTGTTTTCCCCTGGGATGTTGCAGAGTCGGGCTTGATTAGGTTGATTGATATGTAAAGTCATTTGACTGAGTGCAGCCAGGCTCTCACAGAGAACTCAAGGCAGTCTATTTTTTGAGATCTTTAGAGAGAGGTCACTTTCTCTGTATTTCTTGCTCTGTTTGAAGTGAAACTGGAATCTGCCCAGAAATAAGATACTGAGATTCTAATGTTTGGGAGTAGAGTTTTTTCTGAAGGCTGCTGCCAATAATTAGAAGACAAATATCTGTCTGGATCACACTCTAGAGGTGTGAAAAGGCAGAAGTAGAGTAGCTACGTAAGCCTATTTGGTTTTCTGTGCTAACCTGGTTCAAAATAAGGTAATTATGCCTTTGTGGGGATATTGCTAATTGGGACACTAGAACTAGCTAACTGTTAATAATTATATTTTGTTATGTTTAAATATCTTAATTGGTAAATGTTTTGCTAATTCTTTTTGTTATATTCTGACAGTATTCTTAAATAAAGTTTGTTTTGATAAAAATTTTCTAGTGGGTCACTTGAATTATACCTCATGCTGACCCTAATGCCAAAATCAAATGTATATAAGTTAGGGTCTAGACTAACTTCATAATATACTTTGGAGTTCCTGATCTGGTCCTTAACAACACAAATTGTGTAAATAATAGAGAACCAGCTGCTGCTACACCCGCATGTAGTGTAAATGTGCAGTAATCAGTTCTGACTATGAACTGCTTTAAAGTGTGACTCCCTGGCAAGGGACTTGACTTTTGAAGTTTGTGTCTTATGTTTGAAGAAAGGTTTTTTCAGCTTCATACCCTGAAGGCTATGAGCTTGTTCTGACACTAATTGATTCATGGAGTTGATGCAATATATCAGTTCTCAATAGGAGCCTTTGCTCTGTACTATGTTGTTCATCCAGTTTGCTCCATGCAGTATCTGTTTGAGCCTGTGTTAGTCATGAACTGTGACCTGCCAGTGCCTTTTAACTGTAGGTGCAGCTCAAATCTGACACTGAGATGTTTAAAGAGGTTGGAGCTGATTTGTACACTGGTGCTGCTGACATGGGGGTCAGGTTTATGGAGAGATGCCACAGAAAATGTTGGGTGTTGCAGTTTGGCTTGAGCAATTTATTTTCCACCAAGTATTTGTTGCTTGTAGGAAGCAGGGTAATAGAGCAGGAAGAGACATACAGGATGTTATCTGTTCTATCCCTACCTGAATTTTTTGATGTAATTTTTTTTTGTTCAGTGAATTCAAAATGACCAGCAATCGCTTGACATCAGATGTTCAAATTTGGAATGTGTTTGATCACAGTCAGTAGGGTTTTGCCATATTTGACATTGACTGGCAAAAGCTGTTCAAAGCTATACAATATGCTCAGTAACCTGCATTGAAAAATACAAGGAAATTTCTTCCATAATATTCAATTTATTTAGTTTTTTCATTTAGTACAAACAATAATTTCACTATACAATACATGCTTGAGAGCATCCAAAAAACCTCCATCAGTTCTTAATTCATTTCAATCTCAGGGTCCATACTTGCCACTTCTCCATTCCCCAGATCTCAGTGTCTAAACTCTCTGGCCCACCTCCAGATGTCACAATCTAAATTCCTCCCATCCCAGTCTTGGTGTCTAAACATTCTCTCTTCCCCTTAGTCTCAGGGTCTAAACTTACCCTCCATTCCTTTGTTCCCACAGCCTCTTATGGTCTAAACTCTCCCCCCCACCTCTCCTCTCCAGACTTGACTCTCTTCCCCCTCTCTTCCTCCAATCTCCAAACTGCCTCCTGGGTTTGTGCCCCGCTGATGCCATTAAATTCCAGACCTTGCTGTTTCTTCAGGTCTCACCAATGCACCAAACATCACCAATGATGCTGGACTATAGGTTCTCTCAACCTCTCTTGAACCCCTTTGCTTCTTGTTGCTATGCTCCTTGCTGCTCCTTCACTGGCTTCAAAATTGCAGCCAGGCCTACTGGCTCTCATTTTTAGGCTTTAGGATGCTACGTAGGGATGAAGCTGTAGGGAAAATTAAGAAAATTAAGTGGACGTTAAGAAAGAGGAGGTGTTGGAACTGTTAAATTCCATCAAGGTAGATAAGTCACTGGGTCTGGATGGGATGTACCCCAGGTTATTGTGGGAGGTGAGGGAAGTGATTGCAGAACCTCTGGCGATGATCTTTGCATCGTCGATGGAGACGGGAAAGGTTCCAGAAGATTGGAGGATTGCGGATGTGGTGCCTATTTTCAAGAAGGGGAAGAGGGATAGCCCGGGGAATTACGACCAGTGAGTCTGACCTCAGTAGTCAGTAAGTTGATGGAGAGGATTCTGAGAGATAGGATTTATGAACATTTAGAGAAGTTCAATATGATCAGGAATAGTCAACATGGCTTTGTTAAGGGCAGATCGTGCCTTAGGAGCCTAGTTGAATTCTTTGAAAATTTGACATTGACGAAGGAAGAGCAGTGTACGTGGTTTACATGGATTTCAACAAGGCGTTTGATAAGATCCCCCATGCAAGACTTCTTGAGAAGGTGAGAGGGCATGGGATCCAAGGGGCTTTGGCCTTGTGGATCCAGAACTGGCTTGCCTGCAGAAGGCAGAGAGTAGTTGTGGATGGGTCTTCTTCTGCATGGAGGTCAGTCACCAGTGTAGTGCCCCAGGACCCTTGCTGTTCTAGGACCCTTGCTGTTTGTCATTTTCATAAATGACCTGGATGAGGAAATGGAGGGATGGGTTAGTAAGTTCGCCGATGATACGAAGGTTGGAGGTGTTGTGGATAGTCTGGAGGGATGTCTGAAGTTGCAGCGAGACATAGATAGGATGCAAGACTGGGCGGAGAAGTGGCAGATGGACTTCAACGCGGATAAATGTGTGGTGGTCCATTTTGGCAGGACCAATGGGATGAAGCAGTATAATATCAAGGGTAGGAGTCTTGGCAGTGTTGAGGAGCAGAAGGATCTTGGGATCCGGGTCCATAGGTCTCTTAAATGTGCCCCGCAAGTGGAGGATGTGGTCAAGAAGGCATATGGTGTACTGGCCTTCATTAATAGAGGAATTGAGTTTAGGAGTTGGGAGGTAATGCTGCAACTTTATAAGACCCTTGTTAGACCCCACTTGGAGTATTGTGTGCAGTTCTGGTTGCCTCACTATAGGAAGGGCATGGAAGCTATTGAGAGGGTGCAGAGGAGATTTACAAGGATGTTACCTGGATTGGGGGCATACCTTATGAAGATAGGTTGAGAGAGCTAGGTCTCTTCTCCCTGGAGAGATGAAGGTTGCGAGGCGACCTGATAGAGGTTTCTCAGATGTTGAGAGGAATAGATAGAGTGGATTCTCAGAGGCTATTTCCCAGGGCTGAAATGGTCACTACGAGACGACACAGTTTAAGGTGCTAGGGGACAAGTGCAGAGGAGATGTTAGTTTTTCACGAAGAGGGTGGTGAGTGAATGGAATCGGTTGCTGTCAGTGGTGGTAGAGGCAAACTCGCTGGGGTCTTTTAAGAGACTTGTGGATGAGTACATGGAATTTAACGGGATTGGGAGTTACAGATAGTTCTATGGCCTGGTAGGTATAGATGTGATCGACACAACTTGTGTGCTGAAGGGCCTGTTTGTGCTGTAGTGTTCTATGTTCTGTGTTCTAAAACGGTCCCTGAGTTTCCCAGAATCTTTAAAACTATTTAACCTCTTTGACCAAACTTTTGGTTGTATGACCTAATACCATCTTATGTTTACTCACCCAACCAAAACGGCTCGACTTTTGAAAGTTTGTGGGAGGCAAGATCAGAAGAAAATTGCGCCAAGGAGTGGGGATTGTAAGGTAATGCTGGGGTGGAGGAGAAAATTGTAGCTGGGAGTGAGTGAGGATGTGGGGAGAACCACTGTAATCTGGGAAAGAAGGGATGTGGGTGCAGCTGGGGAGCAGGTTTGTGCTGTGTGAATTATAGGTTATGAAGAAAAACATAAAGATACCTCAATAAAACAGCCTGCATCTTCTAAAGTTAGATCAGTTTGATAATGTTTGGAGCTAATTGAAATTCAGAAATATGGAAAATAAACATGATAGTTTTTGGTGTCTGAATGATTGATTAAATAATGTTGTGAATTGCAGATGTTTGAGCACTGTAGTTTGGGACAATTGATGATATCAGTGTTAGTTACAGCATTTATAATGTTAAATGGTTGATTTCGAGTGAAATTGATAAATAGTGGCTTCAGAACGATTGCTTCAGAGCACAATATCAAATGAGTGCAAATGAATGTTGTTGAGCGGAAATGATGTGAAACTTTTCAGTTAGGTGTAAATACTGGTGCTTGAACGAATAAAATCTTTTATGTTCGTTTCCTAGGCTCCTATCTTCATGTTTCTGTGAGACTGAAAAAGCATGCCATTCACAGGCAATCATTGTTGCTTTGTAAGTTGCTGCAAATAGATTGTCAGTTGTTCTTTGCCTTTGAGGCAAAGAAGACCTCACTCCCATTCTCCCCCTCTTCGGTCCTTGTTAAGATCATGTTTTCGGGAACTGCAGTGAGAACTTGTGTCCTAACACTGGCACCAACAAGGCCTTGAAACAATTTCACCATCAAGTTGTACCTGTTTTCGGGTGCGAATACTTGGTTAAGTCAGGCATGAGGCAAATAGCCTAATCTGTGCCTACTTCCGTGCTGATTCCCCCTTTAACAAGGCCTGAAAATAGCCGTGATTGGATCCACCCCCGAAACGGGCATGACAGCTATTTAAACGCATTTGCGTGCATTTAAATTGACTTAATGGGCTGCACACACAACCTTACCAGACTTCTCCTTTACCACTGCGTTCACCCATCCAGAATTGGTGTGAAACAGACATGCTCCAAAGAAATCTGATTTGGGTGCTCCAGTTAATGAGGAGGTAAATGCCGAGCATCCAGTGGCACTCTGCTTGAGATCGGTGGGGTGGCAGGTAGAGAGAGAGAAAAAGGTGGGTCCAACAGCCCTCTGCTTGAGATCGATGGGGGAAGGTGGGTCCGACGGCTCTCTGCTTGAGATCAGGCAGGGGGGAAGTGGAGTCCACTGCCACTCTGCTTGTGATCAGTCAAGGGGGAAAGTGGGGTACACTGCCACTCTGCTTGTGATCAGTGAGGGGGGGAGTGGGGTCCACTGCCACTCTGCCTGTGATTATTGAGGGGGGAAGTGGAGTTCACTGTCACTCTGCCTGTGGTCTGTGAGGGGGAAGGCGGTGTCTGTTGTGCCCTGCCAGAGATCAGTGAAGTGGAAGGGAGGGAATCCGCTGCCATCTGCTTGAAATCAATGGAGGGGAAGGCGGTGGGGGTCTCCACTGCCACTCTGCCTGATGTCAGTGACACAGAAGGGGAGGGGTGTCCGCTGCCACTTCTGCCTGAGATCAGTGGAGGGGCGGGTTGCGGTGAGGGTGGGGGGGGGGGTGGTATGCAGCCCTGATCAACCTGGGTGATGGGCATTGGGGAGATAAGGGAGTCAATAGTATTGTGAGGGTGGGCAATATCAATGAGGGCCTGGGAAGGGGCATTATCCTGCCCAGCGGATCTGGCAGAGGAGCTACATTCTATCATTTGTTTTTCTGTGTGTGTGCAGTCGATTGGGGCTGCAAGATTTCAGGCGTGTTAAGCCCTGCCCACAGGCTTCTGCAGTATGATTCAGAATTGCTGATAATTTTGCAGGTAGAGAGCATATGGGGTGCCTGAGAATGGGTCTAAAAGTCAAATCTGAAACATTCCCAGCACTTAGAATCAAAATGGTAAAAAAGGGCTAATTGTAGGAATATTAGCATAAGAATATTTTCTTTTAAAATTCTTAAAAATTCCTCTTTTCTACCACTACTTCATAATCTAGGGTTCACATGATGTAATATCAAGGCCACAAATATAAGATAATCACTAATAAGTTTAATTGGGAATTCAGGAGAAATATTTCTCCCCAGAAAATGCGGAACCTGTTACCACAGAGAGTAATTGATGCTCAGAAGAAGAAAGGAACAAAAAATATGCTGATGGGATTAAGGTGAAGAGTGATGGCAGGAGGACTTGATGGGCAAAATGGCCTGTTTCTCTGCTGTTAGTATTTTGTAAGGCATCAGTGTTTCATATCAATTTCCTACAAGGGAGGTGGAGAGATAAACATTTAGCTATTCAAGTGTAAGCAGTACAGTATGTAATGTTGAGGCTGGTTGGTTATCACCATGGTGATTAATTGCAATCAATTCTATAATGATGCAGCCTACAATATCTTGGCATGTTGCACATGTCCCTGTCAATGCTGGAAACCCTTGCTATTTATGAGGTTGTCTTCCACCTTCAAGGAATCACTCAAAGAAAAGGGACATACTGCAAGTGCTGGAAATCTGAAATAAAAACAAAAATGCTAGAAAAGCCCAGCTGGTCTGGTAGGATCTGTGGAGAGTGAAAAAAAGCTAACATTTCAAGTTGTATGTCTGAAGAAGAGTCATGCAGACTTGCAAAGACCTGGAATCGTCCCTTGGATAAATAAGAGGACTTGGCTTTTGAGTCCAGGTATCATAATATTCTGCCAAGGCTTCTGAGATGGAGAAGTATGATTTACTAAACAATGCTCAAAGGGACTTTCTAAAGGGACCAAATGATAAACGAGAGGATTGACATCTTATTTAAATGTTAACTGTTACTGTTACAAACTTGAAATAAAGGTGGCATTGGGAAAAAAAAAGTTAAATATTTTAGATCAGACCTTTTACTGATGAAAGGTTACAGTTTGTGATTGATCTGCTATGTTATTTCCAGTGTGTTCAGATTTGTGCCATTGTCATGCCTTATTTGAAGTTTCTCTGACGCTGCCTGCCATCTACTCCTTGATGCTGGGTTTTAATTTGGCTGGGCCCAGCCTATTATCATACTTATCTCAACACTTTTTGCAGAAATGAAGCTATGCAAATCTTATGATTTCTTTCGTGGATCACATTGTAGTAGTTTTATATTTAGGGGACTTCAAAAATGATATTGTAAATAAAACTTTGTATCATACTTTTCTTTATCAGTTGCAGATAACAAGAAGGTTAAGAGAAAACATTTAGACCATGTGTTTTTCTGGATCAACAACCACTCATTTACAAAAGTACTGCAAAAAGTTGGCCTTTGTCCATCAAATAAGCTAGAGACAATGTTCAAATTGTATTTTCATGCTTCAGTGAAATCATTGTTCTTCCCTGATGCCAGAATATTATAGTCTTAAAGAGGTGACTTATAATATTGGCCCAGAATGATAACTGATTGTAAAGAGTCAGTGATTTTTGGGATCACTGACTCCAATAATAATTCTTCAATATTTCTCCTTTCCTTTGCTCACCCTTCACAGAAAGACAGCTGTATACTGGTTTCAGGCTCCTTGTAGTAAAAGATTGGGAGAGCTGTCTCTGAAAAGGACAGGCACACACTTAGCATCACACTTCCTTAGAGTTTCTCTGGAAAGGAAATCTTTAGGAAGGGAAATGATTGGATGAGGTGAGATCCATTCTAGCCCTGTGATGGCATATGCTGAAGCGAAGAAACATTTGGTATAAGCGTAACCTGGATCAGTTCAATGCTGTCCAGTGCTTAGTTTGTACAAGCACTTACCTCTAAGTAATTCATGTAAATAAAAGCACTTTCACTCTATACACTGCGCCACAATCCCACACTGAGGGATAATTACACACACAATAGATACAGTTTCCCAGGTATAAAGTGACGTAGCCCAGACAGAAGCTATTCACCTCATGAGGCTGTGCTGGCTCTTTGAAAAGCTATAAACTTTAATTCACTTTCCTGATCTTTCCTGAGGCCTTGTGAATTTTTCCCTTCAAGTACTTATCCTTGAATTTTATTATCAAATCTGCTTCTACTACCTGTTGAAGCAGTGCATTACAGATCATCACAACTTGCAGTGGAAATTCTTTTTCCCATCTTGCCTCGGGTTAATTTTGCCTATTACTGTAAATCTTTGCCTTTTGGTTACCAATCTAACTTGTGCTACTGGAAACACTTTCTTCTGATTTACTCAATCAAAATTCTTGAACCAGCTAAGACAAAAGGTTCCAGATTCCATCTCCATTTGGTGTTGAGTAAATTGATCTCAGTTGGATGATGCTAAGAATCCTACCACTGGCCTCGGCTGCCCTAAACTAGGAGAAAGTTTCCACTTCTGATAACTTTCCACTGATTGCTGCTAGAAAGCCAACTTGTGCTGATATCTGGTGTAGGGCAGGGTTAAGCTCAGTTCTGATGTCAGTTACTCTTTTGACGTTCAGTCAAGGTTCACATGAAGAATTTCATTTAGGGAGGATAACCGGCCCCCAGGGAGTCAATCTCTCAGCATTTTCAGGAGTGGTGGGGAGGACGAAACGAGGATAGAAAACAAGGAAATGTCCTCTGAACCTCACCTGACGATGGGGCAAACCCCCAAAGCTAGTGAGTTTACTATCAAATAAACTTATTGCACTTTAACCTGGTGTTATGAGACTTCTTACAGTATTTACCCCAGTCCAACGCTGGTATCTGCACATCATTACCGAGGGCAGCAGAAATGTTTTGCTGAGAGCAGGAAGAAGACAGGAGATAGTGCTGTCTAAATGTGGTAACTCCTGTACCTGCAATCTATTTTGCTTGTGTCATTGTCCCTCAGTGTGGAGGGCAGCACATTGTATGAAGCTGTTGGGATTTACATGAATTACTTGGGGTTAAGTGAAATTGCTGTGATGAAATAAAATGTCAAATGATTTTTCATCTTTAGACATGCTAGATGTGCTATCTTTGTGCCACCATGGCACTGATCTGTATTTTGTGTGTTTTTGTTCCCAGTGGTTGCTTTGATGCATGGGCATGGTTTGTTGGACGAAAGATTACCTGCCAGCAAGCTCTAGAAAGGAGGCACGCAGTGAGTTTGCGGAGTTACTTCCTGCAGTGGTGCACGATGTTACAGCTAAAACATGGAAAGAAAGTGCATCTTTTCGAATTGTGCTGCACACAAACATGTCAGCAAACTACAGGTTTGTATGTTTACAGAAATCCCTTACCGATTTGTAACACTATGCTAATGGTGTTGCGTGGCTGAAAATTTGTTTGTGCAATTTTAATGAGTTTTAAAAATTGTATAACCTGCATTGTTAAAGTCCCCTTTATCACCTTGGGATGTCCCAAACTGATTTGCAGCCAATTTAGTATCACTGAAGTGTGGTCACTTGAGTAATGTAGGACACAGCAAAACTCCACCAGCAGCAGTGCAATAATGAACAGATAATCTGTTTCAGAGATGTCTGCTGTGGAATACGTTTTGGCTAGGTATTGGGGAGAACACCCCGGGTCTTTGAATAGTCCAAGTGAACTTTAAATCTATCTGAGAAGCTAGATGGGGCCTCGCTTTGACATTTCACCCAAAAGACAACACCTCTGATAGTGGGGCATTCCCTTTATATTCACTGAGAAGTTGGTTTGATTGACTAACAGAAAGGAAAGAGTGGGGGTAAATGGGTGTTTTTCTGGTTGGCGATCAGTGACTAGTGGTGTGCCTCATGGATCAGTGTTGGGACTGCAATTGTTTAAGATTTACATAGATGATTTGTAGTTAAGAACTAAATGTACTGTGTCAAAATTCGCAAGTGGCACTAAG
Organism: Sphyrna mokarran; assembly: GCA_024679065.1. Taxonomy (NCBI): domain Eukaryota; kingdom Metazoa; phylum Chordata; class Chondrichthyes; order Carcharhiniformes; family Carcharhinidae; genus Sphyrna; species Sphyrna mokarran. Next base: position 19,482,077 of record JAGIQG010000028.1, on the reverse strand, counting down.
ATGAGTGGCAGAGCAAAGTGCGCAGAGGACGCTGGAAGTCTGCAAAGGGATATAGATAGTCAAAGTGAGTGGACAAAGGTCTGGCAAATGGAATACAATGTTGGTAAATGTGAGGTAATCCATTTTGGTAGGAATAGTAGCAAAATGGACTATTACTTAAATGGTAAAAAAATTGCAACATGCTGCTGTGCAGGGGGACATGGGTGTCCTTGTGCATGAATCACAAAAAATTGTTTGCAGATGCAGCAAATAATTAAGAAGGCAAATTGAATTTTGTCCTTTATTGCTAGAGGGATAGTGTTTAAAAACAATGAGGTTATGTTGCAGGTGTATAAGGTACTGGTGAGGCCTACATAAAGTATTGTGTACAGCTTTAGTCTCCTTACTTGAGAAAGGATATACAAGCATTGGAAGGAGTACAAAGGAGATTCTCCAAGTTGATTTTGGAGTTGATAGAGTTGGCTTATGAAGAGAGACTGAGTAGAGTGGGGCAATACTCTGGAATTCAGAAGAATGAGGAAATCTTATAAGATTATGAAAAGAATAGATAAGGTAGAAGCAGAGATGTTGTTTCCACTGGCAGGTGAAGTTTGAACAAGGGGGCATGGCCTCAAAATAAGGGGGAGCAGATTTAGGAATGAATTGAAGAGGAACCTCTTTACACAAAGGGTTTGAATTCCCTGCTCAGTGAAGGCAATTGAAGCTACCTCTTTAAATGTTTTGAAGGCAAGGATAGAAAGATTTTTGAACAGTAGAAGAATTAAGGATATGGTGAGCAGGCGTAAGTAGAGCTGAGTCCATAAAAAGATCAGCCATGATTTTATTGAATGGAGGAGCAGGCTCAAGGAGCCAGATGGTCTATTCCTGCTCCTAGTTCTTATGTGTTCTCAGGACTTTGGAGTTTCTTGTTTCCTCGATGAACCCATAAAAAGTCTTTTTTCCTCCTGGAATTGATGTTTTAAATTACTGATGGCAGCCCATTAATGTGACAGCAATTTGAATATTCATCGTTAATGTAGTGAAAAACCTGTGTACGAGCAGAATTTCTTTAGAAACAGGAACAAGTCTTTCTTTTTAATGGATTGACCTAATGCCACATTTTCACCTATTGTCAGTATGTTACTGCTATAGAGGATAACATTTTCAAGGAAAACCAGCTGTCACTACTAATTTGCTAATTTTAATTTGCATATATTTGCATCAAACCAAATTGAGGGGGGGGCAAGTGTAAGTAACAGAGAAAAATGGCAAAAAAAGATCATGTTTATGAGCTTGCAGAATGGGCATGTAATTGGCAAATTAATTTCAAAATAGATAAGCATGAGGTGGCACATTTTCATACAAGGAATAAGGAAGCCACAGACTTTTCCAAAATTCCTGGGATATGGTTTAAATAGGGTGAAGGATCGAAGAGATCAAGGACTACACATAGATATATATCATTAAAAGTAGCAATGCAGGTTTATAAGGCCTTAAAATGCAAACCAAAAGATTCATTTCTAGAGGAACAGAATTGAAAAACAGAGGTTATGTTAAACATGTATAACTTTAATTAGAGCATACGTAAAATACTGTGATAATTCTGGTTGCCATACTCTGAATAGACACAAAGGAACAGCTGGCATTGGTTATCTAGAAAGGAGAAGGGCAAGTAATATACTGGGGTAAACACAGTAAGAAGTCTCACAACACCAGGTTAAAATCCAACATGTTTTCTTGATAGTAAACGCCATAAGCTTTCAGAACACTATTCCTTCATCAGGTGAGTGGAGAGTTCTGTTCAGATACAGGGTATATAAAGACACGCACAGTTTATAGAATACTGATTAGAATGCGAGTCTTTACAGCTAATCTGCTATTCAAGTCTTAAAGGTGCAGACAATGTGAGTGGAAATAGCATTAAGCATAGGTTAAAGAGATGTGTACTGTCTCCAGACAGGACAGTAAGTGAGATGTTGCAAGTTCAGGCAAGTCATGAGAGTTACAGATAGTGTGACATGAATCCAAGGTCCCGGTTGAAGCCGTCCTCGTGTGCGGAACTTGGCTATCAGTTTCTGCTCAGTGACTCTGTGCTGTCGTGTGTTATGAAGGCCACCTTGGAGAACATTCATCTGAAGATCAGAGACCAAATGCCTGTGACCGCTGAAGTGTTTGCCAACAGAAAGGGAACAGTCTTGCCTGGTGATTGTCAAGAGGTGTTCGTTCATCCGTTATTGTAGTGTCTGTATGGTCTCCCCAAAGTACAATGCTTGGAGACATCCTTTCCTGCAGTGTATTAGGTAGACAATGTTGGCTGAGTTGCAAGAGTATGTGCCGTGTATCTGGTGGATGGTGTTCTCACGTGAGATGATGTCATCCATGTCGATGATTTGGCATGTCTCGCAGAGGTTGCTGTGGCAGGATTGTGTGGTATCATGGTCACTGTTCTCCTGAAGGCTAGGTAGTTTGCTGCGGACAATGGTCTGTTTGAGATCGTGCGTTATTTGAAGGCAAGAAGCGGGGGTGTGGGAATGGCCCTGGTGAGATATTTGTCTTCATCAATGATGTGTTGAAAACTCCAGAATAGATGTCGTAGCTTCTGCATTCTGGGGAAGTACTGGACAACGAAGGGTACTCTGTCCACTGTGTCCTGTGTCTTTTGAGGAGGCTGATGCGGTTTTTCGTGTGGCACATCGGAACTGTCGATCAATGAGTCGAGTGCCATATTCTGTTCTTATGAGGCACTTTTTAGCATCTGGAGGTGTCCATTGCAATCCTCCTCATTTGAGCAGATCCTGCGTATATGGACGGCTTGTCTGTAGGGGATGGCTTCTTTAATGTGTTTAAGATGGAAGCTGGAGAAGTGGAGCATTGTGAGGTTATCTGTAGGCTTGCGGTACAGTGAGATGCTGAGGTGACCGTCCTTGATGGAGATGCATGTGTCCAAGAATGCAACCGATTCCGGAGAATAGTCCGTGGTGAGTCTGATGGTGGGATGGAACTTATTGATGTCATCATAGAGTAGTTTCAGTAGTTGTTCACCATGAGTCCAAGGAACAAAATGTCATCAATATATCTAGTGTATAGCATCGGTTGAAGGTCCTGTGCTGTGAAGAAGTCTTGTTCGAGCCTGTGCATGAAGATGTTGGCATATTGAGATGTGAATTTGGTCCCTATGGCTGTTCCATGTGTCTGAATGAAGAACTGGTTGTTGAAGGTTAAGACATTGTGGTCCAAGATGAAGCGGGTGAGTTGTAATCCTAAAACCCATTTTACAAAGAACCCCCAGCTTTTGTCGCGACACTACGGACTTACTACAGAAACTCAGCATGTGTGGGGCAGTTGAACCAGAGGCAGTGCTTGTCACAATGGATTTCTTGGCACTCTACACCAGCATCCCCCACAACAGTGGCATTGCTGCAACTGTCTCAGTACTCAACACTGACAACTGCCAGATTCCAGATGCAATTGTACAACTCATCCGTTTCATCCTGGTTTACATGATTACATGATTCTAATTTTTATTTGCTAACCTCCTGTGTGGACCTTATCAAAAACCTTCAGAAAATCCAAAAATGCCACATCCACTGATTCTCCTTTATCAATGAAACAAGTAATATCCTCAAAAAACTCCAAGTTTATCAAACATGATTTCGTATCCATAATTCCCTGTTTACTTTGTTCAATTTACCATTCTTTTCTAAATGTCCAGCAATCACTCCTTTATAATGGTTTATAACATTTCCGGAATGTCTAATGACAAATCAATAGGTCTGTAGTTTTCCGTTCTCCCTCTTCCTTCTTAAGTAATGAGGTTGCATTTGCTAATTTCCAGTCTGCAGGAAACTTTCCAAAATCTTAGATTGTTGCTTAATTTTGCAAATGCACTTCTGGCTTGTCCTGTTTTGGCTTGTTACTGTGCTTTCTAGATAGTTGAATTGATTGAAGTGTTCTAACTTGCTTCCAATAACTTTGGATTTCCTTTTTCCTTGTCACTGCCACTCTGCATGTTTTCTTGCAGTTGAGTATAAGTCACTTGGCAACTGTATTGATTAGTTTTTGCAAGTCTTCATTTGTTGCTATTATTACAGTCTCCAGCTTATGGGTGTTGTGGATGACACATTCTCCTACCTTTGCACCATTCATCCCTTTGAGAATGCACTCGCTATATGGGGAGAAACAGTTCATTATGAGATAGTTAATAATAAATAGGATATGCAGGTTGCATAGAGGTAACAAATGACTCCTCTACGACAACAGGGTTTTTTGTGAACTTAGAGAGGGTGTGCTTTGCCAATATTGCAGAAGTCCACAGTATACTATTCAAGGTTGCAAAGAATTAGTCAGACAGGTTTCCTTTGGTTAAACAAAGAATAAGGTAAGTTTATTGAAAGTATTACCCAATTTGAAAAAAACTAAATAATTTCGCAACCACCATATGTTGCACAGAATCCCTGGGCCTCCCCACACACATGTACGCATGTACACACACATGGCAGAACAAAAGGATAGCCTTATGGATTTTTTACAGTTCATGAAAAAGATAAAATAAAGGGATATACTGTTAACTATTATTTGGTTGGTTTGATGCAGTGATTCCACATTGCAGCCGTTTTGTTCAGGTATCTTCCTAGAAATAGTTGTATGGAGCAGAGTTCTGTGTTTCAATACCAAAAGATTTTGATTGGCAGTATACTTTTTCTTTTAGGATGGTTACTTTGCGATTCCAACACCTTACCTTTGAGAGAGAGAGAGAAAGAGAGAGTGTAAACAGCTTTTTTGTAACCTATTTCAGTCCAGCATTCTAATCTCTGATCTTTTACTACTTAGTAACAATCTCCTAAAACACCTCACTGGCTGCAAGTTCCGGTGAAATTCTTTTACTCAATGCTTGCTACAGTCATTGTTTTTAGAATAGGCATTTTGAGATCTCATTTCAGAAACTTATGAGAAGTTTCAGTATAACGTAAAGCCAACAGAAGATGGTGTTGTTCATGCTCCCTCAGGGTTGAATGTCGGTTTTGTTCCACTTAGTGGACTGCAGACTTGTATATTTTAGCCATCTGGAAGTTTTCCATTGCCTTAAGAAGATTTCAGTTTATTTTTAAAATCCACCCAGGAAAGTTAGAAATAGTATTTTCAAATAAAATTGTTGTAACATTGGAAGAAGCTTTTTTTTCCAGAGTGGTTAGAATATGTAATTTGTTACTATTTGGGTAGTTGGGGGCAAATGGCTTTAATGTTATAATGACTCAGGAAGCCTAACTGGAAAGGAATATAGTTTATTACAGAATGCAAAGTAAATCCAGACCATGGTGTACACACACTGGTCCCCACTTGGGACAGGCTCAGAGCTGGGCCTGCCTTATAAAAGACTCAGGTAATGAGTTCCAACTGGGAAGGACACTGCCTGTTAATGAGCCTCACAGGGAGATCAATCATTGATTCCCCATGGACCTCGTGGGTGTTATCATAAATGCATTCAAGGAGAAGCTAGATAGGTACGTGACAGAGAAAGGAATAGATGTGCAGAAAGAATTAGGTAGTAGAGGCTCATGTGGAGCATAATCACTAGTACATACCAGATGGGCCAAAGGTCCTGTTTCTGTGTGCTAAATTCTATGGAATTTAATTAGCAAACCTTGACTATATTCAGCATCGATCTCATTCTGTTCATTGTGTACACTCTGTTTGGTTTCAGTCAACATTATAAGCCCAAAATATTCAAGTAACTGTTTCTAGCAACATATAGTTCTGGATCTGTTGCTCTGACCTGAATCTGCAATGAATCTAACAATTGAATGTAAATTAATTATGAAGTGTTGATCTGACAGCCTTTCCAACATATTTACCTAGTTCACTGATACCCTCTGGTGATTAACACCACATACTGCAGTGATTCAGTGATGGTTGTGAGAATGGATGGTCTGACAATCGCACTGTATTTCAAGCAATAAAAGGAAGGCATGAGCTAGGCAACTTTGCCCCTTTAGCTGAAGTAATGTGATTTCTTAGAAAATGCTTGCTTGTTAACAGTCCAAGATGAACTTGTGACTCTTTTTAAAAAAAATCCAGGTCAGCTTCTAGTGTCCACATAATGCAATATCCTTCTAAATTTTAAAAGAAAATATAGTTCTTGAAGATATGGTTCTATCACAAAAGTTTGAAGAAAGGCAATGGAGTTATCTCAAATGTCTTAACCAATATTTTATTTCTTAGTCAATATCATAAATTAGATTATTTAGTCATTATTACATGGCTGTTTGTGGAAGTTTATTGTGCACAAATTAACTGCTGCATTTCTTACATTACAAAAGTACTTCGCTGACTTTATAGTGCTTTGGAATACCCTGAAACAAAGAGTAGGGATAAATGGGGCATTTTCAGGCTGTGACTTCTGGAGCTGCAAGGATTAATGCTATGGCCTCAGCCAGTTACAACCTGTATGACTGACCTGGATGAAGAGACAAAGATGTACCTAGTTTGCTGATGGTACAAAGCAAGGGGGAAATGTAAGCTGCGGGGAGGACACAGAGGTTGCAAAGAGAGACAGGTCAAGTAAATGGCTAACACCGTGGCAGATGGAGTATAATGTGGGTAAGAGCAAGATTATTTACTTTAGTTTATAAGGTTATTTACTTTAGTAATAAGAATAGAAAAGTAAAATATTTTACAAGGCATGAAACCTGTAAATGTCGATTTTTTTAGAGAAATTTGGGTGTACTTGAACAAGGAATACCAAAAGTTAAGATGCTGATATGGAACGTTAACCTTTATTTTAGGGGGATTGGAGTATAAGAATAAATAGTATCGTTACAATCGTACACGGATTTAGAGAACTTTGTGCAGTTTTGATCTCCCTGTCTAAGGAAGGACATATTTACCTTGGAGACGATAAATTATAGGTAGAATCCCGACAGTGCAGAAGAAGGCTGTTTGGTCCATCGAGTCTGCATCGACTACAATTCGTGTAACCCCATATATTTACCCTGCTAATCACCCTAACACTAATGTCACTTTAGCATAACTAATCAATCTAACCTTCACAACTTTGGACATGGAGTTGGTGCACTCTCTCTGTGTCTCCCTTCAGATTCTCCAATTTCCTCCCACAGTCCAAAGGTGTGTGAGCTAGATTGATTGCCATTCTAAATTGCCCCTTAATGTTCTGGGATGCATAGGTTAGAGGGCTCAGTGTGTAAATATGTAGAGATACAGATATAGGGCCTGGATGGGATTGTAGTTGGTGCAAACTTGATGGGCTGAATGGCTCTTTCTGCACTGTAGGATTCTGTTATTCTATGAGAGGTAATCTCATTGAAACACGCAAGATTCAGAAGGGCTTTTACAGAGTAAACATGGAGGTTGTTACCTGTGTCTGCAGAATTTAGAACACAGTCTGAGAATAAGGGGACTGATAAGTTAGGACTGATGTGAGGAGAAACCTCTTCACTCAAATAGCTGTGACTTTTTAAATTCTCTACTCCAGTATTATGAATGTTTCATCATTGAATATATGATCACTCATTTTTGATCACTCAGAGAATGGAAGGAAGTGGGAGCAGATGGGAAAATAGAACTGAGGCAGAATTTCAGCACTGCTCGTGCGACAGACTTTGAGGGGCCTTATCGGTGACTCCTGCTTCTATTTTATACATTGTTAGAAATACTTTTATTTCAGCTATCCAATTAACTTCACTACCCAATCCTATCTCATACCTATGCATTTGTTTCCTTTTTAAGTATTTATGTAATTAATTCCCTTATGAAAGTTATTATTGAATCCAATTTTACCAACTTTCAGTTGGCGCGTTCCAGATCATAACAGCTTATAATTATTCCCCTTAGAAGTGTGCCTATTTACAGAACCTGTCCTTTTAATAATTGTTGACTTATGTTGTGTGACCATGTGCAGGATGTGGGATGATTGTAATTTGATTTGTACCCAGTTGGAGGTTAGAAGAATTAGCGGTTGAGTTGCTGGATATAAGAGATGCAATTTGCTGGAGTAGCAGTGACCTGCATTGTTGATAATTGAATTGCTGGACTTTCCTACTGCTGCTTTATCTGAATTTTGCTTTGCTGCCTGGAAGTTGGCACAGACTGTATTTTAAAGAAGGGCATACTGCACTGAGGAACAATCTAAGCTCCCTAAAGTGGAGCTTCTGACAGTGGAGAGCAAAGGGAAGTTTTCCTTTTTCCACTTTACTCCTTCATCACACCACTGCTTATCTTCCCCCTCCTCCTCTTCCTCCAGCCCACCCTTTCGCCTCTCCCTTACCTTTCACCTCCTCCTTCTAAACCCCCAACCCCTGACATGTCAAAACAAAGGAAGTGATCTCACAAATGTAAATTCAGGGCCTTTGTTCTTTCATTCAAATTGGTCAATGTATTTCTGTTTAGCTGCTGGTGGTTGGAGACCTGGGAAGGATGATATGTTTATCCAGGATAGAGAAAGTGAGACTTGTGTCGAAGTGAAGGATATCCAGGTATCATGGCAAGAACCCCGACCACTGGATGATATCTACCCTGACAAGACACTGCAGGATTGGAGAAAGGAGACTTGCAAACTGCAGCTGACTAGGTATAATCTGGGGTGATGGGATGGAGATTAGGTGATGGTATGACTGAGGATGTGTTTGCATGTGGAGGGACTTCAGTTTCAACATGGAGAGAGAGCAGATGAGTTTAAGAATGCTGTAGAGGTTAAGTTTGAAAGTGCATAGAATGAATTGGTTTCCAGGCATTTCCATTTATCTATGACACTGAATTGATGACGTTGCATTCCATGAGTTTTGCAGGATACCAGCATGGAGCCAGTTACAGGATACTGCACAATTCTGGCCTGAGCAATCCTCCCAACTCCATCTGCAGGGATTTAGCAGACTTCTGGCTCAGCAGGACAGTACAGTCACATTATTGGATACAGAAGAATTGTCTGACAATAACTCCCTGAAACAGGTAGATATATTAAATATGTCTAAGACTCCCAGTTGTGGTGTTTTCTTAATAGATTAAGCGAATAACATCCACGCAATAAAATTTGAGGCTAGGAAGCTTATCATTTCTTACATTTTCTGAAACTGTTGGTGTTTTTGCGAATGGTTGAAATATAAGTTATCTGGATGCACAGAGTATTCAGAAATAAAACAATCATCTACATATTCAGTATGGCAGACATACCAATCCTCAGACTCAACATGTATTACTTGCCATATTGGATCGGGCTCCTCCATAGGCATCCATTGCTACAAATGTCAAAATGGATATTTAAATACAACCCTGCACTGGTTAAAGTAGCCTTTTATGATATTGGGCTGTCCAATACCTGACTTTCTGTTGGATAATGTTGCCCAGGAACTCATCGTGCTGACAGGGAGGACCTTTCAGCAGTGCTATTGAAATGGCTCTTCAAATTGCCTCACTCCATTTGGTCCATTGCCACTGTGCCCTCTCTGTGAAAGAACTCCCCTGTTGGTCCCATTCCTGAACCTTTTGCAATTTCTTTTAAATGTTTTATTTTTCTGAAAGTGACTCTCGAATTACACTGTAACACAATCTAAATCTTGCTGTAACTAATACACTGTTCTATGCATTGAAGGCAGCTTAGTTTTCTTACTGGATTCAAGCTCTTTCATTGGAATGTAAGAACTTCTTTATAGGTTTTAACTTTTATACATTCTTTTTTATTCGTTCATGAGATATAGGTGTCACCGGCTAGGCCAGCATTTATTGTACTTGCTTAATTGCTGTTGAGAAGGTGACAGTGAGCTGCTTTCTTGAACCATCGCAGTCCATGTAGCGTAGATACAGCCACAGAACTGATTGGGAGGAAGTTCCAGGTTTTTTAACCCAGCAACAGTGAAGAAATGACAATATATTTCCAAGCCTTTCACTGATGTTCAGTTCAGACTTGTGAAATAAAATGGAAATCCAAACACACATAGTGTAACTGATTCTTTGTGATATTTTGTAGGGAACTGTGCTGCAACAACACAGGTTACATGAAACCATCCCAGTGAACAGAGCTGACCTAGAGAGAGCAGGAAAATGGCTTCAGCGCAATGTGGAGAAGCACTTGCTTGAACAATATTTGCTACGATGGGTTGCCCGATTACAACAGATGCACCGAGCTGAGGAGTTTCACCAACGGTCCCTGCTTGCACGGTACACGAGTGTTCGTTTTGATGTTCTGCTACCTTTGGCTGCCCACTTCTTTCTTGTTGGCATATGTTTTGTTTCCTCTTGTCTTCATCATCTCTCCTGAAGAGACTCTTGCTAGAGTATGAGTTCAGCAAACACCAGCTGCTTTCCAACATTTGAAAATTCATTCTTTCTTGAAAATTCATTGTTCCCAAAATTCATGGATCATGAAAGTGAGGCTAATTTTAGTGTCCCATAGCTACAACATCTGAAAGCAGTTCATGACACAGACTATGTACAGATGTTGGGAGCTACCTTGGGTTCACATGAGCATTGTCTGTACCCATATAGATTAGGGATGCTATTTGTTGTATCACATTTCCCCTTGGTGTTTGGTGCTATCAGGTCTTGTGGGAATGCTTAGCCAAGGATTGTAGCCAATTCTGGCTTCACCAGAGTTGTGAAGCCACAGTCTCTAGCTTTCTGTTCATCCATGTTCCACGCAGGGATCAACCTGGAATGGTTCCAACTGACTTTACCCCTTGCTTAGTGTCAGTAGTCATGTAAATTGGAAACAATATGTTGAATGAAACATTGAAACTATGAAGCTTGAAAATAGAGAAACAATACAAAAATTGATAAAAATGAGTAATTGTAATTTTTCGCCAAACCAGCCTTCCTGTTTCAACTGTCTGAACCCATGACTTCCACTATCTAGAAGGTCAAAGACAGCAGATTCAAGGGAACACCACCATCTGCAAGTTCCCCACCAAGTAACACATCTTGGAAATATATTGCCATTTCTTCACTGTTGCTGGGTCAAAAAACCTGGAACTCCCTCCCTAACAGTCCTGTGGCTGTATCTACACCACATGGACTGCAGTGGTTCAAGAAGGCACCTTCTCAAGGGCAAATAAGGATGTACAATAAATACTGGTCTAATTATCAACACCTACATCTCATGAATGAATAAAAAAGAACATACAAAATTTATAAAAAAATTTACATTGGTGTTAAATTCCCCTGTTGCCTCTCTCTGCATTTTCTTATGAAGCTTCCCCTCTTATACTCCAGTACACACTCTTTACAGTGCATATTTCCTTCACTTCAGTTTGGAAGGCTGTTGATTCACTGAAGAAAATAGCATTCTTTAGAACCCATGACAAGTTCCTATGTGTCAGCTGTGATTCAATAGTTAGCTGTCTTGCCTGTGGGTTCATGTTCCACTCCAGAGATCTGCATTCAGTAATGTAGGCTGCCAATCCAGTGTAGTACTGAGGGAACACTATATAGTAACAGGTGCTGTCTTTTTCGAAGTGGCATTAAATTGAGGCCCTATCTGCTCTCTCAAGTGGGGAACTACTTGGGACATCCTGAGGATGTGAAAGGTCAATATAAGTGCATGTTTGTTTTTCTTTTCTGTCTTCTTTCCTTGCTTTCAAAGTGATTATTATGGATATAAGAACAGGATGGGAAGAGGGAATTGGAGTGTGAAGTGGAGGACAAGCACCGACATGGACCATTTGGGCTAAATCGTTCAATGTATTTCTGTGGAGGATGGTGAATGTGTGATACTGAAAGAATTAGAGAGCTGTTTGCAGGAGGAGTGATTGAGAAATGGTCTATGAGTGTTTGAGGTCAATAGGTTGATTGCAGCATCTATTCCAGCCATGTTTTCTCTGTGTTATAATTTTGCCTTTAATATGATGCTCTTTGGGACATTTTCCTGTATGTGGGAATGCTATGGAAATGATGTTGATGATGTTGATTTCAACAACAGGAATATAACATGAGATTCTTTGATTTTAATAACTTGTTGAACAGTTTTAGATTCAATGTTGATAAATGTCTATATAGAGTGTTACCATAAATAAGGATCCATGTGTAATTTTTGTTTCTACAGAGTATTTCTGAATTGGAGCCAGTGGAGGCAGGACTGTCGGAGATCCCGAGAGTTGGTTGAAAAGTTTTCATTTGTCCGGCAGTGCAGAGTTGTGCTAACTCTTTGGAAGATGCGTTTACTACAAAAGATGGAAACTGACAGAAGATGCAAAGAGATATTACACCAGCAAATTCAAAAGGCCATATCCCAATGGAGCATATATACAAAGAGTGAGTGTCAATTTAGGAGGTGCCAGGACAAGACTAGTGTTTACACTTGAACAAACAATGTATCAAAATTTCAAGGGAGCCAAATAGACCTTCAATCATCTGCAATAATATATTAAAGTTTGTGAACGGAAGGTTAGCATCTATGATGTCAACTTGGCAGACGTTATGTCAATTATCTGTTATCTGGGTAAACCAGTTATTTTCTGCACTGTTACATAAGTAGAACAGTTATTATCTGCAGCATTATCTGCAAACTGTTTATTATCTGGACATTAATGACTGGTCTTCTTGAGAGTATCCAAGTGATTTGAAATTCCAATGACTGATGTCTAAGTATTTTTTTCTGTCCAATTTTTCCCCTGAGAATGGGAAACAGTGAGTCTTAGCTATAACCCTCCTGACCCACTATGCATCGGCCAGTCCATTTTGTTTACCAAATTTATTATGTTTTTGAGGATGTAACTAGTAGGATAGATAAAGGGGAACTAATAGATGTATTATACCTGGTTTTCTAAAAGACATATAATAAGGTGTTGCTGAAAAGGTTAATAGGGCAAGATGAGGTTTCATGAAGTTGAGGGTAATATTTTAATATGAATGGAGAATTGGTTAATGGGTAGAAAACAGAATCTATTCCAGCCATGCATCTTTTTTTAAATTAGCAGGCTGTAAATAGTGGAATGCTGCAAGAATCCGTGCTGGACCTCAGCTATGTACAGTCTGTGTTAATGACTTAGATGAAGAGACAAGAGAGTAATATATTAAAGTTTGCCGTGATACAAGCTAGGTTGAAAGATAATCTGTGGATACAGAGAATCTACAGACAGATTAAGTGAGTGGGCAACAAGATGGCAAATGGAATATAATGTAAGGAAGCGTGAAGTTATTTACTTTGGTTCTTAAAATAAAAAAGCAGTGTATTATTTAAAAGATTTAAATTTGTAAGCGCTGATATTCAAAGAGATTTGGGTGTTCTTGTGCAAGGAATGCAGAAAGTTAGCATATAGGTGCAGCAAGTAATTAGGAAGACAAATGATATGTTGGCCTTTATTGCAAAGGATTGGATTACAAGAATAAAGTCTTGCTACAGTTATATGAGGTTTTGGTGAGAACAAACCTGGAATATTGCTTGCATTATGATCTGCATATTTAGGAATGGATATACTTGCGTTGGAGGTGGTACAGTGAAGGTTCACTAGATTGGTTCCTCTTATAAGGGGGTTTTCCTGTGATGAAAGATAAGTAAATTGGGTTTATATTCTCTGGAGTTTAGAAGAATGAGAGGTGATCTCATTGAAGCTTACAGAATTCTGAAGGGATTAGATAGGGTGAATGTAAAGAGATTGTTTACACCACTTCGGGAGTCCAAAACAGAAGAGTGTAGTCTCAAGATCAGGAGTACATAATTTAGAACTGAAATAAAGAGAAATTAATTCACTCAAAAGGATTGTGAATCTCTGGTATTTTGTATCCCAGAGAGTTGTGATTGCTCCATTTAATATTTAAGGCTGAGATAGACAGATTTTTGGTCTTTCAGTGAATTAATGAATATGGGAATGGAATTAAAGCCCAAAATCAGCCACGATTACAATGAATGGCAAAGCAAGCTTGTTAGGCCATATAATCTATTCCTGTTCATATTTCTTGTATTCTCTCCACTGAGCATCTCCACTCACCCTTGCTGCACAGAATCTCTGCTCACCCACTTCATTCCGGCCCTTCTTCAGACCCTCCACTCAGTCTTCACTCACCCATTCCCCCACACATTCCAATTGCACAGGTGCCCCCCCCCAAGCCATTCTGCTTTGTCTGAGGTTTTGGTTTCTGAAAAGAATCTGACTGGCTAAGCATCAGAGAAGAGAATTAACAAGTACCCGTAAGTTATTAGTGTTCTTTGCTTTATCAGGGACAGATTAAATGACGGGTTTCAGCTTTATCAAGAGTAATTTCCCATTCTCTTTATGATTCATTCATTCTTCTGTAAATTGTGTTTCTTCCTCCAGAGAAACAGCAACTCTATGAGCTCCAGGCTCATTTTCAGTCTGTTAAGGCACAGAGAATGAAGCTGTTGATTTTTAGTAACTGGCAGTGCAAAGCAGAGAGACAGAGAAATATGAAGATCATGGCAGATGGGATGGTGCAACGCAGGTTTGAAACAATTATTATTGCGAGTTAGTGCTGTTTGGATAAAATTAGTGATTCGCTGAGCTTAAGTCTAGTTACTCTGTATTTATACTGATTGGGATCGAGTACTCTTGGTACTTGTAGAGCTGGGGCACGCTGGCCAAGGTCCATTCTGATGCTGCATTATTTTGATGCTGCATCTTGCTTCCACATCAAATCTATTGTTGGACAGCTGCATTTTGGATGAATTATTTTTTGCACCAGAAATGGCAGGAGGTGATTGAGGAGATGCCAGTAGACCATCAAGGAGTTGACAGTAGATCACTGGAGATGGGGGAGGCTTTTTGGTGCACCTGTCCTGTTAATGGATGAAGGCTGAAAAGGCAGAGGCCTGAACTGTAAAGTGATGTCTCACGTTGATTTGTTGTAGCAGCAATGAGGCTTGAGCTGAGAAACAGCTCAATCATTTCAGATTAAAGTTGTGCACTCAGGCCTAGTTCAGTGAACGACTCCTCTGGATCAAGAGCTATACTTGAAGTTCTAGGCTTCCACATGTTTGTTGTTCCATAATTTAATTTTTCTTGGGAAGGTGAAATGTTTTGATAACTGTAAATCTTGAGTTCCTAAGACATCTGTGAAATGTCACTGATTGATTTGATATTTCTTGATGCAGGTATCTGCGGTTTTGGTACTTAGCCACCCTTCAGACAGAGGAGAGGAGACAGAACCTCTGGGCATTTCAAACTGGACAGATCCAACGAGTACTGTGCAGAATTTTTAGCTGGTGGAAGTATCGCTGTGAACTCAGACGTTACTCAGAATATCACAGACAGCTTCAAACAGCACAGAGAGCTGCAAGTTGTTGGAGACAGAGAATGTTACTAAGCCAAACTATCAGACATAGACACACAGTCCTTACTCAAATAGTAGGTGAATTCTCATTCTTTTATATGAATTAATTACAACTGAAGATGGGAATGGGTGCTTTCCAATGAGTTCCTAGCTCCTACTATGAGGATAATGTAGCAAGATGGAGCTGAGGTAGAATATGAGCCATGATATTGAATGGTGGAGCAGGTTCAAGGGCCATATGATCTACTGTTCCATTTCTTACTTACAGAAGAGGTAATCCAGGGTTACAGCAAATTGGCTTCATGGGGTAAATCTGCTCCTCTAGTTCTGTAGTCCCATTATTAAAGACACAATTTGGACTTTCATAGGAACAGGATTTGGACATTTATTCATTGTGTCTGCTCCATCTGTATGAGAGCCAAATCAAATCCATCTCTGATCCCAACCCCAACTCTTTTTGTAATTCTTTAACACAATTCCTGTTCAAATAGTGATCTCCACTTTAAATACCTCAGTTGAATTTGCAATTCATAACCTCCTATATTTGACATCCTCCCAGCTCTTTATAAGAATACACTTCCCTACTCCACTTCTAGTCAATTTATGCTGATTTGAAAGATTCTACTCCTGCGTCCAATTAAACCAGAGAGAAAAATTCCTTATGCATCTTCCCTGTCAGTTTACATTATTTTAAAGACCTCAATCTGATTTCATAACTGGACACCTTCCAAAACTATGACATCCTGCACAGGTTGGAGCACCCAAAATTGAATAGAAACTGCTTTTCTTCTCTGTTGTGGTGCATAATGTTGCAGCAGAGCATTTTTCCTGCCTCTTTGTTCAAATCTTTAACCCCTCTCCCCTGCCTTCTACCCTCCTCTTCCCTCCCTGTGGTCAGGAAGATGTTCCACACCAGTTATGGTTTCTGTCAGAAGTGGTGTTTGGTGAAGCGATATGTACATCAGTATTGGCTCCATGTCCATCAGATGCCACGTGTATGACTCCGCTGCCAAGATCAAAGGTTCCAGCTGATAAAAGATGTTGTACGCCTTCCACAATCTCTTTACATTGTTTTTCTCCCCCCCTTCACTCAGAACAAATTCTTTTTAATTTTGCTGTTTGAACTAAGTTAAAGTCGGTATTTATGTAGGTTCCACCGTTTAAATGGTCATATTGGTGTTGAGTATTGAAGTTAGTGAACAGCTGCTATTTGTTGGTGATTTATGACTGAGCTGTTGTGTGATGGTATTATTTACAGGCCACACAAGGACAGCATTGGGAAAAAGCCAACAAGGACAGCACTGGCAACAGGCCACTCAAGGGCAGCGCATTATACAGAAAGGAGCTGAGGAATATGACTCATTTTAAACCATCAATTCATTAAGTTGGAAGAAAAGGGAAAAAAGAGACTAGTCATGCCACAACTAATTTCCATTTTGTAACCTCAAGTTTTTCCTTCTGTTCTGAAGATGCATACTCATGCTGACTGTGGTTCATGAGAAACACTGTCTCTGCTATCACATCAAGTGATCATTCTCCATGGGTCGTTTTTGGGAGTGAAAACTACAAGGCTGTTACCCACAGATATGATCTGATCAATCTCACTTTATATACATATATTTTGTAGCAGTATTTAGCAACCAGCAGTGATTAATTTTCCCTCTGTTAACCTAGGATGGTATCTGATAAAGCCAAGATCAGGCTGTGCTGTAATGTGCTGCACAGTTTCTTGTAATTCTTGGCTTAGTTTCAGGGCGTCTAGAGCCAATCACAGAAGTAGCAGAGTTTCAGAAGAGGAGGAGACTGGGTCAGCAGTTGAGTTGTGGGCTTGTTGTAAACATTGAAATTTAGGGACATAGGAGCTAGGAACCAGAGCAGAAGTAGGCAAATTTGGCTCTTCGAGTCTGCTCTGCCATTCAGTCAGATCATGGCTGATCTCTCACTGGTCTCAAATCCACCTCTCCACCTGTTCCCCATATCCTCTTATCCCTTTTTTTTATTTTGCATCTTTGCTTTCATTGGTGCTAATGCTATTATTTTGCATCACATTTTACTATTTACTGTACTTATTACTGTTTGGATGTGGACTTGTTAATAGTTCTTCAAAAATTGGAAGGAAGCAGTCAGACTATCCCAGCTATCCTCTCAGTTTGCTGGTAACATTAAAAGGAGGAGACTAAGGCTGCTGCTTAACACCTGGGCCAACTTGGTGAAAGGTGAGAATACTGGAAATCCTTTGTAAAATTATAAGCTGCTTTTAAGGTTGTTAGTTTAGGGCTATAATGAAAAGTTGATCAGAGATGTAGTGAATTATTCAAGATATTACAATGGTGGCTCTGTTCCCACACCCAGGGGGGGATCTACAAAGCAATGCAACGAGGTTGTGTCAAAGTGGTATGTGAAATATAGACTTGTAAAAATTTCCTGCCAACAACATTGCCAACATTCAGTTTCATTCATCGTTGATTGAATGTGCACTACTGTTTCAGTACACACTATTATCTTTCTTATGTATAGGCATTTGGTGGAATTTTACTGGCTTCCTCCGCGCATTAATGAGCAGAGCGAGCTGGTAAAATCACACAAGAGCTGAGAAATCAGAATCAGGTCTGATTTCTTAAATCTCACGTTTTTATGAGAGTCGGATTTCTGCTGAGGTCAATCTCTTGCCAGAAACAGGTGAGAGGCTGAATATTTAAATATATTTAAGCATTAATTTACAAATGTTTAGTGAGCCTATTCAATCGTCTGGACTCACTTGCCTTTGTGGCTTCGTTGGGAGAGGTTCCTTTCGGTAAGAAAAACATCTGCTCCCCACAAATGGGGAACAGTCCTGCTGGCCTTGCCAGTGGAGCTGGAGACCATTGAGGCCCCCAAGAGAAGTCAAGAGCAAAGGATAGGCCTATGGATTGCAGGATATGAAGGGGCAGCCAGATTGGGAGGAGGAGGAGAGGTGCCCACATGCACTATATGTGTGCAACGAAACTCAGGGGTGGAGGGAGGCCTGCTGCTGCTCTGCAGTTACAATCAAGAAGGGGGATCCAATCAGTCTGGGCAGTGGGTGGTGTAGCAGGGGTTGAATGTCCATGCATTGCGGGGCTCACAATCAGCCATGGGTTCCCTCGATTGTGGTGGTGTTGGAGAGGGGGAGCAGGTGATGATTGGGGCTGGTCCCTGCTGCCTGCAGTAGTAGGGGCCTGACAGGTGTCTGTCTGACAGGCCCCTTGCAGTTGCTATTGAGCATGTACACAATCAGATGTCCGTACTTCTGCAGTAGTTCCCTGTATGGGCTAGCTGGTGAATTCAGCTCAGCCCATTGCCTTCAGCAGCTAGAAATAGTCTAGACCATTTTTCACTAAATGTATGAGATTGGGTATGAAAATTCGCCCAAAAAACAGATCAGGATCACTCCCATTTTCATGATAGCTGGACACTTAAAACAATCTTGTAAAATTCCGCTCACTATATACATTGCCTTCTTTTTTTTGGCCCTATCCCTGTGAACCACATATATTATGCATATTGTTTCAGTTACCAGCACCTTCTGTGTTATCTATGAATCATAGATCTTAAAATGCTAAGGTAGATAAAGTTTTAATGAAATTTCAAGTTTTGCCCACTCTCCGTTGATAACTTGCTCTGTCCCATGAGTATTTCCTCTGAGCTTTGATGAGCAAGATTCAATTTGAGGGCCTATTGGGTCTTGTATTGTCTGGGTATGCAGTATGTGTTAACCTTGATGACTGACTGAAGTGTTTTTGAAAAGTATTTTTTAGCGATGGCAATAATTTTATTTTCAAAGTTCAGTGGCCTTCAATTCTCTACCTATCCAGATTTTGCAGTGTTGCAATTCTACTAAATATCATCCATGTGTATTACTATGGTTTCCATACTTTCACACCTCTACCAATAAGTTCCGTTCCAAGTCACACACTATCCTGACTTGGAACTTTATTGTCATTCCTGAACTGTCACTGGATCAAAATCCTGGAACTCCCTTCCTAACAACACTGTAGGTGTTCTAACAACACATGGACAGGTGTGGCTCAAGATGGCAGCACACTATCACCTTTGCAAGTGTAATTAGGGATGCACAATAAATGCTGGTCTAGCTGGTGACACCCATGTTCCATGAACGAATATTAAAAATTGAATATTATCTAAGCACAACATGTAAGAATGGTGTCTGGGATTGTAGAATAGGACTGCGCACTTATTCTAACATCATGTTTAGCAGTTTTGACAAGTGGACTAGATTCAAATTTATTACCTTTCAGAGCGTAGAAGTGTTGGTGTGCGGGTGAGTATGATGATATCTGCAGCACAGCAGAGGGTGATGCAGGCTGCATTTCATCAGATGGTGACATTATATCGGAAACAGGAAGAAGCCATGAGATTCTACCATCTCACCATACTTCGCAGGTAATGACTAAACCACAATAATCCCTGTGTTCCTACACAATTTGTAGCATTAAAAGCAAATACTGTTGCTGTTTGGTTCCCTATTTTCCTATCTCTAATCTCTCACATCATCACTGTCAAGTATAAGACAAAAACTTAAACATCCCCAGCTGTAGTTCACAACACAGGACATCATAAATCATTAGGATGGAAATTGTGTGCATAATGATCTTGAATATGTTTCTGAACTTATACATTCCATAGAAACTGGTGGCAAGATTTCCAAAGTCTTCCTGCTAGCAGGGTCTTTCAGTCTCACCAAATTCAACAGGTATTTGAATGGATTGCTGCATCCATCATGGGAAAATCCACAGCAGTGGGTCTAGAAAGTCCTGGCATGGGTCTGTTTGATCCTTTTTTATCTTTTTTGAAGCAATTATGTTTAAATTTTATAATATAACTTCAGTTATCAGTATAACCTTTCACTACAGTCCTATCATGGACAGTGTGTAACATAAAACTACAAGGTAGAGCATTTCACTACAATTGTAGTGAATTGGGCTTTACTGAGACATAACTCAACATTACAGAAATACAATATTACTGCATATAATCTGTTACAATGACCATTCACTTGTTTGTTTGAATGTAACTAAGATGGCATAAATCAGATTGAACTATTTCTTAGATAAACTGCCAAGTTTGGAATAATTTCCCTTTTTTTGCCCATTCCTAGGTCCCTTCTCTCTTGGGTCAGATTCATACATCAGCAGAAGCGATGGGCATTGACTGTTTATACTCAAGTTTCAGTGATGCGACTAAGTTCAGTATTTGGAATGTGGATAAAACAATTGACCTTGCATCGCAAGCTGATTTTACTGGTGCAGAGAAGGAATGAACAAATCCTACAAAAAGCACTCAGATCCTGGTACAGAGAGGTAGGTTTGAAGAGGCATCTGACCCCCAGAGTTACATTATTTCTATGTTGTTTTTCTGAAATTTTATTCATGATTTATTGAAATTAAAGATGAGAATGTTTGCTTGGTTGTTTCTTCCATGGCCTAATGGGCCAGAGAAGCCCTTAGGGTGGATATTGAATCATTGGAGCCAACAGATCATGGGATGGGCCCTGATCAGTGTTGAGCTATGTGATGCTGGAGGACAACTAGTATCAGTGGAACTTGAGTGCAACATGTTAGCTTCTTCAGGGAGCACAAATAAGATGCTGAGGGAGCCTTGAAGTGTAACTGATGTTAGCAAAGATGTGCAGCAGAATTTCAGATAACTTAAAATGGGAGAAAATGAAATATTTCTTTTTACATGGTTTGCTGGCTGTTGTTAGTGCTTGGAAGACAAATGAATGTTACCTCATAATCTTTACTTGAACTACTGCCTGCAGCCCAGGAACACCTCAATATGATGAAATATCTTGCATCTTTTCACAGATGCAAGCAGTCAGGCATCACTCCAGATATGTGTCCCAGAAATTTGTGTCACGATGGATCCTTAACATGTTGTCACAGAAGCAGGCAAATCTGCGGAATGGTGTGGAATGTCAGGCAGAGGAGCACTACAGGAATCAATTATGGTGATTAGTCCTGTGTTGTTTCAGAAATACTCATGTCATTGGTTATCTTAATTTATAATGTACAGAGGGATTTCATGCATAATAGAGGGGAACTGCATGGAATTGATAAGTTAAGGATGCAATTGCAAATGAGTCTCACTTATCCACAGCAAACGATTTCTGAAAATCTGGTGGTACAAAACACTCCTACAACAATTCCTGGAAAAGAAAAGAGTTGAGGAAATGCAAGCGACCTGGGAACAGTGGAAGGGCTTCACTGTAAGCATGCTAGTGACCAGGGGATTGGTGAGTCGATCACAGCTGAAAAAATAAATCATGTTATTTAACTGGTTTGAATGTTTAATTTTTATTAATTTACACTTAAATAATTTGGTACAATATTCAAAGTGGATGAATACAAATAGACATGGGATTATTTGTTATCTAGCTGTCCTGATTCATTTTGCATGACTACTAACAAAGATTGTTTTTTGTTTGGTGTTAGTCCTTAAACAGGTTTCACAGTCTGGACCATAATCCAGAATTTGAACAAATAAGAATAATAAAATCTGAAAATGTTTTGGACTTTTAAGTGTTAACTTTGCTGAAGGGGATCCTTTCTCAGAGTTTGCTTGATCACTAATTGTCTCCTCTAACCCACAAGGGCTGCCTGAACTCAGCACATTTTTTTATCTGTGAATGTTTCTGGTAGGGTCAATATGTATTGTCCATTTTTATCTGGCATTGAGAAGGAGGTGGTGAGCTGTTTTTTGGAGTTGCTGCAGTTTTTATGTAGGCAAATCCACAGTGTTGATAGTGGGGGAGTTCCAGGATTTCAACCCAAGGAATAGTGATATAAGTTGATGTCTAGATGGTGTGTGGCTCAGAGGGCAATAACAGTGATAATGGAAGCATACCTGTGTCACTAGGAGGCTTGAGGATGGCTTGGGCTCACTCATCTTCCTTCTCCCTCTCCAGTTTGGGGATGAGAAGTCTGCGATATCTGTTTGCCTTTGATTAATTGCTATGATCAGTGGTGAATTGGACACAGATCTTTCCCTCAAACTCCTTGCTCATAGCTTGTTAATAAGTCACAGGGCTGCATAAATACACTGATATTGACATGTACTGATGTAAAGAAGACCTTCAGGAGGAGAGGCAACCTCATTGCAGAATAACTTCAATGTAGAACCAGCTTTCAGATCTGCTTTGTACCTCATATGTTAATTTGTTGAACTATCAATTAGTTTTGTGGGTAGGATTAAGATCATGAGCTCTGTCCAGCAGTTGACAAACAAACACAATATGTGCCTCCTGATAAAGTGGATACTCATGCTTTTTTAAACTGCTTGTGCTCTGGAAACTTTTATAAGTGAATGGTTGGCCCCTGTTGGTCCCATCTGTTTGGTACTCACACTAACATTGGCTTCTCTCCATCCCACAGTGCCAGCAGAGACTGGAGGCGAAGGTATGGCAAATATGGCGAAGACACTTCATACAGAGGCAGGTGTTCCTGGCGTTTGCTGCTCAGGATGACAGAACGTTGATGTCGGATGTGGGTACCAAAGTTAAAAACTATGAGGTCAATTGTTTCTCTCCAGGTGTTGTGGAGTTAAATTACTCCAGTTATTCATTCAATGACCACTCTTTATTTTTTAGCCAGATATTGAGGGCTGACAGGACATTTGCAACTCATGTACCTCCATTTTTCTCCTGAGGGAGGTGGTTCATTGGACAGTGATCAAGAAAAGAAACTTTGGTGGATTTCCTCAGTCTCTAATCTAACGATCATGGGACAGTCATCAGAAATAGGAACACTGGTTTATTTATTCTCCTTAACTCAGGGATTGCAGGAATCCTGAATGATTTTCCTTCTCTCTTAGGCTAATTGTAGTCCCAACAGCTGTCTGGGGTGGAATCACTAGGGGCTGAGGATGGAACCTGTGGTTTTTTTTTGGCTCAGTAACACTGGGTGATATTGTTCCTTTCTGAACTATTTGTTCACACCTATTAACTGCTGGTAATTTTTGCCTTGACCTCTTATTTGTTGAGTTCCTTTCCTTTTTAAGTGTAACTGCCAGTTGTGTAGTACATTTTTGCTCTTTCAATTTGAAATAAGAATTGTTTTGGTTAGAGAGTGTATCTCCCTGTTTTGGTGCCACCTTATCAGGGAGAGCAGCTGGTGTAGGTGGAGGACTTTGTTAATGTGCCTGCATGTGGCATAGTGAATGCCTCTCCTGAATTCCTTGCTTACTATCATTTATGATGACAATGAAGTAAATGATGTCCTTTAGTCTCAAGTAAGATACCTTGGGCTGCTGTTATTATCAAATGCAGAGTTAATGTTTTGTTTTAAACTGTTATTCATTTGAATTGTACACCATAAATAAGGTATTTAAAAAATTTGAAATTTTTACCTTATTGAAACATATAAGATGATTAGAGGTTTAGATAGGGTGGACAGTGATGGCCTTTTTCCTAGGATGGAGAAAGCTAGCACGAGGGGACATAGCTTTAAATTAAGGGGTGGTAGTTATAGGACGGATGTCAGAGGTAGGTTCTTTACCCGGAGGGTGGTTAGGGTATGGAATGCCCTGCCGGCGGCAGTTGTAGATGCACCAAGTTTGGTGGCATTTAAGAGGTTAGTAGATAAGTTTATGGACGAAAAGGGAATGGTTTAGTTTGGAGGGTCATGGCTTTTTCATAATTGGTCGGCACAACATCGAAGGCCGAAGGGCCTGTTCTGCGCTGTAATGTTCTATGTTCTATGATGGGCAACACAACAGCTCAGTGACTATCGCTGTGCTGTGCAGATACATAGATTTGGGCCTGTGTCTGTGGGAGTTTGCGCATTCTCCCCGTGCTTGCGTGGGTTTTCTCCAGGTGCTCCGGTTCCCTCCCGCATCCCAAAGATGTGCTCTTAGGCTGATTGGCAAAGCAAATTCTCCCTAAATTGTCTCAAATTTGGTTTCAATGCATAGATCTATAAACATAGACAGGGATCACGGGTAGAAGTGGGGACATTGAGGTGGCGGCGCGGGCTTGTTGGGCCGAAGGGCCTGTTTCCCATGCTGTTTTATTCTTTGTTCTTTGTCCTTTGTAAAAGTAGGCTCAGTTGTGATTTAAGCTGGGAACAATTCAGATATTGAGTTTTATGTTTACATAATATAAAGCTGATGCTCACATATGCACTGCCGCACAAATGAACTTGATGTGTCTGCTTTACCCCCTCAGGTTTTCACTGCTTGGTACAGCTTGACTATCATAAAACAGAAAGGGGCTGAGTGAATATTAAACCCTGCCAGAATGGGGTCAAGGTTTCTGACTGTCTTTGCTTATGGAGGTGAACTGAAGACTGAACCTAAGAATTATCAAGCTGTCCCAGATGTGTCCAGTGTCAAAATGTTCTTGTTCCATTTACAGTAGGTTTCTGATTCCAGATGGGCAGTTTGATGGCTGAGGATTTCCTTACATATGCATGAAAGGGTAGTGGCGTGGGGGCTGATATCTGCCAGTGTCTAGACGACAAGCAGCATGGCAAAGACCCGAGATGGCTCTGCTGATGAAGTGGTTCATGATACTGGGGGAATCAACAAAGAGAAATGTATGGTATTAATTTTAAATCCTAACATTAAATGTTTGTGTTTTCTGACCAGTCATGGCTATTTGATTTTTCTATTGGTCCTAATCTCCCAGAATCAATTTTCACTTCAATGTTTCTTTGAAACTAGTTGTAGTTGTGTGTGTTTTTCAAGTTAATTTAATTTTTCTGTAAATTTATAAACTAAGTAATTTGGAATATTTTAGAATTTGTTTTATTTATTTCCTGTGAGTAATTCTGACTATGGACTATGAATGTATTATGCAGAACTCTTAAGCCCTTTGAGATTTGTTTTCCAATATAATTGATCATGGATAGCACTGAGTTTTCTATAATTGCCTACTTATATTGGTATTGTGAGACTTAGTCCCTTATGCTACAAGCCTGTGTGCACACTAGAGTAAAACAGTAGACAAATACATTTGGATACATAAAATAGATTGATAGCCTACCATCTGTCTGCATGCTAATTCAGGAATAATTTTAAACTAATGCTTTATTTGGATTTGGAGTTCCCTGCTTGTGTCTCTCCAAAATGATTTTATTGCTTAGAGGAAGATGCAGCAGCATGGGGAGCAATTAAAACTTATTTCTAAATAAACGGAAAGGGATCCCTTTTTTCTGGATTATCTCTGAGAATTTTAAACTTCAATGAAAGGAAGTGTAATAAATATGGGCAATCTCTAATTTCCATTTTTTGAGGAGAGAGACTAGTTAAGGAAAATTTAAAACCTGTGCCTGTCTGTGTGCACGTATCTTTTCATAAAACAAATGTATTTGTATAGAAGTAAGGCATTGAGTGTGTCTGGTGTCCATTTAGAACATGGACAATCTGTACCTTGTTGATACCCTTGCTTAACAAAACTCTGTCAGTGTAACATGAGGTCTTTAAAATAAAGGCTGCAATAAATCCAGACAGTGTTAAGCAGTGAATTGCTGTCAAGGTGAAGACCTGATTCACAACATTTTTGAGGTGCTGTGAGTTTTGGGTTTCAATTAACTATTTTTCATTCTTAATGATTTTTAGGTACTTCGGTCCGCCTTGTTGTCTGACAAGGAAGCATACACCAGATGGGTCGTGAGAGGGCTGCTCTTGGATTTTTCGAGAGTGTCTTAGTGCTTCACATCGTTAGTGTACGCTTGAACTGGACCATTGATGGGCAACACGACAGCTCAGTAACTATCACTGTGTTGTGCAGATACATGGATTTAGGCCTGTGTCTGTGGGAGTTTGTGCATTCTCCCCTTGCTTGCGTGGGTTTTCTCCAGGTGCTGTGGTTTCCTCCCACACCCCAAAGATGTGCTCTTAGGCTGACTGGCAAAAACAAATTCTCCCTAAATTGTCTTGCAGATTTGGTTCCAATGCATAGTTCTATAAACATAGACAGGGATCACGGGTAGAAGTGGAAACATCGAGGTGGCAGCGCAGGCTCATTAGGCCGAAGGGCCTGTTTCCCATGCTGTTTTGTTCTTTGTTAATTGGCCAGACACTTTCATTTCTGAAATTTGGTCTCACTAAAACTCTGAAACAATCTACAGCAAGTGCAAGACGAGGAGACAGAATCTTGTCCAACAAGAAACAGAACAGTGGAAATGAGGTTCAAGGATAAAGTGTTTGCTCAGAATAAATACTAAACTTAAGTAAACCCTGCAAAGTGTTTAACACTGAAATACAAGAACTGAAAAGAGAAATAGGAAGGAAGAAAAAGAACAAGATTGTTAGCCAACTACTGACAAAGAAGTAGGCTAAGGTTTTAATTGAAACCTTAGTTTTAAATTGTCAACTTTTCTCTTTTGAAACAGGGTGATCAGTGATTTTCACATTTTGTCTTGAAACCTTTAAGCTTTTGTTAAACATAAGATTTCTGTCAAATATAAGATAGGCTGATGATGTTGGGGGCTAGGTTTCGTTACAGCTGATGTTGCTGAAATTCATTCCTCAGGCTGGCCTAACTTTGCAGCTATTCTAAACAACATTCTGTGAACTCAGTGCACTCACTTGCTGGTTCACAGAGTACAAAATGTCATTCCTGTCTCTTACCATCAATCAGCCAAGATGACAACAACAAATTTCAAGTGCAGCAGCAAGTCTCAAAGAGCTGAACATTTAAGAAGAACCAAACGGGATGATGAAGAGAAGCAAGAGGCAGGGCAATGGCTGTATCTCAGGGAGGTTACTCGAGCAGCTAACACAGATTTGGAATGTTGCAGCCCGTAGCTAAAACTATTGAATACTAGTGACACATAGCAAGTCATGATAGTATCTCGCTACTTTATACAACAGAAGTAATGGTTCCAACATAATGCTGAACCTATGCATTCTCACTAATAAGTATTAGCTGTTGATCAGTTCATAATATTCTTGTGTCTGATCACAAAATCCTGAGTTTTAAGGTCTACTCCAGGACTTAAGTACAAAAGTCACAGCCAGCACTGCAGTGCTGTGTTGTTGGCAATGTTGACTTGTGTGAATGTTATAAACTGAAGTCCCATCTGCTTGTTTGGATGGATGTAAAAGATTCCTTAGTTCCTAGCCAGTATCTATCCCTCAATAAACATCACAAAAGCAGATTTTCTGGTATTATCGTATGGCTTTTTGTGGAAGCTTGCTATGATATATTGACTGCCATGTTTTCCACAATGATAGTTATCTTTAGAGTTTAAAGATTACAATGGATGTGCAAACTCATCAGAATCTAGATGCACAGAGTAAGAAATGGTTGAGGCATTAGAACTTTCATGTGGTGACAAGTACACATGTTGCTGTGTGACATTGTTTATGAGTCACAATAAGATGTTTATCCTTAACAAAAGTGACAGAAACTCTGCAGGTCAGCGGTCTGCAGTGAGTACCTTCTCACATTGATTTTTGCAGCTCATTAAGTTTGTTGCTGTACCACTTCTGTTTTCCCTTACGCATGTCTTTGTAGTGTTTGCGTATTCCATCTTGATTTCTTTTGCTGGACACTAGCTCTCCATGCAAAACCATCTTGGAATGTGATGGTCCTCCATTTTAATTCTATGTTCTACCCAATGTAATTGGCTTCTCTGGACCATTGCTCAATACTTGTTATTTAGACTTGATCCAAGGTTTTAAGGTTTGTGATCAGTCTTGCCAGTGGATGCCAAGGATGGAACGAAGCATATGCATGTGAAATTGTTCCAACTGCCTTATGCATTTGTGGTGCATAGCCCAAGACCATAAAAGTGGAAAGTAATGACAATGCAGTATAACAGGATTATAAGAGAAGTTGGATAAGAATCATGACTCACAGAGTTCATCCCTCAAACAAAAGGAGTAAGCTGAGGAATGCGATCCATTAACGATAAATAAATGACCCTGGTTACCAGGTGAATTTTGTTTTGGTGCTCATTTACCAGATCACTCCTGCCAATATGATAAGTAACAACACAAGATCAGTAAGGAAATGTACAACAACAGGTCCAGCAAAATTCGAAGATTACCTTTGATTTTTGATTTGATTGTCACATTTATTAACATACAGTGAAAAGTATTGTTTCTTGCGTGCTATACATTCAAAACATATCGTTCATAGAGAAGGAAATGAGAGAGTGCAGAATGTAGCATTACAGCCATAGCTAGGATGTAAAGCAAGATCAACTTAATGCAAATTAAGTCCATTCAAAAATCTGACATTAGCAGGAAAGAAGCTGTTCGTGAGTCGGTTGGTATGTGATCTCAGACTTTTGTATCTTTTTCTCAAAGGAAGAAGGTGGAAGAGAGAATGTCGGGGTGCAGAGGATCCTCAGTTATGCTAGCTGCTTTGCCAAGGCAGCGAAAAGTGTAAACAGAGTCAATGGATGGGAGGCTGATTTGCATGATGGATTGGGCTACAGGCATGACCTTCCGTAGTTCCTTGTAGTCTTGGGCAGAGCAGGAGCCATACCAAGCTGTGATACAACCAGAAAGAATGCTTTCTGTGGTGCATCTGTAAAAGTTGGTGAGAGTCGTGACGAACATGCCAAATTTTCTTAGCCTTCTGAGAAAGTAGAGGTGTTGATGGGCTTTTTTAACTATAGTGTCAGCATGGGGGGGGGAACCAGGACAGATTGTTGATGGTCTGGAGATCTAAAATCTTGAAGCTCTTGATCTTTTCTACTTCGTCCCCGTTGATGTAAACAGATGCATGTTCTCCTTTTATGCTTCCTAAAATTGATGGCAATCTCTTTCATTTTGTTGACATTGAGGAAGAGATTATTATTGCCGTACCAGTTCACCAGACGCTCTCTCTCATTCCTGTAGTCTGTCTCATCATTGTTTGAGATCTGCTCCTCTATGGTGGTGTTGTCAGCAAACTTGAAAATTGGAGGGGAGTTTAACTGCACAGTCATAGGTGTATAAGGAGTACAACAGGGAGCTGAGAATACAGTCTTGTGGGGCATCAGTGTTGAGGATGACCAGTGTTGTTGCCCATCCTTACTGATTGTGGTCCGTGGGTTAGGAAGTTCAGGATTCAGTCGCAGAGGGAGATGCTAAGGCCCAGGCCACAGAGTTTGAAGATGAGTTTCGTGGGAATAATAGTATTAAAGGCTGAGTTATAGTCAATAAATAAGAATCTGACAGAGATGTCTTTATCTAGGTGTTCCAGGATTGAGTGCAAGGCCAGGGAAATGGCATCTGCTGTGACCTGTTGCGGCAATACGTAAACTGTAGTGGATCCAGATAGTTCAGGAGGCTGAAACTGATTTGTTCAGATCGTGTTTCCAAATCATTGACTTCTGCAAAGTTTAGAAAGACTCAAAATCTCAGTAGGATTGTTGGATATCCTTGAGGATCCATCATATACAACCCTCAGAATAGCAAGATATAGCAGGGCATACTGCATCCTGATAGCTTTCAAATGTTTTCTAACTTCATTGAAACCTGTGGTATCACTGCTGAGAAGTCTTGGAAGAATAAGACCTTGCTCCATCATAGAACAAAGCTCCACCCCCATGTCTGGCCACTTAATAATCCTCTGTGGCAATCTCCGAAGTTATGAAAATGCATGGTAATAGGCCAGGGTCATTGATTGTCCCTAGGCCTCGAAACAGGATAGAATGCGCCCATTCAAATTTAATATACCCAGCACTCATGTTGAGATTAAGGAAACGTGGCAGCCAACTCTTAAAACGTTTAACTAGGGGTTTACCCTCAGCTCCTTCTGGAAAACTGATCACACTGATATTCTTCTTTGGCCCCCTTCTTTATATCAATCAGGATATCTGACATGTAACTGATTTTCCAAGGTGTGTAAGTGGACCTCAAGTGAGGAAGCTGCATTCTTAATGGTGAGGATTCATTCCTCTGTTTCATTAAGCCTCTTAGCGGTATCCTGCAGTTCAGCAGTTTGAACACTGATATTCTGTGCCAAACAGCTGAGTTTGTTGTTGATAGCTTTAATAATGTTGGCAGTCATCATCTGCAATGCCTTTGATGATGCCAGAAAAAGCCTGCTCACTAATCAGGTTTCCACGTTGAGGATTTGGCTCTGCCTGGGATGCCTCTGATTGCTCCTTTTTATTGAGGATTTTTCTGACACATTGGCATTTTGTCACCAGTACTTAACCAGATATTTTCCAGGAACATAGTATGGAATTTTTATTCCAGGATTAGGTAATTATGGGCTGTGCAGTAGAATAAATGAAAGGATTAAAGCTCACAGAAACACATGACCCCTCCCCTGATATAGGTTTGGTAGAACTGAAGAACTTAATTGGGTTGTTGAAGTCCGCATGTAATTTTAAATCTTCAGCCTTCCTTTCCCACTATCTGCCTTGTGTCACACACACTTCTCTGAACTTTACTCTTCTGGCATTGAAACTTGTCTTTTGGAGGTAGAGTTTGGATGATTCTGCCACTCCACCTGTGCTCGATCTTTGGTCTGTAAGATTTGAGGGGTGTTTGTTTTTGTCATTTTTATTGAACCAATCCTGACGTCCTTGCTTCTTCAGTCCAAGGACAATGTTTGCTGTTTCAGTGACAATGATTTTAAATTTGTTCTTTTTATTGATGCAATTTCCAACTAGGAGTATGCTATCTTTAAGTCTTTGATCAAGTATGTCCTGAGATTAGAGCATGCGACGTTACTCAGTTAAGCTGTATTGAAAGAAGCTCTGATGACTGTTGGTCACTTTGCAAGTTGAGAATTGCTCTGATTTGCCACCTGTCCAACATTCTGCATCTTGCATTGCATGGGTAATTCATACATCCTGGAAATCCCTCTGATACACAGTACGTGATGATCGTATGCCACTGCTTTCACCTTGGATACACCAAGTACTTATCAGATTGTCTGAACATTATGTTGGGAATGCAGAGATTGTGCTTAGTACATTATTCAGGAGTAAGAGGCCATTGCAGTTAAGCTTTCCAACCCTATGATCACCCAGAACTCTTTTGCATTCATCTCCAACTTTCCCCACACAGGCATTGAAGTTTCCCAAGCTCATCATTGACAAATGTGGACTGGATGAGTTGACCCAGAGTCTCTTCTATATCCTCAGGACCATTGAAAATTGGTATGAGGTACTGATGACCATGTGACGTGTTGAATCAAATGGCACATTGCTGCTGCACCTTTAATATTACAAAAGTGACAACACTCCAAAACGATTTAATTGGCCATCCAGTGGTTGTGAAAGAGCTACATAAATGCAAATTAGCCTTATTTTCACTGTGCAAAATTTGATCAAATATATATAATGTATCAAGAATTGATTATATTACACTTAGAGTAACAGAATTATATTCAAGACAACAGAGCTTGTTATATGTGGCATGCAGGATTTCAGAGCTGGCTGTGAGTTATACAGAACATGATTTTGATAATGACCCAACTGTGGTATGAGATCTCCAGATTTGTGGGTTGGAGATGGTATCTGGATGACAGGGACTGTAATATTGTTACATTTGTAAGCAGCCAAACTGCGACAGAAGACCTCCATGACTAAACTTGACTGAAGCAGAAATAATTTTACAGGTTTAAGGACATGGATCAGTGCCAAATCCAGCTGAAGCTGTTGGCAGCCAGATGACAGTTGAGAAGCGTATTGTGGCTAGATGTGGTATGGCAAATAGAACATAGAACATTACAGCGCAGAACAGGCCTTCGGCCTTCGATGTTGCGCCGACCAATTAGGAAAAAGCAATGACCCTCTAACCTAAACCATTCCCTTTTCATCCATAAAATTATCTACTAACCTCTTAAACGCCACCAAACTTGGCGCGTCTACAACTGACGCAGGCAGGGCATTCCATACCCTTACTGCCCTCTGGGTAAAGAACCTACCTCTGACATCCATCCTATAACCACCACCCCTTAATTTAAAGCTATGTTCCCTCATGCTAGCTTTCTCCATCCTAGGAAAAAGGCTATCACTGTCCACCCTATCTAAACCTCTAATCATCTTATATGCTTCAATAAGGTCTCCTCTTAGCCGCCTTCTTTCTAACGGAAACAACCTCAAATCCCTCAGCCTCTCCTCATAAGACCTGCCCTCCATACCAGGCAACATCCTGGTAAACCTCCTCTGTACCCTCTCCAATGCCTCCACATCTTTCTTATAATGCGGGGACCAGAACTGCCCACAATACTCCAAGTGCGGCCGCACTAGAGTTTTGTACAGTTGCAACATGACGTTGCGGCTCCGAAATTCAATCCCCCTACCAATAAAAGCTAAGACTCCATATGCCTTCTTAACAACCTTATCGACTTGCTTGCCAACTTTCAGGGATCTATGCACATATACACCAAGATCCCTCTGTTCATCAACACTATTAAGAGTCCTACCATTAGCCCTATACTCTACACATTTGTTATTCCTGCCAAAGTGAATTACCTCACACTGTTCCACATTAAACTCCATTTGCCACCTCTCGGCCCAGCTCTGCAACTTGTCCAAGTCTCTCTGCAAACTATAACACGCCTCTTCACTATCTACCACTCCTCCGACTTTGGTGTCATCCGCAAATTTACTAATCCATCCTTCAATACCCTCATCCAGATCCTTTATAAAAATTACAAACAGCAGGGGCCCCAAAACAGATCCCTGAGGTACGCCACTTGTAACCGAACTCCACGATGAATATCTCCCATCAACCACCACCCTCTGTCTTCTATCTGCGAGCCAATTCCTAATCCAATTAGCTAAATCACCCTCTATCCCATACATCTGCATTTTCTGCAGAAGCTTCCATGGGACACCTTATCGAACGCCTTACTAAAGTCCATATATACCACATCAACCGCCTTACCCCCATCCACCTCTTTGGTCACTTTTTCAAAAAACTCAATAAGGTTAGTAAGGCACGACCTACCCTTCACAAAAACCATGCTGACTATCCCCAATCAATTCATTTCTCTCTAAATAACTATAAATCCTATCCCTAATAATTCTCTCCAATACTTTGCCACAACAGAAGTAAGACTCACTGGCCTATAATTCCCTGGAAGGTCTCTCTCCCCCTTCTTGAACAATGGGACCACATTCGCTATCCTCCAGTCCTCCGGAACCACACCCGTAACCAACGACGACCTGAAGATCAGAGCCAGAGGCTCTGCAATCTCCTCTCTTGCCTCCCAGAGAATCCTAGGTAAATCCCGTCCGGCCCAGGGGACTTATCCAACTTCAAACCCTCGAGAATTTCTAGCACATCCTCCCAATCTACTACAATACTTCCCAATTTGCAACCCTGTACCTCAGTGTTCTCCATAGCTACATTTCCAGCACTCTGCGTGAATACCGAAGAGACATATTTATTCAGTGCCTCACCAATCTCTTCAGGCTCCACGCACAACTTCCCACTGCTGTCTATGACTGGCCCTAATCGTGCCCTAACCAATCTTCTATTCTTAACATATCGAAAGAAAGCTTTAGGATTCTCCTTAATCCTATCAGCCAACATCTTCTCGTGTCCCCTCTTAGCTCTCCTCAATTCACTTTTTAGCTCCTTCCTGGCTAATCTGTAGCTATCCATTGCACTAACTGAGCCTTCAAGCCTCATCCTGACATAAGCCTCCTTTTTCCTTTTAACCAGCGAATTAACTTTTTTAGTACACCATGGTTCCCTTACTCGACCACTTCCTCCTTGCCTGACAGGGACATACTTATCAAGGACTCGCAGTAGCTGCTCCTTGAATAAGCTCCACATTTCAGATGTTCCCAGTCCCTGTAGTTTCCTAGTCCAACCTATGCAACCTAATTCCCTCCTTATGGCCTCATAATTACCATTCCCCCAGCTATAACTACTGCCCCCAGCTTCATGCCTATCCCTATCCATCACTAAGGTGAACGTAACCGAATTGTGATCACTATCATCAAAATGTTCACCAACTTCCAAGCCTAACACCTGGTCTGGCTCATTGCCCAGCACCAAGTCCAATGTAGCCTCACCTCTAGTTGGCCTATCTACATACTGAGTCAAAAAACCTTCCTGCACACCTTGTACAAAAACTGACCCCTCTAATGTGCTAGAGCTGTAGCTATTCCAATCAATATTAGTAAAGTTAAAGTCCCCCATAACAATTACTCTATTACTTTCACTCCTGTCCAGGATCGACTTTACAATCCTTTCCTCTACCTCTCTAGAACTTTTAGGAGGTCTATAAAAGACCCCCAACAGGGTGACCTCTCCTCTCCTATTTCTAATCTCAGCCCATACTACCTCAACAGACAAGTCCTCATCAAACTTCCTTTCTGTCACTGTGATACAGTCTTTGACTAATAATGCCACTCCTCCCCACCTTCTACCTCCTTCTCTACTCCGACTGAAGCATTTGAACCCTGGAACCTGCAACAACCATTCCTGTCCCTGCGCTATCCATGTCTCTGAAATGGCCACAACATCGAAGTTCCAGGTACTGGCCCAAACTGCAAGTTACTCCACTTTATTGCGAATACTTCTTGCATTAAAGTATACGCATTTCAAACCATGCCCTACTCCACCCGTACGCTGCTGTGCTTTACAGTTCTCATCTATGACCCCCCTATTCTCGTCCCTCCTAACATCCAAACTACTCAGGATCCCACCCCCCCTCTGAATTAGTTTAAAGCCCCCTGCATAGCCTTTGCAAATTTTCCCCCCAAGATATTGGTTCCCCTCTGGTTCAGGTGTAGACCATCTCTCTTGTAGAGGTCCCACCTACCCCAGAATGAGCCCCAATTGTTCAGGAACCTGAACCCCTCCCTCCTGCACCATCCCCGCAGCCACGAGTTCAAACATTCCCTCTCTCTGTTCTCTAACTAAACATATAACAAAATATATAACTAAATGTCACAATCTTTAAGGATAACAGCCAATGAAAGAGGCTGTGGGATTGATGGTATATTGCTTAAATGGTAAGGAACTAGAAGCCTATCTGTATAAGAAAATATTGGTGATGGTAGTCCAGGATGGGGACCTGTAGATGGTTGAATCACCCAGAGATTGGTGCTTAGCTTGCTGATCTTCACCTTTTTCAGTTACGTGTATGAAGACATTGGAGAGTTATCTGTGACTGTCGCACAATTGTCCTTATAATGAATTAAAACGTTGCAGATAGATCTCAACATGGATGAAGGAAAGAAAGGTGGAAATAGATTTGCCTCTTTCAGATGTCTTTTAGGTAAGTGGAGGCTGATGCATGTGGGTTGAGGATCGCTAGGCATGTATACATCATATCGGACCTTGAGGTTGTTGAGAGTTATTGTAAAGCCATGAGTGTTCTGTAAAGATACCAGGATACATTGTCAGAACAATTGAGGATTAAAACAAGAAACACCTTATTGTCTACATCATAATAATGTATCCAATTCAGTCCTCTCACATGATGGGTGATGCACAAGCCCTGGGAAAGGAGCTGAGGAAACCACTACATTAATTTCAAGTTAAAAGACCCTCACTTACCAAGATAGACTGAAGAGCTGAGTTTTTGTTGTATTTTAAACTGATTTCATCTGATCTGAACCCTTCAAAATAACAAAAGAAAATATTGAGTTCAAATGGACAGACTATTTGAGTTCATTATCTGGGCAGTGACTAAGGGCCATAAATATGTTAAACACAGAACAAGATCAGATCAAAGATGGTCAACGTATGATGCAAATTGCCTACTCATGACGTGACATGACATGTTGCAAGCATTCAGATGGATGATCTGAAAATGGCTTTTCTATATTGAAATGGTTTGCTGGAATCTGATCACCATCACTTATTTCTGGAGTTTTATCAGAGACAATGGAGCTTTTCCTAAATAGACTATTCATTATTATTATTCTTTGACTCTTCAAGGACACAAGATAGACTTGGTAGATCTCTAACACATTCTTTTTCATATATTCATAAAACAGGATTGAGCGTTACAGTCAGCCAATGTAAAATAGAAACACAGAAATACTTTCAAGGCTGCCTTAAAATGAGTTGTACCAGTGGAATTAAATGCAAAACAACTGATATTTTATCTGTCTGCTGAAACAAGGTAACACAAATTTGTAGGAGCTAGATTGGAGGGTGGAAGTATCTGAATTGTAGCATGGGTGTCACAGATCGTTCAAATCCAACCTTTTCTGGCAACGTGCAATTTTACATACACGTTGTGTCTGGAGCTTGTACATGGCAGTTGTAAAGGTTCAATCACAAAGCACAGGCACTGCAATGGTTCAAGAAGTCCAGCTGAACAGCAATTTTTTTTATCGTTTGCATTTGATGCAAGTTGGAAGAATTTGCATAGATTTGATCTCAATCAGTTTGGTTGTGTTACAAACACACTTTCCTTGGGCCATCAGTCCTGGGATTGAAATGTGCAGCATCTGGCACAGAGACAGAGATGCTATCCATTGTGCCACAAGACTGCAGCTGCATGAAGTAGCATAATTGATTAGTTCAATCAGCAGGCCTTGGGAGCTTGATCCATTAAGACACGATGAGGTGAAATGAATATTGTACTAACTGTGGCTGCTGACCTTTCACATACTAAGCCAGCACATTCCATTCTTTGCACTATCTCTGCCCCACATCTGTTCAACAGCTGTGTGGATGTTTAAAACTTGAGCTTCCTAAAGATGCAAGAAAAATGTACGAGATGCAGAAAACAATCTACATGGCAGCCCGACCTCCACCCCATTTAATGACTTTTTAATGTGACAAAACCAGTTAATCACATGCAGCATTGCTAGATTTGTGTTTGGGATTAACCATAGACCCTGCTTGAAATATACAGGTGTTGCCAAACAAGATTCTACAAGTTTCTGATGCAAAGGATCCTTGCCAATAAAGCCTTGGAATCTTACTCAGTACAGTTCCCGGCATGCTAATGAACTTGCATTTGTGTACTGTCTCTTAAATCTGGATTTCCTAATGCACTTCACAGTCAATTTACTTCTGAATCATGCTCATTGTTAGAATTTAGGAAAACCTGAAAGCAAATTTGTGCACAGCAAGATCTCAGAAACAGATGTATCTGCTCATTTGTCTCTATGTAGAGAGACATTTTATAGTTTTCCTTGTCTTGCAGCTTCTACGTGGATTACGTGCCCAACTTCTTCAGATTTAAACCTGCAAATCCATGCCTTAGGGGAGTGCCACCATTGACACATAAAGGGTGTCAAAAGTTTGATCACTCTACAGCCATAAAACAAGCTTTCACATCCAGTCACTTGTAAAACAGCTTCCCTTCATACACAGCATAGGCTCCAGAAGCCCGTCTTTGAAATTCCCCAAATCTGGAATGGAGCTTCTCACATTGTTGCTATTGTCATAGCACGTTGGGGAAGAAACAAATCTACATTAGGGCAACATTCCTCAACTTTACTGTTATATTTGCACAGATCTCATACTGTCACTAGAAATCTTTAGCATATCTCAGCTCCCTGCAGTATGTTTATTCACAACAATAATCAATAACTTAAGTTTGGACAAATCAGTCTTGGTGGTAATTGTTGCTAAGGTCTATTTGTAACCTTAGCACTCTTGATCCTGATTTTGGCTATTTTAAACAAATAGAAACATAAGAAGTCAACACATCATCGCTGCCAAAAAAATGACAAAAGATGTTTTAATAGTTGTAGCACTTGGCATGATAACTTTGAAAACAGGAACAATCTAAAATTATCCAAGTGAACACAACAGGATCCAGCTGTTTCCTGCACTCTTCACAAATTATAAACTATAAAAGTTTATGTCACATGGACTTTGAAAAAATTTTTCTTCCTTGTTTCACCTTCTGCCCATCCTCTGACATTATTACTTAATTCCACAGTATTCAGATGTAGCAAGACATCAGCATCAAATCAGTTTTGTCTTGTGTGATAAATGTAGTGGGCTCAATACTGGCAAACATTATCCTGTTACCCAACGAACTTGTACTGACTGCCCATGTCAGTTGTTTATTCCTGATCATTTTTTCTCTCAGAGTGACATTACATTTTAGGAAGAGAATTTTTGCTGGTCATAAACAGTTTACTTAATGCAATAGCTCTTAGTTATGTACTGGGAGAGATACACAAACACACACCATTCCTACTCTGCTTAGTCCAGTATCTACTAAACTGTACAACTCTGGATATTGGTTGGGCAAAGTTAAGTGAATTTCAGATGTGCCTCTTGGCCCAGTCCTACCAAGACTCATCTTTGTCTCCATATGAATAATGGCCATTTATCATATATTCAGATCCTGCTTTCTACCCCATAGAATTGTGGGAATGCAGAGAAATAGGAAACAGCTAATCTCTATATCAACAACTCAACCTGAACCAGGACCCTCCTCAGTCCAGTGCTTACACTTAGCTGTAAAAATATTCCAAGTTCACTGTGTATTAAAGCAAACAAAGAATCAAACACTAAAGTAAAAATCCATACCACTCTGTAAGCAAGATTCTGGTTAGTACACGGATGAAGGTGTTCTTCCTATGCAAAGTCAAGCTGTCATTAAACAAGCAGATTATGATCTTGCTTGTTATCCTGCACGGTGCAATCTCGGGGTTTTGCAAGCAGGTCACAAACTGGAGATCCACAAGTCTTTTCAGATGCTTTTAACATAAAGAGGTCATCAATAACCTGCCAGAGACAGTTTTCAAATGGAAAATCATTGTCCACTAGATTGACTAGGTAATAGTGGTCATGGATGTCCTGAATTATCTGCTGCGAAGGAGATCCTGTTGGGTACAATTTGGCCCATCGTTCAATCCACAGAGCAAAAGCTTCATCCTGAGGACAAAGCACAGTGTTACTGAGGCTACAGAACACTCTTCTCCCTGCTCAAAAGACACACTCCCCATCTTTCCCCACATAGACTGATCCCCTCCCACATATGGACACATTTCTTCAAAATACAAATATGTTTGCCTTTGATAAAGCAGTGTGAGCACCAGGGGATTTATACAAGTGTTGGTAAGAAATTCCATGGCTGATTTTTGGAATGAAAGGGGGTTATACCATGTACATGAATAGTTAACTTCCCAAAGTAGCAAGAAATCTCAAAGCCATATATTTGGTTTTGCCACATGTACAGGTGGGAGTACTGTGGATCAATGTCTTCAGACCCATTGTGAGGAAAGGATAGGGAACAGTTACAAAATACAACAACTGCTGCTGCTTTACAAAGCAACCAAAAGTTTATAGAGCTATTGAGGTTTACAGCATGGAAACAAGCCCTCTGACCCAACTTGTCCATGCCACCCTTTCTTTTAAACCACTAAATTAGTCCCAATTGCCCATGTTTGATCCATATTATAATATTTTATTCTGCACAAGATTTGATTGTAATTACCTTCCAGTACATGAAGCTGATGGGATCAACCACTGTGGGCTGAATTATTTCACGTCCGGGGAAGATTCCCCATGTAACTGCAATCGGCTGCATGTCAAAGGAGTTATTTATATTCTCACCCTGCAACATTAATATAGGTTTAAAGTTAGCTTCTGCAACTCAATTTCGCACAAGTCACATTGGTATTGGATACAAGGACAATGCACAATTGGAGAATAAAATTAAAAACAAATTGAAAACTCCGGGTCTGGCAGCATCTGTAGAAAAAGAAACAGTTAATATTGAGGCCAATATGGCAGAAATATGATAAGGGTTTTATGATATTGAGAACAGGGGGCCAGAGTCCAGTGCAAAGAAAGAATTGTTTAAGAGGACTGGTGAAATTAAATACCAAAGGTGTCATAGAACAGAAGGTAAAGGGAGTGCTAATATTGTAGTAAATAAACAAAACCTAAGTTTGGAGAAGATGTTAATAGCAGAATAAAGGTCAGCTTAGTCTGAAAGCAAAGAAAACAAGATACTTATTGGCACTTGGTTAAAAGAAAACTCAAAATAGAGAGCAGTATTCATTGTCTGAACACATGTTGAATTCAGTGTTGAATCTAGAAAGCCTAATCAGAAGATAAGGTGATGTTTCAGCTTGCGTTGGGTTTCCCTGGAATGTTATAGCATGCCAAGGATAGAAATTGGAGTATGAGAGCAAGATGGTGAATTGAAATAGAAGCGACAGGAAAATTAGGGTCACGCTTAATGACCAAGTAGAGGTGCTTCCGTGTGGGAATTTAGAGGGCAGTAAAGCCCCATAAAATGACTTTTTTCATTTATTTGGAGGAGATTGGGCTTAGTGTATTGTCCTTGAGTTAATGCCCTGGAGACCTGGTTCAATTCCCATTAGAGCACCTGGTGAAATTTTAAATTCAATCATTAAACCAGTCTCGGTAATGATGGCAGATCATTAGAAACTATTGCAGATTGTTGTAAAAACCCAACAACTGCTAAAGGGCTCATTAATACCCTTTAGGGAAGGAAAACTGCCATCATTGCCTGGTCTGATCTGCATACAACTCCAGACCCATGGTAATGTAGTTGATTATAAATTGCTGTTGGAAATGGCCTAGCAGATCACTCAGTTTAAAGGCAGTTGCAAATAGAAAGCAAATGCTGACCCAGCCAGCAAAACCCACATCCCACAAAAGAATAAAGAGAAAAATCCAAGCCCTAGATCTATTGAAGCTAAAAAAATGATTCTGAGTAACAGTCTGAATGCGGAGTAGAGATTGTGCCACCCTGCAGTACACCTGTCATATCACTCTATTGCTGATGAACCTTGAGTTATACCCTTCACTTAGAGCTCCACCGTTAAACACATAGGTTAACAATCTTCCAGGATTGATTTGGAGCCTCCAGTGATTGAAGATCAATCACCAGCACACTGTCATTTGACATTCTGGAGGAAAATCATCAAGTCATTCAAAAAAAAAGCTTTTGTCATTTTCTTTAGCATTTCTCTTTATCAGATATAAAAGTATTGGAAACGACAGTCAAGCATCATCCAGATGGGTAATGAGATTTTTGCTTTCCAATTGGTTTAGGAAGGATGGATGTGTTGGCCAATGAATGGCTGGAGTGAGGGGCATGTCATGTGCAGAAACCTCCAGGAATACATTTAATCATGATTGACAACTCTATTGATCACACCATGTGATATTCTATCATCTGAGATCTGTCGCTGATCACCAGAGGAAGTTCAAATAAGCATTTATGCACGACTAAGGAAACGTTATTGGTCTTTTTTCTCTCCAATCAGTAAATGTTGCAGATGCTGCTGTGTAGTGTAATGAGCATAGGAAGTGTTTGCACATAAACAGTACTCTTTTAAATGCAGACTCCAAGATTAGGGTAGCTATATTGGCTTCTAGCCAATAAGCTGCATGACGATAGAGCCTAGGTGGGATTGTGGTCGATGCAGATTCAATAGGCCAAATGGCCTCCTTCTACACTGTAGATTGTATGATTCTATGAAGCTCTTAAAAATGTTTAATTGAATATTCTCAGCCTCTCTCAGGCCCAGAGCTGGAAAATTTCTGCTTCGCTCCGATAAGGACATCAGCAATCTGCAAATGAATGAAAAACAGAAGAATGGATAGACCAAGAGGGTCATTTCAGCTTACTTCCATCATTTTTGCCAGTGAAACTCAATTATCTTTTTTACTGCTGAATCTACAGCCCACCCATCACCGCCCAGCCCTTACCTTCACATTTACAATCTGGTAGTTCACTCGTGTTTTGTATTTCTTCAGAACTTTGAGTAGAGTAGATATATTTTCAGAGGAGGTAAAAAATTCAAGATAGGCCTGTAAAAGAAAGGAGGAGGATTCAGGCACAGAAAAGACATACTATC
The DNA here is from genome assembly GCA_024679065.1 of Sphyrna mokarran. Lineage (NCBI taxonomy): Eukaryota > Metazoa > Chordata > Chondrichthyes > Carcharhiniformes > Carcharhinidae > Sphyrna > Sphyrna mokarran. The sequence goes on along the minus strand of JAGIQG010000028.1, from coordinate 19,440,150 downwards.
TCTCAGGGTTTATCCTCATTTGTCCTGGATCCTGAACTAGCAATTTTTAAACCCCCAGTAGCATCTCTTCAATCTCTCGTCACTCTTACCTTCTGAAATACAAAGCCTCCCTCTGGCCCCCAGCCCACAATAGGGTCAGTTGATGGCCTAGCATTGATGTTGGGCTGGGAGTTTATCGTGAGAATTCCCATCTGATTCACTTTTTCCAATTCCTTTTTCATGAAGGATGTTTCTAGTGCCAGAGGTTCATCATTCCAAGGCAGACAGGTCACCTGAGAATACACAAACAGGAAGATAAGAGATTCCTATGCATTTAAATAAAAAGTTATCTTCAAATGCTTGAGTTCTGTATGCCAAGCCAGGGGCTACTGGTTCCAAAGTAGTTTAATTCAGCTGAGAATGTTGTGCCTGGTCACAATGCACTAGCTGCCACTAAGATATCTGCTTGATATCAGGGGAGAGAGAGAGCAACATACATTTTCTTTTAAACATAGTGGAAAAACCGTCATTTATCTAGATATATGAAAGAAGTTTCAATTAAATATTTTTGGATATTTGATCTTCAGATTCTATAAAACCCAAAGCATCTAATTTGTTATTGCAATTCAAAAAGATTAGTCTCATTGCTGTGAATGTTGCTAGAGCCCTCGCTGGGGTAAAAAAAACACATTGTTAATACCAGGTTGTACTAGTTAAATAGTGCAGAGTACTGAGTATCAAATCACATTTTAACAGTTTAAGTTTCATTAGCCATTACACGATTGGAAACTTGACTCTTTATGAATTTGTTACAATAAGTGTAGAAACCTCTTGGCACAATTTTATTACCCTTTTCCCATTGCTGTTGGATTGCCCCGTGATATATGCTGTGAAGATGTCAAAAATACTTTTTTCGTCTACCAGCTCCTCTCCCCACATCTTGAGCAGCTCCTCCTTCGAACAGTTATTGTTCAAATAGAAGAGGTAGTAATCATTCAGCTCACCAAAGGCAGGAGATGATGAGTTCCCCCTAAAACAAGAAAAAAATATATTTTAAAAAAAATCACACAATCTAGACACTGATCAACAAGGGAATAGCCACCAATAAGTTCAGTGTTATCAGCAGCTACCTTCTGTATAATTGTTTGCAAGCTTTAATAAGTGCAGAAAATTAAATGATGTCTCTCATGTTACTGTTGGCTCTTTTCAGTGAAGTGTACCAATGTACAAGAGAAAATAGTTCTACAAGTTTAGCCAATTTAATGATGGAGTATTCCATATTTATCAATCAGAATTACATTGAATGGTCTCATAGTCACCACTCCAACCTGGATTTACACAGCTCAAATATTTGCTCCAAACATAACCTAAGTTTGGAAGGACTGGAGAATTATACTTCTGGGTATTTTTCGGCAATTGAGGTGAACAGAGTTGAAGAATTTCATACACATTACAATAACAAAACTCAACTGATAGATTAGGCCAAACATTTACAATTGTAAACTTAAGTCGCGTATGAACTGCTTTTGTATTGTATTGTTGCGCAATTGTTCATTGCCTCAACACCAATAATTACTTAAAAAGGTTATACCATCTTCCATTAGGAAATTCGTCCCAATCCTGCGTTCTGTAGATGTAACTCTTTTGTCTTGAAGCCCAGAATATTGGACGGACATCTTCAACCTTCCGCTTTGGATTGGCACTGATGGTCCATGGCAAGGCACGTCTGCGGAAGTGTAGAGAAAGAAGATTAAGGGGTTTAACATGCTTGATCCCGTGACAGCTTCCTTAATGGACAGTACAAAGGTAGAATATAGTCAAACAGTAAATGCCTGGACTCTATATCGTATTTATAGTTTCCTCACTATACTCTCCTTTCTGCAATTAAGTTATATCATGTTCTACAGCAATACAGTGTTGCAAGTTAGTCAGTGAACAAGGGAGAGTGCAGATGTATCAGAATTTTGGCTGGTATTATTAAGTCCGTTAATCTTTGTTTAGTGATCATGTATACACACATGGTTATACTATTGAAACTGACCTAGGATCCTCGGTCCATAATCGCAGATGTTTCAAAATCTCCACAGTTGCCACCTCTCGGTTCAGCGTATAGAAATGAAGCCCTGGCACCAACCCCGACTCCAACAGAACCTTGCACATGTCAGTGGCCAAGTCAATACCATAATTCCTAATGGCAGCATCGTTATCTTTGATTGGGTCAATTATGTCTTTGATTTCCTGTGGCACTTGTAGCTTGGAGAGTTTGACCAGCTGTCGCAATGAGTGATACCCCTGCCGCAGAATAAAGGAAGGTGAGGAGATTAATAACCGAAATGCATTAGTTTATCATACAAACCTCACAATGCAGAAGGAGACCATTCAGCCTATCGAGTCTGCACCGACCACAATTCCACCCAGGCTCTTTCCCCATAACTCCATATATTTATTCTGGTAATCCTTCTAACCAAGGCATACTGGGACACGAAGGGGCAATTTAGCAATGGCCAATCAATCTAACCCGCACATCTTTGGAGTCTGGGAGGAAACCGGAACACCTGGATGAAACCCACACAGACATAGGGAGAATATGCATGTCACAGTTTACAGAGAAGAAGAAAATGCTCTTCTGTAGGAAACTGTGTGAAACTATTGCTCCCAGTGCAAGGTGTCAGTGGATGGGAGGCTGGTTTGAGTGATGGACTGAACTTTACAGATGATTTAGTCGGAAGTAGGGATGTAGCCTTCAATAGAGTCTGTTATTCATGAGTGATGAGTGGAAGACTGACGAAGATGGATTCAATTATGTCACCACAGTGTAAAATTCTAATCTGGAATCAGGGATGCTTATGTTCGCACCTGAATAGGGAAGATTCCTGGCAGAATGGGACAGGTGATTCCGATTGCATGACAGTCCTTCAAGAAGGAAAGGAAGGTTTCAGGTTTGAAGAAGAGTTGGGTGATGATAAAGTCTGCACCAGCATCTACCTTTGCCTTCAGGTGTCTGAGATCCTCCTCATAACAGTCGCACTCTGGGTGCCCTGTTGGGTAACCTGCAAATAAGTAAAATTTAAATCAGCCTCATTTAATGCGAAGAGGATAGAACACTAAGATACTGGGTTTGCAGAACTGAGTTTACCGGCAACACAGATGGTAAAGTAATCATTAAACTCAGAGCGAATGTGTTTGACCAAATCACCAGCATAATTGAATCCATCTTCTTCAGTCTTCCACTCATCACCGATGGGATCTGCAAAATAACAGACTCTATTAAAGCCTACATCCCTACTTCCCACCAAATCATCTGTAAAATCCAATCCATTGCTCAAACTAGCTTCCCATCCATTGACACTGAATACACTTCCAGCTGCCTTGGAAAAGCAGCCAGCATAATCAGGGACCCCACACATATGGGAAAAAGATACAAAAGTCTGTGATCACATACTAATCGACTCAAAAACAGTTTCTTCCCCGAGGCTTCTGAATGGACCTACCTCCCATTAAGTTAATCTTTCTCTACACTATATGACTATAACAGTACATTGTGCTCTCTTCCCTCAGTATGGTAGCTTTATCTATACAGTACACAAGAAATAATATTTTACTGTATACTAATACATGACAATAATAAATCAAGTCCTGTCCTCAAGCTGTCTGATGGAAAAATATAGATAGAACATAGAACATAGAACATTACAGCGCAGAACAGGCCCTTCGGCCTTAGATGTTACGCCGACCAATTAAGAAAAAGCAATGAGCCTCTAACCTAAACCATTCCCTTTTCATCCATAAACTTATCTACTAACCTCTTAAACGCCACCAAACTTGGCGCATCTACAACTGCAGCAGGCAGGGCATTCCATACCCTTACCACCCTCTAGGTAAAGAACCTACCTCTGACATCCATCCTATAACCACCACCCCTTAATTTAAAGCTATGTCCCCTCGTGCTAGCTTTCCCCATCCTCGGAAAAAGGCTATCACTGTCCACCCTATCTAAACCTCTAATCAGCTTATATGTTTCAATAAGGTCTCCTCTTAGCTGCCTTCTTTCTAACTAAAACAACCTCAAATCCCTCAACCTCTCTTCATAAGACCTGCCCTCCATACCAGGCGACATCCTGGTAAACCTCCTCTGTACCCTCTCCAATGCCTCCACATCTTTCTTATAATGCGGGGACCAGAACTGCACACAGTACTCCAAGTGCGGCCGCACTAGAGTTTTGTACAGTTGCAACATGATGTTGCGGCTCCGAAATTCAATCCCCCTACCAATAAAAGCTAAGATGTGGCACATTCAAATTATTTATTTATAAATAAACATGGAAAATGCTGGATAAATTCAGGAGGTCTGGCAGTGTTCATGGAGAGAGAAACATTGTTAATGGTTTGGGCCCATGTGACTTAGAATCATAGCATCCATACAGTGCAGAAAGAGGTCATTCAGCCCATCGCGTCTGCATTAGACTCTCCAGAACAGCATCCCACACAAGCCCTCCCCTAGGATTCTCTGGGAGGCAAGAGAGGAGATTGCAGAGCCTCTGGCTCTGATCTTCAGGTCGTCGTTGGTTACGGGTGTGGTTCCGGAGGACTGGAGGATAGCGAATGTGGTCCCGTTGTTCAAAAAGGGGAAGAGAGACCTTCCAGGGAATTCTAGGCCAGTGAGTCTTACTTCTGTGGTGGGCAAAGTATTGGAGAGAATAATTAGGGATAGGATTTATAGTTATTTAGAGAGTAATGAATTGATTGGAAATAGTCAGCATGGTTTTGTGAAGGGTAGGTCGTGCCTTACTAACCTCATTGAGTTTTTTGAAAAAGTGACTAAGGAGGTGGATGGTGGTAAGGCGGTTGATGTGGTATATATGGACTTTAGTAAGGCGTTTGATAAGGTGGCCCATGGAAGACTTCTGCAGAAAATGCAGATGTATGGGATAGAGGGTGATTTAGCTAATTGGGTTAGGAATTGGCTAGCAGATAGAATACAGAGGGTGGTGGTTGATGGGAGATATTCATCGTGGAGTTCGGTTACAAGTGGTGTACCTCAGGGGTCTGTTTTGGGGCCCCTGCTGTTTGTAATTTTTATAAATGATCTGGATGAGGTATTGAAGGATGGATTAGTAAATTTGCGGATGACACCAAAGTCGGAGGAGTGGTAGATAGTGAAGAGCGGTGTTATAGGTTGCAGAGAGACTTGGACAAGTTGCAGAGCTGGGCCGAGAGGTGGCAAATGGAGTTTAATGCGGAAAAGTGTGAGGTAATTCACTTTGGCAGGAATAACAAATGTGTAGAGTAAAGGGCTAATGGTAGGACTCTTAATAGTGTTGATGAACAGAGGGATCTTGGTGTATGTGTGCATAGATCCCTGAAAGTTGGCAATCAAGTCAATAAGGTTGTTAAGAAGGCATACGGAGCTTTTATTGGTAGGGGGATTGAATTTCGGAGCCGCAACGTCATGTTGCAACTGTACAAAACTCTAGTGCTGCCGCACTTGGAGTATTGTGTGCAGTTCTGGTCCCCACATTATAAGAAAGATGTGGAGGCATTGGAGAGGGTACAGAGGAGGTTTACCAGGATGTTGCCTGGTATGGAGGGCAGGTCTTAGGAGGAGAGGCTGAGGGATTTGAGGTTGTTTTCGTTAGAAAGGAGGCGGCTAAGAGGAGACCTTATTGAAACATATAAGATGATTAGAGGTTTAGATAGGGTGGACAGTGATAGCCTTTTCCTAGGATGGAGAAAGCTAGCACGAGGGGACACAACTTTAAATTAAGGGGTGATAGTTATAGGACGGATATCAGAGGTAGGTTCTTTACCCAAAGGGTGGTTCGGGAGTGGAATGCCCTGCCTGAAGCAGTTGTAGATGCGCCAAGTTTGGTGGCGTTTAAGAGGTTAGTTAATAAGTATATGGAAGAGAAGGGAATGGTTTAGTTTGGAGGGGCATTGCTTTTTATATTGGTCGGCGCAACATCGAAGGCCGAAGGGCCTGTTCTGTGCTGTAATGTTCTATGTTCTATGTTCTATGTTCACCCTATCCTTGTAACCCCGTGCATTTACCATGGCTAATCCATTTCCATGGCTTATCCACCTAACCTACACATTACTGGAATGTGGGAGAAAACTGAAGCACACAGAGGAAACCCACGTAGACACTGAGAATGTGCAAACTCTACACACACAGTGATCCAAGACCAGAATCAAACCCATGTCCCTATCATTGTGAGGAAGCAGTGCTAACCACTGCATCAGCCTTCTTCATAACTATTTAATATCAGCTGATGGGTTGAGAATGATTTATATCACAAACTTGTGTAAAAGCTGAGTTCCTAAGATTAAATCTCTAACCAATTGTTTTGCCACTGTAGAATTGTCAGGGAGAGACTGTTCAGAGTAACCTTGCCCCCCCAGAAGTAGTGAAAAAGAAGCCAAAGGTCTTTATTATTGAATTTTTATTCTGTTTGCACATTTGTTCTTCAGCATCTGCCCAAACTGTGCAGAGGACTTCCTCAATTTCCAACTTCTCCAATTCTCTAGCTGCTGCACAATTATTTGTCTGCTCTGCAATCTCAATGACTTTCATGTTTATACTCAGCTGACTATTAACTGTTTCCTTTTGATATCCTGTTGTCATATTTGAAGGTGGGATTGGCAGAAACACAATGCTTACCAGTGAGGTGGTAGCTTTGGCATCTCATGTTCATGTGAACTGACATGAGGAGCTGAACAGCCATCTTCAGTGGTGTGCTATTCTATAATTCTGTCAATGAATAGGTTTTACTTCAGCAGTGTGTGGGAGTTTTGTACAAAAGACTTTGAATTTTTTGGACAAAGCCAATAGATTCTTCCTCACTTCTGCACCTGACAATCTATTAGTGTGATATACAGATGCCGGCGTTGGATTGGGGTGGTAAGAACTCAGTAAGAATTTAGCAACACCAATTTATAATCCAACCGATTTATTTGATAATAAAAAAGCGAGCTTTCAACACTCTGTGTCTTCCTCAGGCACACTGCATTTGCCTGAGGAAGACACAGAGTGTTGAAAGCTCGCTTTTTTACTATCAAATAAATCGGTTGGATTATAAATTGGTGTTGCTAAATTCTTACTGAATCTATTAGTGTAACATACAATACTTGTCAATACTTCAGGTCAGTGTAGGAGGTGAACTATGCATTTGACCCCCTCTTTCCCATTTAAGAAGCTATTTAGACATACCAGGACTTCCTTGAAAATCTAATAGTTGGGTGATGTGAACCACTCAAACCCAGAAACTTCAGTTATTTTTGTGTTTACATTTCGTGCTCTGATTTGTCATGTTTGAATGTTGTAGTCAGAGAGATTTGAAGAGGATTATTCTTGGGTATTGTTGGATTAGTGGTGAACTTATCTCAAATTAGAACAGTAGAAAACGATCAGCAATTCCAGATATATAGATTAATTGGATCATTAGATAGTTTACATGTTGGCCTGAGTTGAGTAATGGTTTTGATGGACAAGTTTTGAGCTTAACTGGTAATTGGAATTTAGAAGATTCATTGATGTGTTTACCATTTAAAGTGGAGTAACCAGCAACTGCCTATATGTTGTGAGGGAGCCCATGGCCACTGAACCCCCAAAAACCCATTAAAAAAAACAACTTTAGGTTTGAACTTTGTGCCTCAAAGTTCCAGGGATGTTACTGTTAAAAACAAATCCCTTGACTGATCCCTTGACAGATCAAGAGACATTTGCTGGATGGCCCTTTTATTCTCATATGTTTTCAAATTCTATTTCTTCATCATTCTCCCAGCATATGCAGATGGTGATGGAGGGTGGAGTAAATTAGCATATACATCCACACAAGTTCAGGAACATGAAGCAAGACTAAATGCATCCCTAAGGTGGGGTGCAAGAGGAGATAAAAAAGGTGTAAAGAGAGAAGCTAACAAGGATTACACTGATTAATATCTCACCACCACGGAGGGCAAGTATGTTCTTCAGCCCCAGATGCCGAGCTTTGTGCAGGTGCTGTGTGATCTGATGCTTGGTCTGATTACAACAGGTTATATGTAGCAATGTCTCCAGGCCACAGTAATTTACTGCTGTGCTGGCTATGGTCATGGAGGAAGTTTCTTTGTCGGAGCCTGGGTCTCCAGCGGGATGCCAGGTCACATCAATGAAGAGTGGCCCACCGACAGCCATATGGTCAAACCTAATCAAACACAGTCCACAGTCAGCAACCTGCAACAAGACATGTCTCATTGTTCGAACACTCAATTCTAAGTGTGATTTCTACAATGGTTCAGTATGTTTAACCAGTGAATCATACAAACCACAAAACGTAGCTTTAACTCATCTGCCTTGGAGCCAGGGCAGAAGTTTTGCAGTTAGCTTCAATATCCAGGTTAGGTAGGAAATAAAGTTTACTTCTAACAAGTAGTAACTTGAGGAGACTCATTGCAGCAAGTAACTAAAGCTAAAGGATTTATAGATTGAGAAGGACTATCTGCAGCAAAAGGCTTAACAGCACAATTATACAGGTCAACTCTGAATAACACCCTGACTCCAACTGCAGCCTCCAACCCCAGAGACATGTGCCCTCACTCCTGATAGGTAGGACTGTATTGGTTCCAGCCTGGTCATGTAGCCTGGGAAGGATTGCCCACTAAAGGAATCACACTACCATATAATGCAGCTCTAGTGATTCAAACTGAGCATCAGTTTCAGCAGTGATGCTCTCACAAATGAAGTTGATGGAACAAATGAATATTTAATTGAACAAGAGCTATCACTTTCAGAGTAGATCTGTGGAACTGGATCCAGCTTCAGTTGGCTCTTCAGCAGAGGGACTCTTGACAGGAGAAAAATAAACTAATTAAACCAACCCCAAGACAGGAAAACCCACGTGGCCATCTTTTGTTTGGTGCATTTATGGGAAGGAGCAGAAATCAATATCACACCAGTCTAATCCCCTGAAATTTAGACTGATAAATTATCCACATTTATTCCAGGACACTGGCATTCTCTCCAAAAACAAAGTCCATTTTACATTCCCGACCTTACAGTTTTCTCCTTTGTCATGTGCCTCTCTTAAGTGCTTGAGGAATCTATGGCAGTTCCACTTGAGCTTGTTTGTTGTAAACGATTTACATCCTTCTGATCTCCCTTAGACTAACATTAGGCACTCCAGCATCCTTTCCCTTTGCCCAGTGTACCCATTCCAGTATCACTATCCTGTACCCACTGCAGTACATAATACTGGTCCTGGAACTAACAGTTTTTCATTTCATGAATGATGCAATCATCTCAGTGCTTTTGACAATATTGACTGTAAAGGTGTGAAGAAGCATGCAGAGAGTGTTGGAGTATGGTGTTGAGATAGGTGATCAGTCATGATCATGTTGAATAGCAGAGCAGACGTGGAGGGCCGAATGATCTACTGCTCCTAATCTCTGTTTCTGTATGTTATAAAATAATCTGATAAAATAAGTAATTCTATAAATCACATATTCTTGTTACAATTACCAAAGCAGGCAGATCTCAGTAACAAAATAGTAGGTCATTCTCAGGCTGGGATTAAACAGATCAATATCCAATGACAAAACATTATATTCCACCAAACTGAATCTTTACTAAGTAAATGTTTCACATCATTCCCTCCCACTTTCAGATACTTTTTACTTCCTCGCCACTTCATAGCAATCCTATTGCCTAAGGCAATAGTACCCACCAACTTCATTCTTCAGCTTCAAGGGCACCTGGTTATCTGCCTTACCTGGAGATCAGATTAACAGCACCACCAGCAGTTCGTGGAGGGAAGAACTCCAAGGAGAACCATTTGTCTCCCGATTCAATTCGTCTACGCATCTTTTCCTGGAGCCGGTCTGCATCAGGGCCAGGAGTTGAACTGCGTGAACTTCCCTGTGAACCATCACTAGAAGTATCGTCGGATTTGAACATTTGTCTCTTGCTATTCTGCACTTCATTCACCATCACTAGTTACCTGCAAGCATAAAGTGCAAGCTTGGAATGAATTAGAACTGCTGATTCCACCCAAGCACTATCTTACAACAGGTACCCAAACCCAAAGCAAGTTTTATGATTTGGAAGTGATGACATTTTTAAGTGAGATTTAATTTTGATTTGGTTTATTATTGTCACATTAACATACAGTGAAAAGTATTGTTTCTTGCATGCTATACAGACAAATACATTCATAGAGAAGGAAACGAGAGAGTGCAGAATGTTGTGTTAGCTAAGGTATAGAGAAAGTTCAACTTAGTGGGAGGTAGGTAGCAGGGAAGAAGCTGTTGGAGTCAGAGAAAAATTTGGAAGATTTCTCCAGTCTCTTCCATCCCTCTCCACTGTTCTCTTTTGGCTGAACCCATAATGAATTTATTCAGGAGCATGAATTTGTATATGCCATCTCCCAATTTACACAATTCATTAATTGGATGGAAGCCAAGACTTTGCAAGACAGAATTTAAAACCCAGAAACTATGTGTGTGGTGTGTGTGTAGCAGCAGCAGCTTTGGTTGTTGTTGATCATTTGAAAGAATAGACTACCTACAGCATTCTGCCAGATTTCAAGATCTATAATCCAGGGAACCTTCCAGTCATTTGCAATTTTATCATCTTGCTTTCATACTCAAATTTCTGTCCTTGACTAGCTACAATATTCCAGTGAAATGACTCAAGGCTGGCTGGAGAAACAGGATATCATCTTCTGGTCAGACATTTTGGACTCAACATAGTGTACAACAACTTCAGATCATGAGCTCTGTGCACCATTTTGATTTGTTTTGACATGTGCTTGTTTGATTCTTGCTTTTACATTCAGATTCAGTTGACCTTTAACAATTACTCTGGACACATGCCTTATTTCAACTATTGCCACTCCCTTTGCCTTATGTTCCATGACATCTTTGTATTTAACTTCTCGCACTCTAATATATCCTCAATCTTCCCTTTTGTTCTACCTGACCAACCTCCCTCCTCTTTCAACAGGATAAAATCCATCATATACCTCTCTTCAGTTCCGAAGAACTCATATTGGACTCAAAACATGAACTATTTTTTTCCTCTCCAGAGTTGCTGCTAAATTTTTTTAAGCACTTTATTTCCAATCTTTAGCATCCATTATATTTTTATTTTATCTTCCTACTGGATTTTTGCTAGAACTGTTGCTGCTGAATTCTGAACATGTACTACTGCTAAACTGCATCAGGTCACTATTCATTTCACTCACACAAGAATTAGGAATAGGCCACTCAGCCCCTCGACTTTGCTCTTCTATTCAGTAAGATCATGGTTGATCTGATTGTAACTTCAAGCCCACATTCCTGACATTAAATAACCTTCTATCCTCTTGTTAATCAAGAATCCATATTCAGCTGTTCTTCTACTGCCTATTGAGGAAGAGAATTCCAGAATCTCATGATCCTCAGAAAATAATTCTCATCTATCTTAATTGAGTGACCCCTCATTTTTTAAACACTGACTTAGTTCTAGAATCTCTGACAAGAGAAACATCCTCTCCATGTCCACCCTATCAATATCATTTCAGATCTTAAATGTTTCAATCAGGTCATCTCATTCTTCTAAACGCTAGTGGATAAAAACCTAACCTGTTCAACTTTTTCATTGTAAGAGAATCCATCCATTCCTGGTATTAGTCTAATAAGTAAACATTTTTTTAATGGCTTCTAACAGATTTATTCTTTCCTTAAATAAGGAGACCAAAATGCTACATAGTGCTCCAGATATGATCTCACCAATGCCTTGTAGAACTGCAACATAACCTCCCTACTTTAATGTTGCACAGACCTCACTGGACCTTTGGAATCTCTCTGAGTACTTCACAACCAATTGATTTGAACAGCTCTTTGTGTGACAAATCTCACAAAAATAACAACCAGCTGAATTTTCATGATAGTGTGGGTTGAGGGAGGACTACTGGAAGGATCCTGGACACATAGAGATGGTGGGGTTGCTATCAGTGCAAGTTGTAAAGCTAATTTTAATATTTTTGGTAATTTGTGGTTTGACAATAATATTAATAAACAATTGGTTGTGTGTAACTTCATTCGCAGTGGTCTTGATCCTGCATCTCAAATCCCTTGCCTTCTCTCCAGCAAATTTACCATTGGCCATAAATCTCTTCCTCAGTACAAAATGACCTCACCCATGCTTATTGTTGTTATAGGTCATATCATCTTGTGGCTTTTTTACTGCCATCCCTGTAACTCCTCTAACTCTACAAGCCAATTCACACTCTTAATTCCAGCCCTATAAACCAAATAAACTCTTGGATCCTTTGAAACTTAGTTTCTGTGCATCTTCTGAACCATCAACATTATCATCGGTGGCTTATCTTCAGCTGTCAAGGTCCTGTGTTCAGCAGTAACACCTCATAAATCTTCCACATTTTTCACTGTTAAAACTCAGATAGTCTTGCATGAATACTGAAGTCAAGATTTCATTGATCAGTTTTTCTTCAGAGATACACAATATGATTGTGTACCTCCCATAGTCTAAGTTTCTTTCAGCCTGCTGTATTTTATATATACTCTTTAATAAAATCAATACATTAAACAAAAATGACAAGGGTGATAGCTCTTGATGGGGCACTGTAATTGAAAAAAACTTCAAAGAAAATCTTTCTATTTAAAGCAAAATATAATATTTGGGGTGATGATGTGTCTCAGCCCCTGCAGTGCCTATCGGTCCTAGAAGGCATGAAATAGATACACACATAAGCACAGGTGAGTCTGCAGTTAAAATCCCCCACCCAAATATAATTAACACCAAATTCATATACAATCAAACATGCTCACCCTTGACTTCCTGGAAATTCTTTCTTGAACAGGATTTTGATTATCCTACCAATTATCTTCTCCTCTGACTTGTTTTTTTTCGCCCCGCAAATGACACATCTGTACCACTTCCTTACTACAGCTTTTTGCATTTCTCTAACACCTTTCAATGTAATGTGCTTTAAGGAAAACAATAAGCTAAATAACTTGGTCATCTGGCCTACACGTTACTTTGAACCACACTACAAGGTTGGCACTTAAACCAATATGCTGTAAAGATGATAAACGTTGTGATGCAGCATGTTTTAAATTTGGTTAAAGGACGTGGATGTCACTGGCTAAGCCAGCATTTATTGCCCATTCCTAATTGTCCTTGAGAAGGCGGTGGTCAGCTGCCTTTATAAAACCTCATAACCTGGTGTTGTGAGACTTATTTCTGTTCATAAACCTCTGCAGGCCTTGAGGTGCAAATATACCCACTGTGCTACATTTACTACAGAAGTCAAATATCACAATAAGATTAATAAACAATTGGTTCTGTGTAACTTCATTCGCAGTGGTCTTGATCCTGCATCTCAAGTCCCTTGCCTTCTCTCCAGCAAATTTACCATTGGCCATAAATCTCTTCCTCAGTACAAAATGACCTCACCCATGCTTATTGTTGTCACACACACACACTGCTTCAGATCCTTGAAGGTCCAACTGAATCACTAAAGCAGTTTTTGGTTTGAGGCCTCACCCAGAAACATTCCACTTGGGAGCCAGCCTTAATGCTGTGCTTTACTTCTGGAAAAGCTTTACTTCCCAAATGACAGAAACTAAAGTCCTAACTTAAAGAGTGTCTGGATGTTGGTTTTGCAATGTTTCTGCTGCTGATATTTTCCAGAAATGTGCTCCCAGTTGAATTGATACTTCAGGCCCTGTTGAATTGCGGCTCGTGCGAATGACTAGTGTAGCTCTGGGTGACTTCAAACATTATTATATTGAAATAGAAGCTCTGAAGAAGAATCATACGGACTCCAAACATTAACTATTTCTCCACAGATGCTGCCAAACGTGCTCAGTTCTTCCAGCATATTCTGCTTTATTAACACACCCGAATCCCAGAAGGGGGTAAATTTCGTACATTTGGTTAGAAGCATCTACACCAGTCTGATATTCTGTATCAGAATCATATAAAAATACAGCACCAACTACTCGAAACAAGAGGTTTCTCTCTCGGCTGCATTCTTGCGCCATGAAGTATTTAGATCTGGCAAAAAGCCCTACCGGCTGGCAGCTATGTCTCTTAAGATCTAATACACCCAGATTCATAGCCCAACATTTAAATCACTCCATCGACCATCTGAACCCGCAGCCAAGGATGATGAACCTTTCATTTGATACAGAGTACTCCAGTCCACGGAACACTTTATCCTGTTGGTTGTTTGGGAAAAGGAAGAAAGTTATAGTTTAACCGGATCTGAAATATGCTTAATTACTTACATTTAACTAACTGCGTCAGTCTCCAATGTAAGTTACCAAAAAAACTGACGAAAAGTGACTCAAACAATAACAGATGTTGGAGCAGCGGGTTAGTGCGGATAAATCTGACGTTATCTTCGCCAGCTGAGAGATTACATTGTAAATATTTATTTAACGGACCACGTGTGTTTAAATCTAACTCCACCCTTCTCGAAGTGTTTGCGTCTTGGGCATAGTTTATGGAAAGCATGTTTGAGAAGTGTGTTTCTTGTTGCTGCAACTGATCGTGATCGCCATCGCCGTTCACGGAATGTCAATGATATCCACGTTTAGCAATACCACCGAGTGGTTCTACTACTACTGACAACACAGCACTCAACTACTGTAAGATTCCTGACTGTGACTCCCATTTGAAATTTAATTTGGTAAGAAACTCAACTTCACAACAGATTCACAATGTGGAATAAAACAAATCAATTCAATGGAATCCCGTCAATCTTCGCTATTTGCTGCGGAAACAGATGTTCTTGGGTTTGGGTACTCACCTAACGGAGTAGAGCACCAAAAGCAGAACTAAATCATAATCGGAATTCCGGGAATGAAGGAGCTTGGGGTTCAATTCACAAAACAACCCGATATAATGACACTCCAGATACATCAGTCATGGGATGACTCAGAAGCGTTCAGCCCACCATGCCATTTAGCCAATGCCGGCTGTGTCAGCTCTTTAAAAGTGCTATCCAATTAGTTTCACTTGCGCTTTCCCCATCATCCACTGTGGACTTCCCCATTTAGGAGTTATTATTGAATTATCTGTCACTATCCTTTCAGATAGTGCTTTCAAGATCACAATTAGCTGTGCATTATTTCTCATATCTTAAATCTGCATCCTTTGGTGGGCGACTATTTTGCTGGAAACAGTTTCTTCTTATTTAGTCCAAAGCCCTCAATACATTTGAACACTGGTCACTTTATGTTGTAAGGAAAACAACTTAGGAATTGAAGTTACGCATTCCTGGTATAATTGCAGTATCGCACCTGAATCCTCTCTAAACCCTTTCAGAATGTGATTCCCAGAATTGGTAACAAATGCTCTAGCTGGGACCTAAGCAGTGTTTTATAAAGGTTGAACATAACTTTGCATTGCACTAAATGTCTTTATTTACACTGCCATGTACATGTTTTAAAACAACTTTTTCAATTTATCCTGTCATCTTCAAAAACTTATACCCCTCTGTCAGATCAGGTGTGCCACTGTTCCTGCACCTCCTTAAAATTATACCTTAAAGTTTGTATAACCTCTGGTCATTTCTCCTAACGTGATTTATTTCACACTTTTCTGCATTAAATTTCATTGGTCATCTGTCTATGCATTTCACCAGTCTGTCTCCCTGATCTTGTCACTATTTGTTGATGACTGCGCACTAGCTTCTAGGTCAGAGTTGTTCATACAATGTACCATGAACTTGTTCTCCGATGCATAAGAGAACTTTAGCCTTCAACAAATAGAATTGAAGAAATATAGCCTATTTAGGAAAGCCCTCTCTCAAGCTCACTTTCATGAGCTGTCAATATTGATGAAGAGATACAAGCAAGAGTGCCAAAACAACTGTAGCCTGTAACCAACTTCAATCATCTAGAGCAAGTTTGCCACCCAAACGAAAGTCTATAAGAGCAACAGTCCTGCTCACTCTGCTCCATGTATGGACTATGTCAGCGTCATATCAAGAAGCCCAACCACTTTAGCTGCCTTTGGTATCTTCTGAAGATCAGACGGCAAAAAAAAAACATACACAGTGCACACCAAGCTGGCATGCCACACATCCTCACATATTGAGACAGTCACAACTAAGTTGGGCTGCTCGTGTAGTCTGAGTACCTGACACCCTCTTAGGAAAGTGAATCTTCTGCAGAGAGCTTATGTCTGGGGGGTGCGCTCTAATGTCTGAACGCTCACTCAAGAGTTCGATGTCAATTTAAGTCCTGGGAGAAGCTCGCTTAACACAATCAAATGAAACAACAAGGCCTTCATCGAAAACAAGCATATTTCAGAAACAGGGAGGAAAACCAAGAGAGGAACTCCCGAATCAGCAACTCACCCAAAACGCAGTCGTCTGCGGTACCCTGTACCATGTACAACAGAACTTTCTGGGCAAAACTAGTGTCAGCAGTCACCGACTGGAACCCCATCAAACACCGCAGATGAAGAACACGACAAAGACTATTCCTCTCTCTTTGGTATATTTCGGAGTTATAATAGGAAAGTGTCACAGTGGCATTAAAACAAATGTTAGAATTAGCAGATAGTAATGGCAGTGCAAAGGGAGCTTCATTTTGATATCTCTAACCCTTGCTGCACCTGTCCTGTGAGGGTTTGATAGGTTCCTGTCCATCTTTTTTGCACTGTCCTACCTGAGGAGGAGTTGACTTAGAAACCCACAGGGAGTCCCAGCTCCAATATTCGTCACTTTTTATCACAGCTGTCTGAAATAGAATCACCAACTCCTTTAAAACCGACCAGACTGAGAATTTCGCATTCATCCCCACCTCTTCACCCAAATTATTTACTGGGTGACTTCCAGGCGCATCATTCTCCCGGCGCAGACCCATTTGATATTGAAGCAGTCACCCTACGGGACTGAATGAATGACCGTGGCCAGCAGGGGAATCTCATCAATCCCCCGGCCGGCAGCCTCCGCTCTCAGTCACTTCACATCAAAACTTCCCGAAGTGGCCGAAACAGAAGCACAGCCGCCACCTACCCACTCCGTCTTTCATCCAGAGGCGAGCGCGCTCCCGACAGCAGACAAGCGCGCTCTTCCCCTCCCCCAGCCCGGGCGAGTGCACGAGTGTCGCCCCCCGTGCACGCGCCTCAGCGTCCCGCCCCTTCCCCGGTGATTGGCAGCATCAGAGCACGTGAGACGGGGGTCACGTGGGGTGGCGATGGCGAGCGGGCGGTTGCGGTGTTGTTGCTGTGGGGAGAGAGAGGGCCGCAGCCCTGAGGAGTTGGTGAGCAGGGAGGGGAAGGGGCGCAGGCCTTGCCGGATGGTTGGCCTCACTTCTGTGACTGGCTTCATTCACCATATATTCCGGCTTCAGTTCCCCGCCCCCGGCTCAATGAACTGCTCTCGAGCATTTCCTGGTTACCTGAGCCTGCCCCGGCTCAGTCCTGCCTGCTTTCCGTCCATGTCCCTTACCTTTACTGTCTCCCCCATCCCCCAGAATGACTTCCTCATCGTTGCCCCATTTTCTATCTATTTTACCTATTGATCTTACACCTGTTTCTTCACCCAGCTCCTGCCATTGACCGATTGTGGCTCTTCGTCTGTGGGAGCATCATTCGGCATCGTCCCTTCCCAACCCCAACAGACAGACAGATGCTTTTCCTCAACAGGGGTATCTGAAGACTGATTTCTTCCCCTCTCTTATTTAGCAGTACTGACCACCTGTACTTTCGCCCCCACCCAACTCTCAAGTATAAGGTTAGCTAATTTAGTAGCGATCTGGAACTATCCTCTTTGGTATGACTGTGTCACCTCAAATCATAGATGTAATTACTGATCCCTCTATGTAAGTATTGGTGTGTCGCTGTCATCTTTTCAGAAGGCATTTAGTGAGTTGCACACAAGGTTAGAACTTCTGTGGTGAAATGTTAGCATGGAATTGAAAATTGAATTGCAGAAAGGAAATGAAGAATAAGAATAAATGGGTGGGTGTAACAAATGAAATATTGTAAAGATCAGTTCTTGGGTCTTCACTCTTTACAGCCTATATCAATTACTCTGATGGGACCAAATGTCATATACCCAAGTTTTCCAGTGAAACAAAACTAGGTGGGAAAGTAAGCTGTGAGGATGGCTGCAGGGGGTTGTGGGGAAGAGGGGAGGTGGGTGATTATAGGCTATGTGATCAGCAAAGAATATGACGAGTAGAGTATGGTATTCAGTGTGAAATTGTTCATTTTGGTAGGAAGAATGGAAAAGCAGAATTTTTTAAAAAAGGGAGGTTCAGCAAGCAATGAGGAAACAAATAGAATTTTTAAACAAGGTAGATTGTGCAGAATTATAAGGAAGTCTTTCTGGAATTATGTGGAGTCTGTAGTTGGAGTACTGTATAGACTTTTGATCCTAATTAGGGAAGCATATGCTCCTTGGAAGTGCAAGAAAGGTTCACTAGATTGCTTCAGCTGTATAATGAGGTGACTTTGAATAATATATTCTTTGGAGTTTAGGAGACTGAGGATGTGATCTTGAAACGTGATATTTTTAGAGCTTGACAGGATAGATATGGAGGCCGTTTCTCTTGGCTGCAGAGTCTAGAGCTGGGGGGGGTGTGGGTGGGTGGGGGGGGGGGGGGGTGTGTGATCATCTCCTGATAAGGGATGTGCAATTTTGGATGGAACCAAGGAAAGATCCTTTCAGAGGATTGTGCATGGTTGGAGACCAAATACGTCCAGCTTTGCCAATGAAACAAAACCAGGTGGGAGTGTAAGCTGTGAGGAAGGCTGCAAGTAGATAAAGGCTGTTAAGTGATCAGAAAAGAAGATGGCAGATGGAGTATGATGTGAAAGTGAAATTTAGTTTTGAATGCATGGATATAATTCACTTTCTATCCTAGAGTGCTGTGAATGTTCAATCAATGAATATATTCCAAATTTGGCCACTGAAGGAATCCAGGGAATGCACTCAACTTTGCAGAGCTCAATTATGAGGAATGTTTCTGGGCTCAGAAGCAATGGGTTTGTTGCTGGAAATGACATTATTGTAATATTTCTACATATTGGGATGGGAGGGAAGGTTACAACTGATTATAATGGTGGAATTGTGTCAGAAGGTTGCACCTTTGATTGGGGGTGAGTGGTCTGCACAGACTGATCGTGAGATTGCAGTGTTCCAGTTAGTGCCCTGACTGACAGATAACGTGAACATTTCCTGTGTTTATCCTTGATAGACTATAATTTGACCATTAACCGCAATGCTGTAATGATTCTGAATGAAAGGAACTGAAAAAGGCCAGTTAATATGAGTGTCAAGTTCCTATTTCTGTAATTGTATTCATCAGTATTTGTCAATTTATGTCAGGCCCTTTGAGAAGAGAAAGTAAAGTCAGTACTTGTGGTTATTGGACTCTCAATTGCCTGATATTCTTTGTTTGTTACAGACTATCCTAGGAGAAACACATGAGGAAGAGGATGAAATTCTGCCACGGAAAGAT
Source organism: Sphyrna mokarran (assembly GCA_024679065.1). Taxonomy (NCBI): domain Eukaryota; kingdom Metazoa; phylum Chordata; class Chondrichthyes; order Carcharhiniformes; family Carcharhinidae; genus Sphyrna; species Sphyrna mokarran. Next base: position 19,420,707 of record JAGIQG010000028.1, on the reverse strand, counting down.
TATGAGGTGTGTAAGTGAACAGGGAACTTGTGCATATTCAATCTTTTTGTTCCTGTATGCTACACACTGACATTTAATTGTTTGAGGGAAGGAACTAGGCCTTTATTATCATACATTTTCTTCTCTTCCTCATTTTGGACTTCCCTGCCATGCACTAGCAAGCAAAAACTTAGGCAGTCTGATGGCTCCCACCCTTTTCTTGTGCAAAGCAACTCTGTTTGAGAAATTCTTTTTAGCACTATTAGACCACACTAATGTCTGTTCGAAGACCAAGTGATTTAATGGTTTGATAAAACTCAAAACCAGCTGGCAGCTACCTCTTTGTTCAACAGCTGTTCTTTCAAACTCTCACTGGTTCTATCCTATACCCAAGGGATATGTTCTGGAACATACTGCTACGAATAGATTAGCTGCCCTTTTGTTAAATCTGCTGGTGCATAATATATCGAGCTGAATGTGAAGAAACTCCTTAAATGAGCATTTATGTTTATAATTCTATTTATTTTTGGGCATTTTTGGCAAGCGAGCATTTGTTGCAAACTCTGAATTTCTGTGGATGTTGATAATAGCTGTGTGTGGTTGATATTACAAGCTTTCTTGTAGCTAGAAGTTGCCTTTATGCGTGACACAGGTACCATATTATTGCAATGATTTCAGAAGAGTAGCAGTTGCAAATAACAAATTGTAGTTTTATAATGTGTAATGACACCTTAGAAATAGAGAATTCTGAATTCACAAAATATGAGGGAAAGAGTTACAACCTAGAGTCTACTCAAGGAGTTTAGGTTATATATTGAATGCACAGCCTGGAACCTGTTTGAGGGATTTAGGTGAATTATATAGGTGGGGTATAATTTTGGGTATTGGTAGCCAAGAGTCATGTAAGGACAAGTAATCGAAAGGTCTGGACTAGTAATCCAGAGACATGAATTCAAATCTCACTACGCCAGCTGGAAAATTCAATTAAATAAATCTGGAATAAAAATCATGCACCTAAGAGAGCTGTCGTTTCCTGGTCTGGAGCCTTTTTGTGATATCAGACCTACAGCAATACGGTCAACTTTTAACTGTCCTTTGAAGTGTTTTAGCAAACCTAATCCAGAAGTGTGTGAATGTTGTGTATACAAAAATATGATATATTTGCAGAAAAATTGATACCCAGGAGTGAAACAGTTTTGTGGTTTGCCAACAAGCGATTTATAAATAACCTTGGAAGGTTCCCAATTAATAATGCTTTCTATGTTATGTATAATGTTGGTGATTATATTGTGTTTCTGTATTTTTAATCTGATTTGGGTCAGTCCTGATGCTACCAGTCATTTTCTATCTGTTCCTGAACTGTATTCTAAACGGAATCCTCACTGCGAGTTTCATGATTGTAGTTAAATGACAGTACTGTCACTTCCTGGCTTCCAAATCTATTAGAATCCCTCTTTGAGTATTGTTCTCTTTCTGTTATGCCTCATGACTTCCCTCTTTCTGGCAGAGTTTGGATTATGATAAGTGCATCAATGAGCCATACTTGGAGGTACTGGAAACATTGGATAACAAGGTACGTTGAGAAACTACTGTATTTTTCCTGCCCCCCTATCTCCTTTGCTTCAATAGCTAAATTTCCTCACTACGGGAACTATCATGCAAAATCTCTGCATCTCCAAGAACCTTTGTATCCTTCCTAGGACATGGTGGCGTGGAAGCAATATTCTAGTGTGGCCACCAGAGCTTAGAAAAGATAACTTTCCTCTTTTATTTATGAAGACTAAGATCCCATATGCTTTGCTAACGGCTCTGTTGATCGATAAAAATGAAAGATATCTGCACGTTGCACCATTGTCTTTGCCCTGCAAATTCTTCAGAACTGTTCATTGAACTCTTAAGCATAACCAGCCTTTCCTGTGTATTCTGTCCATCAATTTTTACCCATCAACCACCACTATTCTCTCCACTTTTACCAGTTTTTTTTTCAGCATCCTCTTCCTCAGTGAATACTAATACAAAGTACTCATTGAGTATGCCAGCCTTATTTTCCACCCCTGAACATGTATTGCATCCTTTATTCCTAATAGCTGCTCCACCGCGACCTTCCTCATCCTCCAGCCTCTTACTACCCACTTACTGTTTACATGCTAGGAGAGGATTTTTGTCATTGTCGTTCACTTCTCATTCTCTTTGTTAATCTTATTTTCCTCTTCACTTTGCTCTTTGGCCTTGTTCTTGCTAGAAGAATTCACATAACAGGCACTATGTGTCCTTTTTTTTTTGTTTCATCATGTTCTCTATTTTTTTTATCCTTCAAGGAGCCCTAGCTTTGGTTCTCTTTGCCTCCTATTGGGATGTGCATGCCTGTGCTTGAAACATCACTTCCTTAACAATCATCCAATGTTCATTACAGTTTTTCTCGTCAAGACTTTGATTCTATTTATCCTGACTAAATCCCTTTCTCTTCCAGTTTAGAGCCCATTTTAAGTTTTCTTTTCTCTTTTCCATTAGTTGTCTAAACCTTATGACATAATGATCACTCTTATCCAAAAGTTCTCCCACAGACGCAACCACTTGGCCCAGCTCCTTTCCCGTCACCAGATTCAGCAATGCCTCCTTCCTAGTTGGATGGAGAACATATTGTTCAAGGAAGTTCTGAGCACTTTTCAGAAATTCCTTTCCCTTTTCCCTACCCAAATAATGATTGGAGTATTATAAATTAGATAGTTCTTGCATATCTTGGTTATTTGCGAGCAGATTTGAACCTCTATCTCTCCTTGGTTTCTCGCTTCTCAACTCTAGCCAGCTGGATTTGTTCTTGCCCTCTTGAACGTCCTACACTTCTGGCATTGCTGTAATTCCTGTATCAATGCTGTCACCCACCTTTCTGTCTTTTTTTTTCTTTTCTGAATACTTTTTATAGTTGAATGTTAAGTTACTCAATCTTTTGTATTTTTAGCAATATTTTCATGATTGCTAGTATTCTAGGGAAAAAAGCTTCTTTTAAAAATAAGTTCTAGAAGAAACTTTAGGACAAAAGTTGGCTTAAATTTATTAATTAATCATTTGACAGCACAACACACATGTAGAATTCTTTTCAGGGCCAGTTCTGTTAATACTTTCATTAATTGCATCACTGTTTTAAAAACCTAGTAACAAGATGTAACTTTCTGTGGAGTTTCTGACAGCGATGTGGCAGTAGGAAAGTCATAGTTCTTAGTGATCTCCTGATTGCCATCTCTGGAGAATGGATGCCAGTGCAGTCTATATTGGACCTGGAGTGACTATTCACAATTTCAGGACTTCCACATGAATTTATGCACGCGTGATAAATTTATGCAGCTTCAGTCAGCTTCAGGGAGTTAACAGTAGGGAACGTTGACAATTTACCATGAACACTACCCACCCTCATAATCCTGTGACAAAATCTACACCATATTTGGTCATTGTTTTCCTATTATAAATACAATGCCCCATTTAGAATGGGAACCATGGGAGTAAATCTTTTTTCAGCAGGAATTTCAAAATGAACCTCCCATAGCCTATTTCCACTGGAGAGGCAGCAGTTTAGATCTGAGTGGGCCTCTGCGCGTGCACTGATCTCTCAGCACCAAGATTGATGCATGTGCAGTAGCAGGCTTCCTGATCTGTGGTCAGCCTCACGACCCTTTATCGCTGATCGTGCGACCCTCTTCTGTCCACGGCCTGATCGCTGTGCCCCGCCCCAACCATGTATGAACCAGCCTCGACTCAACTCCCATCCTCCTCCCGCTTGTCTTGATCTCCTGCTCACCGCAACGTTCCTCTCCCCATTTCTGTTTCCCCCATCCCCTCACGGTCAGGCCAACCACCTAATGGCCAGCCCTGATCGCTGGCCTCCTCTCTGTCAGTAGGCCCCAATATACAGTGCAGCGGGAGCCTAGCCTCAATTAAAACCTGCCCCTTTGCTACTGCCTGATGCCCAATGGGAAATGCTAAGAAAGTCCTGGGCACTGGTACTTTGCCCCTCAGGCAGTGAAAAGGACTCAGGCTGGCAGTGCCAAGGTGGCAATGCCCAGGGGCAACCCCTACACCTGATCCTCTGTGGGATGGGTCTTGATTCCCCCCTTCATTTTTATGGGTTTGGGCCATCAGTCCCCTGCAAGTGAAGAGCTATAGTAAACCCTGCTGGAATGAAATACTCCTGACCGGGAGGGGTGGGTAAGGGGCTGAGAGGCTAGCAGACTTGGAGACTTCTGCTAATAATATTTAAAGTGTTTTAAAATTCTAATTTGCACATAAGTATCAGCCTAGTTTTTGTGCGTTACTGAGTGGGCTGGCACAGTGGTTAGCACTGCTGCCTCAGAGCACCAGGGACCCGGGTTCAATTCCAGCCTCAGGTAACTGCCTGTGTAAAGCTTGCACATTTCCCCCACGTCTGCATGGGCTTCTTGTGGGTGCTCTGGTTTCCTCCCACAATCCAAATATGTGCAGATTAGGTTGATTGGTCATGCTCAATTGCCTCTTAGTGTTAAAGAAATTAGCAGGGTAAATATGTGAGGTTATGGGAATAAGGCCTGAGTAGTATTGTTAGTGCAGACTGAACTTTTGGCATGGAGCTAATGGTGCCAGAAGCTCTCAAGGCTGTGGTGCCCAGCAGGGAGCCCGCGGAACAACCTCTGTTAGAGCCTCTCAGCCTGTTGTGCTACAAAAGCAGTTCGGGGGATGGGAGAATCACCCCCCCCACCTCTATAAACAATGCCAGTCTTGATAATGAAAGAACTCTTGCAACTAATCCCGAAAGCCGTGCTTTCATGGAATTAATTTAGAAAGAGGCCATTTGGCCCATCGAGAATTGAACCCGGGCCCCTGGCGCTCTGAGACAGCAGTGCTAACCACTGTGTCACCATGCCAGCCCACTTGGGAAAGCACAAAAACTAGGCTGACACTTATGTCAAGGAGATATTGGATGTGGTGTTTTTAAATGCAAAGTTATACCAAAGCCCATTACCATTTGGGATAAACATTGATCCTATCTTAGTATTCACATAAGAGTAGGGAAGCTGTCCATTATCCTTGTCAACCAATGCCATTAAACAATGATTATGTGGTTACATCTAGGATATGTTTATGGGATCTTGCAGAATTAAAATTTGCATGACTTTTCTCTACATTAATGACTGAACTGCAACAATTCTTCTTTGACAGTGAACTGCTTCAGGACATCCAGCTATGTTAAAGGAATAGTTAAACGAGGGACAGGAGGAGACTATCTGTCCCTCAAGTCTGTTCTGCCATTCAGTTGAACCGTGGTTGATTTGTATTTTAATGCTGTTTCCGTGTTTTGGTTCCTTAAGCCATGATAGCTTTGTCCAATGAAAATCAACAGTTTCAGTTTTGAAATTGAAGCCCATTGATTTCCTGCATCACAAAGGCTTGGCATTTGGGAAGACAGTGGTCTGATGACATTGCTACTGAACTAGAGATCCAGAGGCCCAGAATAATGCTCTGGGGACCTGGGTTCAAATCCCATCATGGCAGATGGTGAAATTTGAATTCAGTAAAAATATGGAATTAAAAGTCTATGATAACCATTGTTATAAAAACACATCTGGTTCATTGATGCCTTTTAGGGAAGGAAGTCAGCCATTTTTACCATAGTCTGGCCTACATATGACTACAGACCACATGGTTGACTCTTAACTGCTTCTCAAGGGCAGTTGGGGATGGGTGGCAGTGATGCCCCCATCTATAGAAAAGAAAAACATGAGAGAGTTCAAGATTTCCTTTATGTGAACATCATCTTGATATCATCTTATATTGTGATTGAATGAAATCTTATCAAACTAACTTAACCAAAGCAAGACCAAGCAGCATTGGAAGCATTCAGCAGGTTAATCAAAATCTATGGTGAGAAAAGACAGATTAATGTTTCAGGTCCAAGCTCTTGATGCTCACCTGAAACATTAAGAGTTTCTTCTTCCTCAGATGCAAATAGACTTTGAGTATTTTGAGCATTTTTTTTGTTCTTCCTTTTAAACTAACATGAGCAAAAATACTTCTGTTATAACCCAATCCACACTATTGTAACCCCTGCTGTTAACTCTACTTTCCATTTGCTAGGTGTGATTGCTATGATTAACTTTTGTTTCGTTTAAACAGAGAGTCAGGCGATACGAGCTGGTGAAATGGATCCTAGTGTTCTGTATCGGTGCTTGCACTGGTTTGGTGAGTGAGTTCTTGATCACACAACAAGTATGTGTTTAATGCAAGATAAGAGCAACCCAGTCTCAGTCACTTGTCCTGGGAGATCAGGGTCTCTGATGAATGGAACACCTGACTTTCTCAACATTGGCCAGCTGATCTTTCACTTTTCTGGTATGAAGGGGTGAATGCTATTCCCGTGGCATCTGGCAGACAGTGAGTGGGTCCTGGGCTGCTAACAAAAGATGATGATCACAGTCATCAGTCTCATCCTTCCATACTTCATACATCACAACTGTGAATGTTTTGGGTAGAAATGGCCTCTGTTGGCTGTGGATGAATTGTCCCCAAGTCTGGGGACTTGTATGATGATTGTTTCTCTTTAGGAGTGTATTTTGCATCATTATTCATCACTTATCGTTTCTACAGATTATTGGTTGATTATTAGGCTTGTTTTGAACTTTAAAATTCACATCCTATTTATAGATCCCTTTATGGCCTTGTTCTTCCTATTTCTGGGACTACCTCCACCTCAAGAACCCTTCAAGATCTCTGCACTCCTCCAACCATTGCCCTCTCATGCATTCCCTGTTTTATTAGTTCTACCACTGGTGGCCATATCTTAAACTGCTAAGGCCCAAGTCTCTGGAATCTCCTCCTTAGTACACTCTTCCATTCCAGCTCAAAATGCTTCTTAAAATTTACCCTCTTTGACCAAGTTTTTGGTGACTAATGCAGCTCAGTCAAATTTTGTTTGATGATGCTTCTGTACTTTCAGACTGCAATAAAGGTGCAATATAAATGCAAATTGTTCTATATAAATGAAACATGTCAGTGGGGTCATGCCGCTAATTCAGTTGCTAATATTCCCATTTGAATGATGCTGATTTTGAGTCTCTCACACTAGGTCTTATTCCTTAATTGCAACCAGCTGTAAATGTGAATTTTAGACTCGTTTTGCTGTTTATTTATAGACCTAGTTTGATCAGTCATTTCACTGATTAAGATATAGTTTTGACATATGATCTGAATCCTGTTTGAACATATTACCACTGGAACAGTCTTGTGTTTATGCTTGGATTTAAACTGAATCTTTCCATAACAGAGGATAGCTTTGAGGTGCCTCTCCAGTGTTGCTATGGGATAGTGTGACCTCCACATTCAGCGCTTGTTGCCTGAACTGAACCGCTCAGGTACACTTGGGTAATGTGGCTTGTTTGCGGATAGGTCATATGATCCTGACAGAATTTGCGTTTTTTTATAACGTTATTATGCTTGTCAAATGCTTCACATACAATTACTTACTTTGAAGTGCAGGTGAATATGGCAACACATCAAGATCCCATAAACAAAAGTTTTGAATGACCAATAAATTTGTTCTTGATGATGTTGAGGAGGGAGGAATCTGAAATACGGTCTGGAATTTTCAATATTTGCTTGAGTTTGTGTTATCTCTAACAATGCAACATTCCCTTGTAACCCTAACCCTAACCCTAAGAGTGGAGAGTCATCTTAGATTTTGTAGAATCATAGAATCCCTATAGTGCAGAAGGAGGCCGTTTGCCCCATCAGACCTGCATTGACAACAGTCCCACACAGTCCCTATCTCCATAACCCCGTGTATTTATCCTGCTAGTTGCCCTGACACTAAAGGGCAATTTATCATGGCCAATCAATCTAACTTGCACATATTTGGACTGTGGAAGGAAACCAGAGCACCCAAAGGAAATCCATGCAGTCGTGGGGAGAACTTGCAAACTCCACATAGACAGTGATCCACTACTGGAATTGAACTTGGGTCCCTGTTACTGTGAGCAGAGCTAACTGTCATGCCTCCCATGTATTGTAGCGGGGCTTGAGTCCATGGTCTCCTAATTCCTGCAGGAATGGCATGTATTACATCAAGCTGACATTGCTTTTCTTTGAAAAGGACAAGAGCTGAGGAGTGTTCAGAGATGGCTAATAAACTGCCAACCAGCAGTGTAGTATTAATGAATGATACTTTGACTCTGCTTTTTTCAGGTTGGGCTCTTCATCGATTACTTTGTTCATCTTTTCTCAGACCTCAAATACCAAATCATTGAGAAATGTATCCTTTCATTGCAGTAACATCAGAAGCTCACTCAAGGATAATGTCTCTGATGTGAATATGGATTGACAGGTAGCCACGAGGAAGATACAAACAACAATCTAATCTTGTTTTTCCTTTGTGCAAGTTGTTCTACTAACTAAAATGACAAAATTGGCAGGCATGCCCTATCCATAAAAAGAATAAATCTGTTCTAGGCAAAAACCACCCCATCATTCTACCCTAGATCACCAAGCGACATTATGAAGATAGGGGTTGTCAGTAATGTTATCAAATTATATTTAATTACAAGTTACATGCTTGCTGATACTGAGCTTGTGTTCAATCTAGAACACATTACAGTTTTGGCCCAAATGTAGACAAAAAAGAACTGGAGTTGAGAGTAATTGTTTTTGACACCAAGCGTTTGGCCAAAGAGTCCTTATAGAACTGAGAAAATCAGGGCAAAGCTCCCAGGCAGTCAGATCTCCCGATATGAAAATGTGCACTTGTGTTATATCTTTAATGTAATAAAACATCCTAAGGTACTTCATTGGAGCATTATAAAACAAAGGATAACACCATGCTGCATAAGAAATATTGGGACAGATGACAAAATTCATTAAAGAGCGAGATTAAAAAAAGATTGAGATAGAGGTGAATGGAGGGAATTCCAGATCTTAAAGCCTTAGAGTTTAACTGGGAGCCAGTGTAGGTCAGTAAGCAAAGGAACAATGGATGAGTAAGATTTGGAACGGGTTGTAACTAAGGCAGCGTAGTTTTGACCTCGAGGCCAGGAATGCGTTTTCTTTAAAAAGGACAAGAGCTGAGGAGTGTTCAGAGTCTAAGCTAGAGGTTATAAAGGACAGGTGAAATTTGCAGAAGCAGAGGAGCTGAGGTAGTATGGAGTCAGGTGATGTTACAGGAAATATAGTCATTAGGATGTGTCGATAAGTGGTTGGAAGCTTGTCTTGGTTAAATATGCGATCGAGTCAATTTGGACTGTTGCTGGGGGAAGAATAGAGATGATGGCTAGAGAGTGGAATTTGTGGTGGAGCCTGAAAGCATGGCTTTGGTTTTCCCAATATTTAAATTTTGAGGACATTTTTTTCCTTTCCAGCAAGCAGTCTGATCACAGACAGTAGTGCGGTTGAAAGAGGTGATGGTGAAATTGAATTGAGCATTGTATGTATTTTCAGATGATGTCTCAAGAGCTGTGTGTAGATGAGAAACAGGAGGGTGCCAAGAATAGATCCCTGGGTACATCTGACATAACTGGCAGCAGCAGAAAAAGAAGTCACTAATTGTCTGGTTGTACTTACGTAATGGAATTAGGTGAGTGCATTTCCACTGGACAACTGTAGTGGAGTATTGGAGGAGGGTGAAACAAAAGAAAGATAGTCTGGGCATTGATCATTGAAGGCCAATCATCTCAGCCTCAGGATATTGCTGCAGGACTTCTTCAGGACAGTGTCCTAAGCCCAACAATCTTCAGTGTTTCATCAGTGACTCTTCCTCTATAAGGTAAGACATGAGAATGTTTGCTGATGATTGCCCAGTGTTCAGATCCATTCGTAATTCGTCAGAAAATGTGATGGAACCAAAGGTGAGCGTATAGGTTAACCATGAACTAATTGAATGGATGCAACTCAGACTCAGAAGCCAACTGATGTTCCCTTCACATTGATTTGCATTGCTGTCACTGAGACCCCCATCAACATAATAGGGATCACCATTGATCATAAACTGAACTAACCACACAAATGCAGTTGTTACTAGAGCAGATCTGAGGTTGTTATTCTCTGCTTAGTGGCTTATTTCCTGGCTGCCCAAAGTCTCAACCCCTACCACAAAGGCACAAATCATAAATGTGATTCAATGCTCTTCACTTGCCTGCATGAGTGCAGCAGAACAATTATCAGGTTTGACAAAATCCAGGACAAAGCAGCCATTTGATTGGTACTCTTCACTGGTACTAATGCATTGTGGCTGCATTGTATACGATCCTTAAGATGCATTGGAGCAACATGCCAAGATTTCTTCCATACCCACTGTCTCCACTATCCAGAAGGATTAGGGCAGCATGGGAACGCTGTGTCAGAATGTTGAACCAAGTTACATACCATGCTCATCTTGCCAGTAATGCCCATGCCCTAAGGATCAATTAATTTTAAAAGTGAATCATGGAATAGAGGGTGAGATTATTTCCCCTTCCCATGATGTGTTGGAAATTGCCTTTTGAAGATCTGTTAATGTTCATTGTTTTCCCCAGTGTCCCATATTTCTTGCCAATTCCGCTTAAGTTATTTTTCTAAAGTTTAGGTTACAATGCTTGTAGGAGAAATCTATGATCCTGAAGGTATTGTGACAGTATCTGTATTATGTATTTTCCCTAATTTCATGACCTGCAGCGGTGGAGGATTGCAGTGAGAGGGGTTGCCTTGCACTCTCCCTCCTTGAACTCCTTGCATTCAATATGGGCTTTATCTTCTTGGCCAGCCTGTTTGTCCTGATTGAGGTAAGAATTACAAGTGCATTTCCACCACATTTGGCTTGTCTTAATGTTTTACATTAAAATTAGCTGCAGACAGTCCTTGGCCTTCAACACAATTGGATTCTGGAAACCGCAGTCAAAATGCCATAAGTTAGAACCAATTTCTCATAGAACATAGTACATCACAGTACAGGCCCTTCGGCCCTCAATGTTGTGCTGAGCTATATCCAAACGCAAGATCAAGCTATCCCACTCCCTATAATTCTCCATAGGAATAATGTTAAAAATAGGGATTTGGTTCTGTCACTCGGTAAGACAGCATTTTTACTGGGAAATTGCAGCCTTGTTTTCTGCAGGTTTTAGGTATTTGTCCCAATGCATTCAGACTTGTGCCATTCTCTGGAACTAACATGTTGCAGGCACAAAAGATCTCATTGTAATCAGGATGAAAAATGACTTAATAGAAGTTTATAAGATGATAAGGGAGATAGATAGAGTGAACGTACAAAGACTATTTCCTCGGCTGGATGTAGCTGTTACTAGGGGGCATGACTATAAGGTTCATGGTGGGAGATATAGGGGAGGTGTCCAAGGTAGATTCTTCACTCAGAGAGTGGTTGGGGTGTGGAAAGCAACTGCTGTGATGGTGGAGTCGGATACTTTAGGAACTTTCAAACGATTATTGGATAGGCAAATGGAGCACACCAGAATGATAAGTAGCGGGATAGCTTGATCTTGGGTTTGGTCATAGCTCAGCACAACAGTGAGGGCAGAAGGGCCTGTACTGTGCTGTACTGTTCTACCTAATCAATGAGAGATCAGCCAGTGGGACAAGTCAGGATTTTTACCAGTAAATTACAGCCTTAGTTCCCAGTTTTCAAAAACCATTTTCTGGGCTCTGTAACACTGCCAGTAAGCAGGCCACAGTGATCGTTCTCTATAGCAACCTGTCGGCCTGCAGTCATGGCTGGGTGAAGGTTTGCAGGGGGCTTAGTATTTTGGCAGTAAGTTTCCCTGAGCTTGTTCAAATAATTAAATTTATAAATCATATTTAAAAAGAAGAGTTGGTGTTGTTATTAAATCAAAATCAACATTATAAGTTTTAAATGATGTCAATTTTTAAACTCTAAGTGGGATCTGTTGTAATTCAAATGTTATGAAGTTGAAGTCTAGCTGTATTAAGGCAGCCGTGGTACTCAGTGCCTTGTGTCCACTGGTGTATCTCTGGATAATAGGACAGTGCACTTGCTATCAACTGATGACAACTGAACACCACCGTCTCCCTGCACAAAAACTCAAAAGGAATTTTGTTATCTTTGCAGGGACCAGGTTGGTTGTTACTATGTTACTGGCCTGTGTTCTGTTCTTGCTGTCATTTAGCCAGAACTGGGTAAGACGTCATTTTGATTTGAAAAATGTCTTTCTGTCTTGCAGCCTGTTGCAGCTGGATCTGGAATTCCTGAAATCAAATGTTACCTAAATGGGGTAAAAATCCCTGGGATTGTGAGGCTGCGGACCCTGGTCTGTAAAGCAGTGGGCGTGCTATTCTGCGTGGCTGGAGGTAAAGAACATCTCTGTATGTGATGCAAGCTCAGGATTATGTGGTAAACCTCATCAACATAACAAGCGACACCCACGATACAGAAAATATGCATTAGAATCCGCGATAAAGACAGTTTGATGTTTCGTGTGGAACCTTTTTACAGCACTAAAAGATTTTTATTCCCACTGTGTTGGTTGCAGACCTGACATTCTGTTGCTCTGCCTGAGTGACATCCACAGGCTTTATAAAATGCAGACTGCTGTGCTAATGGCTGTCAGCTCTTGCTTATTCTACTTCATTTGATGCTAACGGAGGTCAGACTCTATCAAAGGACATTATTAAAAGGTTCTGGCAGTAAAACTGTTTGTACAGGAGCTGTTTAGTTATTCAGTAAAATGCACTATACAAGCTTTCTGCCCTGCTCAATTATGTTTTATTCCAGTTTGGTTATACCCTCCACTGTTGGCCTATTTGGCTTCTGCAAATACTTCTCTACAGTGTATTTTTTAAAATGTTGCCAATAAGCTATCAGTTTAATTTTAATGGCACTAAAAACAAATGATGGAAAGATCACAGGGTGAATCAGCAAGCTGTGATGGTAGGGTTTTATTTTCCCTGCTCTTTATTTTATTATTGGGATGTGAGCGTTGACCCATCTCTAATAGCCTTCCACCACTACTTGAACTGCTGCATGACTCAATTACAGTCTCATAATAAAGATCTCCTAATTCCCTCCGCTAAGATGTACAATCTGTCTGTTGTGTATAAACTGAGCCTGAAGCAAATTTCAAGCTGAAGTGCACTTGAACACTGTTTAAAAAGTATTATGTGAGGCTTAGTTTTGACCTTGTAGGCAGTACTGATGCACGACAAAGTACAGATGGGCTTTTATCACACTTGGGAGTTTGTGCAAATGAGAGAATTTTAAATTGTTGTGGGCTCTTGGAGGATAGCAGAAACAATATTTCCTGTCTCTGGGATGGCACTTTGATCATCCCCTCTTCATGTGTCGTTTGAACTGATACACCCCTGCACCACAGGAGATGAATCCTAGCCAGCAGAAAGAAAATGTACCCATTCAGAGAGCTGTGCCCCCTCATTCGACTTGTCGCAGGCAATATCTGATTCTTAGTGTACATCTTCTATTCCAGGGCTATTTGTGGGGAAGGAAGGTCCAATGATTCACAGTGGAGCAGTGGTGGGAGCAGGACTGCCCCAGGTGAGTGATCGGAGCCAATGGCAATGAAACGCCTCAGTGTTTAGATGTATTGTGTTTGAGTTACAACATTGTTCAATCATTAGTACCTCCAAATTGTCCAGTTGGTTATTGCTGGAATTCATTTTGTTCTGTTCTTTGAATTAACAATCTTTGGAGAGTTGAAAATAGTTTCATGAGGCCATCATTACCTGATGTTACCTCCCTAAAAAAAATCACTAACCAAATCTAGATCAGTTGGCAAAACTAAGTTTAATTTCCCAACTGTTCTGCCCCATCCCAAATCAATGTTCCACCACTACTCCAATCCCTCTCTGCCTGGTCTTACTACAAATTTACTGCACCTTTGGTTTGAAATTGCTGTGCTTCTGATTTGCTTATGTGACTGACCCAAAGTGGTGCCCAGACCTACAGTGTGGCATGTATTGGAGGATTATGTTTGGTGGGGGTTAGTGGAGATGGCGCTTGGAAGGTGCATTTAAAGGGTGTACTGTGGTGATGGACAGGATGGGCTGTTTGGATTGTGGGGTGAAAGGCAAGGTGTTCTATAGGTTGTGGGGTAAAGCTGGGTTGCATAGCAGGTTAGATGGAGCTGTGCCCCCTCATTCGCCTTGTTGCAGGCAATATCTGATTCTTGGTGTACGTCTTCTATTCCAGGGCTATTTGTGGGGAAGGAAGGTCCAATGATTCACAGTGGAGCAGTGGATAGGACTGATTTGAATGTAGGGGTGAAATTGGTTCAGATGGGATTGGGTAAAGTTTGTGGATATAGTGATATGGATGAGGTAGAGAAGGATGTGGGATGGGGCAATATGAAGTTCAGGGGTTTGTGTGTGTTGCAGTGTTTTACTGATGCTTGCTTTGCTTTCTTCTTCTGAATAGTTTCAAAGCATCACTTTCCGCAAGATCCAGTTCAACTTCCCATATTTCCGCAGTGACAGGTAGGAACCATTTATGGTTTCTTAATCGTGGATTTTTCTGAACAAAACAGGGGAACGTAGGAAATAGGAATGGGAGTAGGCAATTCAGCCCCTTGAACTCACCCCACCATCCAACTGGATCATGGCTGATCTTATTCCTGGTCTCAATTACATTTTCCTACCTGCTCCCCATAGCCCTTTATCCTGCTTTTCAGCAGAAACCTATCTCTTTTTTGAATGTGATCAGATTGATCTGCCTCCATTGCACTCTGGGGCAGTGAATTTCACAGATTCACAACCTCCTGAGAGAAGTAGTTTGTCCTCATCTCAATTTTGAATCTAGCTCCTCTCACTTTATATCTGTGACCTCTTGTTCTAGATTGTCTCACAAGGTAAAACATCTGCTCAACATCCATCTCATCAGTCTCCTTGAGCATTTTTTTTGTACCACAATCAGATCCCCTCTTGTTCTTCTGAGCTCCAGTGAGTATAGACCCAAGCTATGCAACCTCTCCTTGTACAATAGCCCATTCATCCCTGGAATCAATGTGGTGAACCTTCTTTGAACTGCATCTGGTGCCACCACATCCTTTAAGGAGACCAAAACTGGACACACTACTCATTAATTAGTGTAGTCTCACTAAAACATGATATAGTTGTAACAACAGCACTTTACTTTTAAATCTAGTCCATTTACAATAAGTGTCAAGATTCTATTTGCTTTTCTTATTAAATGTTGCACCCGAATGCTCGCTTCCTGCGATTCACGTACAAGGACACCCAGATCCCACTGTGCTGATGCATTTTGAATCTACTTCCCATTCAAATAACAATTTTTCTGTTACTTTCCCAGTCAAAATGGGTGAAATTCAGTTCAGTTCAAACTCTGAATCACAAAACTGTCTTCTATATATTATCAACTTATTAGGATCTCAATCATTTAATTTACTCCATTCAGCAATTATTAACCATCTGACAGCCAAGAGTGTTTGAAATTACTGAACAAATTGAATTTGAGAGTTTTGTTAGACATTTGAAGTGTTTTATCAAAATAAGACATATCCGGGGGCTATCGTAATTTGTTAATTGCAATAAGGCAACATGAAACCAAAGTTGGATGTTTTAATTTTGGCGCTGAATACTATAACTTGTTTTACCAGGGTCACTGGTACATAAAGTACTGAAAATACTGGTGAATGTTCTGGAATTCCATACAGTAAAAAAAAATCTGCCTTAATCAGTTGCTGATAATTAGTAGCTCTGATGATTATAACTACTGTAATTAGCATTTTGATTCATGTTTTACAAACTTTTCACAACTATTTGGCAAATGTGTGGTGAACTGGGCCAGTGTGTTTGGAAACTGAGCACTTTGCAGCATCGTCTCATGTGTCTTCATAATGTTCTATTCAATGGGTTTAGTTCTGTTGTGGAGTCTGTACATGCTGAGTATATAATGCAGGGCACATAACCATAGGTGGCATAGAAGCATTGGCACCCTTCTTAATATTGAATATTGAAACTTGTCTTTGTGGAAGTAGTTTGGTTTCATAACAAATTTGCATGTGACTCTGCATACTGAACTGCGCATACCTGTTGTAAAGACACGATGAGACCAGAACATCCATTAGATGGGAGGACAGGGCTTTGTGCCACTTGACTCTTGATCAGCTGATTTCACTATAACTGGCAGGAACCTCACCCTTTCCCCCTTGGTGCAGCTTCCAGAGAAAAGTGTGTAATACTGCACACTCCATTTCTTTGAGCTTCCATCTTGATTATGATGATTAGATATTAAGATTCAGCTGATTCAGGATATAACTGTTAACTGGGGTGGGGGAAAACTTTGGACACATTTGCAGGAAGGATGAAGGATAGAATTGTAATGGGCAGGAAACCTGAGAGTATATAATGCAGGGCACATAACCGTAGGTGGCATAGAAGCGTTGGCACCCTTCTTAATATTGAATATTGAAACTTGTCTTTGTGGAAGTAGTTTGGTTTCATAACAAATTTGCATGTGACTCTGCATGCTAGTTTTCCAGAGGTTTTCAAAATGACAGGATTGTATCTCTGTCTCTGTTTCTGTGTCTCTCTCTCTCTCTCTCTCTTTCTCTTCCCCCCGACACAACCCAGGAGAAGAAATTACTTTGTTTCATTTTGGATGCTGAGACCTCAAGTAGGATTTTATGACACTAACTCAAAAGCTCTATTGGCTTCACAGGGACAAGCGGGACTTTGTGTCAGCAGGGGCAGCAGCTGGTGTTGCAGCAGCTTTTGGGGCTCCAATCGGAGGGACATTATTCAGTCTGGAAGAGGGATCCTCGTTCTGGAATCAGGCGCTAACATGGAAAGTGGTGAGTGAGATCCATTAACCACAAATGCAAAGGGAAGAGCTGATGTGCATGGATCAATGTGGTATTTTGTCCTGTGGAGGCTGTTTGTGTGTGCAAAATACTGTTTGGCTGGGGTGAGACAATTAGGGGACAGTATAGTTATTTGGATAGGTTGGGGGGGGGGTGGTGGCTGGGATTGTGCATTGACAGTCTACCCTCAATCATCAATTAAGTGATGGAAGGAGTCACCAAGAGTGCTATCACATAGCACTTGATTAGCAATAACTTGCTCACGCTCAGTTTGGCTTCAGATAACTCCTGACTTAATATCAGCCTTGGTCCAAACATTGACAAAAGATATGAATTCCAGAGGTGAGGTGAGAGATGCTGCCCTTGATATCAAGGTGGCATTGGACTGAACGTGGCAGCAAGAAGCTTGAGCAATACTGGAGTCAATGGGAATCGGGAGGTAATCTTACCACTGGCTTAAGTCATACCTGGCACAAAGGAGCTTGATTGTCGCTGTTGAAGGTCAATGATCTCCACTTCAGGACAACACTTTGGATAATGTCCTAGGTTCAACAATCTGTATCAATGACCTTCCTTCCATCACAGTGGCAGAAGTGAGCACATTTGCTGATGATTGCGCAGATGATTATGCAATGTTCAGTATCTGTTGTGACTCCTCAGACACTGAAGCAATCCATGTCCAAATTCAGCAAGACCTGGACAATATTTGGACTTGAGCTGACAAATGGAAGCAACATTTGCAGCATACGAATGACAAAGAGCGACTGTCTCCAAAAAAAGGAAACTAATCTTTGTTACTTGACATTCAATGGTATTACCATTGCTGACTCCCCCACTATCAACATTCTGGGGGTTCCCATTGACCAGAAACTGAACTAGACCAGCCATATAAATACCATGGGTTCAAGAGCAGGTCAGAGGTTAGGAATCTTGTGGTCTGTAACTCAATATCTGATTCCCCAAACTCTGTCCACCATCTACAAGGCACAAGCATGATTGTGATTAAATACTCTCCTTTTGCCTGGATGAATGGATCTCCAACAACACTCCAAAAGCTTCACACCACCCAGAACAATACAGCCTGCTTGATTGCTATCCCTTCATCACTGACACAGTGGCAACAGTGTGTGCCATTTACAAAATGCACTGAAGGAACTCACCAAGGATGCAATGAGCACTTTCCAAACTCTCAACTGCTACTATATAGGACAAGGGTAGCAGACATATGGGAACATCATCTGAAAGTTCCATTCCAAGCTAATCAGCATCCTGACTTGGAAATGCATCCCTGTTTCTTCACTGTTGCTGGGTCAAATCCCAGAACTCCCTCCCTAATAGCATTGTGGGTGTATCCATATCACAGAGGCTGCAGCCGCTCAAGAAGGAAGCTCACCATCATCTACTTGAGGGTAATTCAGGATGGCAACAAATGCTGGCCTATCCAAGAAAGCTCTCACCCTGTAAATACATTTAAAAAAATACAGTAATTTGACTGCAGGAACTGTCTGGAGTTGTGTTGGCCTGAATGAGCGTTGCAGTGTGTGTGGAATTATGTAGTATTTTGGCTAGGGGAGATGGTGCTTTTTGACGGTGTTTAGTTCTGTCCTTCAATTGTTTCCTGCTGTACTTTCTTTCAGCTGTTCTGCTCTATGTCTGCCACCTTCACACTGAATCTGTTCCGTTCTGGAATCCACTACGGGAGCTGGGGTTCCTTCCAGCTACCTGGACTGCTCAGCTTTGGCGAGTTTAAGGTATTCTGTGGGATTTCTACAATAGCCTTCTATCCCATTTGTAAAACCTCAAATACTCATCGTTTTGGGAGTATTTTGACTGAGGGTGGGTAGTATCACAAGGGTTTGATGTCCATGGGTAGAGCTAAATGTTGATTTTTTAATTAAAAAAAAATACAAATCACTTTTCACATTCCTGATGTCCTAAAGTATATTCCAGCCAATTAAATACTTTTGAAATGTAGTCAGTGTTGTACTGTAGGAAATATAGCAGCTTGTTTGCACACAGCAATGACCCACAAATAGCAGTGGATAATCATGACGAGGTAATCTAATTTTTAATGATGTTGATTGAGAGATAAATGTTGGTCAGGATGCACAGTATAATTTCTCTGAAACAGTGCAGCAGGATTTTTTATACCCGCCTGTGAAGGATTTAAAGGCCTCCACCAGTATCTCTTTGGAAGATTAGTACATCCTCAGCATGGCACTGGAGTGACAGCTTACATTTCTGCGTTCAAGTTTCTAGAGTGGGACTTGAACCCCCAACCATCTGAATCAGGCAAGAGTGTGCGACTCCTCTGCAACTGACAACTGTTCCCCCAGTCTCGCAAAATGAGTAAGGTTATTTGTTCTGATGTATTGCTGATTTACTAATTGCAAATTATAGCTCTGTTGCATATTATTGGAAGAAAACTTTAGTATTGTTTGAAAATGTAGATTTATTAAAGCCAGCTAAGCTCAATGGGTAGTGATCCTGCAACCGAGTCAGAAGTCTCAAACAAGAGTTTAGAGCATATACTGTAGACTTTCACTACAATAAAATATTGGAGTACATGCCAAGGTGCTAAATTGAGGCACCTTTTTTCGGGTGGATATAAAAACATCCCAGGATATCTTTTCAAAAAGTGACAATTTTCTTTGTCAGTCCCCCTCTCTCATCAAGTTTTTAAATAGAGTGGCCAGAAAGTGCACTTGTTTCCCCTATACTGCCTCATACAAAACTCTGATGATCATGTTCTGCACCTATACTTGGCCATTTGATAAATCTCTTGAGTTGTTTTTGTGGTAAAGTGTCAGTTGGTGTCTGGGTGTTTTATTTGATCATGATGTCAGCTAATGTCCAGCTGGTTGCCAATGGCATTGTGTGTTAGTGTGCAGATGGAGACAAAAAATGTCATTTATGGACAGCAGTGGATCTAGCTTTCTTTGTCATCATGGGTGTGATTGGCGGACTTTTGGGAGCTCTGTTTAACTGTCTGAATAGAAGGCTAATGAAGTACCGTATGCGTAACGTGCACCCCAAAGCCAAGTTTGTCCGGTAAGTGAGTGAGGCTGAGAAAGTTCTTAACTCTCAGCATCCACGTCTTAAACTCTGTTCATATTTTCAATTCTTAAGCTTATTGATTTATTTTTCTATATCTACTGATAGTTCGATAGGTGTTGGTTAGCACTATTCTCTCACCTCCACAAATGCTCCAAACTGTATTGGCAGTGAGTGTTAGCAGTCTATCAATGTAGAGATTTCAATCAGTGCTTTCCAGCCTGCAACACTGAGCTACAACTGGAAGCTTGTCCAATTTTCATGCACTCCCCCATGCTATCCCAAGTTTTCAACAGCACCTATGTGAAACTATACCTGTCTGAGATTAACAACCATACTCTTTGGGTATTGAGAGTAAAAATGGGTATTTACTGCTCCTGGTGATGCAAGTACCTCAATGATTTGGTGTAATCAGCCTGTTGCAGTGAGACACATCGTGTCCATTTATCTTCCATTTAGAGTGGAATATCATGCAAGAATTTGCTTGTGTCTCTATCTCTTTGGCCTCAGGGTTTTAGAGAGTCTGCTGGTTGTTATGGTAACAACGATGGTAGTATTTATAGCCTCCATGACACTAGGAGAATGTCGTGACATCTCTTCGCAAATGCACAACACAACGTTACAGGTGAGTAGTCATTCACATGTTCATAATCACTGTATAGGCTTTGAAAAGTTGATGGTTTTATTGTGCAATTGAATAATTTATCCCCTAATCCAGTTGAAAGTTTTTAAAATTTGATCTTCAGCTTTGTTAAAACATTTACATTGCATAGCTCTGTATTGACACTTTAAGATGTGTCAGAAGTGACCCGAATTCAGTGATATTTAAGTGCTTTGCCCTTTAAGTGCTTTGCTGCATTTCTTTATAGGGATGAGAGATCAGTTTGTTCCAGTCATCCTTGCTAGTGAGAGATTTGACTCATTTATTGTATGAACGAAGGGTTTCTGCGATAGAGCTGGGCTGCTGCTTCATGTTCATGAGCTCCTATTCCTTTTAGCTCAAAGTTTGTTACAGTGCAATGTGTTTTATTATACCTTGCTTTTTTTTTCTCTCAGCTATCTGAGCGGAATATTAATTCAGGCATCAAAACCTTCTTCTGTCCCAATCAAACCTACAATGATATGGCCACACTCTTTTTCAACCCCCAAGAGACTGCCATCCTTCAACTCTTCCATCAGGACGGTGAGTCACAATAGGTTTGGTTCATAGAGTAGAACGTAGAATGATTCCAGCACAAAAGAAGGTCTTTCAGCCTCTTGTGCCTGTACTACTCTCTGAAGGAGCAGCTCAGCTAATGTTGCTGCCCTGCAAATTCTCCATTTCAGATAATCCTGTTCCCTCTTAAATATCTCAATTGAACCTGTCTCCATCATGTTTTCAGGCAATGCATTCCTAACCACTTACTATGTGAAAAAGTTTCTTCTCGTGTCATCACTACTTCTTTTGCCAGTTACTTTAAATCTGTACCCATAATCATTTGATCAATAAGAACAGTTTCTGCCTATCTATCCAGATCTCTTATGATATTGAATACTTTATCAAATCTCCTGTCAGCATCTTCTTTCAGGAGAATAATTCTGACTTCTCCATTCTATTTAATTAACTAAAGTTCTATGCCCGTGGAATCACATATTTCGTAGTGTGTGTGGCCCAGAACTAGATGCAGTACTCCAATTGAGGCCAAACCAGTGCTTTTCACAATTTAAAGTAACTTCCTTAATTTGGAGATTACTATTTTTGAGGTCCTACTTGCTAAGTTACCACATAGCTCCCAAAATGATAACTGACTACCTCTTTTGACTGTGTGATTGGTAGGGATGTGGGCCATGATTGCTGTCTGTTCATCCTCCCCACTCAGTTCCTTTTTCTTGGTGGTGTAATGATATTGTCACTGGGCTAGTAATCTAAAGATCCAGGGTAAAGTCCTGGATTCAAATCCCGCCATGGTAAATGGTGGAATTTGAATTCAATAAAGATTTGGAATTAAGTTCTAATGTTGACTATTAAATCATCATTGATTGTCATTTTTAAAAAATCTTTAGGGAATAAAATCTACCATCATTATCTGGTCTGGCCTGCATGTGACTCTAGATCCATAGCAATGGGTTAACCTTAGTTCTCTGAAATGGCCTAACAAGTCAATTACTTCAAGAGAAATTAGGAATGGGCAGTAAATCTTGCCAGTGATGCCCACATCCCAGAAAAGAATTTTAAAAAATTAATTCCTATTGAATATGATAAGTCTTTTTTTTCCCTTTGCCACCCATCCTCAAAGTTCCTGAAGCTGGGGGTCAGTTGAAAAATTTAATTTTCAGTTTGATTTTTTTGTTGTTGTGCAAGGTTATGGAACCAAGGTAGATGGGTGGAGTTAAGGTACAGATCGACCCGTGATCCAGTTGAATTACAAAATGGGCACTAATGGCTGAGTGGCCTCCCTTAGTGTAGCCATGACTTTGATCATTTGGTGAGTGACAAATAAGAAGAACAGATTCTGGAATTTGAGCAGTGGAGGGAACTGAAATGAACATAATGGCCTAACTTGTCAAGAAGTGTATTCCAGCAATGACAAAGATCCTTGGATTCTAGTCAGCATGCCCTACTGAGGCATAATATTCCTGTGATTTTTGGCAAAACTGTGGGATGTTCTGAAGGATTTTATTGCTTGCGCTATTTTCCTGTCCTTGTTTCTGCAGGAACCTTCAGTGCAGTCACTTTGAGCATTTTCTTTGTTCTTTATTTTACTCTGGCCTGTTGGACATATGGTGTGTCAGTCCCCAGTGGACTTTTTGTTCCCTCTATCCTCTGTGGAGCTGCCTACGGTCGACTTGTGGCAAACATTCTGAAAACGTGAGTGATGTAAGAATAAGTTAATTGCAGTATGTTTCCAAATCTCTTCAACCTGAGGTGCTTTTAGTCTGGGAAATTGTTGTTACAACCTCTGTTGAGACTGTTAATGTTTAAAGAGACATTTGAACAACCAGTGACTTACTGAAAGAATGAAGCCAAAATATTCTGCTTTTGAAAGCAAATGAATTCTTATCAATCTTACCTTCTTATTAATCAAAAGATAGATTCCTAACATATATGAATGATGGTGAAATGTTGATATGCAGTGTGTGGGGACGGACACCTGACATTCATATCCAATGGAACAGCCACCAAAGTGTCATCTTAATTTCACACCCTTAAGATGGGAGTGGAGAATAGAGGCTGATGGGTGGAACAAGATTGGATCCCAAGGGCATTGCGGATGGTAACAAACTTTTAATGTTTTTTCTTGTCTCCTCAGTTTCATTGGAATGACGCACATTTATTCTGGAACCTTTGCTCTGGTGGGAGCAGCTGCATTCCTTGGTGGGGTGGTCCGTATGACCATTAGCCTCACAGTCATTCTCATTGAATCAACCAATGAAATCACATATGGGTTGCCCATCATGGTCACGTTGATGGTATGTGTCTCTGTCTGCTTGCCTGTGTGTGTGTCCAAATAGGAGTCAATAAAATGCTGATAAATGTGTAGTTATCATGTTAAAAACTGAGAATAAAGGACAGTCCAGGACAAGGTGTAAATGTGATAACTTGGAATTAGATTAGAATTGGCTAAGTTTGTGCCCCCCTGCCTGCAGCAAGGAGCTGATGTGTCTGGTGTAGAGTCTCACAGTGCGAGGAGTAGTAGGGTAAAGGGCAATCTTAGTTTGTATACCGTGTTTCAGACTGTCGCTTTTGGATGCAGTGTATCAGAAATGTCCATGCTTCTCCCTCCCTCTCTTCAGGTGGCAAAGTGGACAGGTGATTTCTTCAATAAAGGGATTTATGACCTGCATGTGGGGCTCCGTGGTGTACCCTTACTCGAATGGGAGACTGAGGCTGAAATGGATAAGTAGGTGTTTATCATTACTAACTTGTATAACCATCCTGTGAGTTACAATTGACTGTACTATTTATATAAATAGTGAAGGCACTATAGTACCATCACTGACAGGAAAGTGCAACTACAGGGTGACATGTTTAAACGCTGTCCATGATAAATAGAAACTTAGAACGGTAAATATTACAGGAGAAATGTAATAAAGATTTTAAATATAAATTTGTGAAGATAAAATAAGAGGAAATAGGTGGGAGTGTGGAGTCGAGGTTACAATCAGATCAACCATAATCTACTTAAATAGTGGAGCAGGCTCATGCGGCCAAATGGCCTATCCTGCTCCTAATTTATATGTTCATCCTGTCTATTTCTGTCAGATAATTGATCATTGTTATCAGTGAATCATTTGATTGGACTTGATTTCAAATTAGTGTTTCATCATGTATATTTAAGAGACGCACACAAAGCATTCTCCTTTGACACAAAATCCTTCATTTTTGCTGAATCCCATCTGTTTTTCTCTTTATTAGTTCAGGATTTAAATGGTTAGATAATTTGAATGTTAAAGAGTTCAATAATGCAGAGGCACAAACTAGTGGTAACTAATACCCAAGATAATACTGACTGTCTGCCTGTGTTGTTATCCTGGGTAGGGGGGATGGGTGATTTCCCTCTTTGGCTCAG
Source organism: Sphyrna mokarran (assembly GCA_024679065.1). NCBI lineage: Eukaryota > Metazoa > Chordata > Chondrichthyes > Carcharhiniformes > Carcharhinidae > Sphyrna > Sphyrna mokarran. Next base: position 19,396,334 of record JAGIQG010000028.1, on the reverse strand, counting down.
AAACTGTTCTACAGTTCTACTCCAGGCAAAATGTAATAATTCAAATTTTGTATTGACTCCAAGCTAGTCAATCAATGAGTCCAAAGAGAAAATTGTAGAATCGGCTGAAACCGTGTCTCAGGCTGGAGTTTGATTCTGTTTATGGTCAATTCTAGACTGACAGCCAGTGATATCATGGAACCAAACCTCACCTATGTCTATCCTCACACCCGGATCCAATCACTGGTCAGCATTCTGCGCACCACAGCACATCATGCATACCCTGTTGTCACAGAAAACAGAGGGAATGAGAAGGAATTTATGAAGGGAAACATTCTCATCAGCAACAACATAAAGTTTAAGGTAAATCTATAGCATTGTGTATTCAATACAGGTGCAGAATATGGCAACTGGGGGAATTCCAGAGTAACTTCATTGTAGTTTTAATGTAAGTCTGTTTGTAACAAAAAAAACTAAGCATGTGCCAATGATACCATCAGAAGCTAAGATGCTACGAAACACAGTCCCCGTTAATTAGTTGGAGTATGTCCCTGAGTGTATCTGTGAGGCAAGGTCTAGGACCCTCCTTGACTGCAGGCTGGCAATCAGAAGCTGAAGATGGCGTAGACACAGGGAGAGAACCATGTTAACTTGTTGGAGTTAGCTTGTTCTTGGGAAAAGTTGGCAGACATGATGGATCAAATCATCACTGTTACAGTAGAAAGAAGAAAATGGAAAAGTAACTTGCATTTATAGAGCACCTTCCACAACCTCTGGCATCCTGGAGCACTTTACAGATACTGGAATTTGTAATCTAAGAAAAACACAGCAAACTTCCACAAACAGTGGGGAAGATAAATTAACAAATGATCTGTGTATTGCTGTTTGGTATTGGGATAAATATTTATTCCAAATGACTTATTGTTAACCACAAGATTACAAAGTAAGTGGCTAGACTGTGCTAACTCAGAAGAGCTGGTTATTGGTTTGTAGTCGGATACGGACCACATATGCTAGCTTATGCTGCCAGGATAAAGCCTATGGCATCAGTGGCATTCTTCATTAACCTATATTTCAAATTCTCTGCAGTCATGGCAGCAACCACCGGAGTGCGCCAGTGATCCAATCTTTTCTAAACTTCCCAGCAATGAAATTCACACTTTAGCAATTACTTGCACTTTGTGTCTGACATTGTGGGGTTTTTTTTGTTACACGTGTTATTTTGCTTTCTCTGGCATTTTTGTTGAATATTAATAAATATTAATGAGTAGCTGAGTGTTATGTAATGACTGACATATTGCTCAGTCTCAGCATCTCTTCGAAAGTGCCTCTGTTTGCCATGAGGTTTAACTAAACTTTTGGTCAGTATATCCACAAAATGAATAATAAATCCTGTCTGATTGCTTTTGCAGCTGGACTTGCTTTCTGGATTAATAAACGCGCTGTCAAGTAAGGTGGTGGAGGCAGGCACTCTGGAGTTATTTAAGAGATACTTAGATGGGCACATGAACAGAATGGGAATGGAGGGGTATAGAAAACTGATTTAAATAGGGATCATGAGCCTTGGGAGTCCCTGGGAAGTGTGGAAATAGATGATGATATTGATGTACTTGTTTTTATCCTACAGGTGCTTTGGTCCACCTTGTTGTCTAACAAGGGGCATACACGCGATGGGTCGTGAGAGGGCTGCTCTTGGATTTTGAGAGTATCCTAGTGCTTCACGTCGTTAGTGTACGCTTGACCTGGACCATTTGATGGGCAACACGACAGCTCAGTGACTATCGCTGTGCTGTGCAGATACATGGATTTGGGCCTGTGTCTGTGGGAGTTTGTGCACTCTCCCCATGTTTGCGTGGGTTTTCTCTGGGTGCTCCAGTTTCCTTCCACATCCCAAAGATGTGCTGTTAGGCTGATTGGCACAACAAATTCTCCCTAAATTGTCTCAAATTTGGTTTCAATGCATAGATCTATAAACATAGACATGGATAGAAGTGGGAACATTGAGGTGGAGGCGCGGGCTCATTGAGCCAATGGCCTCTTTCCCGAGCTGTTTTGTTCTTTGTTAAACTTTCATTCCATTTATAAGGAGCGTTATGCAGTGTAACTATATACTTGTATATTTAACTGTATATAATTGTATACAATCCACCTATTAATGGGTGCATGTTATCACCCCAGCCATATAAAAAGATTGCAGCCCTGTGAATGAAGCTAATCTTTCATAAGTGGTTCCTTAATATTTCTTCCAACTGTATTAAACTTAGGAAAATAAATATATTTTTCAGTGGTTTCAAACATTAGACTTTGAGAGACCGTTTGATTTGAATTTTCATAAGTGTTGCAGTGACCACTGATTGTTGAAATCCCAATTCGTAATAAAAATTTAAGACTGAACCTTCAGATCTTTAGCTAAACAATCACAAGGCATCATTGCAGTTTGTTTTTCCCTCTCTAGTCTAATACGAACAAAACTTCAAACCTATTTCAAGTGAAGATTGCTACAAGAAAGAAAACATTTGTATTGCTGTAGAATCTTTCTCTACCTCCAAATGTCTCATAGCACTTTATGGCCAATCGAGTGCTTTTATAACATGGTCATGGTTGCAATTTAGGGAATACGGCAGCAATCTCCACGCAGCAAGATCCCATAAACATGCTGCCATCATGACAAACAATTTTTTTTAATGATGTTGATTGAGATTAAATATTGTTTGGTGAACTTCGGAGAACATCCTTGCTCATAGGATTTTTTATTCAAGCCAAAGATAGGCTGGGCCTCAGTTCTACATTGTTGTCTTTCAGGCAAAATGAGAATGCACTCCCTTAGAGCTGCACTAAAGAACAGCCTGGGATATGTACTTGTATCCCACTCATTCTGAAGTAGAATTTTAAGCCTGGAGCCTCCTTACTCGGATATTTATGCTGCCCTCTGAGCCATTGCAGCAATCAGTTTTTTTTACTGTATTGCAGCTGGATTTAGAGGTACAACCACTGAAACCAAAAACTAAACCAAAATATCTCACTTTTATTCTCTCTTTCTTGTAATAAAATATGCTGGGAATGTCACACCTGAGGTAACAGACTTAACAGGGCAAAAATCAATTGAAAACTTGCTTTATAAGGTAGGTTTGGGGGTGTCTTTTAAAGTCTGAAGAACTTTGGGGCAGGGGAGCAGAGTTACAGCAATACAAACAAGGACTTTGGAAGGGAAAGAGAGGCTGGAAATGGGACAGTAATTTAAATTGATACCACGGTAAGGATGTGGTTTTTTTCAGGAGGAATTGTTATGGTGCCCATGCAAAAAGCACCCTCAGCAAAATAATATCAATTGGCTGTTATACATTGAAATTGCTTTTTAACTTATTTAGTAAGTGTGTAGTGATTCAGTAAGTCTGTGGTGATTCATTTTGGCAAGTCAAATATGATGACAGATTATAATATTAAGGATAAGACTCTTGGCAATGTGGAAGATCAGAAGGTTCTTGGAGTCTGGGTTCATAGGACACTCAAAACAGCTTTGCAGGTAGAGGCTGTGTTTGAGAAAGTGTGTGGTGTACTGGCACTCATCAATCGAGGAATTGAGTTTAGGATTGGGAGATAATGCTTCAGCTGTTTAAGATTCTGGTCAGACACCACTTGGAGTACTGTGCTGAGTTCTGGTCGCCTCATTACAGCAAGGATATGGAAGCCACAGAAAAGATGCAGAGGAGATTTATAAAAATGTTGCCTGGATTGGATGGCATGCCTTATGAGGATAGGTTGAGTGAGCTCAGATTTTTCTCCTTAGAGAAAAGAAGGATGAGGGTTGACCTGATGTATAAGATGATGAGAGGTATTGATTGAGTGGATTCTCAGAAGCTTTTTCCCAGGACTGAAATTGTTGCCACAAGAGAACATGGGTTTAGGGTGCTGGGGAGTAGGTACAGAGATGTCAGGGGTAAGTTTTTCATTCAGGGGATGGTGGGTACATGGAATCGGCTGCTGGCAGTGATGGTGGAAACGGATTTGATTGGTCTTTTAAGAGACTTTTGGATAAGTACATGGAACTTAGTAAGATGGAGGGTTATAGGTATGCCTAGTAGGTAGGGACATGTTTGGTGCAACTTATGAGCCAAAGGGCCTGTTTGTGCTATAGTTTTTCTATATTTCTAACTCACTTGCTATCGTGATTCAGCCATCATCACTGTTTGTTGACTTAGGTTGACAATGCCTCGTACTTAAAATTCCATTTTGTGTTTACATCCTTTCATGCTTTTCCCCTTCCAATCTTTACTTGCCACTTAATGACATTGCCTTTGCTGCATTCCCCTTACCAACATCCTAGAAGTTACCATTGACTGTAGCAGCGATATGAATACTGTGACTCCAACAGTACACCAGAGGCTGGGTATGATGAGTAACTCATCTCCTGATTTTCCCAAAGCCTGTCCACCAACCACAAGGTACAAGTCAGGATTGTGATGGAATATTTTCCACTTGCCTGGATGAATACAGCAAATTAAAAAGCTCAACACCATCTAAAACAAAGTCGCCTGCATGATCAGCACCCCATCCACCATCTTAAACATTCACTCCTTCCATCACCAGCGCATAGAGAACACCACCACTTGCAGGTTCCCCTCCAGTCACACACTATCTTGTAGTGGAATTATAACACTGTTCTTTTATTGTAACTGATCGAAAATCTTGGAATTCCCAAACAGCACTGTGGATGTACCTACATCACATGGACTGCAGTGGTTCAAGAAGGTGGCTCACCACCGTTTTCTTAAGATTAATTAGAGATGGATAATAAATGTTACTCTTGCTTTTAATGCTTGCATCTCACGAACAGATTTTTTAAACTACTCCCATGGACCTCAAATCACTGCACTGTTCCAACTTTGGTCTCTTGCCCTTTTCTTTATCCACTATTGGCTGTGCCTTTGGATTCTTACAGTCCTTAGGGTCTGCAATTCATCCCTCTGTCTTACTTCCTTTAAGAAACGTCTCGATAGCTGCCTCTGCCCATGTTTTCAATCACCTGTCTTGACATCTCCTTATCTGACTTGGTGTCAGATCTTATTTGATAGTGCTCCTGTGAAGTGCTTTGAGATATTTTGCTACATCAGGGCCACTCACTATAACTGCAGATAGTTGGATGTAAATGAAACTTAAAATCAAATTCAACCTTGCAGCCCGGTAAGGATTTGAGGCTTCAGGAGGCTTCAGGTCCTGTTCCTTTGTGTTTTGGAGCTCACGCTTTATTGTTTTGGTGCAGAAATCAAGTATTCTAACTCGAGCTGGAGAACAGCACAAGCGGAGCCAGTCGATGAAATCCTATCCATCGAGTGAGCTGAGGAACATGTGCGATGAACTGGTGACCACTGAGGTTGCTGAGAATGGCGAGGACATGTTACAGCAGATGCTCGAGCGCAGGTTGGTGCATACAGGTCGGTCTCTGGGTTTCACCCAATCAGTGAGTTCCTTTAGTGGACACAGGCTCACTGTTTGACCTGCTAATTGTTTTAACACTTGACCAGCAGCGGACGGTCTGCCAATTGGTGTCCTGTTGATCGGTGCGATGACTTTGGTTATCGTACGTTAGAGTCAAGAGTGAGTAAGCAGCTTATCCTCAGGGAACAGATCATAGTTTGCTAGTTTTGCTACTTAACTAATAACCCAGCAGCCTGAACTAATGATATGGGGCCATCACTTCAGAACCCCCCAGCGCATCTTGGGAATTTATTTTAATCAAATAAATCTGGAATAAAAAGCTAATATCAATAATGGGGACCATGAAACTTCAGTTTGTTGTTAAAAACCCATCTCATTCACTAATATCCTTCTGAAAAGGAAATTTGTTGATGCATAATCTGATTGTGATTCCAACCTATGACAAATTGGCCAACTCATAATTGAACTCCGTAGTGGCCTAGCAACCCACTAAAGTATTCACGGATAACTGGGGCATAAATGTTGGCCTGCTTTGCAAGACCACATCCCTTAAATTAATAAAAATAATGAAGGATGATACTTGGGATTGAGTTTCGCTGTTATGTGCCTACATCTCAGTAAGGGACTGAAAAACATGTCTGAAACATGTCTGATCCTTTCCCTGTTCTCTCCTCATTCCAAGGAATGATGTGACTTTAACCCAAACACTTTGGGGGCACTGCACCTCCTATTGTCAGACCTATCATAGTAGCTGTTGCAAAACCTTATTGCCCTTGAGCTTATTGTGTGCAGGTTTCTTTTCTAAAAGTGTAATGAATGGAATATCTCCAGAGCTGGTGAAGCTAATGGCCTTCTTGTTGTATAGACATGCGCCTTATCCAAATCTATACCCTGACCAATCTCCCAGTGAAGAATGGACAATGGAGGAGCGTTTTCGACCGTTAACCTTTCATGGCCTTATTCTGCGATCGCAGCTGGTTACATTGCTTGTGCGAGGGGTTTGTTACTCGGAAACCCATTCGGTAAGTCTGAAAACATCTTTCTCGTTATTTCTCAAAATCCAGCATATTTATTATCCATTGTGGTGAATTCTTGTGCTGATCAAAAAAATAAATATTTTGCTTGTAATGGGGTGGCCCCTTGTCAGATATTGAAATTAGCCAGGGCAGGTATTGTGTGGGTTAGATAGAGAGTGAACTCATTCATTTGGCCTGGCAGATCTGTAAAGGGAGAAAAACGTGAGTCAGAGTTACAGGTGTTTTGTCCTTTTGGCTAAGATCAAATATAGTATTGACATGCGTGTAGTATTGACACGCATTGACATGTGTATTGACATAATGTCCTGTCATTAGGTTACATTTCAACTTCATTTGAAGCAATTTTTAAAAGCAGTATCTTGGCCTTTTGGCTAAGATGCAAATGAGTTCAAGTCTTGGAAACGGAGCTATGCCTACTCCAATCAGCTTGGATCATATAGGTCAAGCCCAAGAGAGGTGATGAGACCCTTGTCTTGTCAGCTTGGATCAGGAATGTCTCAACTTGTTGGACTTGATTGGATTGAATTGGAATAATGACAAAACAATAAAAATAAGGGTTTATTTAGGATTACCAGCATCTGCAGTATGTTTGTTTTCAAATTCATTTGAATTGTGTTGAGATAGCCCTGCTTATTTTGTGAGTCTTGCTGCTGAGCATATTAAGTAGCCACAGAATTCACTATCAGCTCTCCTTTTGAACCATAGTGACTGACTTGAATAATGGGCTCTAATACTTGAGCTTTAGAGCATTGTACCTGAGATTTTCCCCAAAGAGATGCTGGGGAACTCCTAACACCACCTATCCCTTCATTCTCAGATCTTCCCAGATGAAGATTGCATTGCAGTTACCAAAGAAGTGCCAACTTTGCACAGGCAAGTGCTGTGCACTAGGTACCATCTGAAATTTGTGATTTGAATTGCAAGTTTTAGATAGTACTTAGAGTTGGACTACAATAGTTAACTAGAAAAAGTGAAAAGGACTAAAAACACTTACTGGTGGCATGATGACACAGTGGTTAGCAATGCTGCCTCACAGTGTCAGGGTCCCAGGTTCAATTCCTGACAAAGTGTGGTGACTCTCAGGGGATTTTCTCAGTAACTTTCTTGCAGTATTAATGTAAGCCTACTTGTGACTAATAAATTAACTTTACGGGCAGCACAGTGGTTAGCACTGCTGCCTCACAGTGCAAGGGACTTGGATTCAGTTCCTAGCTTGGGTCACTGTCTGTGTGGAGTTTGTACGTTTTGCATGGGTTTCGTCCAGATGCTCCGGTTTCCTCCCACATCCAGAGATGTGTGGGTTAGGTTGGTTGATCATACTAAATTGCCCCTTAACATCAGGGAATGTGTAGGCTAGAACATTAGTGAGGTAACTGTTTAGGGTTGTGGGGATAGGGCCTAGGATGGGATTGGTTTTGATGCAGACTCAATGGGCTGAATGGCCTTTTTCTGCATTGTAGGATTTCTATGATTCTATAGCTTGTGGACAACTATTTATTGTATTGACCCCTTCCACACCACCTTAGGGACGACACCCATCGTCCCCAGTCCCAAGCCAGATCTGACTCAACCCATCCCCATCTCAATGGCTGAAGTTATGCATCTCAACTCCATTCCCATCCTGATAGATTAATAATCCCCCTCTCCACCCCTAACTGACTGATATCCCCAACGCTATTCGCTCCTGTGATTGACAATTCCCAACCTTATGACTGCTGATACCCTCCTAACTGACGGCAATTCTGACTGGCTGTTACCATTGACATCCTTGACCGGTCGAAACCTCCACCTCGTGCCTCCCCAGTTGGCTGAAAATTAGGCTAGATTTTGTGGTGACATATCACTGCACCCGGATCTAGGGAAAGCCACTGAGAGGAAAGAAAATTCATCCCATAAAATTGGGGGATGAATTTGTTTACTGGTGTATTTCCATTTGATTGGACACGTACTTAACTTACCAGGAGATTTTGGATAAGAATAAGGGATGGGCTATCTGAGAACTGGTGTATACCATACTTTACCAAACAAGAGTAAAGGAATGGAACTAACATCAAAAATTCTTTAAACTAAATAGTTGAGGTATGAACAGGGAGGTCATTGGATCTCATAAAGCATCACTGTTTCTGGCTGATCTCCAGGCTGGATATGACTTTATGCTTCTGCATTTGCACTGTTGCCTAATCATCTTTCTTGTGGACAGAGACAGGGCCATAAAAGAATCAGTAAGATTGCAATAAAATACTTGGATGGTAGAAGCGTTAGAAATGAAATCATATAATCATTGATGGTTAATTGCATCGTGGAGCTATGGTGTAATGTATCATAAACATAGCTGAATCCAAAGTATGTTATTGAATATGATTGGTTGGATCATGTTCAGAAAAGGTGATAATGTAGCTCAATGTATCAGGAATTCCTAAGAGATAAGTGAAGTTGATCCTGTGAAAGATAAAAAGCCACATTGAACTAATCTGATTTATTGTTGCTACTGTATGAAACCCAATGTTTAGCTCTTGATAACCAAGACCAAGTGAAAAGGATGATTTGTCCTATGAAGGAATGAGCTTTTAAGAGAAGGGGAGTTATGTTAATGGACAACTCAATTAACTGCAAACGTTTTTATAAAACCCATATAGTTGAGAGTTGGTGAATGATAATGCAAGACTGCTTCATGATCCATGTGTCAGGGAGCCAGGAGAGACAGCAGATCTTGACTTGGAATTCGAGAAAGATTCAGACAACAGACAGGAAATGGAAATCGTGACATCTTTGAGAAACAGACCTCAGAATAGTCAAATTCAAGATTATTTGGGATTCAGAAACCAAGGACCAGGAGCCAGGTATATAAATTTAAAAGGGTTAACTCCAAGTAAGCATAAGAAGAAAAAGGTGTATTTGTTGAGGAGGGTCATACTGCAGCAGATCAGTAGAAGCCAAGTATAACATCTTTAACAGAATAATGTTGAACTTGCAGTAAAATTACAAAACTAATGGGGCACACAATTCATGAATAGCGCTGAAATATATTGTAAATTATATTGTATAGTCTTTTTTTTGGATTTAACGTGTTCAGCTACTGCATCATAGCAATTGGAAAATCCAAGACAATGTTGAATTATGTAGCCAATACTGAATATGTCTGAGGAAATCCTGATCAAACTACAGGACTGCATCTAGTATATAAGTCTGGTCACTGAGATACATGGAAAACATTGAAATACTGGGGGAAAATGCAGACAAGAATTGAGGCTGATTGCTAGTGTCGCAGACATGAGGATAAGCTTATATTTCAGGCCTTGCAAAGAGAGTTTTGAGAGATACAAGAAAGTAAATAGCATGGGAATGCTAAATATGGAATATCACTGTAAAATAAACAGTGAATAAGATAAGAAGACATAGCCTCAAACTAAAAGCGGGTAAATTTAGAACCCTCGCCAGGAAGAATTTCATATCAATTGAACTTCTGACCAGAATCAAATAGATGTAGCAAGCAAGCTTAATAATTTTGAATGGATGACTAAGATAGGCCAAATATCCCTGTTCATCATTAATTCCCTTATTTTGGTCATTTCCCTTTAACCACTTACGTCATTTTCTCACTGTTTCAGAGTTCAACACAACCACGACTGTCCTATTCTGAGATGACTGAAGATTATCCACGTTACCCTGATGTTCATGATCTTGACCTAACTCTCCTCAATCCACGTATGATTGTGGTGAGTGATTGTTGGGGCAATTGGATTGGGGGCTAGTAGTTGCCTATGACCTGGTTGATTAGTTTTATGTAGACAATACACAGAACTTGGTCTGACTTTGCATCGTTTATCTAGCATTGGGGTGAGGTGTTGATTTGTGTGGAGCAGCAAGTGTAGTTGTGTTGTTGAATGCTTCCAGTCCCATTGGTTTTATAAGAATCTATTATTGGTCACTAGGGGGCCCTAGACTCTTAATCTAGCAGTTTAACGTAACCCCAAAGTGGTTGCTTTGTATCAGGCATTAATCACTGGGTATTCCTGCAGGCATTTGTACTTAATTAAATTCATTTAATATTTTATTTGCCCTGTCTTTGTTGAATGTTTATGCTGTAAAACTGGTTTAGCCATGCATTGTTAGATTTGACCATTTGAGCATTTATTGGGTTTTCCTCTGCGTGAACTACTGACTATTCCACAATCATCCATGAATGGCAAAGATAATCGTTTTTCTCCATTATCTTCCTGAACCCCCCTCTCCTTCACTCCCATCTGCAAAGAACCCAGGGACTTGATTGTCACTAAGATTGCAACTGTCTGTTCAGCTGCATGTGCCACTTCTCTTCCTTCCCCCACCCCAACCAAGTCCAAGACTGACACTTCTCTGTAGTTTCCCTTCCATCTTCCTTATTCCTTCGTCATGATATCCACCCCATACTCTGAATCCTCTTTGCACTAAACTACTGAAGTCCAATTTCCATTCCTGACACCCCCACGTTAGTGGATACTGTTTAGAATTCTGCTTGAGTACTGTTTTGCTCACTTCAGTTTGTCATCACTGGCTTCAATGTACCCCTCCCTGATGTATTGAATGCATTCTTCTTCTGTTTTGAGTAAGAGGTCAGTGAGAGCATGCCCTCTACTCTGGATGAATCTAACTGGTGGTCACCATTGCAGATGTCAGAGCAGCTTTCTGGAAGGTCAAACCAACGGAAAGCAACTGGCCTGGATGGGGTACCTGGGTACGTACTCAGATCCTGCATGGATCAACTGGCGAAGGTATTCACAGACATCTTCAACCTCTCTTTACAACAGTCTGAGGTCCCTCGCTGCTTCAAGAAGATGACCATCATCCCAGTACGTAAGAAAAACCAAGCAGCGTGCCTTAATGACCATTGGCCAGTGGTTCTGACATACTTCATTATGAAGTGCTTCAAAATTCATGGCACAAATTAATTCCAGCCTCCTGCAATACCTGGATCCACGACAGTTTGTCTACTGCTGGCTCTGCACTCAACTCTGGAACAACTAGATAACACCTATGTCAGAATCCTATTTATTGACTACAGCTCAGCCTTTAACACTATTATTCCCATGAAACTCATCTTGAAACTCTATGGCTGGGATCTCAGCACCTTTCTCTGCAACTCAGTCTTGAACTTTCTGACCCACAGGCCACAATTAGTAAGGATAGGCAACAACACCTCCTCCATGATCATCCTCACCATTGGTGCCTCACAAGGCTGTGTTCTTAGCCCCCTACCAAATTCCTTATACACCTATGACTGTGCAGCCAAATTCCCGTCAATTTGATTTTCAAGTTTGATGACGATACCACCGTAGTGAGTTGGATCTCAAATAATGACGAGACAGAGTACAGGAATGAGATAGAGAATCTCGTGAACTGGTACGGCAACAATAATCTCTCCCTCAATGTCAACAAAATGAAGGAGATTGTCATTGACTTCAGGAAGCATAAAGGAGAACATGCCTCTGTCTTCATCAATGGGGACAAAGTAGAAAGGGTTGAAAGCTTCAAGATTTTAGGTGTCAAATCACTAACAACCTGCTCTGGAGCCCCATGCTGACATTATAGTTAAGAAAGCCCATCAACGCCTCCACTTTCTTAGAAGATTAGGAAATTTGACATGTCAGCTACAACTCTCACCAAGTTTTACAGATGCACCATAGAAAACATTCTTTCTGGTTGTATCACAGCTTGGTCAAGACCATAAAACCATAAAAGGCCGTGAACGTAGTCCAATCCATCATGCAAACTAGTTTCCCAACCATTGACTCTGTCTACACTTCCTGCTGCCTCAGCAAAGCAGCCAGCATAATCAAGGATCTCATGCATCCTGGACATTCTTCCACCACCTTCCTTTGGGAAAAAGATACAAAAGTCTGAGGTCACATACCAACCGACTCAAGAACAGCTTCTTCCCTGCTGCTGTCATATTTTTGAATAAACTTATCTTGCATTAAGTTGATCTTTCTTTACATATTAGCAATGGCTCTAACACTACATTCTACATTCTCTTGTTTGTTTCTCTATGAAGGTATGTTTTGTCTGTATAGCGTGCAAGAAACAATACTTTTCACTATGTTAATGCATGTGAGAATAATAAATAAAATCAAGCTCCCCTCAAAAAAAATTCATCCTTGATTATTCTGACCTCACAAATTACAGCCTCATCACCAAACTCCTTTTCGTCTCCAAAGTCCTTGAATGTTTTCTGACAAAATAGTCACTGACCAGAAACATTAACCTTCTGTCCACAAATACTGCGTATTTCCAACATTTTCTGAGTATTTAATTCAAATTTTAACACCTATATTATTTTGTTCATCCTTGAATGCTTTTGTTGCCTCCCACTTCCATACACGTGTCTCCCATAGCTCCATTATTTGACCCTCATCATCAGTTTTGACCCCTGCCACAACTCTTTTCAAAGTCATTCTTCATGACTGTTGCTCTGGTAAACTAGCCCTTCTCATTCTTCTTGACCTATCTAAGGTAAAGTCAGCATAGTCCCAGATGACCATAGGCTGCTTTCCCATTTGCGGGCACTGCATGTCAGGTGAGGGGCAAGATTGAGAAGATTGAATAACCTCAGCTGGTACAGGAATTGACCCACGCTGTTGGTGATACTCTGCATCACTAATCAGCTCTTCAGCCAACTGAGCTAAACTAACCTAACCTATCTTAAATCCTTAAACATGGTCAAAAACGTCATCCTCCTCCACACTCTGTCCTTCATTGTCCAGCTTGGGTGTAACTGCACTTGCTTTGTTCCAATCCTATTTATCATTTTGTAGCTGGAGAATCATCTATAATATCTTAGTCCTGAATCGTTACCTCTGGAATTCCAGAAGGTCTATCCTTGCCTCTTTCTCAGCTACATGCTTTTCTTTTGTGACATCATCTAAAAACACATTGCTATCTACATGCCAGTGATAATACCTTGCTGTACCAGACTGCCATCTCCTTTGACCCTCCGATTAGTTCAAGATCTGCTGGTCTGGCACCAGTCATGTACAATGCATGGTGACAGGTCAGGCTTGTTGACCCAGGAGCAGGGTTTAGTCTGTATTTTCAATTTCATGCTGTATCTCAAATTAAGCACGTTTAGTGCCCACACCACCTTGAGGATTAAATAAGATCCTATACAGCATGGAGAACTGCACTACAAAGAGAGCTGAAGTGCAGTAACATAGCAGCCATGTTGCAGTGAACAAGATCAACAAAATAGCAATGACCAAATAATGTGTTGTAAATGATCTTAATTGGAGATGTGTTGCTATTGAGAAGAAATCCACAGCTCTTTGAATATTGCCATGAGATCTTTGTCCACCAAAGAAAGCAGATGGGGCCTTTACTTAACACTTTTTTCCCAAAAGGCAGCACAACAACTCTTTAGTGTTGCACCAACAATGTTAATCCAGATTTATATGCTCAGATTTCTGGAATGGGACTTCACGCCACAATCGTGTAACTCAAAGGCAAGTGTATCAACCACTGAGGTACTACAGACATTGTTTGAAGTCTATTGGAGCTTTGAATCTGGAAAGCAAGTTTGTGTTGTCATCCACCAATTAATATACAAACAAGAATGATGAAAGCTTCCTTGCAAGTGCATCTTCTCATTAAAGTCTGTATGATGCAATCTGTGAAACAGTTGTCTTTTCTCTGTTGCAGGATATCACTCCGTACATGAATCCATGTCCTTACACGGTCTCACCAAACACGCATGTTTCTCAGGTCTTCAACCTATTCCGCACCATGGGACTAAGGCACCTGACGGTGGTCAATGCTGTGGGAGAGGTGAGTGGGATTTTCTTTGGCAAGGTAGGGGTGGGGATGTCAGGTGGTGGGTCAGGGCAACAGGATCATTATGGGATTTGGGGGCAGTAGGAAAAGGGTCAGCTGATGGACATCAGGGCAGTGCGTAAGTGTCTGCAGTCAGTGAGTTCAGCACATGAAACTTCCGTTCTTGGCCTGTGCTTGTTCCCAAGTTCTGTGTTTGCCTGAAAATGTTTTCCACTGTTTTTAAAATACCAGTTGCTTTTTTGCTTTTTTTGAAATGTTAATAAAAATAGAAAGACATAATGAGAACGTAAGTATTCCCAGAGATTGAAGTGTAATCTGTGTTTCTAGTGTCTGCTTTGTATACTTGTTAACACACATTTTGAGTTTGGATTGCAAGTCAGAACTTGATTAATGCTGAGCATGTTGTCCTGCAGTTGAAAGACATGATTTAATCTGACTAGTCGGGCAGACATATTTAATGGTTTTCTTGCACAATTAATGAAATCCTGGGGGCTCTGTCACAGACATCCTGTTTTCTGAATTTTTTAATATGTATCCATTTATACCAACACTGGTGGATTTCTTTGATGGGTTGGGGAGAATTTGAAGTGAAGAAAAGCAGCAAGCTTTTAATTACCAATTCACCACTACTCCGTTTCCTGTTGGCTATTTTACCTGAACATAATCCAGTTCAATCTGAATTTGCAGCAGAATTCTGGAGGAGTATAAGAGCCAATTATTCAAACAGTCTGTGGATCGCAACAGCTAAAATTCCATCAGTGAAATGGAACTGACTGGGCAGAAATCAGTCAATTTCTTGTGAGCTTTACTTGGTTACCTTTAGGGATTGAAGTGGAATTTCATCAGATTTTCCTTATGGAAGTTGATGGGATGATCCATGATCCCTTATGTCAAATGTGCCTATTGGCACAGCATTATGATACCTAATGAAAATCATTTTAGAGTTGTGAAATGGATGCGATTCAACAACAAGTTTGACAAAATAAATAAATGGAGGTGGCAAAGGAAAAGCTTTGTCAGGAACTGAATGTGTATGTGGAGACTGATGAAATCTTAACATTTAAATCTATTTTTATTTTACTTTTTCATTAGATTGTTGGAATCATCACACGACACAACTTAAGCCATGATTTTCTATTGATGAAACTGAGGCAGCACAACATGACAATGTGATTCTCTTTCTCAGAGTGCAACATTCCAGAATCTTTACCCCTGCACTGCAACAACTTTAATTTTCAGGGGCCATCTGATAAGCAGACATTCCTAGGTGTCAGAATTCTGCTCGTTCACCTGTCAAACCGGCATCAAATTATCAAGTAACAGCCAATGATGAACCTCAGCCCCTGACAGTCTATAATTCACAGCACTATTCGCACCTGTTTAAAGTAGACGGTGCTGATTTGTTAATTGTGGAATTGACTGCGGTGTTTGTATATCTGTATTCATGTGAGTCAGGAAGCAGTGAAAGGGAAGAGTTTCTTTTATATTAGCTAAGCTTTGCAGTTGGGACTCCAGCAGTCTGAAAATTTTGCAATACATGAAGCCAGTTGAACATTTTATTCAGTTTTGCAGTTGGTTGACATTGCACAGCATTCATTGTCAGGCAGATCAGTATCAAAAGGATGGTCTGCAAAAGGCACAAAACGGAGAAACACTAACGAAGCAAAATCAGAGACGTTTACTAACCAAATCAATCAGAAATAGACAATAGACCAACACTAATTATTTTATTTTTGTGGCATTTTATTCAAACACTAAAACTGAGACAGAATCGTTGGATATTACAATTCTATAGGTAAATCTGTTAATGGATACAAAAATGGGATTTGGTTTGAATAATACAGACAGAAATGCTGAGAATACATTGTCCTCAATTGAAAAGATTCAAGATAGGTCATTGTTTGAGATGAAGTTCCTATCTGCTGAAAGTGTGTATTTCCAGCACTTCCATTTCAAACTGGCACAGACTCATGGTGGGAGGAGTTTCTGTTGCCATTGGTAACCACTACAGTTCAGTCGAGCTTTGTAGTGATACGCTTGCTGTGGTTTCCATGGTAACATGGTTTGGGTTATAACTTGGACATACAGCTCCCTCAAATCAGTGCAAATAATGTATTGCATGACATTAATACAAAAAATATTATTGATCTCTGATCACATTCAAGGGAATAATTAACTGCAATTATGGAAGAAATTTTATTGGTATCAGTGTAATGATCACAAATTAACCCCTTGATTTCTTCGTAGATATAATTTTAGCAGAGTTGTCAGTACAACAACCCAGGGATTAGGTGATTAAAAACATGCATTTCTTGACAAAAGCTGCTGGAATCAGTGAAAAAAGGGAGTGCTAGTTGAGGATTCCAGTGAAATCATTTAGAAACTGGAAGGATGATTTTCCCTGGTCTTCTCTCCAACACTCAGCTATAGCATCATGGGACGTGTCCATTTACTTGGGCTTCTCAACTATGATACAAGGCAAATTAAATTTGCATATCCAGTGAGGGCAGGATGAAGCTGTCGTCCTGCTTTCTCTAACTATAAGTTCAAATACTTGAAGCAAAGAAAATCCATGTTTTAAAATGAATTTTAGAAATGCAACCATGTATGCAAAGCGCTAAACTGTACAAAGGGAACCAAGATTAGCACCTCAAGGAAAAGAAGCCGTCATTAATAGGGCTATGTTCTGATTTCCTTTTTTTAAATAATTCTGTATTTTATATGATTGAATGTTTGCCTTTGATAGTTTCAGTATGCTTGGAGCTTTTGAAGGAAAGTTTGATTTAGGACGTATCTTAAAACACACTTAAAAGAACAATGGATTATTAGAAATCTTTCTTTTGTTTTTCAGTGTTCCATGCACCTGAATGACCATTATTGTTTTCTTAGACCAATGCAAAGTTTCCAAGTTTTAATCATTTTAACAACATTACAAATTACTAAGCAACCTATGTTGACCTTGATAATTTAAATATTGTATGCACCAGAAATATTTGTCCCATTTCAGAAATGCTCCTGGTGTATTATGGGCTAAAACCCCAGGCTTTAAGAGGCAAAAGCATGATTTTCCCTGAGTTTTGGCACAGTAACTCATTTTATGTTAAGTGCCATTTATTGTAAAGCACTTTCTTCAGTCCTGCTTTTACTCATGGGGCATATCAGAACATCAGTTTCGAGTTTCGGACTTGTTTATTGTGTGAATCCAAGCACAATTTCTGAAGCAGGGGACAAGTTTTGAGGTGTTTCGACAGAGTTGACCTGGGCTATGTACCATGGGGCCCCAGGACCATGTAGCACAGAGCACTAGGATTCCAGGTTCCCTTGAATTCAGATATTTGGAGCCATTGATGCAGCTCATTTCTCCGTTTAGAATTACTTCACCATAGGCAACGATGCTAAAAGCAAATCTTTCCAAACCTCTGGACCCACTACATTCCATAAGGAGAAAACGCAAGGACTTTACTGGGGCACAAGCCTGACCTGGGCTGCAGTCTTTGGTCCATGTTACAATTATCTCTCAGACCTGGAATATTCAGTATGGTGGATGATACCGTAGTTGCTATGATTTGAGTATTATCATGTTATCATATTTGCACTTATGAGCTAATTATTTTACATTGGTTAGTTTCTGAAGCCAAATGTAATTCAGTTTATTTTTTTATTCCCATGTTTTTAAAATTTCTGTTTCTGTAATAGTCTTTTTTTAAAGATTAAATTACATTGTAATAAACATTCCCATTTGTGAACCTGCGAACATTGATTCAGCACTGTTTTTATTATTTCACAGGATGTGGGTGTAGCTGGCTATGCCAGCATTTGTTGTCTAAGCATTATCTTGGGAATTATGTGGGATTGTTAAATGGATAATTTTGGAGTTAGTTTGTCTCACTATACTATAGGATATTTTACATCCATCTAAGCAGGCAGATGGAGCCTTATTTTAACATTCAGCCAAAAGACTACACTTCTGACGGTGCAACAGTCCAATGTCAGCCTACATTTGTATGTTCAAATAGGATTTGAACCCAGAAAACTGTTACTCAGAGACAAGTGTGTATTCAACTGAGTCACGGCTGACGCTATAGGAGACATAGTTACCAGTGTAGTGAAAGTTTGTCTTTGAATTCATTTAAGATGAGGGGCATTATTCAGTTAACCTTTGGTCCACCCTTTGCACCCGACAAGTCGTTTTCAATGATCTATGAAACATAGAAAATAGCAGAAGTGGGCCATTCAGCCCTTCAAAGCTGCTCCATCATTTAGTATAATAATGCCTAATCATTCAACTCCATAGCCTGATCCCATGTTCCCCCCATATTCTTTGATCCCTTTTGCTCTACAAGCTAAATCTAACTCCTTGAAAACATACAAAGCTTTGGCATCAACTTCTTCCTCTGGTAGTAAATTTCACCCTGGGTGACAAAATTTGCCTTCATCTCAGTTCAAAAAGGTTTACCTCATCCTAAGATGATGATCGCTGGATGATGACCCACCATCGGGATCACCTTCCTGCATCTACCATGTCTATTCCTGTTAGAATTTTATAGGTTTCTGTGAAGTCCTCCTGCCGCGCACCCTGCCTCCCCCATTCTTCTGAATTCCAGTGAATATAATTCTAACTACTCATTCACTCCTCATATGTCAGTCACATCATCCCAGAAATCAGTCAAGTAAACCTGTGCTGCACTCCCTCCATAGCAAGAACATCCCTCCTCTGATAAGGAGGCCAAAATTGTGCACGCTGTTGCAGGTGTACAAAGCCCTCTATATTGCAGCAACAGATCTTTGCCCCTGTACTTGAATCCTCTTACTATGAAAACCAACATACCATTTGCCTTCATTATGGCCTGCTCCACCTGCATGCTTACCTTTTGTGACTTGAGTACAAAGACACCCAGGTCTCGTTGCACATTCCCTTCTCTCAATTAATAGCAATAATCTGCCTTCCTGTTTTTGCTACCAAAATGGATAACCTCACATTTATCCACATTATACTGCATTCTTCGTGATGTTATCCATGTTAACCTCACAATCATGAGGTTATTCGAACAAGACCTCTTCACTGCACATGACCTTCAACTGATGATATATACTAGATACATCAATGACATTTTCTTCCTTTGGACTCATGGTGAATAATCACTGAAATACCTATATGATGACATCAATAAGTTCTCACCATGGACAATTTTCTGAATGGGTTGCATTCTTGGACACGCACATCTCCATCAAGGACAGTCACCTCAGCACTTCATTGTAGTGTAAGCCCACGGATAACATCACAATGCTCCACTTCTCCAGCTTCCACCCTAAACATGTTTTTAAAAAAAAGCCATCCCCTATGGATAAGCCCTCCATTTACATAGGATCAGCTCAGATGAGGAGGATCACAACAGACCCCTCCAGAAGTTGAAAGATGTGCTCATAAGAACAGGATATGGTGCTCGATTCATCAATTGATAGTTCTGATGCGCCACAGCGAAAAACTGCACTGACCTCCTCAGAAGACAAACATGGGATACAGCAGACAGAGTATCCTTCATTATCCAGTACTTCTCTGGAGTGGAGAAGCTAGGACATCTTTGGAGCCTTCAACACATCATTGATGAAGACAAATGTCTCACCAAGGATCTGGTATTGGGGAATGAGCCAGGCCAGATGGTTGATGTTTCAGTAGGGGAGCAGTTTGGGAACAGTGACCACAATTCAGTAAGCTTTAAGATACTTATGGATAAAGATAAGTGTAGTCCTCAAGGTGCTAAATTGGGGGAAGACTAGTTGCAACAATATTAGACAGGAAATGAAGAATATAGATTAGGGGCAGGTGTTTGAGGTCAAATCAACATCTGGCATTTGAGGGACTTTTCAAATGAAAGTTGATAAGGATTCAGGGCTAGCACATTCCTGCAAGGATGAAGGATAAGTATGGCAAGTTTTGGGAACCTTGGATAATGAGAATATTGTGAGCCTAGTCAAAGAGAAAAAGGAAGCATTTGTCAAAGCTAGGAATACATGAAGCAAGTGTGGAATACAAGGAAAGTAGAAAGAAACTTAAGTAAGGAGATCTAAAAGGGGTCACAAAAAAGCTTTGACTAATAGGATTAAGGAAAATCCGAAGGCTTTTTATTTATATATAAAGATCAAGAGGGTAGCCTGGGAGAGGATTGGCCCAAAGAGAACAAAGGGAATCTATGCGTGGAGCCAGAGGAAATGGGTGAGGTATTAAATTAATATTTTAGTGTCAATATTCACCAAAGAGAAGGATGTGATGGATGATGAGTCTGGGAAAAGATAGATAGTTTGAGATCAAAAAGGAAGAGGTATTAGGATTCTTGAGAATCAATAAGGTAGACAAGAACACAGAGCCTGATGAATATACCCCAGAATACTGACTGGCAAGGAAGGAAATTGCTGGGGTCTTGAGAGAAAACTTTGTATCCTCACTGGCTACAGGGGAAGTCCCAGAGGATTGGAGAATAGCCAATGTTGTTCCTTTGTTTAAGAAGGGTAGCAAGAATAATCCAGATAATTACAGGCTGGTTAGCCTTACATCAATGGTAGGGAAATTATTGGACAGGGATTCTTCAAGACAGGATTTATTCCCACTTGGAAATAAATGGATGTATTAGTGAGAGGCAACATGATTTTGTGAAGGACAAGTTGTGTCTCACGAATTTGATTGAGTTTTTCAAGGAAATGATGAAGGTGATTGAAGGTATGGCAGTGGATGTCGTCTACATGGACTTCAGTAAAGCCTTTGACAAGGTCCCTTGTGGCAGATTGGTGCAGAAGGTGAAGTTGCGTGGGATCAGAGGTGAGCTGGCAAGGTGGATACATAACTGGTTCAGTCAAAGAAAACAGAGGGTAGCAGTGGAAGACCGCATTTCTGAATGGAGGGCTGTGACAAGTGGTGTTCCTGAGATCAGTGCTGGGATTTTTGCTGTTTGTAATATATATAAATGATTTGGAAGAAAATGTAACTGGGTCTGATTTATAAGTTTTGTGGATGACACAAGAGTTAATGGATTTGCAGATAGCAATGAGGACCATCAGAGGATATAACAGGATACAGATCAGTTGCAGACTTGGGCAGAGAGGTGACAGAAGGGAGTTTAATCCAGACAAATGTGAGGTAATGCATTTTGGAATGTCTAATACAAATAGGAAATATACAGTAAAGGGCAGAACCTTTAAGAGTATTGATAGGTAAAGGGACATAGGTCACTGAAAATGGCATTACTGCTGGAGAAGGTAGTCAAGAAGGCATACAGCATGCTTGCCTTCATCAGCCCAGGTATTGAGTTTAAAAATTGGCAAATCATGTTGATGCTTTATAGAACCTTAGTGAGGCTGTACTTGGAATATAGTGTTCAATTTTGGTTGTCACACCTCAGAAGGCTTTGAAAGGGTACAGAAAAGATTTACTAAAATGTTGCCTAGTATGAAGGACATCAGCTATGAGGACAGTTTGGAGAAACTTGAGTTGTTGTCACTAGAATGACAGAGGTTGAGGACTGACCTGATACAAGTCTATAAGCTTATGAGAGGTGTGTATAGATGTTTTTTCCCTGGATGGAAGAGTCAATTACCAGGGAATACAGGTTTAAGGTGTGAGGGGCAAAGTTTAAAGGAGATGTAGAAGACATTTTTTTACACAGAGGGTGGTGAATGCCTGGAGCTCGTCGCGGGGGGAGGTAGTGGAAGCAGATACGATAGTGACTTTTAAGGGACGTCTTGACAAATATACAAATAGAATGGGAATAGAGGAGATGGTCTCCAGAAGAGTAGGGGGTTTTAGTTAATTCGGGTAGCTCGGTCAGTGCAGGCTTGGAGGTCCAAAGGGCCTATTCCTGTGCTGTAATCTTCTTTGTTCTCTTTTATAAATCCACACTGCCTTTGTCTGATTCTGACATGGTTTTCCAAGTGCTCGGCTCTAAAATCCTTGATAATGGACTTTCGAATTTTTTCCACTACTGATGTCAGGTTGACAAGTCTATAAACTTGCGCTCTCAAATTTCTTTGATCATTTGTATTTTTTTCTCACCATTTGGAAAGTATTCTAATTTATCTTTCCTGAGTAATAAACTCATGTTTGTTCACACTGAAAATCTATTTGCCATAGTCTTGCCCATATGCTTAATCTGTTATACTCCTTTGTAATATCCTACTCCCAACTTCAATATCTACTGCCTAGCTATTTTTGTGTAATCTCCAAGTGTGGATATACAACTATTTCTTACTCTAAACTGAGGCCTCAGAATAGATCCATTGTGGGGGGGGGGCACGCATTACATTCTGCCAATCAGAATACCTACCTGATCTCTCCACACCTGTTCCAATTTCTCAACCAATGTATAATCCTGAGTCAAACGGTGATCAACTTTATGATTTGTATTTATAGTGCAGAATTTTTGTCTCCACAAGTGAAATATATTTCTATATCAAATCTTTTCATAGTCTTAAAAAAATCTATCAGATCACTCCTTTCCTTTTGCAGGTTCAATCTTTCCAGACGGATGTAACTCCCTCAGTCTGTTATAATTTTGTACATATTTTTGTATCTTTATAAAATGAAGACCAATTGAACTGCACAGTTAAACATGGTCTAACCAGGGTCCAGAATTAATTTAATTTCTCTGCTTATTCTTGTCCAAGTATAAACACTTTTGTTTTTAACCCCCTTATTAAAACTACCTTTAATAATTTGTGTATTGTACCCCTGGATCCTTTGCATCTCAACCTCATCTTATTTGCCAAGGAGTATATATCTCATTCTTTCTATTAAAGTATGCCAACACATGATAACTAAATTAAAATTAATTTGTCAATTACACACCTATTGGCCACTGCATCCAAAATAATCAATCAGGTTCTAATTTAAGGTTAACTTGAGCCCAATTAATAAATCCAATAGCTTTCCCACAATTGTCAGACCTGTGGTTGCTTGATTTTTCTCACTCTTCTTAAATGATGGAATGACATTAGCAATTATCCCAAATTGAGAGCTTTGAAAAATAGATAAACACTCTGAAACCACCAATGCCTCTATTTTCTCAGCAGACTAAAAAAATTTAGCATGTCAGCTACAACTCTCAACAACTTTTATAGATTCATCATAGAAAGTATTCTTTCTAGTTATATCACAGCTTGGCATAGCTCCTGCTCTGTTCAAGACCACAAAAAAAATACAAAGGGTTGTGAATGTAGCCCAATCCATCACGCAAACCAGCCTCTCATCCACTAAGAGTTAGTGGATGAGACTTCCCACTGCCTTGCCAAAGCAGCCAACCTAATTAAGGACACCATGCACCCTGGATGTTTTCTCTTCCACCTTCTTCTGTTGGGACAAAGATACAAAAGTCTGAGGTTACATACCAACTGACTCTTGAACAGCTTCTTCCCTGCTGTTGGCAGACTTTTGACCTATCTTGTATTAAGTTGATCATTCTCTACGCCCTAGTTATGACATAACACTATGGTCTGCATTCTCTTGCTTTCTTCTCAATGAACAGTATGGTCTGTCTGTATAGCATGCAAGAAACAATACTTTTCACTGCATGCTAATACTTATGAGAATAAATCAAATCGAAATGTCCTCACCTTTTAATACATTTGGGTGGAAATCTATCTCAATCCCATTATTTTGACCATTCATTTTACTTGTGTTGACTCCAATCTTACTCTTCTTTTTGAAGATTTTTAAAGCCTCTGGTATTTTTTCTTCCTCTATGAAAACTACTACAATGAATACGTTTAATAACTCTGTCATTCCCTTATTGTCTTTTAGTGTTACACATCCTTGGCTTTAATAGATTCCCAACCCCCTTTTCAAAACTCAAATCTTTGCAAGGTGGCAGGGCAGATAAGGTGTATAGAATCTTTGACTTTATAAAAGCCAGGGACCTTTACAAATCAGTAGTTAACTCTCAGCAGAGGGCTATAATTTGTATTTCTGGTGACCACACTTTAGAAGGAGGGTAAGAGGTTGTAGAGGAGATTTATCATCACGGTACCAAGGATTACTTATTTAGAAAGATTAGAGAAACTCAGTGACCAGGTTTAAGATGCTAATAAAAATTACCAAGGGGTTGATGAATATTTTTATAAACTGTTTGATGGCCACAGAGTTGTCAACAAATTTCCCCGTGGGCCATGTATAGGCTGAGCTCCCCTATTAAGAGAGTGGAGGCTTTCCCAATAGGAAAGGAGCAGTGGGAGTTTAAAATTAGTTGTGTCTCCTTGGGCTAGGAGTCAAAGGACTCCTTCCTAGGCTGGACCTGTGTACCGTAACTGCAGAAACAATGTTTTATTCACTTTGTAAATAAAAGGTATTGGTGATTATTATGTTGGTGATGATTATGTTGGTGATGAAGCATACCTTCTAGATAATCTTCATGATTAAGACAAGTAATACTCTGGTAAAAGAAGTCCCTCTTTTTAGTAAACGTGAAGCCTGTGACACAAGCTTGGAAGACTGAGCCCAAAAACACAGAATGCAAGCATTACTTTTTCTGGGCTTACAATATTAAGGGGGTGGTAGAAACCAGCCTTGTCGATAGAATGCAGAATCCCGATATTCTGTGTAATAAAATGCCCGACTTAGCTGGATGCCCCAACTCAAAAATCTTTAATGAATTGGTAGACTTGGTTAAAGGCTATTATGACCTGAAGCCATCTATAATACTCCGGTGATACCATTTTAGCATGGCAGGGTGAACTGTCAGGAATCTGTCACTGAATTTCTGACCAGGTTACAGAACTTGGTAGAGCACTATGAATTCAGGCCACCCCTGGATGACATGTTGTAAGATAGATTGATCTATGGAAGTAACATTGTGATAGTCCAAAGATCATTATTGACAGATCCCAATTTTGATCTAAAGAAGGCCATTACGATAGCTCTATCAGTGGAGAATGCAGAGAAAGGAACTCAGAAACAAGGGGATGGGACAGTAGTGTCTTCCGATTGGGAAAGAAGCCTCATACAATGTTCATTCATCAATTGATGGCAATTGTTTCAGGAAAATATTGGAGAATCCCTTGCACTGCTGGATTCCAAATTGCTTCACCAGGCAGTTAAAGGAAAGCAGAGATAGCCTTCCTGAAGAGCACATTGCAAATGTTGCAAAAGGAAAACAGTATAGAAACAGTCAAAAATCTGTCTTGGAACAAAGCCAAGGCCAGTGCCAGATTGCACCTTTCAGGTATGCCCATTTACCAGGAACAGGAACAATGTAATTAAATCACACCTCCATAACAAAGGGTGCCCCATCATGGAGGAGTTGTTAATAAATGCCCACTCATTAAAAATCAAAATGAATCTGGGGGCTGCAGTCTCTGTTATTGGGAGCAGACTGAGAGCCATATTCAGACCATGAGGTTAGAGGGCAAAAAGGCCGGCCTAGCCACCTACATTACAGATAAAGGGCACCTCAGCAAATCTAGTGACATATAGATAGCAGTCAGCTCAACTCCCACTCATTGTTGTACAGGGAAAAGGAGCTAGTCTTAGGAGAGAAGTTGGCTGCAGCATTTCTGACTGAACTGGCTCAAGAACTTCACGCTGGACATGGGGGGTCTGTACAAAGTCATCAACAAGTATCCTAAAGTTTTCCAGGAAGAATAAAGGGAGCCAAAGCTAAGACCTACATTGACCTCGATGCTATGTCTCAGTATTTTAGAGTGAGACCAGTTTCATATTCCCTACTGGAAAAAGTAGAGTCACGTCTGGAAAATCTGGACATAATAAGACATTCAATTTGAGGAGTGGGTCACGCCTGTTGTCACTATCCTCGAGCCAGATAAATTGGTCTGATTTTACAGAGATTATAAGTTCATTGGGTTTCTAAACTTGAAAGATACCCCATGCCTTGAATTGAAGACCTGTATGCCAGGTTAACAGATGATCAAACATTCTCTAAGTTGGACATGAGCTATGTTTATCTCCAACTTGAATTAGATCTTCAGTGAATCATGGAAAACATACTCCAAGGATTACAGCAAGTAATGGTGTATCTGAATAATGTTCCAGTCACAGGAACTTCAGCATGCGCACACCTAGCAAACCTGGAAGAGGTCTTGCTGAGATTCTCAGAAGTTGAGTATACCTAAAGAGGGAAAGAAGTTTCTTCCAAGCAAGTGCCTTGCCTATTCAGTTTATCAGCTGGATGACAAGGATCCAGTGCAAGACAGGCTAAGAGCCATTAAGGAGGCACCAACTCCAAGAATACTATGGAATTGAAATTCTTCTTGGGGGTTCATGAATTGTTAGGGGATGTTTATTCCTAATTTGTCTTCCTTATTGGCCTCCTTGCATAGCTTACTATGGAAACATCAGAGATGTTCTGATTGGAGTGGGGGATGGGAAGGTGGTGTGCCATAAATGGAAGCTTTTAATAACATTAAACAGCAGCTTTTGTTCTCTAATTTATTGGCTCATTTTGATTGCAAAAAGAACCTAGTCCTGACATGTGATGTCTTCCATTAAGGTTGAGGCAGTACTGACACAGTGCTAGAGACAGAATAGAGAAATCTATTGCAGATGCATCTAGGACCCTCCTGGATGCTGAATGGAAGTATTCCCAAATTGAGAAAGAGAAGTTGGCAGTTGTCTTCCGCTTAAAAGAATTCCACCATTATGTCTATGGTAGATGCTTCATCACAGTAACTGATCATGAGCTCTTGTTGAGACACTTCAACGAAGACAAAGCAATATCCCCCATTGCCTCTGCCCAGATACACTGTTGGACCTTGTTACTGGTGGCTTATGAAAATCTCCTACAATGCCATTCTTGAGCTCAGATAGCTGATGCTGATGCATTGAGTTGTCTGCTGTTGCTCACAAGGCCAGCTTCATTATCTGCTGTGAAAGAGGTTATGATGAGCCTTAATTTTTTGGACACCTTGCCAATGTCTGCAAGGCAAATTAAGGCCTGGATGCAAAAGGATCCAGTCCTATCTAAATTAAAACATATGATATTACATGGGGATTCAGAGGACAATCCTCAAATGAAATGAAACCTTATCTGACAAAGAAAGATGAATTCATTGTTGAGGATGGCATCATTCTCTTGAGTTCATGAGTACTCGTCTCTCACCCAGGGTGCCATCCAATACTTAAGGAATTGCATGGCCATGCTGAGATTTCAAATATGAAAGTGCTATCCAGGAGCTATGTATGGTGGCCTGGTTTTGATGCAGTCATTACAGATTTGGGCAGACAGTGTGATTTGTACCAGGAAAATCAGAAACTCACCCCCTTGGCTTCTCTATTTCTATGGGAATAGTCTGGTTGGCCCTGGCTGCAAATGCTTGTGGACTTTTCACTATTTATTGCTTCTATATTTTGGTTATAGTGGATGTGCACTTAACATGGTTGGAGATACATTCCATGAGTTCCACTACCTCCCATCCCATGATTGAGAAATTGCGACAAAGTTTCTGCACACTTGGGACACCTGAAGTCCTAGTCTCTGACAATGGCACAGCCTTTATCAGTATGAGTTTCAGAACTTCAGGCTCTCTAATGGAATCAAACACATTAAAACAGCACTCTATCATCTTCATTGAATGAGTTGGCTGATAGGTGACATATACTTCTAATCTTGGCATGAAGAAGTAACCTGCAGTGTTCATAGAGACCAAACTCACATTTTTCATTTGACTATAGGACTACCCTCAAATAATAACAGGAATTATCCCAGTGTAATTGTAAATAGGATGAGGTTTTGGAGAAGATTAAGCTCATTGACCCCAAACCTTGCAGGAGGATGGAGTCCCAACAAGAGAACCAGAAGAAGAACTGTGATTCTGCAAGGATAGAAAGAATATTCTAAACTGGTTACCTGGTCCATGTGAAGAACTTCAGAGATGGTCTCAGTTGGGTCCTTGAGATCATAACAGAAAAAAATGGGGCCAGTGTCATATGGCCCAAGTGCAGGGCAAAGTTGTCAGGAAGCATCTGAGCCTCTTAAGAGGAGAGAGCCTGTACAAATGCAGGGCTTAGCGATGACCACTGTCAGCATTGAGACATGACTAGAAACTGACTCTGCATCTGTCTCTCTAGGTGATGAGGACATAGATTCTGAGATGGAAGAGGAAGAAGCTGGTGTCCCATCTGAAGCAGGGTGCTGGGAAGAATCTGCATTAGTGACTTTATGGCAAGCACTTCAAAAGCAATGACTTCCAGATCTGGTCCTGCCTTCAACTGATCTCAGGCTGTGTGACAAGTCGTGGAAGAGACTCACTCATTGTAGGGGTGCAAGGGAAGAATTGGATTTGAGGGGGGAGGGATGATATGATGGTGACTGAGGATTATCAATAGACCTCCCTGTGGGCTTTGCAGAGTACAAACTCCCCTATTAAGTGAGCAGAGCTTCGTGCAAAGGGGAAACCAGCAGCAGAAGTTTCAAATCAGCTGTCTACTGGGGCTGGCAGTTAAAGGATCCTGGGCTTGCTCCGTGTACTGTAGTTGCAGAGGTGGTTCTTTATTCACTATGTAAGTAAAATATGTTAGTGATGGAAGACTGGCCTTGGTGAGTTATTACACAAATCATGATTGGGAACATATTGCTTGGAGCGGTGTTGACAGTTGATTCCATGCCTCAATTTTAAAATACTCTCCATTTTCAAACTCCTCGCCCCGATTGCAGTGTCCCTTTTAGGCTTACAAAACTCTGATGCTGTCTATACTTATACGGCTTTTAAACTCTGAAGTTCCCTCTTTTGACATTTCATAAAATCCACATCTGACTCCCTACGTATCTTGAAATTTGGTTTTTCAATGTTTCTGTGAAGAGTCTGGGAATGTTTTACTTAATTAAAGCTTCTATGTAAACACACATCACACTCCCTACAGTGCAGGAGCAGGCAATTTGGCCCATCGGAGTCTGCACCGACTCTCCAACAGAGCATCCCATTCAGACCCATTAGCCCACGTATTTATTTACCCTATTAATCAATCTTGACGTGTGGGAGGAAATTGGAGCACTGGGAAGAAACCCACGCAGACATGGGGAAAATGTGCAAATTCCACTCATAAAGTTACACGAAGCTGGATTTAAACCCGGGTCTCTAATGCTGTGAGGCAGCAATGCTGACGACTGTGCCATCAAGGTCATTGTGAAATACACACCAACAGGGAAAGAGTAGAGGAGAGGGGCTTATTGAATTGCCCCTCAGAAGAGCCATCAGAACCGACTGAGGCCAAAGGGACCCCTCTTGTACTGTAAACCTATTAAAAAGACGATCATTTTTAATATGACTTTCATGTTTTTATATAGTAATCTCAGTTACTGAGCCAGCTGTTGCTGCCCTTTACCTGGTGCTCGGAGCCGTCTCCTGCGCCTCAGCCAGTCAGAGCTTAGAGCGAGGCAGTGGCGCGAAGCGGAGGTGGGCGGCAGTGCGCGCGAGGAGCGCGAGGCGGCTAACGGACACGGCGCGTGAGGGCGGCTCCAATCTTCAGCCCCAAGAAGTGACAACAGGACAGCCCAGCCACTGTTACCTTCCACCGCCCAGAGCCTGGTACAGTGAGTTTCTTTATTGTTTATTGAGCTGGAGTGGGACGAGGGAGATGTGGTCTCGGAATGACGGGAGAAGGAGGAGGAAGGGAGGGGAGTATAAGTGGCGAGGGTGGGAGAATGTGTGGGCGGGGCTAATGCGAGGGGATAAGGGGAAGGGATGGGTGAGAAATTGGGCTTGAGGGGACGGGGAGAGAATGGGGAGGGGCGAAGGAGTTGTAGATCAGGGTAAGGGAAGAGGGAGGAGGAGGGTCATGAGGGAAAGGTCTGGTTCCGGTGGTGAAGAGTGATTCCCAGGAAGAAGGTGGGAATGGTTGTGTGCAGGGGCGGGGGGGTGGGTGTGCAGAGGAAGGGCTGGATCCCGGGCAAAGGGGTTGGGTCCCGGGAGGGAAGGGGGAGGGTTGTGTCCCAGATGAAGGGTAAAGGAATGGTTCCGAGGGGCAGTGGAGGGAGGGGCTGGATCGGGTCCCGGGGGTTGACTCAGTATCTAGAGAGGTTTCTGATCGGGTCAATGAGAAACCCAACTCCCAAGTTCTGCTCCCTCTCCTGCGGAGATGATTTGTTTTAAAGTTCACAGCAACGTCGCCTTGTTTTTTCTGTTTATAACTGTGACGGGAAGTTAAAGCGCAGAGCTTTAACTCCACAGCCCACCCATGGCTCGGGTTCACATAACACCGGATTGAATTCCCAATGGGAGATCATCAATCCTCCGTCTTTACTTTTCCCCAATGTCGATCCTGGGACCTGCCTCGCGGGGTGAAGACTACATACTGGCTTGGTCACAGTAATACCCATTTCAGATCTCTGCAATGAAATCAATAAACGCCAAAGTGCATTGTGACATCCATTCTCCACGTTTTTGAGCCGTGATTAAGGGACTTGATCATTAGTTCTTAGAAAATAATCATAATCTGATGTAACAGTAATTGGAATGCTTTTAAGTTGCGAAGAAGAATCGTTACTGCCTTTGTGAGTAGTTCAATAGCTGAATTTTAAAATGGACAAAATGAGCGCTTCCCCCCCGCCAGGGATTAGATGGAGTTATTTGAAGAAAGTGAAACTGGAAAGTGAACTCTGTTCAAACATTTGAAACCATAGAACTGAAATGATCTTCTGACGCTTATTTTACTTTAAATTTTATTCTGCAGTTTGTTCCATACACTGTGTCTACATGTACTGAAGGTAAAATACCAACTCCACTGATGGCTTTGTTTAATCTGCACCAGAGCTCACAGCAAGTGACTGACAGTCAGTGTCACAGCAACAAAAAACAAATACAATACAAATAAATAGTTTCATAATTAATATAAATAGAATTAAATATTGTTTAAATAGCAGCTGGCACTGTATGTACATTAAGGATTTAATCCAAGAGTCGAGCTTGTAAACAGTCTACAGGTGGGACACTACTTGTCATCAGTCAGAGTTTGTGGAGCAAAAATCAGAGGAGTGAATTAAATGTGGGTAGGTCGATGAAAAGGCAGTGCCGGCAATGTTGCTCCCGGAGTCAGACCTTAGGGATAAGAAAGAAGACAATGAGCTGAGTAACACCCATCCACAATGCAAGACCTATGATCTGAGTTGAACCCCAAAACCAACTCTTGGTTGAAAAGTTTGTGCTTGAAAGTGGGGATTAAATCCATTCACTATGCAAATCGAGGCCCAAGCCTTCACTTCATATTGATCTGTCTAAAAGAATGCTCACACGCCTGCCCGGTCTGGTAAACATCAACTGAATGTTGAACATATGTACACAGGCCCTTGGAAAAATCTATTGGCCAGAATTCTCACTTTCCGCCAGCCACAGGAATTCTAGCGGGCAGGGAACGGACCATGTAAAGGTCCATTGAAGTTGAGCAAGAATCTCCGGTTTTACGGCACGGCCGGAGAATCCCGCTGATTGTATAACGGAGCAAAGAGACCTTTTAAAAGTAGAATATTTACAATAAGTATTCAGTTGGACTGGTGTTAGAGTGATAGGGGTAAGGTTGGCAGGAGGAAGAGAGTCTGGGAAGCTAGTATTAGGGTTAGGAACAGGGAGTTAATAGTGCAGTTAGGGATAACTTAACATCTGTTCCTTCAAGGAAAGCAGATCAAGGAGTGATAGATTGGAGCTCTTAAAATAATTGATAGGGTATATAGGACGGAATTATTTCCCCTGGGAGAGAACTGTGGGAAAGCTGAAATATTGAGGGTCAAAGGAATCACTAAAAGCTAGTGGACAGTAACAAAAAATAATTAAAAAGACTGTTGGAATATTGGCCTTTATCTCACTGGGACTGGAGTACAAAGTGATGGAAATGATGTTATAACTTTTTGGAGCTCTGGTTATACCTCATCTGGAGTACTGATTTCGATTCTGAACATTGCACATCAAGGAAGATACATTGGCCATGTGTGGGAGGGGGCGGGAGAAGGGCGGATGTAGGATAGAAATACAATCTGACCTAAAAGGTTTAAATTCGGTACACAGGTTGCTTAGACTATGCATCCTCAAATATAGAAGATTAAGTGGCGATCGGATTGAGTTGTTTAAATGGATTATGTCATTTGATAGGGTAGAGAGAAATTACATTTTTTGGTGGAAGTCCAGAACCAGAGGCGTATCTTAAAGTAGAGCTAAAATAGTTTTAATCTGTATATTTCTCCCGTAAAAACGATAGAAACTGGATGTCAACTGAATTTTTACAAATCAAAATCAAAAAATTTGGCAATGAAATGATGGGTTATAGAACCTAGGCGGGAAAATGAAGTTGTGATTCAGATGGTTGAGGAGAGGAAGGCAAATAATAGATAAGTCGAGGTTGAAGACGACAAAAGAGCTGGATGGATGTGTCCAAGGTGCTGAAATTGAAAAGTTGCAGTTTATTTGCGGGATTGGTCTTTCTCCAATCCATGAAGATCGCGTACCCAATTGAATATAATCGGTTTGAAGCCTATTAACAAGAGTGGAAGAGATCAGTGCTCTCCAGGGCAGGGATCAATCTATAATTAGTCGGGAACTGAATTGGAAACTGAAAACTTGTTAAGAGTGCAGTGAAGATTGCATACATTAGCTTCGCTGCAGCTTGGTACAATCCTCACCGAACACACCGCCATGATTTTTTTTAACTGCAGATATTTGGCACTAAAATTGGGATATGGCGTTCGGAGAGATTAGATTCTCAGCCTCCGAGTTATCTACTTCTCAGCCCAGGAGGTTATTTTAGAAACAACCCCTGTCAACAGTAATCTTATCCCATGTGTTTAGCCGTTTTAAATCATTCCGGTGTGTGGCAGAATGTGTCTTTCTGAGTCACTGCACTGATTATATGAAGTATTACAACTGCAAAATACATCGACAATGATTTTTCTCAGGGCCGCTCTTACCTTTAAACGAGCCGCTAACAGCCTAGGCCGCTCATGGCACCGATTCGATCCAGTTTCACTCCGAAGCAGCCCCGTGATGGCCCTTTTTTGCTCCTGCCTCTAAACCGCAGAGGATTGTTGCTGAGGTCTTTCAGGAGACGGGCCAGGACCGCTTCCTGACGGAAAGGCCGGCCACCAATCTCTCGGGATTCGCGATCCCAGGGAAGCTCCAAATCGGACTGGTCAGTGTTAAATTCTGGAAGGGAAGCAGCTGGCGACATCTCTTGTGCCTCATTGTTCAGCTCGTCTGAGGGCAAGTAGTGCCCATATTCACCTTCTAAAAGCCTGGATAAGGTCTAAAAATAAGAGAAATAGACAGGATTTATATACCAGATCTAATTGTCCGTGGACATAGCTCAGACAAGTGTTGGAATTCATATTAAACATAATTTATACGGCAATCCGATTGGAATTTATAGCTTGGAAACTCTCCGAAACATCAGCCAAGTCTATGCAGAAAGGAAGCAAAGGTATCGTTTATTGGTTAGTAATAGCTATAAACCTACTCCCTCGCTTTATATGGTTGGTTAGTCCTTCAAGCCCAAATAGGAGGTAGTTCTCCTATGTTTTAATTCAATGGACAGAAGATTTCTGATCATTTCCTTGCACGGCATCAAATAAGTAGTCGAAGTGTAACGTTACCTGATTGTCAACTGCAGACAATAAAAGATGAAATTCGTGTCGACATGACTCTTCTAGTAGATCAGCAATAACCGGAGTGGTTTGAGACCATTACGGTCATTGGTCTGATTCAGTGGCCAGTACTGACTTTCAGCTTTAGCGTAGACATCATAACCACACGGATCTTCCTTCCAGTAATCTTACCTGCAGGCTATCATCTGATCTTGGTCTAGCTTGGGCTTGGATCAGAAGCACAAGCAAGAGTCCGCAGTAGAAACTCGTTTGTCCGCTCATCTTCTCTGTTTGAGTTTGTATTAGACTACTCTTCACGGCGAATTAGTTTCTTCACTTGCTCCCTCTTCCCCTGCTGTGTCTGTGCTCAGACTGTGGGTCTTTTATTTCCATGCTGGCTGACGTCATCCTACCGTGAATTAATATTCCAAATATTATCAATCTCATTCCGTCACTTCCCTGCGATAAAGGTAATAGAAGGTACAGTAAAGGGTAATGTCACTAGATGACACGATGTGTTTCTGGGATGGAGTAGTTTAACTTATATGGTAAAGTCTGTTGCAGACATGATACCACCGTGGTAACCAGATGTGTCGTTTAAACAATTGCAAACCAATTCAGTTTGCATATCTTAGGTCTTTGAGTTGCCGTGTCCAAAGCGAATCAATATGAATACAACATCGAGTTGACCGATTTTTGTCCTGACTCAACAGTTATCAGTTATCCCTTCGGCAAATGATTTGTTTTCGTAAGAGTAAATTACAATTTAATATTGAAATAAAACACTCAGACTAGAATTAACCCGGGCATAACTGACGAAGACTCCTCCCCCCCCTTTGCTGTAATTGCTTTAGTAATATGTTCAGCAATATTCATAAAATAAGCAGCAGTTCCAATCACTCATTGTCCCATTATCTTTTTCACTATGTTATTATATTGTACACGAAGCTTCCAAGTCTCAACTGACTTCAGGTGCTGCGTGTGTTTTGATAATAGTCAGCACACTTTCTGTGCAATACATCATAACAGCACGGAGTGCATCCTTGCCTAATAGAGCAATGTCAATAGCACAGATAAGAGCGACGAAGATTCAGTCTTTGAGAAATATATTCCCTTTCAAGCGGATACAAGGAAAGTGACATTTTACCAGTTACCAGGAATGTAGAAAGATTCAAATCTCAATACTGGCCTAGAGTGAGGCTGTGACATTTAGCGTCAGGGTTTACGGGGTCATTGATATCTTAAACATTTTAGTATGAATTTTATTTATGTGTATATTTACAAATGCCACCAATACATTATAACAGTCACTATTATTCAGTAGTGGTGAAGCGTGTTTATGCTTCCTGACGTCGTAAAAGGCAAGGTCTTTCTCTCTTTAGTACATTGTATCTATATATCTTAAATCTATTCGTCGCTTATTGACTCATTGGATAACAGAAGAACGAGTTAAACACGGTGCCCATTAGTGAAATGGTAACCTGCTGGAAGCATGGTCCGAGGAGACAGCAAATGTGGCTAACATGCCAGATTTCATTCAGTTTGCATAGCCGATGACTCTGTGAGAGGTTAATAAAGTCGCATGACTTTGAGATGTGACAGTGAAAACATTCTTACAAAAACTGTAACCTTTTAAAGAAATGACACTGCAAGCCACAGCCCATGGCTGCATAGAATGCTTTAGGAGTTGTGTCATAACATAACAGATTGCACTCTGCAATGCGGAAAGTTCTAGAAATCTCTCAGCTATCGGACAGGAGATAATTGGCTGGTCGGACCAGACAGCGAGTGGTCCCCCTTGTCGCCAATATCTCAAGATATTATTAACCGCTGTCAGACACGGGGGTCAAATAAACTTCGTGTTGTTTAGAATTGTACTTGTTTGCTATAGAGATTTTAATTAGCATTAGTGAAATAACAATGCAATAGACAATCATGTTGAGTTTTTTAGTAATAGCTAATGTTTGTGTATTTCAGTAAATGTCTGGAAAAAACATGAAATTGTCGTACTATTTCACTGGAAGATTAGAGGCATGTCGGAGTGTGGCTAGTTAATTCAACGTGTCACCTGCACCAAGAGGAGAAAACAATTTATGATTCATTATATAACAACAAAATACCGCGAATGCTGGAAATCTGAAATTAAAACAGAAAATTAGAACTGACAAAGGTCATCGTCCTGAAAAGTTAACTTCGTTTCTCTCCATACAGATGCTGTCACACCTGCTGGAGTACTTCCATTTCTTAAGATTCATTCCTAGTAATTTAGTTCCGCAACGCATTATTTTGACCAGGCTTTCTTAATGATTTGAATCAAAAGATATCAAGTTTTCCAATGCTTTATTAATTTTCCAGAATGAAATACTGTAACGCTGCTGAACTCATGACCCGAAAGTTTCAGGCTGGGTGAAAGATTTGTTAGTTTCTTTTGTCAGGCAACATATAGTTATCTGATAAGTGAGTTCTATAGACGGGTCATTTAGACTCGAAACATTGACTCTGTTTCTCTTCACAGATGCTACCCGATTTGCTGAGATTATCTAGCATTTTCTGTTTTTATATACGCAGGGCATCCATTAGCTCTCGGAGGCAAAAATCAAGACAGCGTTTGCTTCCATTTTTGCAGGATGGTGAATGTAGCCACTCTGTGACTTGCGCTTTTCAAATCCATATCCGAAACATTCCCTTTCCCTCACATGGCCGAAGGGTGGAATGGAAGAATAGTTTGGTGGAGGTTAAAACTGCAAGGAAGGTGCGAATGGCTGCCATCTGATCTTTTGGATCTCACACAAGTTCCAGCTCCCATCCAATCAAGAAAAAAATATTCGGCGATATTTAAAGGCACCAAATAAGACCAACTGGAAATATGTATAGTAGTTTTAACAGTTGCATAAATGAATGTTAGTACTATTTAACAGCTCCGAATTTTCGATGCTTGGCTTTCTCGTGCGCCCCAACATGGAATAAACAAGAAAATCTATCGGTGAATTTCCTAAGATATTCTCCCGACCGTCCGCATAGGGCAAGATAGCGGAAACTCCGGGAAAATGTGTAGATACCTTTTTTTATCCGTTTGTCCCTGGAGTTTCCTTGGACTTTCCTTTGAAGTTATGGCTACTGATCGGGAGGGTTCGCAGATGCTACTTCCTGGTTCTACAATACATGTCTTGCGAAAAATTCATAATTGGATTTAGCAATAAATGTCCTCCACCCTGTTCCCTTTCCGGCAGCATGTGTTCACTTTGGCCACGTCAGTGCGTACACTTCTAAATGATCTTATCTTTTGGATCAATTTTGTGAGCCATTCATTGGCAGTTCATCGGTATAGACCCGTCAATCTGCATTTTATTAGGTTTGGTCGGTAACCTAAAGGAGGGAAATTTTGACATTGAGCGACTGTAAAATGAAGCTATTGGAATTAGTCTCCCATAAGTCTACTGTTCCCATTTCAAATGAAGCCAATGGAAAGGACGAGTAATGTGCACCAGCTTTCAAAAACTGTCCGGGGATGCCATCAATGTCATGTGTTATGGTTCTAAGGGAAGTTCACATTCCTGAAACTTTGTTTTTCTCTCCACGTATGCTGCTAGACCTGCTGAGTATTTCCAGCATTTTCTTTTTTTAATTCCAGAATTCCAGCAAGCGCTGTATTTCACTTTTGTATTCTTGTTGTTCTCTAGGCTTCCACACCGATGAAATATTTTCCAGTACTTGATGGAATCTCTTCATCCTGGTACATTTAGTGGGGAACAATTTAAAAGATGACCCCTTGCGTCACAGCTAATTTATCCTGCTGCATTTGTTTGACGTTCGCAGCTGAACTCTTCAGTCAAGGCTGTGCCCAT
Source organism: Sphyrna mokarran (assembly GCA_024679065.1). NCBI lineage: Eukaryota > Metazoa > Chordata > Chondrichthyes > Carcharhiniformes > Carcharhinidae > Sphyrna > Sphyrna mokarran. The sequence continues at coordinate 19,358,675 of JAGIQG010000028.1, read as the reverse complement.
TCTGCCCTCAGTCCGGTTTCTAGTTTGGATTATACATAAATACTTCAGGTAGTTATTAAAATACGCAGCTTAATTGAATTAATCTATCTGAGCGAGAAGATGCTAAGCTTTCTGAATCATCTACTTAATTTTGCTTCAGGAAACTCATTGTAACAATCATTGAACTAGCCGTAAAGGCCTATCCTCTCTTAAAACCTGTGGCAATAAACATTCCTTGTCCAATCCTGTATATGTTTGCTCAGCCCGGGGTCTAACGCAAACTGTGGCCCGGAGTCCTACTTTGAATATCCAAACCACATTACCGAGAAACCCAAATTCTCTCTTTTCTGTTCCCATGCTCCACATATGACAATTATTATGGTGCAAAGGAGACCATTCGGCACATCGTATCTACCAGCTCTCCAAATGCGCATCGTGACTTAATGCCATGTCTCTGTCTTTTTCCCGTACTCCTGCACATTGTTCCGATTCAAATAATCATGGAATGCCTCCACCGCACTTCCAGGTAATGCACCTAGACCCGATCCACTCGTGTGAAAACACTTCTCATCACATTTGCTTCTTTTGCAAATCATTTTAGGTGACAATGTGGCATTATATTGCAGGATTAACTGAGTTTAAAGATCCCTAGTGATAGATCTACTTTCTAGTCTGAATAATGCACAGGATCAGCTGATCAGGCGTTACAGCGCCTCTTGGCAGGGCTTGGCTTTGCCCAGGAAACGGATCAGATAACCAATTCAATCATGACTTGGTTCCAATGTTTCAACAACAAACGTGTAATCTTGAAACCAACTAGATCCCGACACCCAACCAATCATCTCCCCCTCTCCACAAAGCCACACAACACGGTGGCACAGTGGTTAGCACTGCCACCTCACAGCTCTAGGGACTAGGGTTCAATTCCTGGTTTGGGTCTCTGTGTGCGGAGTCTGCATGTTCTCCTCGTGTCTGCGTGAGTTTCCTCCGGGTTTCAGGTTTCTTCCCGCAGTCCAAAGATGTGCTGGTTAGGCGCATTGGCCATGCTAAATTCTCCCTCAGTGTACCCCAACAGGTGCCTGAATGTGGCGACTGAGGGCTTTTCATAGTAAGTTAATTGCACTGCTAACGTAACCGTATTTGTGTCAATAACAAATAAACTTAAAAAAAAACACAAATACAGACTAATGACTAGTCAGGGAACAAATCGAGTCTTCCAATGTTACGCAAAGATACCAGAGATTCATCATGTAGCACACAACTTGAATGTATTGTTACCATCTTCTTGATGACGGCATGTGCACACTTGCTATGTGGGATCCAACTATGACTTTACCAGTGAGAAATATAAGAGCCTCAGTGTAACTACTGCTGCTTTGCAACCTTATTTTAGTAGGTGCCAGGCCTTGGATGATGGAGTGTACGGCCTAATAACCAATCTTACAGCACTTGTTGTGCCAAGCTACACACTTTCTGAAATAGTTTTGTCACATTAGCATGGTCACAGCAGCATGGAAAAAGTTTTTCCACCAACAGCAGCTTAATCCAGGTCTTACTGTGAGTGACTTTGACAAAGAACCAGATCGTACACTCGGTCATGGATTATTTTTGCTTTAAAATGCAAGGTTGATTAGAAAATAGGAGTTCAGATTGACATAAACGCCTTTCCATTGAACTTTGCTTCATGATATCCAATCTTATATGGCATTATCGAGGCTCATTTAGTAGCGCTCTGGCCTCTGAATCATCGGCTTCCGGGTTTAAGTCTCACTCCGGGGCTTAATTAGACAACTATAGGTTGGTCTTCCAGTGCAGTACGCCCTTAGTACTTCTGCATTCTGCATTGTGGTGGGACTGCTAACAAGCCCTAATTTAGGTTTAGATTGATCATTAGGCCTTCTCAGGGTTTCCAATTTTAATTTCGGATGAGCGCCAAAGAACTGTTCTTTTAATGGTGTTGGAGGCGTTATTTCATCGTTTTTTTAAATAGCTGTCACGAACAGATGAAGTTGAGGTAAGGTATAGACAAGAGGCTCCATGGTGCTTAAGGATCTGACTAGACACAAAAAGCTAGATTAATGTATGTACTTGGAGATTTAACAGCTTTGGAGCATAGTTTTTTCCTAGCGGATGGGTCAACAATAAAAATGCTCCAGAATATGATTCTATTTTTATTAGTCATAATTTCTAGTTGATAAAATCTTTGTATTCATTTTTTTCGACATTATGACCAATTATGTATGAATCAGAAAGGGGCTACTTAAGTGACTGCGAAAAATGGGTTTTCAGCTTCACTGTAACATTTCTAATATTGCAAAGAAGTAAGCATGGATCTGGAAGTGACAGAGGAGAGCCGTGGAAATGACTTGGGAATTTGCTGCATATCTCCAGTTTTTGTTAATATCCACTGTAAACAAGTTCCCAAATAAATTTCGAGATTTGGAGTCTACAACAGCGCTAATATTGCCGGAAGAGGCTGTTCTGTGGCAACCTCGTCTATGGGGTTGAAACATTCAACTTCCCTTTTCCTCAGTTACCATAGACAAAAGCAACATCGCTGGTAGTGGAAGTAATTTTGGATTAAAGAACCATTGATATTTAATGCTGCATTTTGTTTTATTTGACTATAATAACAAGGAATGTTAAAACAACAGAAATAACACATCAATTACTCTGGAATGGGTACATGACAATTTTAGCGTGAATATTGATGCAAATGATGGATTGTCTAATTCTGCAACTTTTAATGCTTTATTCTTCTATTCCACGCGCTCAGCAATGGAGGTGAATCATTGTTCTTTAACATATCATCTTTACATAGCTTTTCATTTCCTTAAACAGCCTGCTAATTATTAAGAAAAAATACTTTGTTTTGCAACTCTGAAGATAACCTGAAACAAAATCAATTCTCTGTGTAGGAGTATAAAATAAAATAATGCATTTTAATTTTTTAATAGAGACCTCATTCCAAATTTCACATCAATTGCACCAGATTTCCATTACCGCAATCACATAAACATGAACAGAAACATGAGTTTACAAATAAATACATTTCTCTTAAATTAATATAAATAGCTCTCCATTCAAAAATAATGAAATTCAATGACATTCACACGATCGTATTAAGCACGGTTACTATGAAATTAAACTTGTAAACATTCTACATCGAGTCACTAAAATTTAACACTTGGGCTTTATGGAACACAAGCCGAAAGTGCTTCAGTTGAAGCAAACTTTGAAACGTGGATACAGCCATAGGCGTGTCAACCTTGATATCCTGCACCCTCAATGAAGCCCTGGGAAGAAAAAGAGAAATTGAGTTTGTTATGTGCAAAGGTAGACTTTCAGAGATATTCAATGGATTGTTTGAACATTCAATCTTAAAAGGCATTATTATATACAACATAGATTATCTTCCTCAAGACACCCTTTGTAAATCAATTTCATAGACATGAGTTTGTATTGTCTTGGTTATTGATATTCCATAATCGGATTACACAATTAATGGAGAGTAAAATAAAATATTTTAAATTAACCTAGTTTGGGTAAGGATCCTTTGGTTTACTCATTTTAATCCGATAAATAAGAGGATGTTTCATGACAACGGAATTCATTAAACAAACATCATACTCTGCAATTTGATAAATATTTCTCTAGAATTACTAGTATATATGATTGGAGATTCGCCAAGATTTTCTGAAGTCCTTGATTTGTAGATCAATGGAAACCCAAATGCAAACTCAATCACTGGAAACCAAACAGCAATACAGTCTTCCTATGTTATTTCTACCTTAACTCTGCGCTGTCCAGTAGCTGGTAGTGAACTGATAACCTGTCCAGTTAATTTTGTTGCTTAACCTATCATGAAGTCGACCCAACTAGCCTTTTACAGCTGCTGTTTTCACTCAACTAAAGTGCAAGTAGTAGGAGTAGATGAGATTCCCAAAAGACCACAATGGTTGACAACGATTGGAGTTGGAAAGCTCTTACCTGAAGTTAAAATGGTCAGCATCCCAGATCGCTCATTGCACCTATTCTGTCCAATTTCACTCCAAAACATCCTCTTGTTGATCCCTTCTTGCTTCTAGCCTTAAATCTCAAAGGACCGTTGGTGATATCACTGAGGAGTCGTATCAGGGAACCATCAGGAAACCGTTGTCGGTTTTCGAGGTCTGGCAAGTTCTCGCCCCAGCTTTGTTCCAACTCGGTTTGGCCATTTTGCAGGTCGGGAGAGATGCCAACCTGAGATGTCTCGTCGTCTGCTTCGCTGTCCAAATCTTCATGAGATAGATAGCGCTCAACCTCTCCTTCTAATAGATTGGACAAAGTCTGCAAAAAAAGGGGTCGGCACTGAGTTAAATTTACAAATCTTCGAAGTATTTCTTTAAGCAGAGTATGTACAATTGAGGAAAATGTGACATTGTTGAGTAGAGCACAAAACTACAATGACGCGTTGCAATAATGTCAAAGAAGAAGTTTGTTGAACCATTTCTTGTCCTACATTAACTGTACAGCACTTAGTATTGTGTCATTGTTAACTGCATTTTTCATGATCTTTTGTGAGTAATTTGACCGCGGATTCGGTAGAAGTGAATGATGCTCTTATTCTTCGCTCAGAAATGTTACATTTCGAAATAGTCGCAAACCAATTCTGTGTTTCAAGTTCGATTGAAAATCACTAAAGGGATATTGTTCTCAATTATTGGCCAAACTGTGTCATATCTACTCATTGTGTGGTCGGTCACAGGATGCCCAGCAGTTCAGATATAATAAGCGCATGCAGTCTCATGGCACAGTGCTCAACGATGAGCTCTACACAAACTTTCGCCTTAAAAAGACCTTTAATCCTACTCTAATGAGCGTTAAAGACCTCTAGCAAAATGACTTGGTGCATTCAGTAAATTAATTCACATGGGAACCTAGATTATGTTAGGAGATAGGATGTGCCAGTCTTGTTGCACGGAAAGGGATTTTGGAGCTGGTGAAATTGGCGATGGTTTGGCACCAAGGCTGAAATAGCTCATCTCTTGCACCTTTTGGTATTCACTAACACATCGACACAGATTATAGCAAAATTTTGGATAATGGCATTTCTATTTACTGAAAACACTATATCTGTGTATCTGACCAGTGTTTTGGAAATTGGATAGAACGGAGAGATTCAGAGTTTTGTTATGAGCAGTTTTCACTATGTTGCCTTGAAGACACCAAAAAAGACAGGATAAGCGTGTTCCTGTACATATATGAGGTTATACATACATAATGCTGATAACACTAATTAGTAACTGGCAGCGTTCCCAGAGGGCGTTACGCAGCTACGTGTTTTAGTTAGCTCTTGAGTTAGTCACGTCAGTCCGTGTACAACGTAAACTTCAAGTTCTGAGCTGATCGATTACTATAGATCGATATACAGTTGAAGATACTCCTTTAGCAAATATTAAAAATAGTTGATACAAATGAGCAGATCTGGTGATTAGTGGATTGTCAATGAACAATTATTATGTCATTCATTTACTTTAGCTCGAGGTTGAATGCAGTTGAAAGCGATGATTTTAGGATAGTAAACCAGGAGTACTTCGACTTACCTGGAGGCTGTTTTGTGATCTGGGCCTGGCGTGAACTTGGGTAAGGAAGAGCAGCAGGAGATTCCAGTAATAAATTGTGTTCGCGTTCATCTTTGTGCAATATGCTTCTCGGAGATCTCTAGCGTTTTCTCTTTCGTTATTTTCTCTTTGCTTGATCTTTGGGATCGTCCTCTCTGTCTCAGCTTCGTATTCGGAGACTTTTATCCTTCTCGGGCTGACGTCATGTCGCCATGGATTAATTAAATTAGGCATCTTCCGTCACCCCATTGTGATGAAGGACCGAGACAGGATTGAGAGAAATTCCCTGATAAGCTTTCTTCATTCAAAAGATTAACAGTCGCGGGTGATCTTGCCTTATTGACTTTTATAGAAATATCATAGTCGGAGAATGCAGGGACATGCAATGATTTTAACGTGATCTGGGGGAAAACATTGAATAACCTTTAAGCAAATTCAGCCGTGGCTTCAGCTAGTAGCACACTTGCCTTTAGTTCAAGAACTTGTTCTATTCCAGGACTCGAGCTCGAAAATCTAGCGCACATTCCATTGCAGTACAGAGAAAGCGCTGCACTGATGGAGGTGCCGATTTTTGGATGGGACTTTTAACAAAGGGTTGTCTGCTCTCTGAAGCTGGCGGTAAAAGTCGCATAGCATTATTTCAAAGAAGACGAAGGGAGCTATCCCCCGTGTTCTGTACAGTGTTTCTCTTTTAATCAACATCACGTTATTATCACATTACTGTTTGTGGAACTTGCTGTATGCAAATTGGCTATTGCGATCACTGCATAAAAAGTGATTACACGTCAAAAGAACTTAATTGCCTGTGAAGCGCTATGGGATGTCCTGAACACAACCCTCGACATCATCTTCTTCATGCTGGCCTGTTCGTTTGAATGTGTAGTGCCTTTTCAATGCAACCATGCATACAGAATATCTCAAAAGGGAACAATTCGAAAGACCTGTATGGCGTCTTTCATAAGATCATAAAACTGGAGCAGGAGTGGGCCATCTGGAACCGTGAGCCTGCTCAGTCATTCAATGAGATCATGGCTGACCTTACTGTGGACTCAGATCTATTTGCCCATTTGCTCATCATAGCCCTTAATTCATTTATTATTCAAAAGCTTATCTATCCTTGCCTTCAAAACATTCAATGAGGTAGCCTCAACTGCTTTACTGGGCAAGGAATTCCACAAATTCATAACCCTTTGTGTGAAGAAGTTCCTTCTCAACTCAGTTCTAAATCTGCTCCCCCTTATTTTGAAGCCATGCCCCCTAGTTCTGGTTTCACCTGCCAGTGGAAGCAACTTCCCTACTTCTATCTGAGCTATTCCTTTCATTATCTTATATGTTTCTATAAGATCTCTGCTCATTATTCTGAATCCCAACTAATATAGCCCCAATCTACTCAGTCTTTCCTTATAAGACAGCATAGATCGGCATAACATCGAGGGCCAAAGGGCCTGTACTGTGCTGTAATGTTCTATGATCTATGTTCCATGATCTATACAGCTGCAACTTAACCTCATTGTTTTTAAACTCCATCTCTCTGGTAATCAAGGACAAAAAAAATTCCTTTTGCCTTCTAATTAGGTACGACACCTGCAAACCAAGTTTTTGTGATTCATGCACAAGAATATCCAGGTCCCTCTGCACAGCAGCAAGCTGCAATTATTTACATTTAAATAATAGTTCATTTTGTTGTTATTCCTACCAAAATGGATGACCTCACATTTACCAATTTCAGATTGCTGTGCAGCCACAGATGCACATCTTACAGGGAATATTGGTCCTAGGGTCATCAAAGATGCTGTAGAAGTACAAGACTTAAAAAAAAAGTTGGGTAGCAGGCCTTATTACAACAAAATAAATCCAGGATTCATTTCTAGGTGTATCTGTTCACTTAATGAGATTAATAGAACACACATTGAAATATTCTTTTGGAATGTGGGATTGTTAGTATTACAAGTAATTGATTGAATTGAGTGCACTCATTGGTTTCCTGAAAAATTTGGGATTTTGGCCTATTATGTTTAAATGGAACTTGATTATGTGAGAAAAGCGAGAGAAAGGGAGAGATAGAATTAGATATATATCCTATTGTTTAGATCTCAAGACACCTAGACATTTTTATGTAAGGGTGATGGTGTCATAGTATTGCCATTAAACTAGTAGTCCAGGGATCCGAGCTACTGTTCTAGCAAGCAGGATTTGAATCCCACCCACCATGGCAGATGATGAAATTTAAATTCAATAAAAATCTGAAATTGAAAGTCCAATGATAAATCCATCTGATTCACTGAAATCCTTTAGGGGAGGAAATCTGCCATCTTTACCATGGTCTGGCCTACATGTGATTCCAGAATCAATGTTGCACATCCATATGAATCGTCTTAAAAGCTCTAAAGATGAGTCATATAGACGTTAACTGCTTCTCTGTCCACAGATCCTCCAGTTCTGATAGTTTTTCCAACATTTTCTGCTTTGTTTCAAATTTCCAACATCCACAGTATTTTTCTTTGAACTGAAAGTTGGATTGTGACTTTGAACTATTCAGTGGTATTGCACAGTCAGGTCCAGCCCACTCTGCTGATACCAGCAAATGGCAAACAAGTACAAATAGAAGAAGCATATACCAATTTACAAGAAATATCTATTTGTGGATTCTGATTCACTGGTTTGTATATAATAGTAAGTATCTCCTCAGGCGGGGAAGAAAAGGAGAGGGTGCAAAATAGAGTGTTATAGTCATAGCTAAGTTGTAGAGAAAGATCAACTTAATATAAGTTCATTCTAAAGTCTGATGGCAGCAGGGAAGAAGCTGTTTTTGAGTCAGTTAGTCTGTAATCTCAGACTTCTGTATCTTTTTCCTAATGGATGAACGTGAAAGAGAGAATGTCTATGGTGCATGGGATCCTTGATTATGCTTGCTGATTTTCCTGTCAACAGGAAGTATAGATGGATTCAATGGATATGAGACTGGTTTGCATGATGGACTGGGCTACATTCAACTACTTTTTAGTTTCTTGCAAACTTGATCAGAGCAGGAGCCATGCCAAGCTGTGATATATCAAAAAGGATGCTTTCTATGGTGCATCTGTACAAATTGGTGAGAGTCACAGCGGACATGCCAAATTTACTTAACCTTCTGAGAAAGCAGAGGTGTTGGTATACTTTCTTAACTATAGTGTTGATGTTGAGGAATCAAGACAGATTAGTGGTGATTTGCATATCTAGAAACTTGAAGTTCTCAGCCATTTCCACTTCATTCTCATTTACGTAGGCAGGGTCATGTCCTCCACTATGCTTCCTAAAGTCAATGACTATCTCCTTCAATTTACTGGCATTGAGACAGAGATTATTGTCATTGCACCATTTCAGCAGATTCTTGATATCTTTCCTGTGCTCTGTCTCATCATTATTTGAGATTTGACCCATGACAGTGGTGTCATCAATAAACTTTCCAACCACATTCTTGCATTATTACTAAGATGTCTACTTCCACCTCTGTTAAATCATCTGATTCTGTCTCTGCCTCAGATCATTCCTCTGAACAATCAATACCTTTTTATTTCTAGATTTGACTTTTTTTTCTCTCCTGGTTGGTCTCTTATTTTATATCTTACACAAACTTAAACTCATCCAAAACTTTGCTGCTCATATCTTAATTCACCCCAGATTTCCGTTCACCCATCGTCTCATGCTAAATGATCTATATTGCTTCCTTTTTGTGCAATTGTCATCCTTGTTTTCAAATCCCTCCATAACTTTGATGCTCCCTGTCTATTTCTCTTCCAAGCATACAACTATCGAAGATATCTATGTCCCCCCAGTTCTGATTCTTGCACATCCCCAATTTAGTCACTTGAATGTTGATAGCCTTCAGCTGAAAATATCCTGAACTCTGGAATTTCTTCCTGAAAACTCTGCCTTGCTATTCATCCTTTAGATGTTCCTTGAAACCCACCTCTATTTAAATTTTTGGTTATTTGCCCTGCTAAAGTTTACTTATCAGTGTCACAAGTAGGCTTACATTAGCACTGTAATGAAGTTATTGTGAATATTCCCTAGTTGGCATGCTCTGGCGCCTTTTTGGATACATTGAGGGAGAATTTAGCATGGCCAATGCATCTAACCAGCATGTCTTTCAGACTGTGGGAGGAAACCCCTGCAGGCACAGTGAGAAAGTGCAGACTCTTCACAGACAGTGACCTAAGCCAGGAATCAAACTTGGGTTCCTGGTGCTATGAGGCAGCAGTGTTAACCACAGTGTCACTGTGCTACCCACTCTTTTACTATCTCTTTATATCAAATTTTATTTGAGATTGTTCGTGTGAAAGCTCTAGGAATATTTTACTTTATTAAAACTGCTATACAGATACAAATTATTGGATAGAGGCTGTTTATTTTGGTGTAAGGGTGAAACCATCCACTTAGTGGTGTATTAATAAGAAACCTGTTTAAAAGTCTGATCTTAGCATACAAGTTTGGGTTTAATTGCTGATTGCCATGATTTTTACTTGCCTGAAGGTACTAGAACAGACACCTGCTGGTTTAGCACTCAAGCGCTGATTAGACTCACTTCAATGAAAAGTATACATAGTTTCCTGCATCCAATTCTGAAGGTGAGTGCTTTTTTAAAATTAATTTACAGTATGTGGGTGTCACTGATAAGGCCAGCATTTATTGTCCATCCCTAATTACCCTTGAGAAGGTAATGATGAGCTGTCTTCTTGAACTACTGCAGTACCTCTGATAGGATGGCACAGGGACCAAAGGGGAAGGTGCACAGATATTTGGATATAGTACTAGAGGTCCAGATGGAAGAGATTCAGGGGGCAAGGAATGTAGTACAGAGAAGAAAAAGTCCACTTTGCTCCCCGTGCATTTTTAAGCACTTCACTGCTACATGGGCTCAAATCCTCCTCTCATTCCTATTCTAGACTGAGGAAAGATCCCAAGTCAGCTTCTCATGAACAAGCCCTCCCTTTCTCCTTGTGTCTTCTATACGGTGTGCAGTGAAATACTTACTGTCTAGAAGATTCAACTTCATAGTGCTGAAGCTAGGAAGCCTTAAAATCAAAAATACCAGCTGAAGTGTTTCTGTCCACTTTTAAATGGCGTATATGGCACCTCCTGATTGACAGAGCTCTAATGACAGGACATGCCATGCTTGCTCCAAAAAGCATGGTAGTATGTGATGTCAAAGAATGCTGATTTGATGCACAATCAGCCATCTTGGACTATCCAGTTAACACTCTCTCTTCATCACTCCTAGCTGATCTCGTGTGCAGCTCGGTTGGGGTCATAACCAATACAAAGGAAGATGGTTGTGGTTGTTGGAGTTCAATCATCTCCGTTCTACTGCAGGAGTTCCTCAGGTCCGTGTCTTATGCCCAGTCATGCTTAGCTGATTTTTGCTGAATTCCCGATTATTAACATCCTAGGGGTTACCATTGATCAGAAGCTGATTTGGACAAGCCGTGTAAATACTGAGGCTACAAAAGCAGATCAGAGGCTGGGATTCTGCAGAGAAAACTCACATCTTGATACCCCAAAACCTTTCCATCATCTATAAGGCATAACTCAGGACTGTGATGGAATATACTCCACTTACCTAGATGCGTGCAGCTCCATCAATACTTAAGAAACTTGACACCATACAGGAGAGAGCAACTTGCTTCGTTGATACTCCACTCCATTATGAATGCACAGTGGCAGCAGTATTTACCATCTACAAGTTGCACTGCAGCAACTCACCAAGGAACTTTCAACACTACCTTCTAAACCTATAACCTCCAGCTCTAGGACAAGGACAGCAGGTGCACAAGATATCATCATCTGCAAGTTCCCCTCCAAGCTGGGTCAAATTCCTGGAACTTTCTTTGAGCACTTGGATGTACTTACATCACAGGGAGTGCAATGGTTCAAGAAAGTGATTCACCATCACCATCTCAAGGGCAATTAGGAATGGACAGTAAGTGTTGGTTTAGCCAGAGATGCAAGAAAAAAAGAGCTGCATGACAGACATTACAAACCACCACCTCATTGCTCCCCACTCCCATGAAGCACTATTTAAAAGGAAAACTAACTTTCAAATAAAATATTTTTAACTTACATTTGCTAGTGCAGAATTAGTGCAAATACAATGTTCTATGTTTTTGGAGAAGTTTCAAAAATGTTGGATTTTCAAGCAGAGCTGCATTTTAGCAAAATAATCAGCTGATTTCATTGATCTGTCAAGAGAAAACTTGCTTCATTAACCAGACTATAATTTGTTGGGTTCCAGAATGACAGTGCAAGCATTGCACAAGAGTGCATCGAGGATCAATGTGCAGAGGGAGGAGGGACGCAACTCTCAATAGAAGACCCTATCCATCAAGGATCTCCAGTGAATACTTTTCTATTTCCACCTCAGTCAAGATGTGCCTACAGTTCACCAAGGAGATGTTCACTGAATCTGAGCCATCTTCTACAACCTGACCTACAATCTAATAGCTGGATGCAGATGGCTGTCAAGATCACTGCCCATCCTAAATTTCTGTACTAGTGAATCCTCCCAGGCTAGAAAAGGTGATATTAGCAAAATCTCAGAATTTGCTTTTAATCATTGCAACAGAGACATGATAAAGGCCTGTATAAAAAGAGAGGGGATTTTGTCATCATCTCACTTACCAGAGAAGCAGGAGAAACTTTGGTCCAGGGGAACTGTCTGTGAATGGATACTTAGAAAAAAAATCCAAAAATTCCTCCCTAAGTGTTGGTTTTGGCAAGTGTAAAGATGTTTGTTCACCAGTTTAGGGAAAACACAACTCATTTATTTACAGATTAAAGCTATAAGAAACTTGCAGAGTGATTCCCCCTCCCTGCTTCCCAACTGGTCCTCCTGGTCATGTGACCCATCCACTTCAGATTCATCCATATCCCATATCACCATATCCCTCCCCTCCAGATCTCTTTATACAAATATCAGTCCTCAATTTACACAGCCCTAGGTAATTAAGCAATTAGTAATGAATTTGGTCAATTATAAATTAAGTTTATCAGGGGGTTTTGGAATCTTTATGGAGCAGCGTAATTCCTCTGTCTGAGGTGCTGTCAGCCAACACTACAATGACATAGTCTTCAGGCAGTTTCCACTGATGGCCAAGGACTTCAATACTAAAACTCTCAGTTACATTTTCTGTAATTAAGGATAACATCAGGGCAGTAGTGAGAGATGATGTAGGCTCTAAAGAGCAAAATGTGGAATCAATGTGGGTGGAGATAAGGAATAGTAAGGGGAGAAAGACACTGGTGGGCGTTGTCTATAGACCCCCAGATAATAACTTTGAGGTGGATCAGGCTATAAACAAGCAAATAATGAATGAGTGCAAAAATGGAACAGCAATAACCATGGGGGATTTTAACCTGCATATTGATTTGTTGACTCAAGTCGGACGCAGTAGACTTGAGGAAGAATTCTTAGAATGCTGTTGGGATAGTTTTCTCGAACAGTATGTTACAGAATCTTTAAGGGAACAAGCTATCTTGGATCTGGTCCTGTGTAATGAGGCAGGTAAAATGAAAAATCACTTTGGAATGAGTGATCACAATATGGTTGAATTTCTAATACAGATGGAGGGTGAGAAAGTAGGATCCCAAACCAGAGTCCTCTGCTTGAACAGAGGGGAGTACGATAGGATGAGGACGGAATTGACTAATGTGGACTGGGAGCACAGACTAGTTGGTAGGACAGCTGAGGAACAGTGGAGAATTTTTAAGGAGATTTTTCTCAGAACTCAGCAAATAGTATATTCTGATGATAAAGAAGGAATGTAAGAAAAGGGATAACCAGCTGTGGATAACCAAGGAAGTAAAGGAGAGTATTAAATTAAAAATCGATGCGTACCGAGTGGCCAAAACTAGTGGAGAACTAGAAGATTGGGAAAGCTTTAAAAAACAACAAAGAACTATGAAGAAAGTGATAAAGGAAAGACAGATTATGAAACTAAACTAGCACAAAATATAAAAACTGATAGTAAAAGTTTTTACAAATATATAAAAAGGAAAACAGTGGCAAAAGTAAACATTGGACCCTTAGAGGATGAGAAGAGGGATTTAATAATAGGAAACGAGAAAATGGCTGAGGCCTTTAACAAGTTTTTTGTCTCGGTCTTCATGGTAGAGGACACAAATAGCTTACTGAAAATTGACAGTCGTGGGACTGTAGGGGGTGAAGACCTTAAAACGATTACTATTACCAAAGAGGTAGTGCTTGGTAGACTAATGGGACTAAAAGTAAACAAGTCCCTGGGCCTGGATGGAATGCATCCCAGAGTACTAAAAAATGGCAGAAGTAATAGCAGATGCATTAGTTGTAATTTATCAAAATTTGCTGGACTTTGGGAAGGTGCCCGCTGATTGGAAAACTGCTAATATGATGCCACTGTTTAAAAAAGGAGGTAGACAAAAGGTGAGTAACTACAGGCTGGTTAGCTTAACATCTGTAGTTGGGAAAATGCTTTAATCCACCATTAAGGAAGAAATAGCAGGACACCTGGAAAAGAATAGTTCAGTCAAGCAGACGCAGCATGGATTCATGAAGGGAAAGTTGTGTTTGATGAATTTACTGGATTTTTATGAAGATGTAATGAGTGTAGTTGACAGAAGGGAATTGGTGGATGTGGTGTTTTTAGATTTCCAGAAGGCGTTCGATAAAGTGCCTCACAAAAGATTACTGCAAAAGTTTAAGGTACACAGAATTGGGGATATCTAACAGGAAGCAGAGAGTTGGAATAAATGGGTGTTTTTTTTGGTGACTAGTGGTGTGCCGCAGGGATCGGTGCTAAGGCTTCAAATGTTTACCATATACTTAGACGATCTGGAGGAGGGGACTGAGCATAGGGTAACAAAATTTGCTGATGACACAAAGATGAGTGGGAAAGCGAATTGCGTGAAGGACGCGGAAAGTCTGCAGAGAGATTTGGAAACGCTAAGTGAGTGGGCGAGAATCTGGCAGATGGAATATAACATTGGCAAGTGTAAGGTTATCCACTTTGGAAGGAATAATTGTAAAATGGACTATTATTTAAACGATGAAAAATTATAATATGCTGCTGTACAGAGGGATCTGGGGTCCTTGTGCATGAATCGCAAAAACTCAGTCTGCAGGTGCAGCAGGTGATCAAGCAGGCAAATGGAATGTTGGCCTTTATTGCGAGAGGGCTGGAGTATAAAAGCAAGGAGGTTTTGCTGCAATTGTACAAGATACTGGTGAGGCCGCAACTAGAGTACTGTGTGCAATTTTCGTCCCCTTATTTGCAAAAGGATATGTTGGCCTTGGAGGGAGTGCAGAGAAGGTTCACCATGTTAATATCAGAGATGAGGGGTTAGCTTATGAGGAGAGATTGAGTAGTTGGACCTGTACATGTTGGAGTTTAGAAGGCTGAGGGGAGATCTTATAGAGACATATAAGATAATGAAGGGGCTAGACAGGATTGAAGCAGAGAGATTATTTCCACTTAGGAAGGAAACAAGAACTAGAGGGCACAGCTTCAAAATAAGGGGGAGTCAGTTTAGAACAGAGTTGAGGAGGAACTTCTTCTCTCAGAGGGTAGTGAATCTTTGGAATTCTCTGCCTATTGAAGTGCTGGAGACACCCTGTTAAATATGTTTAAGTCACAGATAGATAAATTTCTGATCAATAAGGAATTAGGGGTTATGGGTAACAAGTGGATAAGTGGAACTGAACTACAATCAAATCAACCATGATCTTATTGAATGGTGGGAGAGGCTCAAGGGGCTAGATGGCCTACTCCTGCTCCTATTTCTCATATTCTTATGCTCTGGTGGTAAAACTGGCTGCTCTCTTTTTCTCAAATGGTCTTTGTGTTTTTGGATGATTCTTCCTTCTACATTTAAAAGAACAAAGAACAAAACAGCACGGGAAACAGGCCCTTAGGCTGAACGAGCCTGCACCGCCACCCCGATGTTCCCACCTCTACCCGCGATCCCTGTCCATGTTTATAGATCTATGGATTAAAAAACCAAATTTGAGACAATTTAGGGAGAATTTGTTTTGCCAATTAGCCTAAGAGCACATCTTTGGGACGTGGGAGGAAACCGGAGCACCCGGAGAAAACCCACACAAGCGTGGGGAGAATGTGCAAACTCCTACAGACACAGGCCCAAGTCCATGTATCTGCACAGCACAGCGATAGTCACTGAGCTGTCATGTTGCCCATCAAACGTTCCAGGTCAAGCGTACTCTAACGACGTGAAGCACTAGGATACTCTCGAAAAAAAAAATCCAAGAGCAGCCCTCTTACGACCCATCGCGTGTATGCCCCTTGTTAGACAACAAGGTGGACCAAAGCACCTGTAGGATAAAAACAAGTACATCAATATCATCATCTATTTACACACTTCCCAGAGACTCCCAAGGCTCACGATCCCTATCTTAAATCAGTTTTCTATACCCCTCCACTTCCATTCTGTTCATGTGCCCATCTAAGTATTTCTTAAATAACTCCAGAGTACCTGCCTCCACCACTTTACTTGGCAGCGTATTCCATATCCCCACCACCCTCTGTGTGAAAAAACTCCCTCTAGCATCCAAATTATGCCTTACCCCCCCTCACGCTAAACCCGTGACCCCTCGTGCCATTCGAGTCCATCCTAGGAAAGAGCTTAACCCTGTTTACTCTATCTATACCCCTCATAATCTTGTACACCTCTATTAGATCTCCTCTAAGTCTACGTCTTCCTAAGGAAAACAGTCCCAATTTGCTTAACCTCTCCTCGTAACTCAGACCTTCCATACCAGGCAGCATTCTGGTAAACCTCCTCTGCACTGTCTCCAGAGTCTCCACATCCTTCCGGTAGTAAGGTGACCAGAACTGGACGCAGTATTCCAAATGAGGTTTAACCAACGTTTTATACAACTGCAACATTAAAGACCAGCTCTTGTACTCTATATCCCTTCCTATAAAGGCTAACATACTATATGCTTTCTTCACAACCTTCTCCACTTGCCCTGCCACCTTCAGAGACTTGTTCACCTGCACCCCCAGGTCCCTCTGCCCTAACTACTTGCATACTTGCATGCTGCCTTTTGTGATTCATGTACCAAGATACCCAGATCTATCTGCACCCGAGAGCTCTGCAATCTCTCACAATTTAGATAATAAGCTTTTTTTTATTCGTCTTGCCAAAATGGACAATTTCTCATTTGCCTACATTATGCTGCATTTGCCAAATTATTGTCCACTCACTCACCCTATGTACATGTCATCTTTTTACATCCTCTTCACAATTCAGTTTTCTACAGTGTCACCAGCAAGTTTAGCAATCACATCTTTAGACCATCCATCCAAGTCATTTATATAAATTGTAAAAAATTGAGGCCCCTGTGGGCACATCCTGCCAACTAGAAAAAGACACATTTATGCCAAGTATTTTCTGTTAGCTAGGCAATTTTCAGTCACTGCTAATGTTACCTCCTGCTTTATGAGTTTTAAAAAGCAAATAATCTGCTTTTTAATAATATTTTAATAATAAAAAGCAAAACAATATCTTTGCTGTGGCTCTTCCAAGAATATCCACCATTTTTCCATTATTCACAGCACAACTGACTCAAAGAACTCCAATAAATTGGAATTTACTGGATTTAATTGCGTCCATAAGCTGTTTTAGGAGTGGTTATGCAAGGGGCACTGGAAAAAGAAAATCTGGAATGGAGAGAAACTATGCCAACTCTGGTTTCCTTATTTAAGGACTGAAATACTTGCATTGGAAACAGTTCAGAAAGAGTACACTAAGTGAGGCAATGGTATAGTGGTATTGCTACTAGTCTTTGATTTTGGGGCCCAGCTTTGAATCCTACCACAACAGATTATGAAACTTGAAATCAATAAAAAAATCTGGAATGCAAAACCTAATGACAGATTATTACGAATGGGTGTAAATTGAGAGGTGGATATTCAACGAGACTTTGGAATCCTTGTGCAGGTACAGCAGGCAATGAAGAAAGGGAATAGTACTTTGGCATTCAAAGGGAGAGGTTTTGAGTATAGGCATAGAGATGTTTTATTCAATTGTACAGGGTGCTGATGAGGTCACACCTGGAGTATTATGTGCAGTTTTGGCCTCTTATCTGAGGAAGAATGCCCTTACTATAAAGGGAATACACAAAGATTTACTAGGCTGATTCCTGAGATGGCAGGTTTGTTGTGTGAGGAGAGGTTAAAGCAGTTACAATTATATTCACTGGAGTTTAGAAGAGTGAGAGGGGATCTCATAGAAACTTATAAAATTCTAACAGGGTTAGACAGGGTAGATTCAGGAGGAATGTTCCCAATGGTGGTGAGGAGTCCAAAATTAGAGGTCATAGTTTGAGGATAAAGGAAAAATCTTTTAGAACAATGAGGAGAAATTTCTTCACCCAGAGAGTGGTGAATGTGTGCAATTCACGACTACAGTGTGTAGCTGAGGCCAAAACGTTGTCTGATTTCAATAGCTCTCGAATCTTAAGGGATCAAGGAATATGGGAGAAAGGGGAATCAGGATATTGAATTCGACAATCAAGATGAATGGCAGAGCAGGATTGAATGACCTACTCCTGCTTCTAGTTTCTATGAATACAATGAAACCATTACCAATTGTCATAAAAACCCATGTGGTTTACTACTTGATAAGGCAGGGGTCCAGTTTTAGAGATAACAATTCCAGGGACCCAATTCTATCCACTACCAAATTTCCTCACATATATGCATCATCCACCATAAATGACCACATTGCCTGACGTAAATCATCAATTGCCTTCTGACTGCTTTGACTTTATTCTAGCTTCCTTGGCAAATTTGTTCTGAGATGATGATTTACTAACAACTCTGCTGGCAGGACTTCTGTTATTGGAGTGGTCTGGTAGTCAAGAAGGAACTGTGAGATTTTGGTCTCCAGGGTTGCTCCTTACTGCTTCTTTACACCAAACTGAAAAGTTTAGATGGCTCATTGAGCAGGTCCATTGGTTGCTGTGTGGTAAGGTGCAGTTATAATGTGCTTTTTACTATTGAGTGTGACATTTTGAAATTCAGCACTAGTGAATACTGTTGCATTGTCAGAACTATAACTTCAGGTATTCCATAAGTAGAAAATCATTGGCATAATCTTTCAATGGTGGCATGCAATGTAGGACACTTCACCACAAAAAGTCCGTCCAATTAGAGTGTGCATCAACAATGACAGAAACAATGTACCTATGAATGTGCCCACGTACTTATGGCCAGCCAGGCCATTCCTAAGCATGCAGTGGCTCAGCAGCAAACAACCTTTGTTACAATTGGCACTGTTCACAGTGCTTGATTAGGCTCTCAATGTTGGCATCAGTGTCAGGCCACCATACAAAATCTCTGGTAAGCATCTTCATCTTTGAGATGCCCAGACAAACATAATGTAATTACATTTGAAACAATTCCCTGCCTGGTACAAGGATGACTACTCCTATTCCCCAGAGCATGTTGCCATCATGGCAACTCAACTGGGATCATGGCAACTCAATTCAATTCACTCAAGAACAGCTTCTTCCCTGCTGCTGTCAGACTTTTGAATGGACTTACCTCACATTAAGTTGATCTTTCTCTACACCCTAGCTATGACTGTAACACTATATTTTGCACTCTCTCATTTCATTTTCTATGAATGGTATGTTTTGTCTGTATAGGGTGCAAGAAACAATACTTTTCACTATATGCTAATTCATATGACAGTAATAAATCAAAAGAAATCAATTCATCCTCGTGGGTAACAAATAGTTTTACTTCTTCAGAAACAAGCTCTACCCATAAATACCTTGTGTCTCACTTTGGGTAGAAGTGGATCCTGACTGGCCCAGTACCTGATTAGCTTTGTGAGAATGCAATTGGTGGAATAACCTTATTTTCTTAAAAAAATCCTGTCATAAAGCAAAGATTGATCCCCCTCCAAGAACTAACACCAAAACACCCAAAGAGGAGTACCTCACGTTATAGTTTGTAAAAAAAAATGTGTGAAGTGGTGTGACCTGCGCTTCAGCAACTTGTAGTGGTTAAATACAAAATAAATCCCTGATACTGTAAAATCAAAATGTAGCAACTTACTTATCTAACAAATGTCTCAGTTTGTGTTCTATACGTTCTTGCATTTTTTTAAAGCACAGAAGAAGCACTATCTTTTAAAGGGACCATCCAATGCTTTCTCTCTAGCATTTTACAAATACTAATCTACAATGACTTTACCCAACTTCACAACAGACCCAAGAGCTCCTTGTGGTCAGAAACTATGGTAAAGTGCATGCCATATAAATACTGGTGGAATTTCTTGACACCAAAAACTATTGATAATCCTTCCTCAATTTGTGAGTAGTCTTTTTTGGCCTATGAGAGCATTCCTGAAAATAGCCTTTTAGCCTTTCAAATCCGTTATCTATGTCATGGGACAACACCACACCAATGCTGTATGGAGAGTATTCCAGGTCAATACCAGTTCCAAACATACTAACAAATTTGAAATATGCCTCAATTGTTTTTCTGCATTCACAGATTCTTTCTAGGGAGTCTGCCAAAACTAACACTGTCTTTTTCTTTAGCAGAATATGAATTGGGCCAATGATGTTGACAAGTTTGGTAAAGAACACCCATAATAATTTACCATTCCCAAAAATGACTTGAATTCAAATGTGTTTTTAGGGGCTGGGTCCTCCTTTATGGCCTTAATCTTTACTTCCAAGGTTGCAATCCTTGTGTATCTACATGGTACCCCAAGTAGGTTATCTCAGTGGCTTGAAAAATATATCTCATCTTCTTGAGGCAATTTTTAGTCTCTTGGCATCTCTTCAGTTGGCAGACTGGATCAAAAATTGGCTTAGTAACAGGAACCAAAGGGTAATGATTGATGGATGTTCTTGCGAATGGAAAGATGTTTCAAGCAGTGTTCCACAGGATTTGGTGTTGGGACTATTGTTGTTTGTATTAGTAACAATTTGGATATGAGTGTGGGGACATGATTGGAAAATTTGCAGATGACGCAAAGCGGCTGAGTAGAAAATAATGTTGACGGATTAGTGGAGTGGGTGGTAAAGTGGCAGATGGATTTTAACGTAGAGGAGTATGAGGTATTGTACTTAGAGAGGTCAAACAGTTTTGGGAATGAACAATAATATACTAAGAACATAGAACATAGAACATTACAGCGCAGAACAGGCTCTTCGGCCTTAGATGTTGCGCCGACCATTATAAAAAGCAATGACCCTCCAAACTAAACCATTCCCTTCTCTTCCATAAACTTATCAACTAACCTCTTAAACGCCACCAAACTTGGCGCATCTACAACTGCCGCAGGCAGGACATTCCACTCCCTAACCACCCTTTGGGTAAAGAACCTACCTCTGATATCCGTCCTATAACTATCACCCCTTAATTTAAAGCTGTGTCCCCTCGTGCTAGCTTTCTCCATCCTAGGAAAAAGCTATCACTGTCCACCCTATCTAAACCTCTAATCATCTTATATGTTTCAATAAGGTCTCCTCTTAGCCGCCTTCTTTCTAACGAAAACAACCTCAAATCCTCAGCCTCTCTTCATAAGACCTGCCCTCCATACCAGGCAACATCCTGGTAAACCTCCTCTGTACCCTCTCCAATGCCTCACATCTTTCTTATAATGTGGGGACCAGAACTGCACACAATACTCCAAGTGCGGCCGCACTATAGTTTTGTACAGTTGCAACATGACGTTGCGGTTCCGAAATTCAATCCCCCTACCAATAAAAGCTAAGACTCCGTATGCCTTCTTAACAACCTTATCGACTTGACTGCCTACTTTCAGGGATCTATGCACAAATACACCAAGATCCCTCTGTTCATCCACACTATTAAGAATCCTACCATTAGCCCTATACTCTACACATTTATTATTCCTGCCATAGTGCATTACCTCACACTTTTCCACATTAAACTCCATTTGCCACCTCTCGGCCCAGCTCTGCAACTTCTCCAAGTCTCTCTGCAAACTATAACACCCCTCTTCACTATCTACCACTCCACCGACTTTAGTGTCATCTGCAAATTTACTAATCCATCCTTCAATACCCTCATCCAGATCATTTATAAAATTACAAACAGCAGGGGCCCCAAAACAGACCCCTGAGGTACACCACTTGTAACCAAACTCCACGATGAATATCTCCCATCAACCACTACTCTCTGTCTTCTATCTGCTAGCCAATTCCTAATCCAATTAGCTAAATCACCATCTATCCCATACATCTGCATTTTCTGCAGAAGCCTTCCATGGGCCACCTTATCGAATGCTTTACTAAAGTCCATATATACCACATCAACTGCCTTACCCCCATCCACCTCTTTGGTCACTTTTTCAAAAAACTCAATGAGGTTAGTAAGGCACGACCTACCTTCACAAAACCATGCTGACTATCCCCAATCAATTCATTTCTCTCTAAATAACTATAATCCTATCCCTAATAATTCTCTCCAATACTTTGCCCACAACAGAAGTAAGACTCACTGGCCTATAATTCCCTGGAAGGTCTCTGTTCCCCTTCTTGAACAACGGGACCACATTCGCTATCCTCCAGTCCTCCGGAACCACACCCGTAACCAACGACGACCTGAAGATCAGAGCCAGAGGCTCTGCAATCTCCTCTCTTGCCTCCCAGAGAATCCTAGGGTAAATCCCGTCCGGCCCAGGGAACTTATCCAACTTCAAACCCTCGAGAATATCTAGCACATCCTCCCTATCTACTTCAATACCTTCCAGTTTGCAACCCAGTACCTCAGTGTTCTCCATAACTACATTTACATCACCCTGCGTGAATACCGAAGAGAAATATTTATTCAGTGCCTCTCCCATCTCTTCAGGCTCCACGCACAACTTCCCACTGCTGTCTATGACTGGCCCTAATCTTGTCCTAACCAATCTTCTATTCTTAACATATCTAAAGAAATCTTTAGGATTCTCCTTAATCCTATCAGCCAAAGTCTTCTCGTGTCCCCTCTTAGCTCTCCTCAATTCACTCTTTAGCTCCCTCCTGGCTAATCTATAGCTATCCATTGCACTAACTGAGCCTTCAAGCCTCATCCTGACATAAGCTTCCTTTTTCCTTTTAACCAGCAAATTAACTTTTTTAGTACACCATGGTTCCCTTACTCGACCATTTCCTCCTTGCCTGACAGGGACATACTTATCAAGGACTTGCAGCAGCTGCTCCTTGAATAAGCTCCACATTCCAGATGTTCCCAGTCCCTGTAGCTTCCTAGTCCAATCTATGCACCCTAATTCTCTCCTGATGGCCTCATAATTACCCTTCCCCAGCTATAACTACTGCCCCCAGCTTCATGCCTATCCCTATCCATCACTAAAGTGAACGTAACCGAATTGTGGTCACTATCACCAAAATGTTCACTAACTTCCAAGCCTAACACCTGGTCTGGCTCATTGCCCAGCACCAAATCCAATGTATCCTCACCTCTAGTTGGCCTATCTACATACTGAGTCAAAAAACCTTCCTGCACACTCTGTACGAAAACTGACCCCTCTAACGAGCTAGAGCTATAGCTATTCCAATCAATATTAGTAAAGTTAAAGTCCCCCATAACAATTACCCTATTACTTTCACTCCTGACCAGGATTGACTTTGCAATCCTTTCCTCTACCTCTCTAGAACTTTTAGGAGGTCTATAAAAGACTCCCAACAGGGTGACCTCTCCTTTCCTGTTTCTAATCTCAGCCCATACTACCTCAACAGACAAGTCCTCATCAAACTTCTTTTTTGTCACTGTGATACAGTCTTTGACTAATAATGCCACTCCTCCCCCCCTTCTACCTCCTTCTCTACTCCGACTAAAGCATTTGAACCCCGGAACCTGCAACATCCATTCTTTTCCCTGCTCTACCCAAGTCTCTGAAATGGCCACAACATCGAAGTTCCAGGTACTGGTCCAAGCTGCAAGTTCCTCCCCCTTATTGCGAATACTCCTTGCATTAAAGTATACGCATTTCCAACCATGCCCTACCCCACCCGTATGCTGCTGTGTTTTACAGCTTTCCTCTATGACCCCCTTACTCTCATCCCTCTTAGCACCCCAACTACTCAGGATCCCACCCCCCCTGAATCAGTTTAAAGCCCCCTGCATAGCCTTTGCAAATTTTCCCCCCAAGATATTAGTTCCCCTCTGGTTCAGGTGTAGACCATCTCTCTTCTAGAGGTCCCACCTATCCCAGAATGAGTCCCAATTGTTCAGGAACCTGAACCCCTCCCCGCACCATCCCCGCAGCCACGAGTTCAAACATTCCCTCTCTCTGTTCTTCTCTAAACTATCCCTTGGCACAGGCAAGAGTCCAGAGATAACCACTCTGCCAGTTTTGGCCCTAACCTTCCACCCAACTCCATAAATTTCTGTTTAATATCCCCTTCCCTTATCCTACCTATATCATGTGTCCCTACATGAACTATGACTTGGGGCTGACTCCCCTCTCCCTTAAGAATCTTAAAAACCCGCTCCATGACATCCTGGACCCCAGCCCCTGGGAGGCAACACACCAGCCCTGAGTCCCTTTTATTACTATTTACTCTCCTATCTGTTCTGCTAACTATGGAGTCTCCAATTACCAGGCCCAATCTCTTATTCCCCCTACCCACCTGAGCATTCTCAGCAGGCTCACCCCCAGAGACCTGCTCCCTTTGGTCATCTCCAGTTGATTCTTCCTCAACTGTGGCCTCCAAGACAGAAAATTTGTTTTGGAGGGGAACAGCCCCAGGGGATTGTCTACCCGATTGCTTCTTACCCCTCCTCCTAACAGTTACCCACGAATCATTTTTAGGAGTGACTATCTCTTTGTCACTCCTGCCAATATCCTCCTCAACCTCTCGGATTATCCTGAGTTCCTCTAATTCCAGCTCCAGCTCCTTAACACAATCCTCAAGGAGCTGCAAATGGGTACACTTCCTGCAGGTATAATCAGCAGGAACACTACTGGTGTCCCTCACCTCATACATACTGCAGGAGGTGCAACGTACTGCCTGCACTGCCATCCCTGATACTTTATTTACTTTAAGGAGAGAGAAAAAAAAACTTCCCACACACTTTTATTATTAGGTTAGAGGAGGGGGGAGGGTGGGATACTCTACCTGTGTAGAGTATCGGGTTTCCTCTCTGGACCAATTTATAGAGTCAGAGAGAAAAACTACAACAACCGGCAGCCTCCTAATGACGACTTCCGGTTTCCAGTTAGTTTAAATAAAAACGGCAAAAAACTACCCCTGCTCGCTTTTTTAACCAAAGAGAAAAGTTAAAAACTACTTAACACTCGAACTTTACGCTCTCCCAAATCGCTGCCTCTCTGTACTGCTCCAAGGGAACAATGAGGGAACAATAAGAAAGGTAGATGAAGTGAAAATTCTTGGCATTTAAGTACACAGGCCCCTAAGGCCTGTGTTCAAGTAAGCAAGGTTATAAAGAAGGCATATGGAATGCTCTCCTTCATTGGCAGAGATATAGAGTATAAAAGTAAGGATATATTGTTGGAATTTTAAGGTTGTTTGTCCATTGTCATCGATGAGGACCTCGACACCATTAGCCATTTTGAGGCTGTTTGCAGTGTGTCCGAAGATGGCTGATCAGGCCAATTCGGGCACGGAATGTCCTGACAAATATTGGAAGACTTGTGCGGACACTGTAGTTGTTGCGCTAGTGACGTTGGACTTGTACATCTTGCGCTTAAGTTGTGCTTCAGCAATACACCTTGCTTTGTGAGCTTGACAGCCTTTGTGAGTGAGACTGGCGCAAGGTAGTGTGGTTTTGTGCTAGCATTTCCCAGATGCTCATGTCAATGTCAAACGACTTCAGGGAGGCTTTGAGTGTGTCTTTGAAAAGTTTCTTCTGCCCTCCATGTGAGCATCTTCCAGCAGAGAGTTCCCCAAAAAGGAGCTGCTTGGGTATCCGCTCATCTGATATACAGATGACATGACCTGCCCATCTGTACTCAGTTGTACAGTTGTACCGGATATGCACTTTCATCAGCAGTGTGTGGACTGATGGTAAGCTTGCTCTAGAGAGAATTTCAGTGTCTGGTACTTTGTCTTGTCATCTGATGCGCAATATTCTGTGAAGACAAGTCATGTGGAAATGACTGAACTGTCTTACATGTCTTCGATACACAGTCCACATTTCACAGGCATACAGGAAAACGCTGTAAACCTTCAGTTTTGTTGCTGGGCTGATTCCTCAACATTCCTATACAGTGGAGCGCAGTCTACCAAAAGGAGAACTTGCCTTTGCTATTCTGCAGTTAACTTCTGCAACAATAGTCACTGTTTGGGAGAAGGTGTGCCAAGATAAGTGAACTGCTTGTAGTTTCTGCCCTTAGATTGTGGTTATAGGTTCTGTGTACTGTGCACAAGGAGCAGGCTGGTACATGACTTCGGTCTTTTTAATGTTGATGATGAGTCCAAAGTTGTCACAAACCTTGGAAAATTTGTCCATAGTAACTTGCATCTCTGGCTCTGAGCCAGCATGATATACAGATGCCAGCGTTGGATTGGGGTGGTAAGAACTTACTGAGTTCTGAGCCAGCATACAGGGCGCAGTCACCGGCAAAGAGGAAATCTCTCAGAACAGTCTCTTTCACTTTGGTAATAGCTTGAAGCCTCCTCAGGTTGAAAAGCTTTCCAGACACTCTGTACTTGAGGCCGATTCCAGCAACACTGTCCCAGAAGGCATAATTCAGCATGGCAGTAAACATCGTACTGAACAGTGTGGGTGTGAGCACGCAGCCCTGTTTGACGCCATTGGTGACTGGGAATGCTTCAGAAGATTCTCCTCCATTCAGTACTCTGGCCATCATGCTATCATGGAACTGGCATATCAGCTGAATGAATTTGAGGGGGCAGCTGAACTTTGACATGATCCTCCACAGGCCTTGTCAGCTTACAGTATTGAAGGCTTTCGCGAGGTCAACAAAGATTGTGTAGAGTTTGCAATTCTGCTCTTGACACTTCTCCTGAAGTTGATGTGCAGCAAAAATCATATCAGTAGTCCCACAACCTTTGTGGAAGCCACACTGTGACTCTGGAAGCAGGCCCAGTTCCAGATGAGTGACCAGATGATTTAGCAGGACTCTTGTGAAGGTTTTTCCTGTGATGGAGAGCAGTGAGATTCCTCAGTGGTTGTCGCATACTTGCTGATTGCCCTTCCTCTTGTAGAGGTGTACAATGGAAGCATCTTTAAGTATCTGAGGAATGGATCCTTGCTTCCAAAAGGACTGGAACAACTCGGTGAGTCTCTCGATAAGTACACAACCAGCAGCTTTGTAGATCTGTGTAGATATGGCATCTGCCGCTGGGGCTTTGCCATTGGATAGCTGGCTGACATCTTTCGTGACTTCGGCTACTACTGGGTGTTATCCATGACGCTGTTGATATCAACTTGGGAAATACTGTCTATTGCCTCATCATTAATAGATGATGGTCAATTGAGGACGGCTTCAAAATGTTCAGCCCATCTCTGCAGGATCTGAGCCTTCTCTGTATTGACAGTTGTACCATCTGTACTCAGAAGAGGGAACTCCCAAGAGATTGAGGTCCATAGAGAGTGTTAAGGGCTTCAAAAAACCTTTTCAAGTCGTTTCTGTATATCCCTGTATTTCATCTGCCTTGGCGCTTAGCCAGGCATCCTGCATTTTACGTAGTTTTTTTCTCAACTGTCCTGAGAGCACTGATAAAAGCATTTTCTTGCAGCTGAAGATGGGTCATTCTGACAGGCCTGATGAAGATGGTGCTTTTCAACAAGTAGAGCCTGTATCTCCTCATCATTCTCATCAAACCAATCATGCTGCTTGTGGGTGGAGGGCCCAAGCGTTTTCAGCGCAGATGTATGGATATCATCCTTGAAGCATTCCCAGTCGTCCGCAGTGTTGCCTGCAAGGTGTAGGTCAGCAAGTTTGATTTCTAAGTCTTTTCTCCTGACAATGACATAGTCAATAAGATGCCAATGCTTACAGCGGGGGTTAATCCAGGAGGTCTTGTTACAGGTAGGCAGATGGAAGGTTGTGTTAGTGATGAGGAGGTCGTGTGCTGCACAGGTCTTCAGTAAAACAGCGTTACATTTGCCCACTCCATGCCTCCCAATGAATCCCTGCCAGATTGCAGAGTCACACCTTGCACTGAAATTGCCAAACAAGATCAGCTTGTCGGTATTGCTCACTGCTGATAGTGGGGTGTCTAGTTCTTTTAGAACTTGTTTTTCGTATCATCTGGATTGTTCATTGTGGGGGGGCATAGGTGCTGATCAGAGTGGCTTGACTTCTGTTCTGTAGCTGAAGCTGTAATGTCATAAGCCAGTCGTTTACACCCTTGGGTAGACTATCAAGCTTCTGAACAAGGTGACTCCTGACAGCGAATCCAACTCCAGCATCACGATGCTCATTGCTGCTGCGACTACTCCAGAAAAAAGTGTATTTACCTCCAGTTTCCGTCAACTGACCTACATTAGTAAGACGAGTTTCGCTCAGGGCTGCAATGTCAATATTGTATCTTACAAGCTGTCTGGCAACTAAGGCTGTTCTTCAGTCTGGTCTGTCTGCTGTAGGGTTGTCCAAAAGAGTGTGCACGTTCCAAGTGCCAATGGTGAGCAGTATCATCTTGTGTTTTATTTTGTGTGTTCAACCGCAAGATGGGATCCCTGTCTTAAACTGGCCAGGGTGTAGTGAAGCAGGGAATGTTTAGGGCACCTTTTCTAGCCCCTTCCTCATTCTATGGAGGTGAGCAGTTCATTCCTGAAGAGGACTGATCAGTCGCCTAGGTAGACGCTGAGTTCCACTGTCATTTCGGTCAGTGGAAAGCAACCATTAGACCTGAGCCGCCTGCGTGCAGGTCCATGACTACAGCTCCCAGTGTATCCACATCTGCTGCTTTACTGCTTGCCCTTCACCACAGGACTTCAAGAGTTGAAGAGGACACTGATGATGATGATGATGGTATCGAAACTAGGTTTGATTTGGATTAAAGTGAGGGAGAATTGTGCAGCATCAGCCTCATTCTCTCTTCCCAATTCCCATCCAGCTCCAGCGGCAAGACAAGAGTCAAGTCAGCTGGAGGTGGGACTAGATGCAGTGGATAACCTGGACATCTTCTGTGTCTTGTCTTGCTCTCCACGTTCCATGACGCTTGCAGAGACTGCCTTCTTGACTGTAGGACCTTCCATTGGTCTCTTCCACTCACAATGCCGGACTCTGTCTTCATATGCTGGGATAGACATCTCCCTATCTCACTGAGGATTGAGACCTGTTGGCTACCCTCTCTTGGATTATCTGGCTTGTCGAGGCTGTTGCCCGGGGTGTGGCCGCTATCACATGCAAGCAGCTACAGGGAACGACAGGTGAGAGCTGCCAGGTGGGGACAAAGGATGGACAAACCACCCTGAAAGGACATGACATGTTCCCCCACCAAAGATATTACCCCTCCCTGACACTCCATACATGCCCTCAAACACTTGTGAAGCTACAACTGGAATGTTGGGGGCGATTCTCCCAAAATTGCTAAATTGGTGGGAAAACTGTTCTAGATCATATTTTTTTTATCAGTGCAGCTTCAGATCTGAATCTCTGTACTCTGTGAAATGCAGAGGTCACAATCGTGAATATCCCTAAAAACTGGGCTGGGAGGGGGGAGGGAGTGCTGTTCGCAGTGAAGAGCCTGAAATTGACAGAAATCAGATGAGGGTAGCTGATGGGTCTCAACCCTTGGTGAGATAGGAAGATGTCTATTTCAGCATGTGAAGACAAAGTCCAGAGGAGTGAGTGGAAGAGACCAATGGAAGGTCCTATGGTCAAGAAGGCGGTCTCTGCAAACGTCGTGGAATGCAGAGAGCAGGACAAGTGCACGTCGCTGGGAGATCACTGAAAAGTTCTCCTAGCATCCAGATCACTGCCATCCAACCTTCACAGACATTGCTGGCCTCATTGCTGGCCCTCACAAA
Organism: Sphyrna mokarran; assembly: GCA_024679065.1. Classification (NCBI taxonomy): domain Eukaryota; kingdom Metazoa; phylum Chordata; class Chondrichthyes; order Carcharhiniformes; family Carcharhinidae; genus Sphyrna; species Sphyrna mokarran. Next base: position 19,329,103 of record JAGIQG010000028.1, on the reverse strand, counting down.
TGTCCCACAGACATTGCTGGCCTCATTGCTGGCCCCTATAACTCCCCCCAAGACATTGCTAGCCTCATCGCTGGTCCCCACAACCCCATCACAGACATTGCTGGCCCCCCCTCCCCCCTACAGACATTGCTGCCACCCCCTGTCCTTGTCTCCTCTTACATACAGATATGGCAGCCCATTCACCTCATGCCCCCATGGATCTGGATAATGTGGATACCCAATCCATCCATCTCTTGAACATGCTGTCCTCCTTGCCACCCTGCAGAGAACTAGTGTTGTGCTGACATGCACAACCCAGATTGTGGTCATTCCTATCAAACTTGGCCTTGAATACATGCAATGTCCCAGCCTTCATTGCTCATTGAGTAAGAGAATTAACAGACTAATGACCCTCTTAGAGCAAAGTATTCATTTCAATTCATTCTTAGACAGCACCTTCCAAACCCACAACTACTTCCATCTCAAAGGACAAGGGCAGCAGATACATGGGAATACCACCATCTGCAGTTATCCTCTAAGTCACTCACCATTCTGACTTGGAAATGTATTGCTGTTCCTTCAAAGTCACTGGGTCAACATCCTGGAATTCCCTCCTTAATGGCATTGTGGGCCATCCCACAGAACATGGACTGCAACAATTCAAAAAGGTAACTCATCACCATCTTCTCAAGGACAACTAGGGATAGACAATAAATACTGGCCAACCAGCGATGCCCACATCCCATGAATGAATTTTTTAAAAATGAGAGGCCCCTAATTTTTAAACTGTGTCCCTAAGTTCTAGACTCTGGTCTCAGGTCACTGTCTGTGTGGAGTTTACACATTCTCCCTGTGTCTCCATAGGTTTCCTTTGGGTGCTCTGGTTTCCTCCCACAGTCCATAGATATGCAGGTTAGGTTGATTGGCCACGTTAAATTGTTTCTTAAATAAGGAGGATTAACAGTGTAAATGTATGGGTTATGAGGATAGGTCCTTGATGGGATTGTTGTCAGTGTAGGCTCAACGGGCCAAATGGCCTCCTTCTGTAGTATAGGAATTCTATGATTTTATGTAAGGAGATCAAAACTGTACACAGTACTCCAGATTAAGTCTAATGAAGGCCCCTTACAGCTCTAGCAGCAATTCATTACTTTTATATGTGATTCCCCTTGCAATAAATGCCAATATTCCATTTGCCTTCCTAGTCACTTGTTGTACCTGCATAGTAACTTTTTCTGATTCATTTGGACATCCAGAACCCTCTGTGTCGCAATGTTCTGCAGTCTTTCTCAATACAAATAATATTTTGCTTTTCTGTCTTTCCTGCCAAAATGGACATTTTTGCATTTTCCCAGTTACAATCCATCTGCCAAACGTTTGCCTACTCATTTATCTATCTAATCTCTTTGTTGACTTTATGTCCGCTTGACAACATGCTTTCCTACCTATCTGTGTATCATCAATAAATTTAACTATTACATTTAATATCTTCATCCAAATCATTGATATCAATTGTAAACAGTTGAGGCCTTAATACTGTCCCTATACACTCCACTAGTAACAGCTTGCCATCTTGATGATGACCCATTTATTCCTACTCTCGGCTTCCAATCCTCTATCTATGCTATGATGTTACCCATACACTGTGAAGTGTTATTTTGTGTGATGTGGCATCTTACTGAATGTCTTTTGGAAATCCAGTACATCACATCTACCTGTTCCTCTTTACCCACCCTGCTTGTTATTTCCTCTAAGAACTCTAATAAATTAATCAAATATGATTTCCCTTTCACAAAATTAGGTTGACTCAGGTTGATTATATTATGGTATTCTAATGTCCTACTATAAACTCCCTCAATAATGGATTCAAGCATTTTCCCTTTGAAAATGGTTAAGCTAACTTGCTATAGTTTCTTGCTTTCTGTCTCTTTCCTCTCTTGAATAGAGTCATTAGCAATTTTCCAATTTACAATACTGTTTGAAGTAGGGTACAACAAAATATTCTCCAATCAGAATATGCATTTTAACAAAGTTTTCTGGTTCAAACATAAATGTGAATCTCAAATTCTATTACATATTTTTCAGTTGAAGCTAGGATGCGTTTTAGAGTAATATGTTTCTGGACATTCTGCTTCTGACTAGCCTTCTCTACCCAGTTGAAGGTATCCTTTATAAAGTGCCACTGTGTCTTATACTGCTTTTTCCAGGTAAAAACAGCTCTTGTTTTAAAGATCTTTATTGGGTTTTGGTAAATGCAATCAAATAGTAATGTATAAAAAAACACTATGTTGAATGTATTTCACATTATATAAGAGAAACCAAATTAAAACTGCCACCTGTTCAAGCACACCCAAAATTGTATCTCATCAACTCTGCAGTGGCATTATAAAGGCTGTCAAAGAATAATGCAATTTCTTCTATACCACAGCAAGTAATAGAAGATAAGTCTTGACCTTCATTCCACTGTTTTTCTTCAATTCCCAAGGAAACGGCACACAAATATAAGACTGCTGAGATTTTGAACTAAGCCATTGAATATAAAACAGCATTTGTCAGAACACTATTGCAGATAACATTTTGTCTTCCCTTAGGACAGCTGTAAGTCAACAGAAAAAACTCAAAATTGTAGTAGGTAGCATCTTTGATCATTGTCATTAATATATATGAAAGTATTCATTTCTTTCCAATTGTTCTTACTTATTGAAGTATCAGGAGTACAATGTTCTGCCTGTTCTAAGTTTATTGTTCACGTTACGAGAATAACAATTCTGATACACTTTTAACTTAATGCTATTTGTCTTCAGTAGTGAAGTTTACAGTATTATCCATTATTCATAAACTACTTATGGAAGATTAATTATTGCAATATTATTCAGCAATAATTCACAAGCTAATGCATTATTTTTATTTTCACTGTTTCAGGCTATTAGTATCAAGAGTTGATACTGGAAAGCTACTAGAACAGAGTGAAACAGCATAGAAGTAGGTTATTAGGTCCATTGCATCTGTGCTGGAAAGATCTATCTAGTTAGTTCCACTGCCCTGCTAGTTTCCATAACTCTGCAAATGTTTGCTTTCCAAATATTTATCCTTTGTCCTTTTAAACATTTCTGTCAAATTTGTTATTTCCTGCTCATGATAACCTTTCAAAATTTTGGTGCTTAATGCACCTAGGCAACAGATAGGCATCTTTTTGATCAATTACTGATCTCTAGCAGTAAGACTGAGTAGCTCAGGGTAACTTCCCTTAAGATTTTCTTTCCTCTGTCATGTAGATCCAACTATCCATGGCATGACTCCAGCTCCCTTTCAGTCAATATGCCTGCAACCTAGACAGGTGGAGTAATGTTTCCTTTGACTTCTACACTGAGAAAAAGAACGCTTCTTGTAAATTGTTGTTTTTCAATCCTCAGTACAGCAAATCTAATCATTGTTCTTCATCTATCTTTCTCTGAGTCAACCTTTCTCTCTAAGATAACAAATAAGATAACATGGTAGTTTTAAAAGAAACTTTCTTCAAAAAGCTGTGAAATTTGCTCATCAGCTTTTTTTCAGATCCATTGGCAAATCAATGAAATCCATATGTTTTATGCTTCAGTTACACCAGAAGAATATATGTGATAGAAAATGCATGATAGAAAATACTTCACATAAGGCATATACATCCTAAAGCTTGCTAGATGTAACCAATTAATATCACAGAGAATGATATTATTATCAAACTCAATACCTTTACTAAAACATTAACAAATCTACTCAAAGCCACACAAGGCAATTTTACAGGCAGGTTTAATCATGCAACTGTGAAATAGATATTTTAATGTCATTATGTATTAAGCTATATTTTCAAAATCAAAATAGCTGCTTCAATGTTGGAGGAATTGTAAATGGAGATCAATATTGTAAAGTCATTAGCAAAGGAGGCCACTTCTGGCCTTATAAATTAGGAAAGGTCTTTGCTGAAGCAGCTGAAAATGGTTGGGAGGAACTCGTGTGTTGAGTCACAACTGACAAGTGTAATCAGTCAACATTTTGTTGAAATTCTTCAAAAACAAAGTTGTGTTAAATATGACAGCAGCCAAGGAAGAATTTTCATTTTGACCCCAAGAAAATTAAATTTTGCTAGAACTTCCTATGGTCTTCTTGGTGCAAAATGTTATCTTTATAGTGAGGAAGGCTATTATCACTTTGCCTCTTAAGTTGCAGAAAAATTTGGTATTGTAGCAGTTATGGTGTTACATGAGTAATTCAGAGATCACACCTTGCCATGATATATTGTAAAGTTGAATTTAATAACTGGGGTGGGTATATTTGTCAATTGACAGTTACAAGAATGACCATAAAGCCCAATTGTTTTACAGTAACTTGCACATATCATACAGAAGGATGCGAAAATTCAAAACATCAAAGTCACACAGCATTTGATTTATGCTTTTATTGCTACCTTTCCTTTATTATCGCTAGGTCAAAATCTGGGAAGCTAACAGCATTGTGGAACATTGAAAACATGGATTGCAAAGTTTAAGAAGACAGACCACTATCTTTTTATGGGTAACAAGGTATGGGCAATAAATGTCAGTTTTCGGTGACATCAAGATCTGAGAGTTAATATATTTTTTCTGAAAGTCAGTTTAATCATTTTTTTTATGCTTTATTTTGTTGGAAGCCTTAAGTTAGTCCATAGTGTTCATGCTCAGGCAGATGAAATAAGTGTTGGTGCCATCTGATTGGTCATCTTCTCTGGCAAACATTTTAGTCAAGATTCTCCCAAAACAAAATTAAATGTCCAAAAGGTGGAAAGATGGAATATTTCCCACCTATTTTTTGGGCATAATTACCTGAACTAATCTCTTTGAACAGAACAGAGTACCCCAGCATGATTCACTCTGAAAAGTGGTGAGCAGGCCTATTCCTGTCTGAGAGGTTGGCAGCATAGTGTTGAGCGATCTACTCTGCACACACCAATCTGTTGGTGTCTGTTGGGCAGTGCCGAAGTTCCTGTTGGATAGTGCCAGTTTGCCTCTTGGGTAGTGCCAGGATGCCACGCTGGCACTATAAGGCTGGCACTGCCTTGGAGCATTCCCCCTTGCCCCTGACCTCTTGGAGTGTGGCAGGAGGTGGGGCTCAATGGCTTCTGTCTCCACCAGTACGGTAAGGATGCCTGTTCCCCATTGGTGGGGGAGCAGTTATAAACCCCACTGATGGGAACCACTCCCAGTATGGGGTGGGATGGGGGGATGGGGGTGGAGGGATTGCCAACAGGCTTGGAGAATATAATCTTGGGGCCATTAATCATGCTAAAGTGTCAGTTTCAATGACATTTCCATATGATAATCAGCTCCATGCCGATTTCTGGTGTGAAACTGATTGTGTCAAAAAGAAAGTGTTTGGGAGACTCATGACCAACTGGATGCTGGTCACAAACCTTGCAGAAGGCCACCACTGATGTCTCCCGACCTGCTGTGCTGCTTGAGCAACACAGAGGGCTGGGAGAATCCCAGCCTTTGTTTTTGATTAAATAATAACTAAAACATTCAAACTACTATAAGAACAAACCTGAGTATCAGTCAAAACAGTGGATGAAATTTGAAATAAATATGAAAGCAATTAATCTATTTGCATATGAGCCAATCAGTTGGAAAAATTGAATGCAGTTAATTAATAATAAAGTTTTTAGCAACAAGAATTAAAATTAATCGAAGCTAGAATTAAGTAACTTCATTAAAATGACACAAAGGGTTGAATTACCTAGGCATTCAAATTAAACAGCTTTGAATTAACAGGAAAGCATTCTATTCAAAATTTGCAAATGAATAAATTTGATAATGAAATTCAAGATAGCATGCTGCTTTGCATTTACGTATATGTGATGCTGAGCTGTGTGACACAACAAAGGTAACATGGGAAGAATTAAAGATATATGTCAGATGTACTACATTTGTAAAAATGATTACAACCCCTGTAAATAGTGACATTCTTTAGAAGGATATGGAAATTTCCAGTGGCTGACTGAAAGGATCATATAACAAAATTTAAAATTCTAAGACTTTTATTGTAACAAAAACTTAGGCAACACTGTCCAAACACCATTCAGAAGCCAGTTTATACTCTACAGAAAATACCCATTAACTACGAAAACAACTGAAAATCCCTTCCATGGTTATCATTTGCTCTGTCCGATAAATGAAAATTTCCTTCTTTATGAACCAGTTAAAAGCTATTCTCAGTTTCTGATTGCTTGCTTCCCCTTTCTTTTCCCAACTGGGCAACTCCTAATTCCAAAACTGACTTTAACAGTAAGGGACAAATTGGAGACTTGGAGCCTCTGACGATGATCTTTGCATCATCAATGGAAGCGGAAGAAGTTTCGGAGAATTGGAGGATTGTGGATGTGGTTTCTTTCTTCAAGAAAGGGAGAAGAAACAGCCCAGGAAATTATCGACCAGTGAATCTAACCTCAATGGTTGGTAAGTTGTTGGAGAAGATCCTGAGAAGCAGGATTTATGAACATTTGGAGAGGTGTAGTATGATCAAAAATTGTCAGCACGGCTTTGTCAAATGTAGATTATGCCTTATGAGTCTGGTTGAGGTCTTTGAGATGTGATTAAACACATTGATGAAGGAAAAGCGATAGACGTGGTTTATATGGACTTCAGCAAGGCGTTCGATAAGGTCCCCCATGCAAGGCTTGTTGAGAAAGGCAGCAGGCATGAGATCCAAGGGGACACTGCTTTGTGGATCCAGAACTGGCTTGTCCACAGAAGGCAAAGTGTGGTTGAAGATGAGTCTTTTTCTGCATGGAGATTGGTCACCAATGGAATCCCCAGGGATCTGTTCTGGGACTCTTGTTCTTTACAATTTTTATAAATACCCGGATGAGGAAGTGAAGGGATGGGTTGGTAAGTCTGCTGATGACACAAAGTTGGAGGTGTTGTGGATAGCTTGGAAGGATATCAGAAGTTACAACGAGACATGGATAGGATGCAAGACTGGGTAGAAAAGTGGCAGATTGACTTCAACACAGATAAATGTATGGTGATTCATTCTGGCAGGTCAAATGGGATGACTGAATATAATATTAAGAGTAAGACTCTTAGCAGTGTGGAAAATCAGAAGGATCTTGGGGTCCGATTTCATAGGATGCTCAAATCAGCTTTGCAGGTAGAGGATGTAGTTAAGAAGGTATATAGTGTACTGGCCTTCATCAATCGAGGAATTGAGCTTAGGAGTCGGGAGATAATGCTGCAGCTGTATAAGACCCTGGTCAGACCCCACTTTGAGTACTGTGCTCAGTTCTGGTTGCCTCATTACAGGAAGGATGTGGAAGCCATTGAAAGGGTGCACAGGAGGTTTACAAGGATATTGCCTAGATTAGGTGACACATCTTAAGAGGATAGGTTGAGAGAGCTCGGTTTCTTCTCTTAAAAGAGACGAAGGATGAGAGGTGACCTGATAGAGGTGTATAAGATGTTGAGAGATATTGTTCGAGTGGATTCTCAGAGGCTTTTTCACAGGGCTAAAATGGCTGCCACAAGAGGACACAGGTTTAGGGTCCTGGGGAGTGGGTTCAGAGGAGATGTCAAGGTAAATTTTTCACTCAGAGGATGATGAATGCATGGAATCAGCTGCTGGCAGTGGTTGTGGAGGTGGATTTGGTAGAGTCCTTTAAGCGATTTTTGGATAAGTACATGGGACTTAGTAAGATGGAGGGTTATAGTAAGCCTAATAGGAAGGGACATGTTCGGCGCAACTTTGGGCCGAAGGGCCAGTTTGTGCTGCAGTTTTTCTATGTTCTATCCCAGAAAAAACTATAAATCAAGAATGAGGAGCTCAGGAAAATTACATTAGGAAAGTGATACTTAGCAAATACTTGGTTCTATCTTATCTATCCCCTGTTTCTATAAGATCTCCCTCTCATTTTTCTGAATTCCAATGAGTGTAGCCCCAGTCTACTCAGTCTCTCTTCATAAGCCAAACCTCTCAACTCCAGAATCAACCTAGTGAATCTCCTGTGCATCCCCTCCAGTGCCAGTACATCCTTTCACAAGTAAGGAAATCAAAACTGTATTCCAGATGTGGTCTCACCAGCACCTTATACAGCTGCAACATAATCTTGATGTTTTTAAACTCCATCTCTCTAGCAATGAAGGACAAAATTCCATTTGCCTTCTTAATTACCTGCTGCACCTGCAAACCAACTCCTTGAGATTCCTGCACAAGGACACCCAGTTCCCTCTACATAGCAGCGTGTTGCATTTTTTCCCATTTAAATAATAGTCCATTTTGTTGTTATTCCTACCAAAATGGATGACCTCACATTTACCAACAATGTACTCCATCTGCCAGACCCCTGTCCAGTCACTTGGATTATCTATATCACTTTGCAGACTTTTTGCGTCCTGTGCACAGTTTGCTCTTCCACCCATCTTAGTGTCATCTGCAAATTTTAGCACTTGATCTCCAACTCCAAATCATTTATGTAAATTGTAAACAATTGCAGTCCCAACACTTATTCCTGAGGCATACTAGTAGTCACTGATTGCCAACCAGGAAAACACCTATTTACCCCCACTTTTTGCTTTCTGTTAGTTAACCAATCCTTTGTCCATGCTCATACATTTCCCGTAACACTGTGCACCTTTATCTTATGTAGCAACCTTTGGTGTGACACCTTGTCAAATGGAAATTCAGATTCACCACGTCCACAGGTTCCCCATTGTCTACTGCACATGTAATGTTCTCAAAGAATTCCACCAAATTAGTCAAACATAAACTGCCCTTTATGAACCCATGCTGCATCTTACCAATGGAACAATTTATATCCAGATGTCTCGCTATTTCTTCCTTGATGATAGATTCAAATATTTTCCCTACTACCAAAGTTAAGCTAACCGGCCTATAATTACCTGCCTTTTGTCTACCTCCTTTTTTAAACAGTGGCATGACATTTGCTGTTTTCCAATCTGTGGGAACCACCTCAGAGTCTAGCGAATTTTGGTAAATTACCACTAATGCATTTGTAATTTCTCCCGCCAATATGAAATTGTTCATTTTGACAGAAATAATTTTAAAAAAAGCATATTATCTAAATGGTAAGAAATTGCAGAACCCTGAGTTTTAGAGGGATCTGAATGTCCCGATGCATTATTGCAAAAGGTTACTGTACAGATACAGCAAATAATTAGGAAAACTAATAGAATGTTACTGTTTATTGCAAAAAGAATTGAATGCCAAAGTAGGAAGGCTATGCTTCAGTTACAGGATACTGCTGAGATCACATGTGGAATACCATACAGTGTTAGTCTCCTTATTTAAGGAAAGATATGAATGCATTAAAAACAGAATAGAGAAAGTTTACTAAACTAATTCCAGAAATGGGTATCTATGAAGTAAGGTTGGACAAGCTGACTTGTATTCACTGGAGTTTAGACGAATAAGAGGCAATTTGATTGAAACACATAAGATCTTGATGGGGTTTTGATAGCGCCAATATGGAGAGGATACTTTTTGTGAGAGAATCAGGAACTGGGGAAGGTCACTGTCTAAAAATAAACAGTTCCCATTAAGATGGAGATAAGAATTTTTTTCTTTTGGAGGATAGCGAGTGTTTGGAACTCCTTCAAAAGGCAGTGGAAGCAGAGTCTTTGAATATTTTCAAAATAGAGATACATAGGTTCTTGGTAAACATGGGGGTGGTTGGAGGGTGGTGAAAGTTTACCACGGGTAGGTGGGAGATTACAATCAGATCAGCCATGATCTTATTGAATGGCACAACAGGCTCAAAGGGCTGAGTGGTCTTTTGAATTCAGTATTGAAAGGAATTCCATTACTTATTCCATAATTGTGCCCAGTTTAAAAAAAGACTCTTTGGTATCATAATGCTGTCAAGTTTTTGCTATTCCTTAAAGAAGATGCAGAAGTATCTATTAAAATAGAAACAGATGTTGATGTCTGTATAAATAATGGAACATTTCAATAGAAGTGAAGATCCCCTGATACATTTCAGAAGAGCTTCTTGAATTTTGATGGAGTGTAGGTTGATGCTGTTATCCATGTCCTCAGGATTTTACTAAGTGCAATATTCAGAGGTTAGGCATCGAATGTACATCACCACTCAATTGCTCTGTTAGTGATATAATTACAGTACATTTGCTCACAAACACTAGAAAAGTGTAGTGCCTATTTTGTTTCAAAGGTCAGAGTGAACACAAATATCATAAAACCCAGATCATATTTAGTCAGCATTCTTGCAATCTGTAATTTTGGCTCTGCTGTAACTGGTTGAATGTTACAAAATAGGTGCATTTTACTAATAATCAACTTAATGGATAATTTTATTCCATCTTTAAAGGTTGTTTCAAATAGACTATTATCTATTTTTGAAATGACATATTGCAATTACACAGTTGCTTTCAATAAATGTATGAAATTCAGCTTAGTGCCACAATGTGTAGATGTGTCATGGAATGGGACAATATACAGTTCTAATCCAATCTAGAATGTCCTGGAAACTAAAATAAACTTTTATTTAAAAAGATACTGGAATAACATTGGATGCTATTATTGACTTCACTTTTGTCTTGAAGTTTTATTTAATTTTTAAGACTCTGCATTCATAACAATAGTTAATAATCCAAATTCTTCTGCTTTTCCATCTTTCTTGAATAATCTTTTTCAAATTTCTGTATTTCATAACTTAGGGTGCAATCTTACAAAAAAAATTCTAAGCGCCTAGTGAGTGAAAAACAGAAGAGTTTCAGACCTGCTTTTTGGGTAAGTTTGAAGATGTAATCTTATAACACCTTTGCTTTTTTGGACAGAAGTGCAATTCTCAACAATAGGGAGATGTGGGGGGTGGGGGGGGCGGGGGTGGTGGAATTAGAGAGGTCGTCATCACAGAAGGGTTCTTCCAATAACTGGTGTGTATTCTGGCAGTTGCAACCCCCACCCACTCACCACTCTCCAGGAATCATAAGTCCCCTCTCCTTTTCCCCCTTTGCCCCTTTTCCTTTTCCTTCCCCCTCATTCATACTATCCCTCCATCCTCAGGTCTAATTGACATCACACCAAGGTGATGGATCTGGGTTAAAGGAATACATTTCAACCAGTTTTCTAAACCTAACTATTGTAATCGTTCATAAATGCCCTCTTGGTGACCCTACAACTTCTTAACTTTATAAGGCCTACTGCTAAATCTAAGTATTCCCCCAGGATGCGCATCAGAAATGGAGGCAGTTAGCTGCGTTCCCACGCCCCATACAGAGTCTGTGATGCTCTTGATGGGCATACCATGTGAGCCGAAGCCTGGGAGGACCCAAGCTGACATTGATGTTTCTGTGCCAATCTGTTCATCTTGCTGCCCTTGAGATGCTCTGATAGCAGGAAGAGGGGATTCAGAAGCTTTGGATTTGTCTGAGATCTCCTGGCTGAAAGGCCCTGCAAGATCTCCAGACCTTCCTCCTGCCTTGAGGTTCCCATTGATTCCAAATCACACCATGGGGTTGGGTAGGGATGCAGCTGGAGTGAATTCCAGAGGACTCAGAGTCACTTGTTCTGCAAGTGCTGGAAGTCCAACTGCAAATGTCTCATGTTATGTGAGTCCTCTGCGTTGGCTCCCTGAGACTGGGCTAAGCTCTGGAGCCCCTCAATGATAGTGCTCAGTGATCAGGGTAAGCTTTGGAGACTCTTTCTCTGAGACCCATGACCAGGCCTACTATGCCTCCAGTTGAGCCTGGACAATAGCAACCGGGACTTGTTAATGCTATGAGTGAGCCAAGTGCAGACAAATAATTCTGTTGATTTTGAAATCTAATTAACGAATGTGCAGATGATTATTTTTTTCAGATGGCAGTCAGAAAAAGCTGCAGTTAACTATTACAGTTTGCTATAATTTGTTTATGTGATTAAGTGCAAATGTATTCAAAGTTTAAACTTATTTTTAATATTTGCTAGATAAAACAGTTAACCAGTTGAAAATCATTAACATGCAATTCAACTTAAATCAACTTTTTTATTTTAAAATGATTAATTAGATGAAACTATTACCATTTATGATGAAGATGGACAAAATAATTATCTGACTTCATGACATTGATGAAACAGGGGCAGAATAAATAAGCATGTTATTAGTATTTAAATCAAAAGTATTTATATTAGTTCTGATCAGATTCTCACTCACTTTGGACAAGAACCTGATCTGGTCAGGCTCAGCCGATCAGAAGACTCACAATGGGTTAGATGTCCAGTGAGAATTCCACTTTGGACCTCACGCCTGATTCAACGGGTCATTGGGAATCCCAATTGAGGCTAGCAGTCATAGAGAATCAGAATCATAATCTTTTCAATGAAGATTGGTACGAATGAGCCAAGGGAAGACTGATAGTTCTGTTGATTTCGAAATCAAATTAACGAGTGTGCAGATGATTATTTTTAATCGGATGGCATTTAGAAAAAGCTGCAGTTAACTATTATAGTTTGGTATAATTTGTTTATGTGATTAAGTGCAAAGGTTTGAATCTGTCGTCAAAGCAGAAATAACAAGGCACCTGGATACGAATTGTTTGATCAAGCAGACGCAACATGGATTCGTTAAGGGGAATTCGTGCTTGACGAATTTATTGGAGTTCTATGAGGAAGTGACTAGTGCAGTAGATGGAGGGGAGCCGGTCGATGTGGTGTTTTTGGATTTCCAAAAGGCGTTTGATAAGGTGCCTCACAAAAGATTGCTGCAGAAGGTTAGAATGCAGGGAGTTCGGGATAGGGTGTTAGACTGGATTGAAGATTGGTTATCTAATAGGAAGCAGAGGGTAGGTATTAATGGGTGCTATTCTGATTGGCAGCTGGTGACTAGTGGAGTGCCCCAGGGATCGGTGCTGGGGCAATTATTTACCATTTACATAGATGATCTGGAGGAATGGGCTGAGTGCAGAATGATGAAATTTGCTGATGACACAAAGATGAGTGGAAAAGCAAATTGCGTGGAGGGTGTGGAAAGCCTGCAGAAGGATCTGGATAGGTTAAGTGAGTGAGCGAGGACATGGCAGATAGAGTATGATGTTAGCAAGTGTGAAGTTATCCAGTTTGGTAGGAATAATGATAGGAAGGATTACTATTTAAATGGTGAAAAGCTGCAGCATGCAACGGTGCACAGGGACCTGGAGTCCTTGTGCATGAATCGCAAAAACACAGTGTGCAGGTGAAGCAGGTGATTAAGAAGATGAATGCAATGTTAGCCTTTATAGCTAGGGGGATAGAATATAAAAGTAGGGAGGTACTTTTGCAGCTGTATAGGGTACTGGTGAGGCCACAGCTGGAGTACTGTATGCAGTTTTAGTCGCCACATTCGAGGAAGGATATATCGGCTCTGGAGGGGGTGCAGAGAAGGTTCACTAGGCTGATACTGGAGATGAGGGCGTTGGATTATGAGGAGAGACTAAATAGGCTAGGTTTGTACTCTTTGGAGTTTAGAAGGCTGAGAGGGAATCTTATAGAGACATATAAGATATGAAGGGGATGGATAGGGTAGAGGTTGAGAGACTCTTTCCGCTTAGCAAGGATAGCAGGACTAGAGGGCACAGCCTCAAGATTAGTGGGGGTAGTGGTTCAGATCAGAGTTGAGGAGGAATTTCTTCACACAAAGGTGGTGAATCTTTGGAATTCTCTGCCTGATGAAGTGGTGGAGGCTTCCTCGCTGAGTATGTTCAAGTCAAGAGTGGATAGGTTTTTGATTGACAAGTGAATTAAGAGTTACGGGGAGAAAACGGGAAAGTGGTACTGAACCACTACAGATCAGCCATAATCTTATTGAATGACGGGGCAGGCTCGAGGGACTGGATGGCCTACTCCTGCTCCTATTTCTTATGTTATTATGTTTTTAAAATTTAAACTTATTTTTAATAATTGCTAGATAAAACAGTTAACCAGTTGAAAATCACTAACAATGCAATTAAACTTAAGTCAACTTTTTAATTTTAAAATGATTTATTAGGTGAAATGATTATCATTTATGATGAAAATGGACAAAATAATTATCTGACTTCATGACACTGCTGAAACAGGGACAGAATAAATCATTCAATTAAATCATGTCAGAAAGTCTCTGAGGGTTAAGGAGGTGATGATCTATGCATCTTTAGAAGAGAGCAGATAAAGGCATGTCATTTTTACCTAATCTTTAGCTATTGCAATGCTGAAATACATTGAAGTATTACTATAAGTATATCTTAGTTCCACAAAAAACTGAATGTACCTTCATTTCTTGAATTATGCAACTCTATTACAGTGATGTCTTGTGAACTTTGACAGAAGCTGTTGAAAGTTTTGTGTCACGTCAAGTATTATGTGGCTGTGTCCAGCTTCTATTTTCAGATTTAATAAAATAATGTATCAGGAAGAGAAAGTGATCCAACCTACAGAGAAGTGACACTAGCTTTTAGAGGTATAAAAATAGTGATGGAATCATTCAATATATCTATGCTACAGGCTTTAATCTCATTAAGCAATTCAGATGGTTTATATTGCAAACACCTCATGCATTATCCTGGGTGAACAAATCCATAACACATGAGCAACACATGCCAAGACCTACAAAATATTCACTTTTACAGAATGATTAATTAATGTTAGTTTTAAAATGCATAAGACTTTATTCTAAATGCTGGGTTTGTCTAGTTTGCCACATCATGTAGGAATATTGTAGCTACATTTAATGATTTGGTTGGTTACGTCGGTGGTAGAATCAGGGACATCTGGATTTTATCATTTCTGAGGTTTTGGATGTTTTGTCATTTATTTATGAAGTGTTTCATGTTTGGATGATTGCGTTTGCATTTAATTGACATTTCTCACATTTTGTCAATTATTAATTATGAAAGGCATGACAGAATAACCTTTCAATAAATTTCAAAGTTTTTTTTATTCATTCATGGAATATGGGTGTTGCCGGTTGGGTTGGCATTAATTGCCATGCCTAATTGCCTTTGAGAAAGTAATAGTGAGCTGCCTTCTCAAACTGCTGCAGTCCATATGATGTAACTACATCTATAATTCTATTAGAGAGTGAGTTTTGGGATTTCAATTCAGTGAGAGTGAAAGAACATCGATATATTTCCAAGTTTGATTGGTGAGTAATCTGGAGAGGAACTTACAGGTGGCAATGTTCCTAGGTATGTGCTTCCCCTGTTCTTCCAAATGATAGTAGTTGTGGGTTTAAAAGATGCTACCTTAGGAGCCTTGGTGAGTTGCTGAAGTGAATCTTGTAGATGATATGCAATGACACAGCTGTGCATCAGTGGTAGAGAAGTGACTGTTTACGGATGCGACATCAATCAAGCATGCCACTTTGTTTTGGATGGGCAAGATTCTTGAATATTATTGGAGCTGCATTCATCCAGGCAAGTGGAGAGTAGTCCATTTGCTCCTGACTTGTGCCTAATAGATGGTGCACAGGTTTCCAGGAGTCAGGAGGTGAGTTATTCATCACAGGATTCCCAGCCTTTGACTGTATTTATGCAGCTAGTCCATTTCAGATTCTGGTCAACAAATCTGAATATTGATATTGGGAAATTCAGTTATGGTAATGCATTACATGTCATGGAGTGATGGCTAGATTCCTACTTGTTAGAAATGATCATTGCAAGACACTTGTATGGTGCAAATGTTGCTTGCCATTTGTCAGCCCAAGCCTGCATTTGTCAAGGTCTTGCTGAGTTTGGACATGTAGTACTTTGGTAGCTAAAGAGTTGTGAAAGATGCTGAACAGTAAGTAAACATCCCATTTCCGATCTGATGATGGTGAGAAGATCATTGAAGAAGCAGAACATGATTAAGCCTAGGGTGCTAACCTGGGGAACTCCTGCAGTGATATCTTGGGACTGAGGTGATTGACTTCCAACAAATATCTTTCTTTGTTCTAGATATGAGTCAAACCAGGGGAGAATATTCCCCCTAATTCCCATTGACTGCAGTTTTGCTAGGGCTCCTTTTTGTCACACTCAGTGAAATGTTCCCTTGATGTCAAAGGCAGTCACTCTTACCTCACCTCTGGAGTTCAGCTCCTTTCCTTGTTGGAACCAAGGCTGTAATGAGATCAAGAGCTGAGTAACTCTGGTGGAATCCTGACTGTCAGTGAGCCAGTTATTATTAGGCAAGTGCTGCTTGATAGCTCTGTTGATGGTCCATTCCATCACATTACTGATGATCAAGAGTAAATAGCTGTAATTGGCATTAATTAACTAGGTTGGATTTGTCCTGCTTTTTGTGTACAAAACATACCTGGGCATTTTTGTCATTGTCAGATAGATGCTAGTGTTGTATCTGTACTGGAATAGCTTGGCTAGGAACCTGGCAAGTTCTGAAGCAGAAATCTTCAATATAATTGCTGGAATATTGTCAGGGCCCATTACCTTTGCAGTATTCAATGTCTTCAGCCATTTATTGGTATCACTTGGAGTGAATTGAATTGGCTGAAGAGTAACATTTATGATGCTGGACACCTTTGGAAGATCACAGATTCCAGTTTTGAACCCAGCATTTATGCTGCTGAAGTCCGCTGGAAGATTACATATGCCAGTCTTCAGCCAATTTGATTCACTCCACTTGATGATAATGAAGGGTTACCATTCTTGTAGAGATCAGTTTTCTATTCATTATCCAGGCAGCTTGACTGGGGTACTAGATTGAGGTCTGCACTAACTCAATTCTTGGAATATATTAGGTAACATGAGAAAAATGTTTTTTCTGAACCAAAAGAAGGATTTTCAAAAAATATAGTGTTGATCAGCAGAACAAGGATTTTAATTTGTCAGTACTGCCTGTAACACAGAAAGATACAAGTTATTGGAGTCCTTTCTCTAGTATCCTACAGAAAGCAGGAGAGTTGCACTCAATGAGACAGAAGGGGTCTGACAAGCTACCAGTTCACTGGAAAAGAAACCAGCTTGCTTGGAACTTTTTCCAAAAGGCAAAGAACATCAGAAGAAAATTTCTTCAAAAGAACCAAGAGATTTCTGGGAGACAACTTGCAGTTAACCTAGAGCAGATTCCTTTTGGGAGATATGGAGGAGTTGTAGTATTGTTCCTGGATTAGCAATTCAGAGGCCCAGGCTAATGTTCTAAGGGCTAGGGTTCAAAACTCACCTTAGCAACTGATGGAATTTAAATTCAATTAATAATCTGGAATTGGAAAGTAATGGTGACCATGAAACCATTATTGATTGTTATAAGAACCATTTAGTTTGCTCATATCCTTTAAGGAAGGAAATCTACTACCTATACCTCATCTGACCTATATGTGACTCCAGACCCAGAGCAATGTAGTTTACTCTTATATGCCTCTAAAATGGCAAGCCACTCAACTCAAGCAAAACTAGGGCTGGGAAACAAACATTAGCCTTGCCTATAATTCCCTCACTTTATAAAAGATTGTTTTAAAAATTAGTTCAGGATAGATTGGGGAAAGTATAACACCAGAACATACTGGTTGGGTTGAATGGTCTGTTGCGATATTGTAAATTCTATGTAATTTCATGTACTAGATTTCTAAGTTCCTTTCACAGAAGGTTAAGAGTAATGTAGTGAGATTTGGAGAAATGAACATAAATGATTGTATAGTGCTTATTTTGAATATTCACAGTGGTGATTATATTTACTCTATATTACACCAAATACAGTTGCCTCTGCCTCTACTAATGATCTTTGTGATCTCACAAGGGGTGAGATACCATGGGAGCGATTTTAACTTGACCTACAGTCAGGAAATTGATGGAAATAGATGCAATTCTGATTTAATGCCTCACCTGATATTACTGTGTGCTAATTGCAAGAGTAAAGCTAGGAAATAAAATCAGTGTTGCATTCAATCTTGTTGATCTGCAAGTTAGATTAAAATTTCCCCCATTGTGTCAGCAATTGCCTGAATCCTGCAACTTCCATGTCCCAACAGTTTAGAATTCAGCTGGGGAATGCTGGTACTTAGGGACATTAACTATTGCTGAGAGTCTGTTGAGGATCCAATTGAAATGCTTCAACCAGCATTTCAATAGTTTGTACTTTCCAGTGACCTTATGTACGAGCACCTACAGTTGTGAAAGGACCATATCATGGTTGATTGGTTCTTACAATTTTGTTTCTGATTGTCAAAGATGCTTTTTGAATAAAATCACCAACTATGACAAAGTAGACTATCCACTTAACAACAATCTGCACAGCTCATTTATGTGAATGGTGCTCCAAAGAGTGCCACTTTCCTCTGATGTATTTCCTCTGTCAGCAACTTGACAAATGCATACCAGTTAACTGCATGACTATGATAGGCTTTTATTCCATTTTTTCCATTCACATTGAAATTTCATCCTCTAAAAATACTGTTCTTGCAGACTGTTTTTGCAGGGCTTTAAACATCTGCAATAGTCGTGGCTATCTCATCTCCCAAACAGCAAACTTCCAATGATGCACACATTAATCTTTCAAAGAACACTTTGTAACTAAGCAAGCCATCCTGATTTTAAAGTTTTGAGAAAGTCAGACATTGTCTATTCTGGTTCATTCCAAATAATTATTTTTACCATTCCTACAATATATATATTTTCACAATATACTTGAAAATCTACTGCATAAGCAAGACTATCGAGGCTCTAAAAAACCAGGCAAAAAGATCACCGGTCTAAACCCTGATTTATAAATATAAGCCGCATCCCATGTGCATGAGACTCATCCATTTGTAGGGAATTCTGAAAATTGCAATGTAATAATTCATGTAACAGCATGAATAATCCCATCAGATGTGTATCGATGTGTGAATCACAAAGCACATGCATTCTTTACTTCTTTAGAGTTAAGATTTATTTATTCGTCACAAGCAGGCTTATATTAACACTGTAATGAAGTTTCTGTGAAAATCCCCTAGTCACCACACGCCAGCACCTGTTCAGGTACAATGAGGGAGAATTTTAGTATGGCCAATATGTCTAACCTATCATGCCATCCATATCCTTCCTTATGCACAACTAGGCACAAGTTTACAAGGTAAAGGTTTCTAAAAAATCTGGGATTATAGATTGTGTCCATACGTCTCTTGGTGCTCACTTGCACATTGCCATGATACATATGAATAGAAAAGGATTATCTTTTTTCACCTTGTTTGTAACCATCTGCACTTAATTTTGCAAGTTATTTCCCAAGTACTGACACAATGGTAGCCACTGTGCCATCAATATTTTAATTTATAAAAGATATCTTGTGATGCTCTCTGGGTAATTAAGACTATTCTGATATCACTACAGTGTGCTAGGACATGAACTGAACTCTGGTATAATGAGCTTGATTCTCTAATGCATCCATTGATTAGAACATGTCATTGCATATTGAGACAGTACCTCTTGTTGTCTAGGTTGAACCATTAAGATTGTGTTACTAAGATATTAAACTGTATGTTTCACAACTTCACATAGCAAAGGGGGCTCATTATAGAGCGGAAAGCACTGAGCGCAGCTAGAGGACCAGGAGCAGTCTTGAGACGCTGAGCAAAAAAACTGTTTATGGCTATGTGAGAGATCTATAAAGCTCCCCTTCATGAGTCTTTCTAATTTTGAAATATTTCCACGATATCATCACCTCCATCTGCAGCTTCCAGTGATCTCTGTCCAATGCTACTGACAATTATTGCTAATGCCACCTGTTACAATAGCTTCCGAGCCATGTCTTGTAGAAACAACTAGTATGACTATATTTTAATTTTGGTTATTGTTTGTACGTACATACTGTTTGCTACTACGCTGCTTTTACTTGGTTATCATGGGTGATTTAAGTTCTTCTAGTATCTGCCATGTACTAACGTAGTGGTTGGACTCCGTGTCAATATTTGTTTCTCAGGATTAGTTCCAAGGATTTGAATCCTGAAATGTACCAAGTGTTCTAGTTTATCAATTTCAAAAGTGTGTGGGCTTTCCAGCCCCATGTGTTTTTGAAAAAGTCTAGTGGGAAGTTTGAGGTGGAGATTGAACTCCTGGGCAAGAAATCATTGAAACTTGGAGTAAACATTTAACTAGACTTTCTAAGTTGTAATTGCCCACCAAGTGGCTTAAACCATAGAAGAAGGTAACCATGAGCAGTGACACACTGTGACATTTACTAGATTCATTAATGCTTTGATTTGATTTGATTTATTATTGTCACATTTATTATTATAATAGTGAAAGATATTGTTTCTAGCACTCTATACAGACAAAGCATACCATACATTGAGAAGGGAAGGAGAGAGTGCAGAATATGGTGTTGAAAAAGATCAATTTAATACGAGCTCCATTCAAAAGTCTGATAGCAGCAGGGAAGAAGCTGTCCTAGAGTTGGTTGGGACGTGACCCAAGACATTTGCATCTTTTTCCTGATGGAATAAAGTGAAAATGAGTATATCCAGGGTTCGTGGGATCCTTGGTTATGCTGGAAGTTTTTTCAAGGCAGTGGGAAGTATAGAGAATGGATGGAAGGCTGGTTTGCATGTTGGACTGGGCTTTGTTCATGACCCTTTGTAGTTTCCTGCAATTGTGGACAGAACAGGAGTCATACCAAGTTGTGATACAACCAGAAAGAATGCTTTCTATGGTGCATCTGTAAAAGTTGGTGAGAGTTATAGCAGACATGCCTAATTGCTTAGCCTCCTTAGAAGGTAGAAGTGTTGATGAGCTTTCTTAACTGTAGTATTGGCATGGAGGACCAGGACAGGTTGGTGATCTGGACACCTAGAAACATGAAGCTCCTGACCATTTCCATTTTATCCTTATTGATGTAAACATAATGTCCTCCATTATACTTCCTGAAATCGATAACTACCTCCTTCGTTTTATTGATACTAAAAGAGGCATTATTGTTGTTGCACAGTTCACCAGATTCTCTATCTCTTTCCGGTACTCTACCTCATCATTGTTTGAGATCCAATTTACTATGGTGGTGTCATCAGCAAACTTGAAAATCGAGTTGGACAGGAATTTGGCCATACAGTCATTGATGTATAAGGAGTATCGTAAGGATCTGAGGATACAGTTTTGTGGGGCACCAGTGTTGAGGATGATTGTGATGTAAGTTTTGTTGCTTGTCCTTACTGATTGCGCTCTGTGGGTTAAAAAGTTCAGGATCCAGTTGCAGAGGGAAGAACTGAGCCCCAAACCACAGAGTTTGGAGATGAGTTTCGTCGGAATAATGATGTTGAAGGCTGGACTGTGATCAACAAATAGGAGTCTGACATAGGTGCCTTTATCCAGGTGTTCCAGGATTGAGTGTAGGGCCAGGAAGATGGTGTCTACTGTGAATCTGTTGCAATGATAGGTGAACTGTAATGGATCCAGGCAATCTGGGAGGCTGAAATGGATTTTGCCATGACTAACCTTTCGGAGACTTCATAATGATGAATGTCAAAGCAACCAGATGATAATCATTAAGGCGTACTGCGCAGCTTTTCTTTGGTACAGGGATGATTGTTGTCTTCTTGGAGCAGATAGAGACTTCAGATTGGTGTAAAGAGAGGTTAAAGATGTCTGCAACTGGTCCGCAAAGGATTTGAATGCTCATCTGGATACCCCATCCAGGCCAGTCAATTTCCATGGACTGACTTTTGAGAATGCTGATCTAATGTCTGCAATAGTGACTTGAATACAGGTTTGGCCAAGGCTTCTGGTGTGGAGGGCATGCTCTCGCTGATTTCTTGCTTGAAACAGATATAGAGTTCATTGAGCTCATCAAAGAGGGGTGCATTTGTGCCAATAATTCTCCATGCCTTCATCTAGTAACCTATTATGTCTTACGGATCTTGCAATAGTCACTGGGAGTCTGTGTAGCTAGCTTAGGACTCTAGCTTGGTCCAGTACTGTCATTTGACGTCTTTGATGGATCTCCATATATCAGTTCTGGATTTTTTGTATAGGTCAATGTTACCTGATTTGAACGCCTTGGACCCGAACTTCAGCAAGCAGTGGATATCCCTGTTCATTCATGGTTTTCGGTTGGGAAAACACAGATTTGCTTCTTTGGCACACAATCTTCCACACACTTACTAATGAAATCATTCACTGTAGTGGCATACTCGTTCAGGTTGTCACTGAGTTTTTAAATATTGACCAATCCACTAACTCAAAGCAATCCCACAGAAGATCATTCAATTCTTCAGATCAACATTGCATGACTTCCTTTAATGGATTCTACCATTTTAGTTTTTGCTTGTAAGTCAGAAGCAGGAGCATGACCTTGTGATCTGATTTGCCAAAGTATAGGTGAGTGATAGAGTGGTGGGCATGTTTGATATTCACGTAGCAATGGTCTAAACTTTTTTGGTCCTCTGGTGAAACAGGAGATTTGTTGGTGGTATCTTGGTAGAATGCTCCTGAGCTTGGCCTGATTGAAATCATGATGTAGATATGCTGGTGTTGGACTGGAGTAGTAAGAGCTCAGTAAGAATCTAGCAACACCAATTTTAAATACAACCAATTTATTTGATAGTAAATCTGCGAGCTTTCGACTTTCGTCTTTGTCAGGCAAATGAGACCAGAACACTGCATTTGCCTGACGAAGACGAAAGTCGAAAGCTCGCAGATTTACTATCAAATAAATTGGTTGGATTTAAAATTGGTGTTGCTAGATTCTTACTGATTGAAATCCCCAGCCATGATGAACAAGGCCTCAGGATGTTTTGTCTCAAGGCTATTTGTGGTGATGTATATTTCACCCAGTGCGGTCTTCACGTCTGTATGGGTGGGATGTAAACCGCTGTCTGGTAACAGGGGTGAACTCCTGCAGAAGGCAGCATTTTCAAGTATTCTAGGTCTGGGCAGCAGAAACTTGCCAGTGTTGCCTCGTCTTGGCACCGAGAAAGTTGATTAGAAGGCTGACCCCACTTCCCCTAGCCTTACCTGAGGCCGCAGTGGTTTGACAAGCCCTCTGGTTGTAAGGCACAGTCTGGTGAAGCAGCAGTGAGCCAAGTCTCCGTGAAACAGAGTACACAGCAATCTCTCAGTTTTCTTTGAAAATTGAGTCTGGCTTTAAGTTCATCTAGCTTAATAAAATGTTCAAATTGTTTATAATTTTGTACTAAGTAGCAAATAGAATTTCTGCACGAAACCAAAATACAGATCATTTTCCAAGCAGTTCATTATCACCAACCGTGGAACTCTTAAGCCTATTTCTCTCAAACACTTCAGATGGTCTCTCCAATTTAAACAAGACTGGTTGAGAAGTATTGTCCAAAATATGTCATCAATTTAACCTCTTAAGTAGATAAAGAAGTTTTCAATCAAATGTATGTGTATAAATAAAAGATGTGCTTGTTTTTGGAGAATCAATTCCACAAAACATTTGTATGAGAAGTAAATGATTGGTTCCTTCCCTGGATGTCTGCTCCACACAAAACAAGTTACTTTCATTAAGCTAAACTACAACATCTTTTTAACGCGCCAAAAGAAAACTAATATATTGAACAAAATGGCAATATTCTGTTTGCCTAATCTTCTTGTGAATATCAGGCCCTCATTGAAAAGAATTTACTTCAGTGTCTCATTTGATTGTCATCTTGATGGCTTTATCTTCCCACAGCCTAATGTATTCTAGGCACGTTTATTTTTGGATGTAGAATGGCTTTAGTCTCCAGTTTTATTTACACAAGTCTTAGAGGCCTTTTAATCCTGCAGAAGAATATGACTTCCCATTCCAGAGTGAGGTCCAAGTTACAGGCATTCCCTATACCTGGAGCTTAAGCCTATCAATGTAACATCGGTAAGACTAGAATTTGCACGGGGATCAGAGTTGATGATATATCAGTGCAGTTCACGCTCTGCACGCAAGTCACAAAATCTACACTATTGGCATACTTTCTGAAATAACTCAACAGAATAGATTTTTATTTGAAATTTAACATAAGGTGATATTAAAGTAAAACAATCCATGATGTCACTTTCAATGGAATCCTTCACATCAGAGGATATTTTAAACTTTGATTTGGAAGATAGGGCCATAGAACATTCAGCTCTGCAGCTATTCCATAATTCAGTTAAAACATTGCTAATCTGTGTGCCCAAACTCTATTTTCCTGATTTGGTCAAAAAAATGAATTTTTTTCAGCTTCAACAGGTTTTTGGAGGGAAAGTTTCAGATTTCCAATACCCATTGTGTGAAAAAAAATGCTTGCTTAAATCACCTTTGAACCATGTGGCTCCTATTTGTTTTGGGCTCTCCCATCACAAACATTAGATTTTCTCTATTTATCCAATCAGCTCATTTAATAATCTTAACTACCTCAATTAGATCACCCCTCAATCTTCTGTACTCAGATGGCATTGCTCCTGTGAACTAATTGCATGGTAATTTGAAAGAATTTGCTGAAATTAAATTTCCATTACAAGCTAATTAATGAACAGCCTCTGAACTCCCTATGACGTTACCTTCTCCCTTTTAAAAATACAATCACACTCCTACGTAAAGGAGTGCCATACATTAGTGACACTCAACCATTCTGCATTCACTGCATCATGCCAAACTGTTATACTTTCAAGAATGGGATATGCCTGATATATGTGGGCAAAGAACATTAACATTTTCAGTGAGATCTGAATCTTGATTGTTCTTTCTCCACAGTTCATGGCACAGCATTATGGTAATTTAGTCTTTGCAAAGAAGATCATTACAGGAATTGGAACAATACTTACAAGGTCTTCTGTTCACAATGCCACACAATCTGTCATCAAAATATGACAGCTGTTCTCTGATTAATTATGCATACCATTACAGGACTCTCACTCAAATAACAGTCCTTTTATACTTTATGTCTCTAAAGTGCACCACCAATTTGAATCACAGAAACCTAAATCCATAAAATTCCTCCAAGGATTTTAAGTTCAGCTGAGGATTGGGAAGAAATTCATAGAATCAGAGAATCCCTACAGTGCAGTAGGAAGCCATTCAGTCTATCGAATCGGCATCCACTGTCTAATAGTGCATTTTATCCAGCACCCCACAACCATCTCCCCTCACCCCAGTCTATTCCCATAACCCTGCGCATTTACCATGGCTAATCCAGGTAACCTACATGTCTTGGGACATTAAGGGGCAATTCTGGGAGTGGCACAGTGGCTAGCATTGTTGAGAGACCCGAGTTAACTGGTTAGCCAGCATTTATTGCCTCTCTCTAGTACTATTTGAGACTTTATGCTGCTCCATGTGACATTGCTTTCACATCAGAGCGCAGAACAGCAAAATGGCAAAGCTTAACAATCCTTAAGAGGAATGAAGGAATTATTGGGTCATTTATGGCCACTGCTCAACCCACTTCCCAGCCTCCTTTTTTGCCACCTCAACTCCCCCAGTTCTTACTATCTCTCCATTCCTGATTGCCCCACTCTCCTTTAAGCTTAACTACAAGTGTTGTTGGCATTGCAGCAGCCCACAATTGAAAGTCTCTTCACAGATTTCTTAATGCAGAAGGAGGCCATTTGGCCCATCGTGTCTGCACTAGCTCTATAAATAAGCATCAGGACTGGGCCATTTCTCTGCCTTTTACCTGTAACCCTGCATATTGTTTTTATTCAAATAATCAGCTAATGTTCTCTTGAATGGCTTGATTGAATCTGCCTCCACTACTCTACCAGGCAGAGTATTCTAGACCCAAATCAGAATGTGTTTTTTTCACATCACATTTGCTTCTTTTATAAATCACTTTAAGTTAATACCCTCTTGTTCTTGATTCTTTTACAAGCGGGAACAGTTTCTCCCTATTTACTCTCTCTAGCCCCTTCATGATTTTGAACATTTCTATTAAATCTCCCTTTAGCCTTCTTCTCTTCAAGGAGAACAATCTCACCTTTTACAATCTATCCTCAAAACTGTCATTCCTGGAACAATTCTTGCAAACCAACTCTGCAGTTGGTTCACATTATATAGTGCGGTGCCAAGAACTGTACAGAATACTGCAGCTGAGGTCAAACCTAATATAAATTTAGCATCAACTTCCTTGCTGTTGCACTTTGCCCAGAACACAATATGCTTTACAATGTCTGCTCCACATGTCCTGTCACCTTCAATGATCTATGCATATATGCATCCAGCTCCCTCTGCTCCTGCATCATTTTAAGAATTTTACTCCTTATTTTATATTGCCTCTTCATGTTCTTCCTACCATAATGCATCACCTCACACTTCTCCATAGTGAACTCCATCTGCTACCTATCTGCTCACTCCACTAACTTGTCAATGTCCTTTTGAAATTCTACACTGTCCTCTTTATAGTTTACAATACGTCCAAGTTTTGTATCATCTGTAAACTTTGAAACTGTCCCTTGCAAACCAAGATCTAGACCATTAATACATTTCAGGTAAAGCAAGGGCTCCAATACTGATTCCTCCAGTCCAAATAATATCCAGTCCATTAGCCATTACTCATTGCTTCCTATTATTTAGCCAATTTTGCATCCACATTGCTACTGTCCCTTTTATTCATAAGCTTTAACTTTTCTCACTATGTTTTGTGTGGTACTGTATCAAATACCTTTGGAAGACCATGCACGTCACATTACTCTCATTGACCTTTTCTGTTACCTATTTTAAAAACTCCAGCAAGTTAGTTAAAGACAATTTTCTCTTTAAAATTCATTCTCACTCTGCTCACATTTTTCCATGTGACTATTAATTCCATCCCAAGTATTTGCTTCTAGAAGCTTGCCCATCACTGATATTAAATTTACTGGTTTGTAATTGCTTGGACTGTCTTTATAATTATTTTTGAACAAAGGCATAAACATTTGCAATTCTCCAGTCCTCTGGCACCACCCCTCAGTCTAGAGAAGATTGGAAGATTATGGGCAGCACCCCTGCAATTTCCATTCTCATTTCCTTTAATATCCTTGTATGCATTTCATCCAATCCCAATGCCTTGTCATTTTGAAGTATTAACAGTCTATACAACACTGATGTTTGTCCCCGTTGGAGAAAATGGCCCATAATATGAGAGAGTGGGGGAAGACTGGAGGTGGGGATCCCAAGCTGTATTTCCTGACTCCATTTGAGGAACTTGTTGTGATCTGTCAGGTGAGACCAAGAATAGAGCCATGACCAACAACCAAGTCAGCATGTGCCGCTGAAGCAAGGATCCTCAAAACCTTCATTCATATGACCTGTCTCAAGTAAGTTGCAATCTGCCTACATATTTGTCCCTCTCTTGCAGTTTCCCTTTTGCAGGAGACAACACTGATGAGGTTAGGCTGTCAGGAGTCCTTGACTCCACTGCAATTCCTATCAATATCTTGGAGGGATACCTAAGGAAACCTTGGAGGAAAGCCCCAAAGAAACTTCAAAAGAAAGCACCCACCAGTTGACACAGGCATCGCATGCACCACCCACTAACACAGATGGTGGGGCATTTTCTGGTAAGCAATGCACAGCTGCAGATATACATCATGTGGAGACGGGATTGACTGATGGCTTGGGCGGGCCGTGGTTTACTGGAGTAAGGAAACAGGTGTGGGCCACTGATCAGATCTCCTGAAGCTGTTGGAGATGCCGAGGCAGAGGCAAGGATTGTAAGCTGTCAACAACATTTCACAACTGCAAGGCTGTTTGGTGGAGTCCCACAGCCTTCAGTCACAGGAAGTAATTCTCACGCCAACATTGCATGTGTGGTGACTACAGTGGAGATCCTGGGGCAGGAAGTGGTTGCCATGGATGGCAGGGTATAAGGCATGGCTGAGTCTCAGAGGACCATGGCTGAAGGCCTCGGGAGCATGTCCAAGGCACATGCTGAAGACACATGATCCTTGAGAACTTGGCCAAGTTCTATTTGCTGAGAGGCTCCAGAGCTTAGGCCAGACTTAGAGATCTTTCAATGAGGGGATCCAGAGCTTGGTTCAGACTCAGAGAGCTTATATACCATGGATCAGATGCAGTCAGACTTCCAGGATTCGCAGAGCCAGGTGACACAGGAAACGGAATACATCAGATCACCTCCACTTCTGATGTGCATGCTTGGGATGCATCTTGACGCAGTGATAGGCCATGTAGAGATAAGAAATTGTAGGGTCACCAAAAGGGCATGGTGAAGGAATGCACTTGATAAGATTTCTGTAATTGCCAATTTAAAAATTCATTAATAAATATTATTGCACCCCACAACTATAACTAAGTTGTCTGCAATTTGCCTCCCACAGGGATGACCATACCCTGACCATACGCATAGAGACATACAACATCATTCAGCATGGGAGAGGCCTTTGGCCCACAGTGTCTGCAATCCTCAGTTCCCAGCATCTGTGTCAGATCCCTGATTGCTGTGGTATTCCAAGTGCTCATCCAAAAAGACCCTTAGGGTCACACGGCAACAGTCCCCACCGCTGAGTCCCACCCTCCCAGCAATCCCAGCAGATGGGGCTGTATAAGTCCATAGTGATGGACATTCTGGAATGGCATCCCTTGCAACCTTAGGACTGGCTCTCCCAACATCCCCCCCCCCCCCTTACTCCCAGGACATTGGATGGCAAGGTGGTGCCACCATGGGCCCCGGGTTCCAGTTTGCAGGCAAAGAACAGGTGAGGATCAGACCAGGTAAGCATCACAGTGTGCCACATAGTGAGTCTTCATCACTCTCCTGCCTGGACCAACATGGTCAACTCAGACCCAACATACTAGCATGATATAAGTGGGACCCACTGCTGGGGTTGTGGACAAAAGATGGGGAGGCGGTTGGGGTTTGGAGCTGTGGTACACCATGCCACCTTGTCGCAGAACCTTTTGATAATGAAAGTCTTCCATGCTATCCTGCCCTGAGGTGACTCTTACAGCAGCCTCTCCTCCATCCTTCGGCTCCTTCTCGGCCTCACCCTCTACATCCTCCTGGGTCTCATCCCTCACGGATGTCCATCCCGTCCTCTTCCTCCTTCTCCTCCTCCTCCAGGATGTCTCCAGTTGCTGTGGAGGGCACCATGACATGGGAGACCCTCAGGGACTGTATTGCAGGCCAACACCAGAGGGGTTCAGGCAGTGGCACTGTATTATCAGGAATCTGATGCACTGTTCAATAATGTACCAAGTGGCAGCGTAGACCTTACTCTGTGGAATTTGCATCGGCCAGGGACTCCACATTGTCACCAAGCCATTAGCTGTGACCGCAGTGGGTAAACTAGTCTACCATGAGCTTTTCTGGCAGTCTGGGGTAGTCCTTGAAGACCACGGGAATATCTGAGCTCTGCAGAATGTGCACTTCCCCAGTGGTGTGCGAACATATGTACAATCTGAACGCTGAGTGAGTGGAACTCCTTTTGATTAATTGATCACAAGGCACCCAAAGGGTGACATGTGTCCTGTCAAAAGCCTCCTGTGCATGGGACATCCTGGCAATGTCAGCGAACTCTGCAGCCCAGCAAGTTGTTGTACCTGATCAAACTGGATGTAATTGTCTTTTGGACATAAAGGGCATCCATGACATCACAGATGCACTTTTGTGCAGAGGACTGCATGATGCTGCAGAAGTCTCTGCTGGATGCCTGAAGGCCCTCGTGGAGTAAAAGTTGAGGGCTGCCATGACCTTCACTGTCAAAGGGAGCGAGTGTCCTCCTGCTCCATTAGGTGCTAGGTATCATACTTCCTACCTGCTGAACGAGCCTTTGGTGGCACACGCCATCTGACAGTTCATTAAAGGTCATAAGGGTCCTGTACACCCTGCATCTCCATCTCTGCCATCCTCTGATTTTTCTCCTCTGCACCCCTCAAGCCAATAGATGGTCACATTCAGGCCCCAGCCAGTTGCCCTTTGTCCTCCTGCTGCCTCTAACCCAGGTTGTCCTTGACACGAGCAACCATCTCTCTCCTCTACCTTAGCAGCCACAAATATAAGCACCACCTCTACTGGCTATAATACGAAATCCATCTTTTCTGTGGAGATGGGGAAGGGGATGGGTAAGAAGAGAGAGAGAGAGAGTCTGTAAGATTATCCATTCTGGGCCCATCATTCCTTTCCAGCAACCCATGTTCCCATGAGTCTGGACGCTAGCAACTGAACACCATCCCCACAGTGCCATGTGCCATCTCAATCAGCTGCAAACCCTAGCCACACCCTTGCCACAGCAGGCATAGAGACTATAATGTTAGATGTGAGGGGTCCCCATTGAGAACTCTTGTGGCATAGATCTGTGTGTACCCACTTGGATATCTGGTGCACTAGCTTCCAGGAATAGCTTGCAGTTCAGGCCAATGGTGAAGCACCCTTGTGACTTTCATGCGAAGGTTGCCATTGTAGTGAGCACTGTGGAGTCCATGCAGCGTGAGAAGCCAGGTTAACACTGCAGAGATTCCCTGACTTAGAACATAGAACATTACAGCGCAGTACAGGCCCTTCGGCCCTCGATGTTGCGTCGGCCAGTGGACCCTCTAACCTAAACTATTCCAATATCATCCATATGCCTATCTACCAACCATTTGAATGCCCCCAAAGTAGATGAGTCCACAACTGCTGCAGGCAGGGCATTCCACGCCCTCACCACCCTCTGCGTAAAGAACCTGCCTCTGACATCCGTCCTATAACTACCACCTCTTAATTTAAAGTTATGTCCCTTCGTGTTGGTCATCACCATCCGAGGAAAAAGGCTCTCACTATCCACCCTATCCAGCCCTCTGATCATCTTATACGCCTCAATTAGGTCACCGCATAACCTTCTTCTCTCTAATGAAAATAACCTCAGGTCCCTCAGCCTTTCCTCAGAAGGCCTTCCCATCATACCAGGCAACATCCTGGTAAACCTCCTCTGCACCCTTTCCAATGCTTCCACATCTTTCTTATAATGCGGCGACCAGAACTGTACGCAATACTCCAAGTGCGGCCGCACCAGAGTTTTGTACAGTTGTAACATAACCTCACGGCTCCTAAATTCAATCCCTCTACCAATAAAGCTAACACACCGTACGCCTTCTTAACAACTTTATCAACCTGGGTGCCAACTTTCAAAGAGCTATGTACTTGTACCCCAAGATCCCTCTGCTCGACAACACTATTAAGGGTCCTTCCATTAGCCCTATATTTCATATGGCTGTTATTCCTACCAAAGTGAATCACCTCACACTTATCCGTATTGAATTCCATTTGCCACCTCACGGCCCAGCTCTGCAACCTATCTATGTCCCTCTGCAAACTGTAACATCCATCCTCGCTGTCTACAACTCCCCCACTTTGGTATCGTCAGCAAATTTACTAATCCAACCCTCTACACCCTCATCTAGGTCATTTATAAAAATGACAAACAGCAGTGGCCCCAAAACAGATCCTTGAGGTACACCACTTGTAACTGCACTCCAGGTTGAATATTTCCCATCAACCAACCTAGTGCTTATAACCATTAGTGAAATGTGGGATAAAGTGTCAGCAATAAACCACAGAGCCTGTCCAGCAGACTGAGGGCAGGGCAACCAGAGTGACATCAGCGGGGGAGGTTGGGAGTCAACCTAAATGCAACTCCTCAGGGACCAATCTGCAATTGGGGAAATGCATGCAACATGAACACCATGCCAGTGGTGACCCCTGACCTCAGCCTCCCACCCCATCCTGATCCAGCGCATTCATGCAAGATCTTCTACCCCACCACACACCAAACCACACACACAATCTCCTCTACACCTTGGGGTTTGTGCTTAGTAGAACTCCCCTTCTAGCTCTCCTTCGCTATTCCTGTGCCCGAGCCACACTTTTATAGAGCAGTAGTGATTTGCGACACTGTGACATTATGCTGGAGACGTGGGAAGCATCCAGCAGTGGGGAAACAGCCTTGTTGAGCCCATTAATTATATTGAAATCCAAACAAATTAATGCTACTAAGTTTTGCGCCCTTTCTGCACCATTCAAAAGCAAAAATAGCAAACTGTTACATGCTGAGAATGAATTGGATTTTTTTGCCTTGTATACTAT
Source organism: Sphyrna mokarran (assembly GCA_024679065.1). NCBI lineage: Eukaryota > Metazoa > Chordata > Chondrichthyes > Carcharhiniformes > Carcharhinidae > Sphyrna > Sphyrna mokarran. The sequence continues at coordinate 19,297,209 of JAGIQG010000028.1, read as the reverse complement.
TTTTCCAGCTTGCCATACTGATTGATGGGCACAGTGAGATAGTAAATCTCGCCCATTATCTTTCTTTAAATAAGGAGACTAAAACTGCTCACACTACTGCAGATGTGGTCTCATCAGTATCTTATACAGTTAGAGCCAGACTTTCCTGCTCTTATACTCCAACCCCTTTGAAACGAGGACCAACATTCCACTAACCTTCCTGATTACCTGCTGCACCAGTGTGCCAGCTTTCTGTGTTTCATGCATAAGTAATCCCAAGTCCCTTTATGTTGCAGCTTATTGAAGTTTTTCTCTATTTCAATAATACTCTTCTTCTGTTCTCCCTTCCAAAATGAACAATTTCACATTTTACTCCATTTGCCAACTTTTTGCCCATTTACTCAATGTATTATTATCTCTTTGTAAACAGTTTGTATACCTTTTGCAACTTTCTTTCCACCTATTTTTATAAAGACAAAATATTGTGGATGTTGGAGTCTGAAACAAAAACAGAAAATGCTGAAGAAATTCAGCAGGTCTGACAGTATCTGTGGAGAGAAAATAGAGTGAACATTTCGAGTCTGGATCCGGAATCAGGCCTGCTGAGTTTCTCCAGTATTTTCTGTTTTCATCGCCTATTTTTGTGTTGTCTGCAAATTTGGCTACAATACTTTGGCGCCTTTTCTCCAAGTCATTAGTATATATTGTAAACAGTTGCAGTCTGATTTCTATGGAACTCCACTGGTTACAGGTCACCAACCTGAAAACACTTTAATCCCAATCACTGTTTCCTAAATACTAGCCAAATCTCTGTCCATGCCAATATAGAAGCATACAATTCCAGTAGTGCAGAAGGATGCCATTCAGCTCATTGAGAATGTACCACCCCAATTCCCACCCAGGCCTTATCCCTGCAACCCCACATATTTACCCTTGCTAGTCCCCTTGATGCTAAAGGAAATTTAGCCTGGCTAATCAACCTAACCTGCACATCTAGAGTGTGGGAAGAAATCCATGCAGACACAGGGAGAATGTGCAACTCCACACACAGTGACCTCAGGCCAGAATTGAACCCAGGTCCCTAGCACTGTGAGACAGCAGAGCTAACTACTATGTCACCATGCTACCTCGAACACCACCTCCCCCACAATTGGTCCTTTAATGGCCTCCCTCCTGCACCATCTCTCCAATAGTGCGATGGTCTTAGCTCTGGCTGCACTTTTCGGAGAAACCCTCTCCTTATCAGTATCCAGAACAGAATACTGGTTAGACACCAAGGTACTCTCAGGGGTTTCCAGAACTACTTGCTTGCTTTTGTTTTGCTTGTCTGGCAATCACCAACTCCCTCTCTTTACTCTCTTAAGATGTGCAGTAACCTCCTCCTCAAACATGCTATCTATGAAACACACCCTCGCTGATGGACCCCGTCTGTTTAGCTATTTGAAAACTGTGAAAGGGCATTTGAATAGGCGTGTCATTGTCTCTTTGTACTGTCAACTCAAAAATAGGTCATGCAAAATATTTATGTGTAACAATCATCTTGATTTCTATTACTTCACTCTGTTTTTGTTAAGTTGTTCTTGTCCGTTCCTAGACTGGGAGGGAAGGCTGACATTTAGCAGGCGTTTGCTAATGTTGCCTTGTAATTAACTACCGGAAGTTTTTCCGGAAGCACCATGGCCTATTTGTCCGTTGTGTTTCCTTTATCTAGGATAACGTATTTCATATTCCGAATTTTCCTGGTTCTGATTTAAATCGTCTGCAGCTCCTGGCACATTTTATGGATGTAGTAGAGCACTGGAAAAGGCGTATTTTATTCCTATACATGTAAACACATGTCAGCAATAAAAGGGATAAATGGAAGCGTCTGTCACTTTTTATATATGTTGTTTTTTCACGTTACTAATTTGATAGGCAATCGTCCTCTATGACATTTTCTCCTAATTACTTTTATTAAGACTGAAAGCCTTGATATTGTTACACATTATTGGTTGAATCGTGACGTCAGGAGGTGGTGATTTGATTTGGTATGGGTGAGTGGCTGTAAGGGTCAGGAGTCTTGTATGTGCCTCTTAGTAGCGACCATTATTTCGGGGAAGAGACAAGCCTTGTCAGAGGTTGTTCAGGTACAGTGCCCAGTGACGCCAGCATCCTTGCACCAGCGTGTCGGCATCAATCATTAAATATATACATAATTAGACATAATTCAGTTGCTGGGGCATGGATATAGATACTACTATCAAACTCGTTTTTAATAAATCTGAATTTTAGTTACTGATTTTCTTTGATAAAAATACCATTATTTCCTACATCAGTTCAATTATGCTTTGCGCTCCCCAGAAATTCCATTATATGGAAAATACGTATATTTTTTAAAAGAACCACAAGTCTAACTTATTATGTACGGTACGTTTTTAGGTATCCGCTTCTTTGTTTCAGTAGAATTGGCGGGCGTTTGACTGAAAATGATCTGTTATCCAGATATGTAAATTATTGGATACGGCACGTTTCTCTGTAAAATCATCCGTGTCTCTCTGGAGTTATCCAAATTAATTTCTTGCTTTAAACAATAGTAGTAAAGATCTGAAGAGAAACCAAACCATTTGCTCGTCCAAATTGTATAGTATTTTACAGAGATAAGTTTAAGCAATGGATTTCCTTCGTACTTTTCTGTTCCATCACTGGAATTCCGGTCGAGGTTACTCATCATCAGTTATGATGATAGGTCACAGACTTAAAACGTCAACTTTGTCTATCTCTCCCAGATGTTACCAGATATCAGCATTTTTCAGTTCTTATTTGAGATTTCCAGCCTCCTCTGATATTTTGTTTTTGTATTTAGAAGCCCCGAGGGCATTCATCTCCCACCACACACATTCAACTAGCAGAGGGAAAACGCGCAGTGATAAAGGAGAATTACTCTCCACTTTTTTCTCCTTATCACAGGGTGTTAAAACCCTTTGCACCATTGTCTGAACCCAAATAGCTCAGTCTATAGTTGAAGATTGTGGGGTAGAAATATGTCGTAAACAGATACATGAAAATGTGAGAATCAGGTGGGTCTCTGTGGACAATAATGGGAGTAATGATCATAATCCGATCGATCGGCCGACCGGATATTGCCCGTTTTGCACCACTGCCCAAGGCAAATTTTAGCTCATTTCAATCTATGATCGTCTCGAAATTTATCATTCACTGGAACAAGCTGACTTGAATAATTGGGGCAATAAACCAAACACTTTTAGTTACGCTAATATGAATTTTGCAAGCGGAAAAGAAATTCTGAGCTTCAAATGTTAAGTGGATCTAGAAGTCTTGTCACACTGTTTAAACATGGTACCATACTTTTCAGCTGGTGACAGAAGTTGTCACAGAACTGCATTAGCTGCTATTAACATGTCCAAGAAAAACTGCCTTCCCGCCATCTAAAATGAAATTCATCCAAAATTACCTGCAGAATTTTAAAAGACGAAGGGTCTGATTATAGCCATGACATTCCAGTTACTAATTTTCTTGTGACAGTTTTCACCCACATGCTAGGTATACCAGAAACGAAAAGAAGCCTGATTGCAGAAAAAAAACATACTGTTCGGACATAATGGCATTTGAAATCATAGCTTCACGCTCAGTGTTTCGGATATTTGCATCAGGTATTTGTTTCGCCACTTGTAAGTACTGAGATTCCCTGAACAAGCATGCAATGTTGTTTTTAAAATTTGTGGATCGTTTCCCTAAACAAAAGTGTAAGATATCGCTGACCAAGATGTCATGATATTACATTGAACAGGGAATCAGGAGAAAATTGCATTGTATTTGCCCTGTACATCCATGATCTGTTTTCATCCAGTGATTCACTAGAATTTGCTAAATTACAACAAAGATTTTTTTTATTCATTCATAAGACATCACTGGCCAGCACTTATTGCCCATTTCTCGTCGCCTTTGGAGGGCAGTTGAGAGTCAATCACATTACTGTGGCACTGGAGTCACATGTAGGCTAGACCAGATAAGGACGGCAGATTTCTTTCCCTAAAAGACATTAGTGAACCAGATTGGTTTTTTCGACAATGGTTTCACGGTAATTAGTAGATTATTAATTCCAGGTATTACTGCACAGTTGACTAATCTGTGGTGCACTGTCAGCATTTTTAGTTTTTATTTCTGATTTTCAGCATTTACTTTTTGCTGCTTACTTATTGATTGTATATTCTAATATACTGACTATACTGACATAAGCTCACTCTATTGTGTCATGCCCAATAAAGGCATATTCAATCTAAAGTTTTAAACATGTTTCTACAGAACCTTTTGAAACTTTCTTTTATTTATTTAAAATGGACACTGACAAACTGGTGGCCAAGGGGTCATGTGATCATTGTTTATTCAATACAAACTATCAAGCTTCTAGGAAATTCTAATTAAATTACCACAGGTGGGAAACTTCCCTGTAGACTGAACATACCCAGACAGCAACCTCTGTGGAATTCATTACTGCCATTGTCTGAATCTTACTCAAAAAAAGAGTGAATTAACTCCAGAAGTTAAGTTTGAAGACCACCAGGTATCCCCTATTGTGTAATGATGGCTTTAGATTCCAAACCATTCTGGTTGGACAATTCGGCATTGGTCATGTGATCAAAACTAGCTTAAGGTAACAAGTTTTATCTAAAGACTGAGAGAAATGAGGCAGTCTGCAGAAAAACACTGAAGAGACAACAACTGAAGAAAAAGGCAGTGTCATTTTTGCCTTTTAAGGACCATCAGTCAACAGCCAGCTAAGAACCAGACTCTGAAACTAGCTGCAATAATCAAAGTGTCAAAGTATTTAACCTACTCCAGTTTCAAAGTTTGCCTGAGAACTATTCTCCTAAATATTCAACTGCAAGAAATCTCATAATCTGCTGAGAACGCTTCACTTTACAAGATTCTCGCTTCAACTTCAAATCATTGAATGCATTCAAGAAACTATAGACCTTCCACATGGAAGAGCAGAAGTCATAAATCAAAGACGGAATTAACTCTAATCCGTAAAAGAACATTATCTTTATCTGCATCCAAACTTTATGTCTGAGTGTGTGCATGTATGTTGCATTAATTCAGGGGATGTGTGTGAGAATAAATAGCCTTTATTTTAAACTCACAAAACTTGCTGCTGAATTATTTAATTGTCATAGACACTGCAAGGGTGAGGAAATGCACACCTCTTTCCATAAAAAAAATCATTCTGGTTAGTGGCAGTAAAAGCAATATTCTTTTCCTGACAACTGTAATATAGTGGTCATATGTAATACACTGAATACTTCAATACACTGACTATACCGCAACATACTGACTACTGTGGGATACTTATTGCATTCACTTTAAAAATTCAAACAGTTATGAAATGGAAGCTGGTTATGTGTATATAACCAACTGTGGGCAGACTTTATTGACACATTCCGCAACCATCTTGTGTGGAGCAGATCCTAAAGAAATCTGAGAAGCAAGCTGACTTCAGAATTAGAATGGTTAATAAAATAACATAACGTAAAATAAGCTATTGAGAATTCAGTAAGAATTATTATCTTAATGAAGGTAAAGTAATGGTTTGAGTTGTTTCTGTTTGAATTGTGGTTTGATTTAATTTGTGACTGTACAGTTCAGGCAGGACAACTGCATACCAGTCTTTGAGTTAATTGAATGTCCGTGATCATATTAAAGAACTGAAATTTACTTGTATCAGAGGGGTGATACTTTGAGTTTTCATATACTTTCTTTGTATTAACCATTCTTAATTCCTAAAATGTCTGACTTTCACATTTTTTTTTACTTGCGGCAGTGCAACTGAACCACAGACTAATCTCTGTGGGCAGTCAACCAATGAGAGAAATAGTGTATGAGCTATTTTATGATTCCTTCTCTGTAGCAAGATGCAGAAACTCGGCGGTGCAGAGTATACCAGGGTGGGTGGGAGTGGATTACAAGGCAAACATCCAACTGAGGGGGTTCAGATATTGTCACAATCAGTGAGAGCAAACCTCGAGCAGTTTCTTACTCATCTGAAACCTGAGACAGGATTATTGCCAGTAATCCTCTTCCACCTCCAGTATCATTTTTATATTATAAGCATGTGTATCATTTTTCTTAACTACCTCCTCCACTGGTCTTTAATTTAAGATCTCAAGAATATTGACTTGGTGACAAAAGGTGATGGAGGAGTTCAAAGCTTTAAGAAAATTGCAAGGAATTCAGCATCTTAGTGCATAGCAATAAATTGCTTCCCTGATTATTAGAACGTGTATTACTTATTTCCTTTGAACTTTATTTCATTTGTTAGTATTCTGTCTATCTCTCCCTCAGTCTATGTACTTTGGATTGACTGGAAGAGCATCACCACATCAGCTGTCATCACTTGTATGGCCAGTAATGAATGATGGAATGATTGACCCACTTAATTTTCTTACATTTTTTGGTCAGCTTCACCAATTGCTTGGAAGAAACCAGAATATGAATGCCAGCTGAGGTAGAACTTGCAACTCTGTTCTTTCCATTTATAGAACAGCATCCAAATTCATTGCTCCACTTAGCTACCCATAATATTCCACTGACTTCATGCAGTAAGAACATAAGTAATAGGAGCAGGAAAGCACCATGCAACCCCTCAAGCCTGCTCCACACTTAAAAATGATCATGGCTGATCTACTACCTCAATTCCACTTCACTACTTGGCCCCCATATCTCTTGACTACCTGACAGATCAAAACCCTATCTATCAGCCTTGAATAGACTCGATGATAGAACATCCATAGTCCTCAGGAGCAGGCAATTCCAAAGATTCACAACCCTCTTTTCTTCATTTTGGTCCTTAATTATTGATCCGTTATCCTGAAATTGTGTGCCTGTGCTCTATGTTCCCCATCCAGGGAAAACAACTTTCCAGCATCTACCCTGTCAAAACCCAAAATTGATGTCATAATGGATACTGAAGAAAGTTATCTCTGATTGTAGTGGGATCTTGATCAATTGGGCCAGTGGGCTGACAAATGGCAGATGGAGTTTAATTTCGATAAATGTGAGTCAATGCATTTTAGTAGACTGAACCAGAGCAATTAATGGTAAGGCATTTGGGAGAGTTATGGAACAAAAAGATTTAAGGGTACATGTCCAAAGCACCTTGAAAGTGGAGTCACAAATGGACAGAGTAGTGAAGAAGGCATTCAGCATGCTTGGTTTCTTTGATCAGAATATTGAATACAGAAGTTGGAACGTCTTTTTGAAGTTGTACAAGACATTGGTAAGACCAATGTCTTACTTGGAGTACAGTATACAGTTCTGGTCACCCTATTATCAAAAGGATGTTATTAAACTAGAAAAAATGCAGAAAAAGTTTATTGGATGTTACTAGGACTTGATGGTTTGAGTTATAAGGGGAGGATGAATAGACTGACACTACTTTCTCTGGAGCATAGAAAACTGATCTCATAAAATAATGAGGCTCATAGATCAGCTAGATAGTCAACATCTTTTCCTAAAAATAGGCGGATCTAAAACTAAAGGGCATAGGTTTAAGGTGAGAGGGGAGAGATACAAAAGTGTCCAGATGGCAATTTTTTTCATACACAAGATGGGGAATTCTATAATGAGCTGCCAGAGATAGTAGTAGAGGCAGGTAAATTATGCCTTTTAAAAAGATAGTTATATGGGTAAGATGGAAACAGAGGGATATAGGCCAAATGTGAGCAATTGAGATTAGCTTAAGGGTTTAAAAAAAAAGGATGGCATGGACAAATTGGGCCAAAGGGCCTGAATCCAAGCTGTAAACCTCTATGACTCTAAAGCCTTTCAGAATCTTATATGTGTCAATGAAATCACCTCTAATTCTTCTAAACTTCAGACTTGAAACTCCAGACTGGAGTTTCTATGATTCTATGAGAACCTAAGTCCAATGTACTCTGCTTTTCATTCTAGGACAACTCTTTCATCCCAGAAACAAATCCAATGAACCTTTGCTCTATTAACTCCAATGCAAATATATCCTTCTCTAGATATGGAGACCAAAGTTGTGCATGGCATTCCAAGTGAGATCTCATCAAAACCCTATGCAATTGTTGCAAGACTTAATTACTACTGTAGTGCAATTCCCTTGGAATAAAACTAACTTGCCATTGAATGACACAGCATCAGATCAGGATTACAATCAAATGAAAGACATGCCAAAATATAGAGTTTTGAAAGACTGAAAGTGTTCTTTCACTAAAACTGAAGGAAGGATAAACTTAGTAAATGATAGATTGAATATTAGCCGTCAGAAATTGAGCTGCCAATTTTTGTATTCAGATGCAAGGCATGGACAGACAATGAGCAATTGTGTTATGTAATTGAGGAATCAGATGCATGTGATCCAATGTGTTCCACAGGTTAGCTTTTGCCAACACTGTTTGCCAGCACTGGGCATTTTGTGATATAGGAAAGATATAACAATTGACTGATGGGGTACAGAGTAGTGATAGAGTTTACAGGCTAGCTGGAGATAAGCAGCTTGTCATCATTTCTGTAACACATCCTGCTGTGGGAATGTCAGAATCATATGCATTAAAATACTTTGTTGAGTCTTATGTTTAAGTTCCTAATGTTGTTGATTCCGAAAATAGAAGTTTTGTTCCATTTTAAATCTTTTGGTGCTGCTGTAATTCAAAAGGAGGCTTCTGTGTGTTTTAGAAATATCTATTTTGGACAGTACTTCAGCTTTATGAGTATGTATACTGCAACGCTACTGCACCAGACACTGATTCAACCCTAAGCACATTTGTATCTGTATGGACAGATATCACTAACTATAATCCTTAATACACTCCAACTAAGGCTTTGGGGCCACCAGAAACCACATTAGCAAGAACTGGCAGCAGAATGAACTTTGCATTCAGCTCGCAACTACTTGCCCACACAACTTAAAACGGAACCATAGAACTGGACACCAATAAAATTATTATCTCCAGGTTCCTCTCTAGGTTGCATCTCACATCCATGTATATAAAGTCGTTCCTTTATCATTGCTAGTTGAATATCCTGGAATTCCTTACATAATGCAATTGAAGGAACATCATCATTACAAGGATTGCAGTCACTCAGGAAAAATATTCACCACTTACTTTACAGAACAACTGAGAATGGCAATAATTGCAGAACAGTATTAGCAGTGTCGCCTGTAGCTCAGAACAAGAGAGAAGAATGATGGCTGACACAGTGAGTCCCATCACATGTTGATAGTGATGGGGTGGATGTGGAGATTAGCTGAGCAGATTTGTAGCCCTACATGTAGTAAGCATCTTAGTCTCGGCATTGCCTATATAGTGAGAGACAAATACAAACCATGGTTTCTCATAGAAAAGTTAAAGGCTGACTTGTTTAGAGCTTGCTCACTTATACCGCTTTTTGGTTTGCTTTAGAATGATATTGATTGAAGCCTTGTTTCAGGGAAGATGAGTGACAGGAAAATTAGAGAGAAATGTCTCAAAATCATGGGATTTTGTCTTATGTTTCTTTGAATGCATTTTTCTAAAACATTACATAAATTACTGGTTAAATTGTACATATATATTGGTCAATAGCTGATTAAGATTCCTTTTTGATTTCTCTCTCTGACATGATTTAGCATCCTGTGCCCAAGTATGATATGAAGACTCGTGCAGATAAAATTGGGGAAAATAAATTATGCTAACGGAAAGTAATCAGAAATGTACTTTTAAAATATAGATTGTAGAATAAGAATGTTTTTGCAATAAATGCATTTTGAGATGGAGTGAGGAAATTCTATCTGAACATGCTGCCCTCCAGCTATCAGTGGTTTGAGTGATTACACCTTTTTCTTTCATCACCAATGTTCTCCCTCCTTTTCTGTTCTCAAGAAGTTTCTTCTTTGGTAGGAGTGAAATAGAGGTGGGGCCTTCTAAAGTTGCATATATCTAAGAATGTTCAAGGGAGTTATGAATCCTATGATCTCTACCCCTCCCACTGGCTCCACCACTAATGAGGAAATGATCTGATAAATAATCTTTTCGAAGCTCAAATACAACATAATCTTCCAGAGTAAAAGTGTTGAGGAAGTGTTGAGAAATGAATAGGTTGATAGCACTGCCACTTAAAATGTTTGCAATAATAGCTTGATGCCCACAGCAATGTGTTAGTCAAGATTCAAATTAAATCAAGCTGACTGTTAAGAAGGCATCTAAGCCTGCTGGGTTCAGTATTGCCTGCTGGCTGCTTATTCAGATTAGTGGTGGTTTTGAATTTTTATTATTTTGTAACAAAAGCTATTCACAATCTTACTGTGAGAACAAGGGTAGCAAACAATGTTGACAATTTTCCCAATAAGAAAGAACCAATTTCTTCAGACTTCTTCCTAGAAATAGTTGAATATTTTGGTGTGGTGTTGGTAGTTCAGTTACTGCTGATATGTATTTGTAAATGTAAATATTCACACAAAGAATTCTCAGAGCTAGTTAATGTAGATTATAATTGGCTGTGCAAAAATGCATTAGAGAAAAAACACCTTGGATCTGATTATTCTCAGCCTCAATTTTCCTCCATGATTGCAGTAGAGCAGGAATTGTGTTTCATTGTTAGAAAAAGATCCTGAGCTGACTGGAGTTTCTGGGATCTGGTTATTTAGTGGGTGCCTGTGTCAGTGCTGCTGCATTTAGGTCCCACTACTGGCAATGGTGGGAAATGCAATGTATTCCCACTACGTGACCAAGGCCAACAGGACTGACCGATTTACAAGTACAGTCCTTTTGTAAGAAAGCTGATTCCTGTCTGTCAGGTTTCTATCTTCAGAATGTTGGAGGCCTGAAGCATCGCTGTACATGTCACATATGCTGGTTCATTGTACTGCTTGAAAAGAGAAAATTTGAATTTAAATAGTGCCTTTCATCATCTCATGATAAAGCACTGTAAAGGCTATGACATGTAGTTACCGTGATAATGTAGGAAAAAATCAATTTGTCCACGGCAAGCTTCCAAATAAAAGCAATGAAACAAAAAGCCAGATAATTTTGTGTTAGTTGGGGACAAATGTTGACCAGGACACAGAAGCAATTCCCTGTTTCCTTAAATATTGCCATAGGATTTTTTAACATCATAAGAGAACAGAGATGGTTTAAAGTTTAATTTAAAAGACTAACAACTTTGATAGTGCAGCACTCTCTCTGTAGAGCACTGAATTGTCAGAAAAATAAAGCCAAATGACAATTTAAAACATACCCAAATATCTTCAAAATTCCATTTTGAAATATTATTTACATGCTGAGAAGAGTCAAAGCAGTTTTATTTTATAGATTCATTGAATAGTTACAGTTGAGTATTTCATCTAATGCCACAGCTGCGCTCTTTCCCCAAAGCCCTGCAAAATGTTCCTGTTCAGATGATGATCCAATCTCATTTGAATCTGCCCCTACTGCACTCTTTTTACTGTCATTAGCATTGTTGAGGGGTCTTTAATGTGACAAATCACTGGGAGTGGTGAGGGAGAAGGTGGGGGCAGGTGTCGGTGCAGTGAGTCTGGTAGTGCACGGGGAAGCCAGGAGTAAGTGCATTGCATCTGTCAGTAGCTTATAAACTCAGACATTGCATTTTCATCTGACTTCCAGCTTTCTTTACCAATTAGTGTGAGCAAACATGGGATGGCATCTCACATGAGTTGATTTCAACTGAACTATTTTTTACGGAATACTGAAAGATGACAACTGATGGATTGTGTAGGTGGGGACCAGAGGAAGCAACCAGTTTATGGAGTCTCAGCATGACAAGGCTGCACTTCACTTCACAGATGTTCTCCTTCAACCTAATGCTGTGATTTGTAAGAATTCTCTCTCCAGTAGATGAGGAAAAAGCCTGCCACAGAAACAGGAAGATGAGGCTGAAGATTTCTGTGGAGCTGAGCAGCAGGAAAATGGTGCCACATTTCTCAATACAGTGCTGGAAGCTGTTTAGTTACTTAATCAGGGAAGGAAAGGGGGGAACAATGGCAACACATTGTGCCGCATGCATCACAACAGCTTACTCCTACATATTATTCCTCATTCCAACTTCCCTTACAAGTGTACCCATTTCACTTTATCTGTGCACTTCCTCATATCCCCAACTATCCATCCACCACTGACACGCAATGTCATGCTTCTCCCTCGTAGTCACCCTCAACAAATGTTGTCCATCCATCCATTTAATGCATTCCATATCCATTCAATACATTCCATTGCTCTTATTCAGAGGTCTCTTCTTGCCCTTTTTTTGAGAGAAGAGAACTCAGAACATATGAAAGAGTTAGATGACCAGAGTTAGCCTATCAACCAGCTCAATATTTACAGCCTCAGAGGATGGGATTCTGGAGATAAGCAAAGTCTTGTCATGCCTGACCACCAGAGATGGGGAGGTGGAGGCCTTTTCTTGACAGAATTAAAAATGAGAGCTTTATGGCATAGAACACACACTCACTTTGAATTAATGTCAGCAATCAATGAAATATAATAAAGTGCATAATGATCAATTAAAACAAATCTTACCATGACCGTCCTGTCCTCAATTTTTCACAAGGCCATCAAGCTACCTACAAGAGGTAGTCCAGAAGTACCATGAGGGCTTTCTCAGAGATCTCATTCTCTGACAGTGCATCATCAGAGAACTCAATCTGAGAGTGCGTTATCAGAGGTCTCCTGCTCTGAGAGTGTACCATTGCAGGACTCACTCTGAGAGTGCACTATCAGAGGATTCACACTCAGACTACACCAATAGGCTCATACTGAGAATGCACCATTACAGGTTGCACATGAGAATGCACCATCAATGGGCATGTGCAGGCCATGCATTATTTCAAATATTGACACTTCAGTGATGCTTGTTAATACACATAGTTCAGTTTTCACCTGGTGTCTCAAGCATTATGAGTGAACATGAACCGATGGTGGAGGCAGAGAACTGTGTTCAGTTGGACACAGATGCCATTGACAAAGAGCTCTTTTCTCTCAAAAACCACAGCAAAGAAGCGTGCATTCAAGTTACGCTGTATGTAATTGTAGAAAGAGTCCAGTTCAAGCTTGACTGACATGATGTTGCAGGACTTTAACATTATGCCTTCATGGAAAAAGTAGCCACATACATTGAGCAACAAATATAGCAGTTAACCAAGTGTGTGCCACCCCTTAGTGAAGTTTGCACATTCTGAACCTACTATAAATGGAATTTGTTTTGCCCTAGCTGAACCGTGAATAAGCCCCACTGATGTGCAGTAAAATTTTTTCTCTTGCTTTGCAAGTGACCTTCTCAATTGTGATGATTGGTAAGACAAGATTTAAAGAGGAACAATGGGCATCTATGAATGGGATGTTTTGTTAATTACAGGATTGCTCTGTTTTGGGGAAAAGGTTAGTGACCAAATGGGTTTAGCATGTGGCTATCAGATTGTTGCAACTTAATTGAATATTCTCAATATTAAGGATTCCTCCAACAATGTGCACCACAATGGCCAAATCATATTCCTCCTTCTTCTCCACTGAAGAAGCATTTTGCTTTGTGCCATGTTCCTCCTGAGGATCAAGTCTTTGCTACTGTCCTATATCATGAAAAATGCAGCACAATATGATCACCTTAGCTGGTGCAGATTAAAAGTGCCTTTAGATCTGTTGAAGCACCTGAAGTATATCTTCAACAAGCTGATTGCTTGTTAAATGTCATATAAATGCCTCCTGGGCCTTATTGTGTGCATTTACTGTGCGTTTTAAGTTGTCTCAGAGTTCAGGGAGGATAGAATGGAGCAGAACAGATGCATCATGGCAGTCCTCTGGGAATCTTGCACACACCTGCATATTCATCTATTTGTCATTATGGACTAACTGTATATTGATGGAGTGGAAGTTGTTACGATTAACAAACGCTGCTTGTTGATCTGGGGAATCTTGATTGCCAGATGTGTGCAGCCTGCCCTGTGGGAAACCAACCAGTGATGCATACTGGAGTGCCCACTCAGTCTGACTGACAAAGTTAGTGGCAAAGTGTGCATAATTGCTTATCTCGGTAAACATGGCATTGGTTACCTCAATGATGCATTTCTAGACAGCTGATTTTGTAAACATCTGTAAATTCCTCAAAATAATCTGAGGCAAAGATACTGAGGAAGGTGGTCACCTTGACAATGACTAGTAAAGCATATCCACCGGATCCACTTTGCATGAGGTCTTCTTTGAGTAGTCTACAAGTGTCTGTCATGATATGATAGGTGGAACCCTGAGACACTTACGGTAATACATGTCCATGAAGCAGCTCTGCTACCCTTGACTCTATGTTGCAAGTATTATTTCCTCATTTCTCTGCTCAATTGCTTTTTCTTGTGGTATCTGTGAAGAGAAGGCCACTGCAGCTACTATTGGTAGTTTCCTCCTTCTGTTGCCCTTTCTATTGCTGGGGGTTTGGGGGTTTGTCAGGTAGGCCAGTAATTAGTGGGGGAGGTCAAATAAACCAATGATCATGGGGAGAGTTTGCCAAAGAAATTGGGAGTTGGCAATCGGAGGGGTCAATATGCACACGCCGAGCCCCCACTGACAGATCAGCGCATGCACAGTGGCCTTCTCAGCTCTATGCTGCCAGCCTCGCAAGCAGGATGAGGTTCCACTACCCTGTGAATCCCTCTGAATGAGTCTGTAATGCTCAAAGTGCCGGAGATTCATTCAGGTAAGTATGTCCAAAAAATGGGCTGGAAGTTCTTCTGTTTTCCCAACCATGGATTCAAATCAGGATGCAAAAGATGCAGCTATTGTTCATTTTAATACTATATCCATTGCTTTCCCCATCATGGGATCATTTCTGGTAAGTCATTGAACAACTTCAGAAACTGTCACAGGCAACTGATCCACTCGTGAAAAATAAAGAATATTAGCAAAATTAGTTGGTGGTATCTGCTCAATAGGTAAAGGTCAGTGTGATAATGTATTAGTATGGCACTCTGATTAATGATACTTTGTATTATAAGAGTGTACAGACAAGATCAGTAACTATCCTTGCAATCATCTAGCAGCTAATGGCGGCATGCATTTATTTTACTCAAAAATAGTAGTTAAAGATCAATGATCAGTCAATAATGTGAAACGATAACTACATAAATAATGTTAAAACATTCGTATGCCAAAAATTATACTCAGTGCTTACTTTTCTAGCTGAGCATAGTTACATAATATTCAGCATTTGTCAGAGTATCAAAGCAAAACCATTGGTCATTCTTCTCCCAAAAGCATTATATGTGAAACTACTGCCTCTACTCCATAAGGTGAAGCATTGCAAGTAAACAGTAGTGGTAGTTTCAGATTAAAATAAACCAGTACTTCAGACTTCAGCAAAGCATCTTTGACATCCTTGTGTGATTGCTCATGTTCTGGTGTCCAGTCCCATAACTCTTCATGCACTGTAAATTATGCAATGGCTTCAATAATGTAGTTAAATTAGGAACAAATTTGCCATAATAATTTACCAATCCTAGAAAGGACCTCAATATCATCACGTTTGTCACATGTGGTGCTTCTAAAATAGTGTCCATTTTTTAGATGCTTTATGTAGGCCTTTACTAATAATAACAGAACTAAAATACTGTACTAATGTCTAGAAAAAAATCATGCTTTTTTCTTGATATGCAGACCATGTGCTTGAAAACATTTCAATTTTGCTTCTAAATTATCCAAATGCTCTTGTTCACTGGACCCTGTAATTAGAATATCATCCAGATAATATTGTATACCAGGGGACCACTTAAAGCCTGATTCATCGATCTTTGGAATAGGCTGGTGCAAATGTTATTCCAAAAGTTAATCTTTTGTAATGAAAATGATTTTATGAGTATTGATGGTAAGCAATGGTTGCAATTCAGCAGCTATATTCATCTGGAAATATGTTTATGAAAGATTCAGCTTGCTGAATTTCTGCCATCTGATAACTCATCAAACAAATCTTCAATTAAAGGAAGTGAATATTGATCAGCATACAACATTGGATTTATGCTTGTTTTAAAATCAGCACACCTATGAACTGAACCAGCTGATTTCATGACAGGTAAAATGGAGGAAGCCCACTCACTCATTGTAACTGGCTCTAACACACCAGTGTTAACAAATCATACTAATTTTTCCTCAACTTTGCAACTAGTTGCATAAGGCACCACTCTTACTTTGAGACTTTTTGTTTGACTCTTAGGCTTTATTTTGAGTTTCACTTAAACTCTCTTCATTGAGCCAATTGTCTCTTTGTACACACTCTTGTATTTATCCAGAAGATGCTGTGGGTCTGTTTTGACATCGACCAATCTATTGGCACCACTTCAGTTAAGCTTAATCTTTTGAACTATGATCTCCCAAATAGAGCTGGAAAATTACCACGGACCACATGGAGAGATAACTCCAATTTGTCCACTTCACTCGATGTTGATGGCAAGATCTCTTCCATGTACATCCTTAAAAGTCACATCAACTGGCTTTAAAGGAAAATGCTTCAACTTTTGCTGGTATGTAGTCTCAGAAATTAAAAATACAACAGCACCTCCATTCTGATAGGTTGTCCATTTAACTTCAGAATTATCCAGAATCTATGTGATTCACACTGTATGGAAAAGTTGTTCAGCTGGAGCCCTTCATCATATTTCTGGACATTCTTTCCTTCTCATGTTATGATCCACACCAAGGTGTTTTAAGAAGATAGCCTAGACCCTAAGTTTTTACCTTTGAATTTGGCACAGATAAACATAAGGTATTTCACTCCATGTGTGATTCAAGTGACTCACTAGGAAGCCTTCATCAAAGTTTATTTTAAGAACACAGTTAAAATATAATAAGAAAACAGCATAACTTTTACCAATTATAAAAAACACCCATGATATTGTATAAATTTTAGCAGCTAACTATAATGTTCCAAGTCAAACAACACCATACACCCTTTGCTTGGCGCAAAAAACAAGTATGCATATGTTACACTGGATTTTGCAGCTTTTTAACACCTGCTGTGAATTGTTCCTTTGAATGTTGGATTAAATCTCTGCGGTTTCCCAGTCCTGGAACTTTTAGTACACCTCTGGAGAGAGAGAGAGACAGAAACACACTACTTTCTCCCACTGATTTCTAACAGTAACTCACAGACAGCAGAATTTTTAACTCCAGAGAGAGAGAGAGAGAGACAGAGACAGAAACACTGCCTGCCATCACCAACTTCTGTTAGCAACAAAACTGAACCTAAAACTCTGGACTTTTCTGTGGAAAAATACTGTCTTAAGGCAACACCTGACCTGTCAATCATGCTCCACCCAGCAATTCCAAAAGGCTCACAAAACCCCAGGATACTGCATTAGGCCAGATTAAAAACAAATATGATGCCCATTATATTGCTACAGTAACAATTAGAGGATACCAGCTACAGACACTATAGCAACAACAAAAAAAAAGAGCCTGCTTAAAACATCTTCTAAGAAACATAATTTTACAACTACATTTCTGACAGAGACAGTAGCATCACACAAAGTTATCATGGTAAATTATTTTTGTAGATTAAATTATTTTTGTAGAATGCAACTTGTTCTTCTTCTTGAAGGTACTCAGATTCTTCTTCTGAACATTCTTTTCAAGAGAAGCTGGTCTAACCCAACAAGCTTTTGCACTGTGACCCATTTTGCCACAATTCTTGCATTGACTATCCTTGCATCAACATTCACTCATCGTATGGCCCGTATTGGCATATTTGTGACATGCTTGTTGTTGCTTTGGCTTTTTATGGATAGTTCCCAACTTCATTTGGATCTTCGTTTCTGCACCAGCGTGTAAAACCTCTTTAGCAGCCAATTTCATCAATACCGCAATTTCTACTGCTGTCTTCAAAGTCAAAGTAAGTTTAGTAAGCAATCTTATTTGAATAGCTTCATTTTGGAGACCACAAACTAGATGATTACGAAGAGAATCTTATAATGGCTCAACACCTATTGTACCAGCCTTTTTAAGGTTGCCACAAACCAGCAATGTTTTTGCCTTCCAGTTGTTAACTTTTGTGGAACCTGAACCATTTCATGATGATCAATGGCTGTGGAAAATCAGTGGCTCTTCAAGGATCTTTGTAAAGTCTTCGTAAGTTTTGGTTCCTGACTTTGCTGGCAGAATCAAGTTCGGAGAAAATTAAAGGTTTCAGTTCCTATTGTACTAAGCAAAGCTGGTATGAACGACTCATTTGCAATTTTATTCATTTGTAAAATGTATAGAAAATGCTTGGCATAATAACTCCATGATTCATTTTCTTAATTGAAAAACCCCATGGTTCCTAATTGAGCCACTATTCCTCTTGCAGGCACTAGTGACTCAAGACTGCTCACTTTATATAATTCTTTCACTGTTTTCCTAATATTCCCCTTTTTACATTGGAGATCTTTGACTTGATGTATTGTTTTTCAACTATCCACTCTTTTCTTTTAATATTCCAAATATTACCTAGAATCTTGCCCTTCTCTGATTGGAGAAAAAAACTTTATTTTAAAACCACACAGAGAACCTTTTCTTACTTGTCTTTCTGCACTGACACTTTAATTTTTAATCCTGAAGTTGCTTCTCCCAGCATTCTAATGTTCAATGTATGAGGACTGACACCTTTTTCTACTTTAGGGCCTTTTCTCAATGAAACACAATCTTGACTTGTCACCAATTTTGTTTCTGTTTTTTCTTAACTATGTTAGGGATTGTGGATTTTGCACAGAAAGAAAAGCTGTGCTTTGCACATGGAGATTTAGCTAACATGCAGCAGGTTTCATTGAAAGAGATGTTCACTGCACTGCACCAAGTATAAAACTGAAAGTCAAACAGCATCTTGCAACAAGCAAATATTAAATCATGTGACCAGCTTTTAAAGCAACCGTGCAGCTCTTTTAAATATATAACAACCCCTTTGTGTGTGAGCTTTTCATGCAGCCTTATTGGAATCCAGCTTCCCTGCCATCAGCATTCCCTCTGCCTTACATTGTTTGTCTTTTGCATTCATCTCCTTGCCCCTTCTGCCTGTGAGCCCTTACCCTTCCTCCAGCCTTGTACAGCCTTTCTTCCACATTGCCCGCCCCTCTTTGTCAAATCACTACCCCCACTGGCCTCACCTTGCACTCCACCCTCGATTGGACTTTGGACCTTTGTTGTAGTAGCTGCATGAGTCCTGTAGCACATTCCTGTCTAGATAAACACTGGCACCAAGGAAAAGCAGTCCACTGTATTCCTCAACCCAGGTGTAATACTGATCCAACTTGGTGAAACAGCAGGGCTATGCATCTGGCCACATGGTATTGTCCAGGAACACCAGCTCAGCATGGAGATAGGGCAGACCTGTCCTGCTTTCTATCAGAGTGCTGAATAGCACAGCAGGAACAATGCAACACTATGAAAGAAAGACTTTGTGCACTCACTCAAAATCTCTTGTGAACTGAGGATCACCTTGTGCACACCACACTTTGGCAATCAGGTTTCAGACTGATGTAATTTCACAATGGCAAGATTGGAAAACTTGATGGAAATCCAGCAGACAGCTGTTTTAATGAGTTTTAATGATGTGCAAACGAAAGCAAATGGTGTTCACACCACCAGTCAGTGGGAAGACGTGACCGTTATTAATCAACATAGGAGAATTGCAACATAATTTTATGCTGGCGGATTTCCAGCTTTTTGGCTCCCACTAGATTTTCTGCTCCCACCTGCCACCAAACCCAACAAGGGTGAGATGGGAGAATTCTGCCTATCAAAATTAGCTGCCTTCTTTCCCCTCTCCTCCCTCACCATGTGATTATCACAGCATACTGACTGGAATTATACATTCTGATGTGTAGTCTTACACGTAAAGAATGAGAAAGACAAGATAGCATTGTCATATTTGGTTGTGAATATTTTCTTTTAGTTATGAATTTACTGAAGTGCTCAAAAGATTCAGTGGGAGAGAAAAGGTGAATACATTTCAGTATGAAATGAATGTGGAATTAAATGTGAAGGCAAAGTCAAGGTTTATTGGAGCTGTGCTCCAAGCAAACTACTATTGTTTTAGTATGACTAATAGAAATTATAGAAAAGCTGAAGCAGGCTCCACAGTCCAAGCTAATTAACAATTTTATTGTAAATTGTACTAAATAAATTGCTTACATTATCATGTTGAAACACCCATTGTGCTTCATACAATGAATTACTTTTTGGAAATGCATTGGCTTGTTTTAAGCAACTGATTTATGTAATGCACTAGGATGTTTTGCAGTGGAATTAAGTCAGTCTACATCTTATCTCCACTACAGTAGTGAAAACTATGCAATATTGCAGAATCCAAAATCATATTGAAAACTAAGATAGCGTATTACATGAAAGTTGTCTTTGATCAATACTGTTCTCAAGCTAAACTGTCAGGAATTAACACAAAAGATAATTATGTTTATTAAGGAAAAGAACAGGTTTTATTGTGTTGATGAATTGCAGTTCTGCTTTTCTGTAATTAAAAAATATATATTTAGAGATACCTTTGCTGATCATAAAGCTGTTCAGAGTTTGTGTGTATATAAACCATGTCATACAAAATCTCCTCAATCCTGAAACATGTATCCTGCTGTTTTGTAGAGATAGTAAAAATGGCAAAGAAGGAAGGCTTGAGTAAAAAGCAGACTTATTTAGTGACATGCTGTAATATTTCACACTATATGCTGTTTGCAAATAAAGTGGGAGCTGTCCATGGTGCCAGGTGAAAATCTAACCATTGAAGGAGAAATTAAAATTTCTCTCTGTCTCAGATACTGTGGAGTTACATAAGTCATAGGGAAAGTGTACAAAATATTGCATTAAATGAGAAGAAGCAAGCACTAAGAAAAGTACTTCTTACACAAAATAATATCCCTTAGTTTCTCCTTCTCCTTAGCTAATAGTAGAATGATATGGTATTTTTTATTAATTTATGAGGTATGAGCTTTGTTGACTAGGCAAATGCCCATCTTTAATTGTTCTTGAGAAGGTGGTGGTAAGCTGAATCTTGAACTGATGCAGTCTCTGAGGCATAGGTACACCCCTTACACAATGGTTTCATCTCAAACACTTCCATCAACTTTGAATGTGCATCAACAAGGAGCAAAAACATTGTGCCCATGAATGGATCAACATAATTAATATGGACTCCTACCCATGGCCAGTCAGGCCGCTCTCAATAGTGTAGTTGGGCTGCAGCAGGCAACCTTTGTTGCAACTGGCAGTGTTCACAGTGCTTGGCTATGTTCTCAATATTGGCAGCAATGCCAGATCATCAGACATAACTCCTGAAAGTATGTTCGTTTTCAATATACTTGGATGGGTACAGGGACACTATTCATGTTCTGCAAAGAATGATGCTATTTTGGCAACTCAACTCATCTTTTCATATAAAATATAATTTTATCTCTTCAGAAACTGTCTCATCAGACCAACCCATCAGTATTCTGTGCTTCACATTGGACAGTAGTGAATCCTGCCTGACTGGTCCAATACTTGATCTGTTTCACCAAGACCGACAACGTGGCCTAGAAATTCAATGCCATAACACTTTCCTGTGGTACTGAGGGAGGTGAAACACTCTGTTGCAAAAGTAATTAACTAAGTCCCTTTACATTCGATATATGTATTCCAGACCGGTGTTCGAAAGTATATTTGTAGGCAGAGAGGATTAACACCAACGCTGAATTCTTGCTGATGCGATTGGCTTGTCTTCTTTAAAATGACCCAGAAGTAGTTTGTGATCAGAAAAATGATAAAGTGCTTACCATACAAGATGATAAAGTGGAATTTCTTGACACCAAAAATTATTGATAATCCTTTTTCAACTTTTTTGACTTCTGAGAGGGTTCTCAAGACATACCCTATTGACCTTTCAGATCTGTTGTCCATTTCATTGGCAACAATGCACTAGTGCCACATGGAGAGACATCATAGGTTAACACCAATTTTGCCAAACCTTGAGGTATAGGTACACCCACAGGGAGGTAGTTGCAGGATTTTGACCCAGTGACTGTGAAGGAATGACAATATATTTTCAAATTTAAGTTTATTTATTATTGTCACAAGTTGATTTACATCAACACTGCAATGAAGCTACTGTGAAAATTCCCTAGTTGCCACACCCAAGCTCCTGTTCAGGTACGCTGAAGGAGAAGTTAGCATGGCCAATGCACCTAACCAGCACATCTTTTGGACTGTGGGAGGAAATAGGAGTGCGGAGTCTGCATGTTTTCAGCCACCAGAAGAAGAGCATGCAGACTCCACACATTCAGTGACCCAAACTGGGAATTGGACCCAGGTCCCTGGTGCTGTGAGGCAGCTGCACTCACCGCTATGCTACAATACCATCTAAGCCAGAATAGTATGTGTATTGGAGGGAAGTTTTCAGCTGGTAGCATGTACCTGCTGCCTCTAGATGGTAATAGTCATGGGTTTGGAAGCTGCTATCGAAGAAGTGTGGGTGAATTCCTGCAATGTATCTTATAAATGATATACACTGGTGCTGCTGTATGTTGGTAGTAGGTGGAGTGAATCTGTGTGGAAGGGATAACAATCAAGTGGGCTGTTTTGCTCAGATGGTGTCAAGCTTCTTGAGAGTTTTTGGAGCTGCATTTGCCCGGGCACAGGGAGAGTATTCCATTACACCCCTGGCTTGGCTGCAGGCATTTGGCCTCTGATCTTTGGGTAAGTATTCTCCAAGGCAGCCTTCACAACATACGACAGTGCAGAGTCTCTGAGCAGATACTGATATCTAAGTTCCGCATACGTGAGGACAGCCTCAACCGGGATCTTGGGTTCATGTCACACTATCTGTAACCCCCATAACTTGCTTGGACTTGCAAAATCTCACTAACTTTCTATGTGGAAACAATACACACTTTTTTAACCTGTGCTTAATGCTCTGTCCGCTCACATTGTCTGAACCTTTAAGACTTGATTAGAAGTAGAGACTCATATTTCAGTCATTATTCATGTAAATTGAGTTTATATCTTTATATGCCTGTTTGTGATCAGAACTCCCACCCACCTGATGAAGGAACAGCCAATTCTGAAAGCTAGTAGCGTTTAGTACAAATGAACCCATTGGACTTTAACATGGTGTTGTGAGACTTCTAACTGTGTTTACCCCAGTCCAATGCTGGCATTTCCACATTGTGACTGCCATTTATTTGAGGTGCCAGTTTTACAGCTATAGCTGCTAGTTTTTCATTTTCTGCCCAAAGTAACCAAAATTGCACTGTCCACGATACCTAGCTTATCATTGTGGGCACTGAGTTTCTTTGGTGGATTTTTTTACTTGTCCATCTTAATTTTTTTAACTACTTGCATTTCTATTGAATCATATATTTAATTTAGAAATCTCTTTCTGCTGAAGCATTTTGAAACTAAAAAATCATTTAAAAAAATCTTCAGACAACGAACATTGAACTTTTTAGTGTCTTATGAAGTATTTGGTTTGTAATTGCAATGTTTATTCATACAATACTGTCTAATTCACAAAGGGCCCTAGCAATGCACTAATACACAATTTTCATGTCTTCCTTATGAATACCTGGGATCAGTACCCATTGCATTTTCTCTCATCTTTAATTTTAAGAAATGGAAATTTATTTTTAAGTTGTTTAAACTGTAATGATGGAAACTGACTGTTGATGGTGATGATGAAGAATTGGGTTGGAGCTCAATATACAACAAAATTGATGAGTGTGATGAGGAACAGGCTGACAAGTAGGAACTTTCTTCAGTCATATGATAAAATGCCACACATACACACAAAGAACCTGGTTATAGTGTCATAGAGGTTTATAGCATGGAAACAGGCCCTTCGGCCTAAGTTGTCCATGTTGCCCTTTTTTTTTAAAACCCCTAAGCTAATCCTAATTGTCAGCATTTGGTCCATGTCCCTCTATACCCATTGTACCCATATACCTATCTAAATGCTTTTTAAAAGACAAAATTTTACCTGCCTTTACTACTACCTCTGGTAGTTTGTTCCAGACACTCACCACTCTCTGTGTAAAAAAATTGCCCATAGGATACTTTTATATCTCTTTCCTTGCACCTTAAACCTATGCCGTCTAGTTTTAGACTTCCCTACCTTTGGGAAAAGATATTGACTATCAAGCTGATTTGTGCTCCTTATTATTTTATCGACCTCTACAAGATCACCCCTCAGCCTTCTACGCTCCAGAGAGAAAAGTCCCAGTCTATCCAGCCTTTCTTTATAACTCAATCCATCAAGTCCCTGTAGCATCCGAGTAAATATTTTTTGCACTCTTTCTAATTTAATAATATTCTTCTTTTAATAGGGTGACCAGAATTGCACGTAGTATTCCAAGTGTGGCCTTACCAATATCTTGTACAACTTCAACAAGACATTCCAACTCCTGTATTCGGTGTTCTAACCGATGAAACCAAACATGCCAAATACGTTCTTCACCACTCTGTCCACCTGTGACTCCATTTTCAAGGAGCTATGAACATGAACCCCGAGATCTCTTTGTTCTATAATTCTCCCCAACACTTTACCATTAACTGATTAAGTTCTGCCCTGGTTCAATCTACCAAAATGCATCACCTCACGTTTGTCTAAATTAAACTCCATTTGCCATTTGTCAGTTCGCTGGCCCAATTGATTAAATCCTGTTGCAATTGGAGATAACTTTCTTCACTGTCCACTACGTCACCAATCTTAGTGTCTGCAAACTTACTAACCATGCCTCCTATATTCTCATCCAAATCATTAATATAAATGACAAATAACCGTGGGCCCAGCACTGATCCTTGAGGCACACTGCTGGTCACAGGCTTCCAGTTTGAAAAACAACTCTCTACCATCTACCATTCTGTCAAAAAGCCAATTTTGTATCCATTTAGATACCTCACCCTGGATCCCGTGAGATTTATGCAACAACTGACTATGCGGTATCTTGTCAAAGGCCTTGATAAAGTCCATACAGATAACATCAACTGCACTGCCTTCATCTACCTTCTTGGTTACCCTTTCAAAAACTCAATCAAATTTGTGAGACATGATTTTCCACTCATAAAGCCATGCTGACTGTCCCTAATCAGTACTTGTGTCTCTAAATGCCTGTAGATTCTGTCTCTCAAAATATCTTCCAACAATTTACCCACCACAGATGTGAGGCTCACTGGCTGTACTTCCCAGGCTTTTCCCTGCAGCCCTTTTTAAACAAAGGCACAATATTTGCCACTTTCCAATCTTCAGGCACCTTACTGGTGACTATTGATGATTCAAATAACTTGGCTAGGGGATGCGCACTTTCCTCCCTAGCCTCAGATAATGTCCGGGGATACACTTCGTCAGGTCCGGGGGATTTATCTACCTTGATGCGCTTTAAGACTTCCAGCACTTTCTTCTTTGCACACTCCTCAAGACATCAGTATTTATTTCCCCAAGTTCCCTAACATCCATGTTTTTCTCAACAGTAAATACTGATGAGAAATATTCATGTAGGATCTCACCCATCTTTTGTGGATCCGCACATAGATGACCTTGTCAATCCTTAAGAAGCTCTACTCTCTCCCTTGTTACTCTTTTGCCCTTTATGTATTTGTAGATGTTTTTTGGATTCTCCTTTGCCTTATCTGCCAGAACAATCTTGTGTCCCTTTTTGCTGCCCTGATTTCTCTTTTAACTCTATTCCTAAACTCTTCAAGGGATTCGCTTGATCCCAGCTGCCTATGCATGTCATAACAACGTTTTCCAATGCTTCCAGACTTCCCCTCCCAACATTCCAATGAATGTTCTCAAATAACATTCCACATCCTAATTCTGTCAGATTCCAGAGCTATTTTGAAAAATTCCTGCAAGTGCCTTGCCCAAGTCTTTACGTCATGCATCGGTGAATGGCATGCAATGTGTCTAAATACTCCCATTATTCACTTCTTGGGTCACTTTAGAGATCATCACCCAATAACTGCGGGAAGGTGTGACTCACTGTTATAAAAAGTGGGAAAATTCACGCAGCTATTAGAATTAGATCAGACGGGATTATTTTGTGCATGAATGTATTTCAGAATCTGCTTCCACCCGCCTGCCACATAATTGCACTTCTTTTCCGGAGGAGGGGGGTGGTGGTGCAAGGTATGCAGTTACACTGCTATTCACTTCTCAACTATTATCACTTAGCCCTACAGTGATGATGTTCCCAGTAGGATCTCTTCCCTTAAAAACTTCTTCCCCCTCCCAGATCCCTCTTGGTCACAAATCCTTAGATCACAATCCAAGTACTCAAACAGTTTAAGAGTTCCTTCACACATACTCTTATATTCTTGATTATACCACTCAACATTGAACTCCCCTTTCTATAAAATGACAAAATTGACTTAAGCAACACATGAGACATTCGCTAGTTTTATATTAAATGTTTGTTTCCTTGTTCCTTTGAGTGCATATTACAGAACTTAACCTCGAGGCGCATTGTGTTCTGCAATGTAAGGAGGAAAAAGCTCTTCTCACATATGTCATTATCTCTGTTAAAGATACTTGAACAAAAATGTATTGGCCATCCCTATATTCACTGTTGTAATGTGGTGAGTTTGATTCAGGCCATTGTCCGAGTGATCTGGTGTATGGTCTGCACACTTCATGTAATTCATTACATGTTGGCTGATTCATATTCTGTTAGAATGTTTTAAGCAGTATCATCGACACTACTTGAGAAAGAACAACATTTTTCAGTGGCTGGTGTTGATGTGTGATGTTAGAAGAGGAACAAGGCATCATGTCACATGCTGTGAAACCAATCACAGGCCTGTGAATCATTGCACAGCAATTTCAAAAACTCACACAAACAATATTCATTTCTCTGATCAATAAAATATATCTGCTTATTTAAAAATTTGATAAGCTTATTCTCAGAATTTATAATATGACTTCAATTATTCATAAATGAATGTTGTCGCTCCTGCTGGCAGCATGTTCTTTACACCTGAACAGGTCAGTGACTGAGGTTATAGCCTCTTACCTATGCACAGCACCAGAGCTGTGCAAAGCAATTTATCTTGATTTTCAACATGAATTCTTGATTTTAGTCCGATCATGAGGAGATACAGATCTTCTCCACAGGGAAATCAACATGTGATTCAACAGCCAGAATTCTATAAGGGTTCTGTGTTTAGCACAAAGAAAGATAGTTGTGTTTTTCTGTGGCCAATCTTAATTTCAGGGTGTTGCTAGGATTTATTTGATTTGATTTATTATCACATTTATTAGTATACAGTGACAAGTATTGTTTCTTGCATGCTAAACAGACAAAGCATACTGTACAAAAGGGAGGAAAGGAAATACAGAATGAAATATTAGAATCAGAGTTAAGGTGTAGAGAAAGATCAACTTAATGCAAAGTAAGTCCATTCAAAGATCCAGTGGCGGGGATGTTCCTCACAAAGTCCGACTCCCAGCAATTCTCAACTGTTGTATCAAAGACCATAGGGGAGGAGATTCACCAATCTCATCAGATAGCTGGCAGGAATCCCAATTACCCACTGAATACGATATCAGCCAAAAATTGGGATTATCGCTGGGGGTGAGGACTATTGGGTTTTACTCAGCCAACCCCATCAACCTGATTGGGTTCCTGCCCATAGTGGGTGGCAACTGATAATTATGCAAACCCACTAATTGTACTACAATAAGCAGGCTTGATGCTCAGTCACCAACTCCCACCATTCACCTATCTGTTCAACAGAAAATACGCTAGGTAGAATAAATGGCCTGAAAACAGGAAGCAAAACCAATTATTCTCTTTGAAGAAACCATAGCTGTCAATCAGGCTTAGAGTCTTCAGAAACATCGTGGTTAGGAACAATGGAATACTTAAGATGCATTCAAGTGTGAAAGGGAAGATAAGTAAAACAGCTGACTGGATGCTGAGTAAAAATCCATTAAGCTGTCAGTGAAAGCCTATTTCAAAGTACTGCACTATGAAATTGAAAAAGATCAATGGTTTTCAATGTAATAGAGAGGATTTCAACAGTTTCAGCTTTCTAAGAAGGCTCAGTGACTTAAAATAAAAGCTGTTTGAATACGTTAGGGCTGAGGGAACAGCTGCAGAGAGAGAAATACTCCCTTTGCCCAAGTGAAATGTATAGGACTTTATAGGGTCTGTTCACACCTGCAACTTCTGACAAAGAGAAAAGGCAATATCTGCTGCAGAATGGAGTCGTACTGTGAGTCCAGGGGGCATGGGTTTAAAGTGATCAGGCCACTTCAGAATTTTCACAACTGACAGGCAGGAATAAAGATGTTGATCACAGAGTTTCATGAAATCATCATGCTGGGGAGACCTTTAGGTTTGTCGGGGCTAGAAGGCAGTCCATTGCCCACCTTCAATCCCTTGCCCAAAGCCTGAGGCACCTCCCACTCCCAGTACACTTGTGGGACTTCTCTTTTGCAGCCTGATAGCAGCAGAGGGCATATGGACACTGGACATATCTTTTTGACCGGCTTCAGGGTCCAAGGCAGTAAGCCAGGATGTCAGTGCCAGGCCAATGCATCATTGGCACAACAAAGACGTGTGGCCTAAAGGAGACCTGAATAGGGAGGAGGCTGAAAGAGATCTTAGAGGGGAGGGGGGCTGAATGGGGGTCTAAAGAAGGAAGGGACCCAAGAAGGGGGTTGGACCATCCTCATGTTTGCTTGGCATATGGGGTGATTGCAGATGGCAATCATTTTTTTTTTGTGTGGTAGAGAAGGATGCCCCACTTTGCTGAGGGATTGGTGGTGCTCCCCTGGTTTGGGAAGCGGGTGAAGTGGACCATTTTGAGGGTATGGGGGGCAGTGGCACCATTTTGGTTTGGGGATGGAAACCTGAGAGGACATCCTTTAAAAACAGTGCCCTGATTTCTCAATAGTGGGACTGGCCACTGGGTTTCTTGGGATGCATATATTTGAATACATCAGTTGGGTAAATCCCACCTAACAGAGACTCCAAGTGGCAACATGATTCAATCCTGTTTTCATGCCAGCGGGAGCACTTAGCCTGGGAATTGTGGTCCTTCTCTGCCTCTTAAACTCAAAAGTGAGGATGTTCACTAATTGCAAGTATTCAACTCCATTTGCATTTCCTCAGATAATAAAACAGTCCATACTTGGATGCAGCAAGATTCAGACAACTGAGTGGCAAGTACAATCATGTTACACAAGTGCCATGTTAAAAAAAAAACACGGCACCATGAGAAAATATAATTATCTTCCTTTGACTGTCAATAGTATTACCATTATTGAATCTTCCACCATCAACATCCTAGTGGTCACAATTAACAAAAAACTTTACTGGATGAGTCATATAAATACTGTGACTACAACAGCAGGTCAGAAAATGGAAATCTTTGGCAAATAATTACCCCTGAATCCCCAACAACTTTCCACCATCTGCAAAGCACAAACCAGGAATGTGATGAGATACTCATTGGATGAATACAACTGCAGCAGCATTCAAGACATTCAATACCATGCAGGACAAAGTAGTCTGCTTCACTCGTGTACCATCTTAACTCAAACATTTACATCCAGCACCATTGGTGCAACATAGTGCAGTGTGTACCATAAACAAGATTGATTGCGCTGAGGCTTCTTTGACAACACCTTCCTAACCTACAACTTCTCCAACCTAGTAGGACAAGGGCAAAAGACACCTGGGAAGATCACACATCATCCTAACTTGGAAATATATCATTTTTCCTTTATTACCACTGGCTCTAAAACCTGGAACTCCTTTCTTTTACCACATGGATTGCAGAACATCAAGAATGGGCCTCACCAATATTCCTCTCAGGGGTATTTGGGGTTGGACAATAAAATACTGACCTTGCATTGACATCCTATGAACAAATAAAAATATTTGGCTGAGGCATTGACACAGTGATCAACTTCCTCTTCAACAACTTGCACTTATGTAGTGCTTTCTATGTATAAAACATTCTCAGGAGCTTCACAGGGGCTTAATCTACAAAATTTGACACTGATTCATGATGATATTAGGCAGGTTATCAATAATATAGCCAAAAGGTTATGATGGCCACTTTTATTCAGTATGGAACCAATATGATGGCTGGTATTCCACAATATATTGACAAATCCTTTGTATACCGGGACTGTGATATTCCACTTCAACAAAAGTGCAAAGTCCATAGCTTGTTCCTCTACTAATGTATCATATCCATCTGAGTAATCTCTCCTCAGTATGCGTCCTCTGTGATTTAATGATTAACCAGAGGTTACTGGTGTTAGAAACAAATACAGATTTACACCCATGCAAATAGAGATACATACCTACATACACTCATACAAATACAGGTATACACCTACACTGACCTGTACAAATACAGATAAACACATCTACACTCAAAATACAGATGTACATCTACATACTCACATAAACACAGATGTTTACCCATACAGAAATACAAATGTCCATCTACACCCACCCACTCACTCAAATGCAGACATACATCCACACCCATCCTTCCAAATACTGATGTATATGTACACATGCTCACATAAAAACAGAATACACCTATATATGCACACATTCTCCCACACCCCACATATACAGCCATTCTTCAGAGGACTATTTTTGTCACTATTTGTCAAGACAAATGCTGAAATTGTATTTTTAGACTGAAGATTATTTGTCGGACAATGACATTTGCATATCAACCAAAAATATAATACAAACAAGATATTTGCTCTCACCAGTCTTTAGTGCATGACATACCAGTGTTTTGACATTGACTTAAATGAGCCTCGACTCTGGGACTATGAAATTCCCTTTCACCTAAAGTGCATAATTTGAAAGCTTTTTCTTCTAAAGACTATATCATATCAATCTATCTTTTGTAATCTCGCTCCAATCTGTGTCCTCTGTGATAGTTTACCAGGGATTACTGAGATTACACACTTAGACACAGATGTACATTGACACACATATACACACATGCAAACACAGATGTACACCTACACAAACAAACACAGATGTACACCTATACACACACTCCCACACTCTACACATACAGCCATCTGCAGAGGACTATTTTTGTCATAACGTTAACAAAACAAATACTAAGTATTTTTAGACTGAAGATTGTTTGTTGGACAATTATATTTACATAGCAGCCAAAAATATAATACAAATAAGATGCTTGCTCTCACCAGTCACAGCTGAAAAGTACATTTAGTATCTTACATATCAATGTGTTGACAGTGCCTTAAGTGAGCCTTGGCTCTGCATATTCTGTTACTGTAGCCACTTGCATCCTCAGATGGACATGTTTTGCTTGCCTTCTCAACTCCTGATTTACTAAAAGGTCCTGGCAGGTTTTGTCATTTAGTGTCTGGTTTTCGAATGGAGATTTCCAGTCTGGTGTCACTGGATAACATAAGGTCTATGAGAAGATTCTAAGAGGCTTCAAACCGATCAAAGATTTGTCCTTCTATCAACTCTTTGAAATAGTTCTGTGTTTTGTGACTTACAGTCATCATACTTTCATTCCTCTTTAGTTAATTAGGAAAATTAGTAAAATACAATTTCTGCTATTATATAAAAGCTTAATTTGATTAAATTACATTCTTTAGGAACTCAGGACAAGGCATATTTAGGAATGGAAGTATTTGCAGGGGATTGTCAAATTCATTCCAACTAAGTAGTTAGCACTCTTGCCTCACAGTGCCAGGGAACCAGATTTCATTCTGGCCTCAGGTGACTGTGTGGAGTTTCCATGTTCTCCCTATGTCTGCATGGGTTTCCTCCGGGTTTTGGGGTTTCTTCCCACAGTCCAAAATTGTGCAGGTTAGATGGATTGGCCATGCTAAATAGCTCCTTATGTCCAAAGATGTGCAAGTTAGAACAAAGAACAAAACAGCACAGGAAACAGGCCCTTAGGCCCAACAAGCTCGCGCTGCCACTTCTATGTTCCCACTTCTAACCATAATCCCGGTGGAGTAGCGATGATAAATGTACAGGATTATGTGGATAGGATGGAGGGAAAGGCTTAGGTGGGATGCTCTTTTGGACAATTGGTGAAGACTTGATGGACGAATGGCCTCTTTCTGTAGTGTAGTGATTCTATGATTCAATGAATTGACTTCTTCTAAGATTTAAGGAAACAGCAAGTAGTGAGAAACCAAATCACTTTTAAACATGCTGCCCTGCTTTTCCAAGCTGCCTCTTGATCCAATGCTATGATATGCAGATTTATTTCATGAAGCTTCCTTGATAATCAGCCTCCTACCAACATTCTTTCTCCTACTAGGATAGTACTTGGGAGGAGCAATACATTAGGTGCTTGAAAACAAACTATACAGTGCAGAATTTTTCAGAAGGAGGCGTTTCCTACTCCGCCATCCGAAACGCGTCCCTGCCAATGCTGGCTGTCCATGACCATTTAGCATAAGGTATAAATTAGCTTGAGGCTGCTCTCCCTCAGGAGGATATCCCCTCTCAGAGAACTGTCAGCCATCTGATTGACGGTCAGGTAGCTCCCGCAGCATTGGAAGTGTTGGCTACAGCTGGGACCACAAGCATTTCCACCAGTTTAAGTGCTGGAGCCTAAAGGACCAGGTAGGTGCAGAGTCTTGTGATTGAGATTGGGAAGGAGGGCTGGGAAATGAGGGGAGAGAGAGATAGTTTGTGATGGCAAAGTCAAGTAGGGATGCAGCACCTGAAGGGATGGCAAACCTTGGAAGGAATATATGAAAAATAGATTAGTGATGAAGATGCTACCCTTCACACCCTTTCCATCCTGAGGCCTGAGCTGAGTGATCTTCCAGCTTCCCCCTTCCCCATCCCTGAACTCTTTCTGCTGGCTGAAAAATTGCAGATGGGCAAGAAGTGGTCCTTAAGGGCCTCCACTGGGACAAGGCAGCTAGGCCTCATAAACTCTCCTATCCCATAAAATTGCACGCAGATTCATGGCTAGTGGGTGAGTGCAGGAAGGCCAGCAGGAGAATCTGAGGGGAACCCCCTCTTGCAAACCCACTGATGAAGTAACTGCAAAACTATGCTGTTATTACAAGAGGGGTGCCTTGGTGTAAAACATTAGTTGCACATTAAAATTTACATTTTATGAAATTAAATGGTGTCCCATTTAATTTGATTTGAACAAAGAATTTATTTAGAACTGGTGTATAATGCATAGACATTGCAAAAGAGCAACAAAACATGCAGTCAACTAGCCTGTATCAATATTTACCTTCCCCATGAATAATTATTCCCAATCATATTTACCTGTCCTGTCCCCGTATTTCATTATTCTCTTTCCCTTCACACATCTAATAAGAAAAGGATCTGGTACTAATTCTGTGACCTTATTGTTAACAACGGGACATGACTGAATGGAAATGGTTTAATCAGTAACATAAACACATCATTTAATGGTGATTCTTTCAGATTATAAATTTCCTTCTGTTCTATCTCTTCTTTCTCAGGCCTCTGGGGTTCTTAGTTCTCATTGGATAATTCCTCATTGATGACAAGATTATGCAAGCCATTTTACCTTTTCCTTCTGGTGCTTCTATTCAATTGATCTGTTTTTAATGGTGGTTTAAAAGGATTGGAGTTGAATAAATTGAATGTGATGTTCACCTTTGCATCCAGCAGCAGAGGACTCTGTAGAAGATGTCTGTGGATAGTGACTGCCCCTTTATTAAAGCACTGGTGGCAATGTCAGATATCTACTGACACACCAAGATCACTGCACCTAGGTCTATGTGCCTGCTCCAGTAAGTTCAGATAGTTGCAGATTGCCACATCAGCAAGCACTTTTTGTATCTCCTCATGAATGTAGCTTCCTCATCCAAATCTAGGCATTATTGGAATCCTCTAAGGCATTCCACCATGAGCTATTTTACTATTGCAAGTGAAATAAAATGAATTTGCAAAAAAAGGAGAAAAAAAGTTATAATGGAAAAAATAGTTTTAAACAACAAATGAGGCAACAATATAAAAGTAAAGGAAGATTTCCCATGAGCAAAATGCTTTACTAAATGTCCAGCACACCTTTAAGAAATCAATTCTGAAATCCGGACCATCAAATCAGTAATCCATCTGTTCCCATAGGAAAGAAAAGAAAGAAACAACAGATCAAAAATCAAATACTCTGTGGGAACAGTTTCCATGCATATATGGAATGAGAAGGTTTAATGAGATTTATACTGGAGTGCAGTGTACCTCAGTAAACGTTTAACAAATATTGCTGTGAAACCCT
The DNA here is from genome assembly GCA_024679065.1 of Sphyrna mokarran. NCBI lineage: Eukaryota > Metazoa > Chordata > Chondrichthyes > Carcharhiniformes > Carcharhinidae > Sphyrna > Sphyrna mokarran. The sequence goes on along the minus strand of JAGIQG010000028.1, from coordinate 19,262,980 downwards.
TAGCAAGTGAGTCAGATGAGTCCTCCACGCCCAAATATCCGATCAGTATTTTTGACTAGTGAGACTAAGTACTATATGTGGAGACTTGAAAAATGTATTCTAACGTTTTATTCCAGTTTAACTTGGGCACTTTCTTATGAAAACTCTAATGACAGGATCCTATTTAAGCTTTTGAAACCATGAAACAAAACACTGTTTGATGTGCAAACAACTTTCTCTAATATGTTGCTCATGTCTTTATGTCCTCAATGTAGCAAGCTTCCTCTTATAATTGACTTATTATTGTGTTTCTTTGACAGCATCATTGCTGTTTTCTGTTTTGGGGTCCTTGCTGTCTTGGGGATTTTGCTGGTCTGCATTCACTGCTAGTTTGGGGTCTTCCTAATTTAAAATCATATTGGTTGGTGTCATTGATAATTTTAGATTATGACTGTTTTGAGGTTATTGTTGGTTTGATGTCATTGCAGATTTGGGATCATTGCTGGCCATGTGGGCTCTCTCTTAAAGTCATGCTATGTCTGATATTAGTTTCCAAATGTCTTCTACACTGCTCTTGAACTTGGAAATAATATGTACTTAGAAACAATTTATTTTATTCATTTGTGGGATGTGGACATTGCTGATATGGTCAGAATTTAATACTCTTCCCTAGTTGTCCATAATAAGGTAGTGGTTGCTTCCTTTTTGAACTGCTCCTACCAGTGTGGTAAAGGTGCACCCAAAGTGCTGTTAGTTAAGGGGCTCCAGGATTTTACCTAGATTCAATGAAGAAATGGTGACAATACACTTCCAAATGGTGCTGTGTGACTTGGAGGAAACTGGCAGGTAGTGATGTTCCTTTTCACCCACTGCCCTTGACTTTCAAGGTGGCAAAGATTGGGTGAGAATTTGGGAATTGCTGTTGAAAAAGCTGTAGCAAGTTGCTGTAGCATTATGTACATGGTAAACTCTGCAACAACCCTGCACCACTAATGAAGGGATCAAATATTTAAGATAGATGATGTGATAAGGACCAGCCAGGCTGATTATAAAAAGTATAGAGAGAAGTGAAAAAAAGAGAAGCAAAGAAACTGTTCAAGAGGAGACTAGCGACTAACACAGAGAAGTATTTTATAGGCATGTATATAGTAAAATGACAACAAATACTTCAATATCATTGGCAGTGGAGTCAGAGAGTGCTATGAAGTCCAGGTCCACTTCTTCCAACAGACCAAGTGCCTTTGTGGCACATTCGTTTTTTTACACCATTTAATTAAGGCAAATTAAGGTCTAGAAGATCAGCTTGCGGGTGATTGGCATCATTCTTGGTGCATTCTGTTCCTGCTTTCTCTAGCCTGTTCTCAAAGAGATTTGGAAGATCCCATGGTCCTTGGAGTTGAATGGAGGATGGCTGTATAGTCATTTTGTTCAGCTATAAAACTCTCTTAGATAACATTGAGACATCAATTATAATGTCTAGCTTAAATTCATTGACCATTTACATCAATGGCAGCACTTCAATCCTGATTTTTATTTTGCTTTACTTCTCAAAGAAAGATAATTTCCTGGTTGTCCAAGCCTTTAATTTCTTGAATGGAGGTTCCTTTAGCACATTTCTCTTTCTTTCTCATAAATACAGATTGTCTAGAACGGCAGATCACATTAAAATGGACTAATTTGCCACAGCATGACACTGCACAGACATTCAGGCAGAGCATTCTTCTCGTCTGTGGAACATTCTTTTCACTGCAGCAGGGACATTGGAAAATGGCAGTTGGTGCCTTTTCAAGGCATTTCCCTCATTGCTGCTTTGATATATTTTTGGTTTTACAACAAACAAATTGAACAACCTCATCAGGCTATTTTTGAGAAATTCTCCTTGCACTTCTGACAAAAGTCTTATTCTGCCTCTGTTCTTCAGGCTGTCTGTTGAATAATGGATGGAGAATAGGGCAAGTCATATGACAGCTCCAGAAATACATTTATGCACAGTTAACATCCCACTTTGTTGGATTACTGCTGGAGTTTATTCTTTTACTAATTGACCTCTTTTACATCTTTCAGACCTATCAAATATTTAGCTAGTGCAGGCCCAAAATTCAGTTTCCCATCATTTCACTTCTTATCTGTTTTTATCCAAGGCACATTGCGAATTGAATTAAAAATATAGTTCAGTATAACAATGAAATTAAAGAAGCATATTGTCAATCATAGTATTTATGTTAGTTTTCATTAATTACAAGAGAACCCAAAGAAGGGATTTCCAGGATTCTTATACACTACACTTTAGGAAAGATGTGGGGACTTTGGAAAGAGTGCAGCAAAGACTTACAAGAATGGTTCCAGGGATGATAGAATGGTGAAGTTGATGCTGTTCTCCTTAGAAAAAATAAAGTTGAAAGGAGATTTGATGGAAGTCTTCGAAATCATTAGCAATCTAGACAAAGCAATTAGAGAAAAACTGATCCCGCTGAGGGAAAGGTTGAGAACCAGAAGATACTGATTTAAGGTGAGTGACAAAAAATGCAAAAACATCATAAAAACATTTTATGAAATGGATGGTTAGGACTTAGAATGCACTGTCTAAATGTGCTGGAAGTAGATACAACAGTGGCTTTCAAAATTGGCACTGAATAATTATTTAAAGAGATATAATTTACAAGACTGAGGAAAAAGCAGGTGAACAAGTTATTTATACTTATAGAGAGCAGGCATGTTGGTCAATGGGTCAAATGGCCTCCTTTTGTGCAGGAGTGATTCCATGCTGATTCTGTGCTAGGTTTTTGGAAATGAGACATGAAGATAGTGTGGGAATATGGAGTAGATTACCAGATCAATCATCAACCAGGTCTGACAAAGGGTCATCCATACATTAAATATTGGCTCTATTCTCTGTCCATAGATGCTGTCACATTTGCTCAGACTTTCCAGCATTTTCTGTTTTTGTTTCATGAACTCATTGAACTAAGTCAGGCTTGAGGGACCATATGGCCTACTCCTTTTATTTCTTAAATGTACAATATTATTTGTTCCTACTGCATGTTCCATTGTTTGAGGCTTTGTGGGTATTCTGTATTCTGTTTCTACCAGTATTTTAAAAAAGTCAAAAATGAAAAGTTTAAATAAACAACTAAAATTAGCTGAAAATATAGAAAAACAAATCATTTTAGAATTGTGGACTTTCATAATCACTGGGTTATGAAATGCAGGTATGTATGATGATTAGAAACAAATTGACTTAAATCACTATGGAATGCTTGGGTCATTTGCTTTTCATTGAATTGTAGAACATTACACCCCAGTTGGCAGCCACTGAGCCTTTCTATTCAATTAGATCTACTCCTCTGCTTTTTTCCCATGATACTGCAGATTTTAAATTCCTTTTCTAAAAACTTTTTCTAACACTAAGTTGTTAACCTAAAGATTTCCCTGTTTACATCACCATATTAACTGTTGAAAATTAGCCTCAGTGTTCTGTGCTCTACCTCTAGTCATGAGCCAGATTACAGAAGCTGCTGTTTGATATGTTTGGGTTGTGTTGGGATGTTGCTGGATATTTTTGGTGTCCTACTTCTCTACTTTGCTGCCTTATTAAGTGCAAAGTGCCAGTGATATGTCGATGACACCCAATTAATTCCTATCTCAGATTCCAGCGCAAGGCTGGCTTGGACCAGTTGGAATGATTTCCTGTAAATTGCCAATCACCCTTTCCCATGACTGCTCATCACAAGTTTCTGACTAAATGGAAAGCCAGTTTTGTTCAGTGACATAATACCTAATACTCGTACCATCTGTATCTGGCATTCCCTTTGTATCAGACACTGAACTTCCTGATTCAGGGCCACTTGAATCAACACCTTCCTTGGAATGTGGTTTTGACACATATCAGAAATTCCATGTCTGATAAAAGATGTGTGAAGATGACATCCTGGATTTTTAACTTACCAACAGTTGCTTGAGGGACAGTTTCCTTTTCTCACCCAATGAGTTTGATCTGAGCTATTTATAGAAACAGATGAGATGTATAGTGTGCCTGAGTAATTTTATGGTAATCTCAGTATACATCTTTTCAATCGTTGATGTTAATAGACTTGTTACAATTGAATTGATCTGTGGATCTGCTTTTGAGATTTGAGCCCCTAAACAAAAAGGGGAAACATATGGCTTTGCAATAGAGCAAAATGAATGGGAGTGGATTGATTGCCGTTTAGACACCCATCCAACTGTACTTTCCATTGCTGTCGTTTCGCTGTTTGTTTTACCCCACAGGATCAGATTCTGTAAAAAGGATGGTAAACAGACTTCAGGAGAATTATGAAGTGACTGATACTGGCAGTTGATATTTAATGCAGAGAAGTGATGAAGTTAATATATTTTGATAGGAAGAATGAGAAGAGGCATTATAAACTAAATGGTACAATTTGAAAGAATATGTAGGAACAGAGCAACTTAGGTGTACATAAACAAACCTTTTGATGTGCAAGGCAAATTGAAAAAGTAGTTGAGCCATTTTTGCATGGCTACAGGGAAAGAGCTGGGGAATGGGATTAATTGAATAGCTCTACAAAAGAGCTGGCATAGGTCTAATGGGCTGAATAGCCTTGTTCTGTACATTGACGAGACCAGTTTCATATAAGTAAGAAATGCATAATACTGCAATAAAACTTTATTTTACTGGTACAATCAGTACACATTTATTATTAACTTTTAATAAAAATTTTATTTCCATCCAAAAAATCAAATTCAAATTTAATCTAATTCATGGTCCCCATAAGAGGGACACACAAGGTTCAAGCTAACAAAATATGTCATTGCACCCCACCCTGTGCTTGATCTGAGGTGATGCCTTATTTGTAAGGCTATCAGCTATCCTGATCATTGACTTAACCTAACATTCGAGATGAACTTGCCTGATCATTGACTTTCCCCTGCCAGGTAAGCACATATTTATTTTCTTCTTGATCCTGCAACAGTGAAACTCAGTAACATCTCTCAATGTGCTGCTGATACCAGAAGATCATTGTCAAAGATCAAGTGTATGCCAACTATCTCCTAAACACTCTTAATTAAAATGGCTGGGAATCATGTTAAAAAATATTCAAAATTGCTTTTTTGGAACCCTATAACTGCAGATATTTTGATTTTTTTAAGCTCATAAACTGAGTTAAAACACTTCACTGAATAAAAAACAGGAAAAGGTGATTTGGTCAAGCAAGATTATTTCTTTTTGACAGTTCTGGCCAATCACAATCCCCTTCCTCTCTAGAAATGCAATTAAGTATTAAACTAATTTGCATTTTTTTTCTTTCAATGGCTTTCTCTGTTGACTTATTACACCACTGTATTACTCTTTGGATGAAAACTCTCCTGTTGAATCACTAATATTGATTTCATGACTCTAGAATTGAACCTTTCAATAAAATAAATAATTTACTTTTTTTTCTTTTTTTCATAGTCTTGAGGTCACTCTGATATAAAATTTTGATGTAGAATCCCTACAGTATAAAAGGAGGCAATTTGGCCTATCAAGTCTCTGACAACCTCAATCTCACCCAGGCCCTATTCATGTAGCCCTCATTTTACCCTGCTAATCCATCTGACACTAGGATCAATTTAGCATGGCCAATTAATCTAACATGCACATCTTTGGACTGTGGGAGGAAACTGGAGTACCTGGAGGAAACCTACGCAGACAGTGCAAACTCCACTCAAACAGTGACCTCAGGCTGGAACTGAACTTAGCTCCTGGTGCTGTGAGGCAGCAGCACTAACCAATGTGGCACTGTGCTGAAATGAATTCTCATTTTCTGTTTGGCATAATTTAGAGTCATAGATTCCAAAATCCTGTTTAGGATGAAGGGGAATACTGGGAAATCTCTAGATTGCTTAGTGGGGAAATGGAGAAAAGCCTGATCCTAGATTTGCATTCTACCATTCTCTTGGGGTGGGAGACACAAGGAATTTCTGCCTGCGTATCCCACCTTCCTACATCCCAAAATAAAGGTCTGTGGAAGTTGGTGTGAACCTCATCAAGAGTTGAAAATAGATCTGAAGTAGCAGATTTATTCTACTGGAAACAGAATATTCAGTTTGGCTCGCCACCATTGAAGTGACATGCTGTCACTCTGGTATTCTAAGGCATCTCAGATTGAAGATCATGATTGGACCATGACCTTTGGCTGGGATGTGGGATGCCAGTCCCTCAAAACCACATTTATGGTGTAGGCTCTGGTACTTTGACTTCATAAAATATTCTAGCACAGAAGGAGGCCAGTCAACATATTGCTTCTCTGAAAGAATTCACCATCTAATCCAGTTTATTTTATCACAGGCTGCATAATTTCTTTGAAATTTCAAGTGATATCTCTGTAATAATATAATACATGAATCACTCTACTCACATAGCTGATAATATTTCATCTGAGACAATAGGAAATAAATGAGTTTACAAGGATCATGGTTTGATGAAGTAACTACGATTACTGTAGGTATAAAATAGAGCAATGTGATAAATGTGTTGTTGTACAGCATGATGCTGTGTCTTCATGGAAGTCTTTCTATCAATGTGTTCATTGCAGCAGTTTCAAATTTATTTTCATTTTGAAATACATTTTGTGACTTATAGAAGTACTTGTGAGAAAACAATTCAAAGAAAAAGGCCCAAGAATCTAAATCATCTTCACTAACTCTGTGGATGTAAAACCCTATTTAAATGAATACTTCATCACTATATTTGTTGATAATTTTCTTTTTTTGTTATTCCTCATTTAAATGTTATAATGATTAATCTTTGCAGGATTACAATGTCTGACAGAGGCTTCTTGTTTGGTGACTACCTGCAACTTATGCATTTTACACACTCTTGTGTCACAATCCTTGGCCTCACCTCCAATGGATGATGAATCGTTTTTGTCAAAATTCACTGTGTTATTCAACTACCCTTTGGTGAATCAGAAATCTCATAACTGCCATTGAATCATTTTTGACACAACTTGTACACTTCCAGCTGAATTTACATTTTTTAACATTTGTGCCGGCTAAGTGGCTCATTAGTTGTTTGAGCAGATTAAAGGATAATTATTGCAGGTGTATATGATTGGCTTCCTTTCTCCACTGCTAACAATATGGCTGTCACAAGATTGTGTGCGTGAAAGCCAAGTATTTCCACCCCTGGATTGTGAAGCATAGGTTATATTTGACTAGTGTAGTTCACATTTTTTGCGGAGGTCTCTACAAGGGTGGATGAGGGAATGCCTCTGCATGTTGACACTATGGATTTCCAGAGGCCCTTTGATAAGATTCTATTTTTAGGATATATTATTATTAAGATATTATTAGGAAAATTAATAATCAACAAATTTTGAACTAACCTAACCTCGGTAATCATATAGTCTGATGAAATGTTGACTTTTATTTAAAAGCCTAGCAAACAATGGGGATCAAGTAAAGATCCAGTTGTCCATCTGGAGTATTGAGTTCAATGAGATTCTCTGGCCTCCCTAGAATGTTTATCTCAATGGTAAGAGATGACGCGTTGTTTGCTGGTGGTGGAATCCTCTGGTTCGGACGCTGTTATTGGGAATTTCCATTGAAGCCACCTCACACCACTGGGAAACTCATGAAGGAGTGCCTACCAGGACCAGAGAATAGTGGAGTTGTTGCTGGGTAAAGTTATTAAGGGATTGGTGCAAAAGTAGATCATTTCCCTTTTTCATGATCAAAGAAGAAAATCTAGTCCTTAATTTAAAAATTGATAGATTGGACAGAACTTTCACTCTCCAGTCTGCAGCACAATTAGAAAAACTCCTAATTCTCCAAAAATGACTTGACAGAAAAGTGTCTCAGATATTCTAAGTTTTGTTTTTTTTGTGGGGGTTATGGTTTACACAGGCAGCAGATCTTAACAGGAATCTGGTCCATGCCCTGGAAAGACTTTGGACATAGCGACAGTTCAGTGTGTGAGAGGCCCACCTAGATCTCCGCTACTTGAAAGAAAAAAACAAAGGATTTCCCTCCAACCATCGTCCTCATGCCCCATACATGTCAACTTATGCCTTCCCACTGACCCCTCATATCCTTCATGCCAACCTGTGTCCTACTATCCATTCCCATGGTCCTTCAAATCCCCAATGCCAACCTATACCCCTCCACCCACCAGCACATGGCCTTTTATACCCACATGCCATCTTAGTGTCAATTCATGCCAACCCATAACCCCCATTCATCACTCTTTGCCCTTGCACACTTCAATATCAGTCATGAGCGGACCTCAGGAGCCATAATGTGATTCAATAAAATAAAGTTATAAGATTTTATTTTAAGAAAGAAAACTCATTGATAAAAATGATTCAATACATTTAAATTCCTTTAACTACTTAATCTCCTAAAAAGCAAACATTTAATTCAAGTACTTATCTTTTTTGTAAAACAAGCTTTGTATTCATGACCCTACATCAAAGACTTTCTAACTATTTGGAGCTATCAATCAAACTGTGAACTGACAGGCAACTCACTATTGTAATGCTAAATTGTGGAATTAGTAATGCAGCCCAAATCTATAATGATATCCATCAAACTTATGTCAACAGACAGAGTAAAATTGCTTTTTTGAATTGCACTCTTCTTTCAAGGACTTTAAATTCCTTAAAAGGTTGACAGTTTTATAGAACATATCTGCTTTTTATTCACATTTATGAATAGTCTTACCAGTTCCAAAAGGCACTTTGTTTTTCCCAAAGGGCACCTTACCTTTCCCAAAGAGAAATCTAGATCTATCCAAAAGGGCAACCTTTCCTCCAAATAACTCCGGCAGCTTTGGATCTTTCCTTCAAAGATCTAAATCCCACAAATAGTGTTTTGGACATCCTACTAACAAATTGGATCCATTTGAAGAGTTGCACTTTTCAATGTCCAGATGTCTCACTGAGCTATGGAAATGCAAACTACAATCCACCCCACAACACCACTCTCCACCTCCCTCTACTCCCCCCAGTAAAAATTACGACATTTGGTGGCTGAACTATGAACTGAGCCTCCAAATATTCCAACCTACACACCCAGCCTCTATCCTATCTTCTCAAAACAGTGAAATCAAATCTCATCATTTGATCTTCTATTCTGTCTCCTCACTCCTCCCAGTTTTCTCTGCCTGTTAGAGTCTTTTCAAACCCAAGCATGCTAGCATCGAGTAATTAGATCCAGATTTATCTCATTCTTTGTCTTCCTGCTTTCATCCTAAAATTTGGCAATTTGTCTTGGCTCTTCACTGTTTATTTATTAAATACCTCTCAGTATTAATATCTCTCAGTATTACTGTATTTATTAAGTAACAGTATATGAATAGTGATGAATATTGAACCTCGGTAGCAAAACACAGCAACTAATATATGCTAAAGTATTTTGCGTGTAGTTTTATTCCATGAATCCCTGAATCATTGCATACAGTGAGATTTCAGTTCAAGGTGCATCAAATTAAGCAAATTTCCAGGAAGTGAAAGTAATTTCTACCCCATCAAGAATGCTAAGTAGTTAATATTCAAGTTACAGTTGGAGTATGAGTTTCAATTAGATATAACCAGCACAATCATTAGTCATCTTTGCACCATTAAAAATTGCCTCTGGTGATTTATTTTCACATCTTCTCTCATTAATCTGATACGGAGAATTGAGCTGTTGGAATGGTTTGACAGCAGGAAACCTTTCTCCTTGACTGTGAGTGACTGAAAGCCAAAAAGAATACGACAATTGTTATGATGTTAGCCATGTTATTCTCTAGCAAAAGTACATTTCTTTGAAAAGCTTTATTGCTGGTAAAACTAAACAGCTCCCACTGTGAAATATGAAAAGTCATCAACATCCATAGAGTAAATGCAAGCAAAGTTCTCAATTCCCTGACAATAAATGAACACCCACCTAGGCATCACCAGTTGGAAGCATGTTCAGCAATATTTCAAGCTGTTTCTTTTGAAAAATTAGATTTTTTAATGAGCTTGATTTAGATAACTTATATCTGTGAGTTTAGTATGCTCTGTGCAAAATGGTCCTTATTTGACCAAGGAAGGGAATAAAATTAAACATTGTTATGGATGTAAAATGGATGTAGATTGAGAGATTTATTTTGGATCTAACCCACGCTGCACCTACCCTGGAAGTGTTTGATGGGATACTGTCGATGGAGACCGACTCTGTATCTAACCTGCATTGTCCCTGCCTAGGAAATATTTGATGGGATAATGTAGCTGAAGACATACTCTGCATCTAACCCATGCTGCACCTGCTCTGGGAGTATTTGATGGAATAGTGCAGATGGAGATGTGTTTGGTATCTAACCCATTCCGTACCTGCCTGGAAAATGATATTGAGCGACTTGACAACATCAGTCCATCATGCTGATTTTCTCAAATTCCCTGATCAGACAGGGAATATAATAAATCCTAATTTGAATAAGCAATATAATGCAAAAGCACTCCACTAAAATGCTGGTAGGCTTATTTTAAGTTGAACCATATTTTAATAATTGGTCTAATTGGTGTTTTTGATATTCCATATTAATAAAGCAGTGATGTGTTCAATTTACTGCAGTAATTTATCTAAATGTCAGATTACCAAGATAACTATTTAACTTGAAATGGTAGCCAGGTGGAAATACCCCTGCCCACAAAATAATTTCATCAATAATGTTTTTGGGAAAAACATCCTGACAATGGCAAAGGTTAAGTCTCTGGTTAATTAAAGATGACATGTTCAGAGACCATAAAAGTCCTTGAGCCCTTTTCAATTTTCTCTAACGGAAGCTTTTATTCAATGGTGTTTATTCACTCTTGATTTGTTATTCAGAGGAAAGATTGGATACATAACAGGCGAGAGTGACAGTACCACTGAGAAGGTAATCCTCTTTTGTGTGATTAAAGGAAAATGTTCGAGGAGATGATGAATTGATAGCATGACTGACAGTATATGGTGTGTAGAGAGGCTGTTACCCATATCTCAAGCAACTGAGGTTATTTTTACAAACCTTTTACTTATCTCTAGCTTTCTTTCACATGAGACTAAAATATCGAAAAATAGGAAGCTGAAATTTGCTTTTTCATTCTTCAAGTATTATTTGTTGGTGAGAGTACTGTACTGTACAGAAAGCCTAAAGTACAAAAATTCAGTGATGTCAGATTGGTCAGTGATCATTGGAAGCCGTAAGCAGATGCTTCCTACTATCCATTTAAATGAAAGTCCTCAGGGATTCTGAAAGATGTCTCGGGAGTCCTTTCAAAAGAATGTTTGCTTGTAATTTTTGAGCTGGGTACGCTCATGTCTATTCTGTGCCAGACATAAAATTAGTAAGTTAAAGGAGCACACAAATAGTGATAGATAGAACATGCTGTCTTTCCTGAAGAGCACTGAGTAACTGTGCAGCATGTGATTAAGGCTGTGCTATTTTTCCTTTAATTTTGTAAAGCGATTCACATTTGCACCGATGCTTTCACCTGTCAGGTGCAACTTGGACAAGTGTTGCCCATAATAATAGAACTGGAGATTGCATGAAAGCTCTCCATGGACCAGCAGTAAATAAGCTCAAGTTGCCTGGCAACACTTTATGCATTGCAAACTGATTTACCTGATTATCGGTTACAGTTGCATACTGGCAGCCTTTTTCTGCTGTGCCACTTTCTCCACATCTGCTCTCAGGTCTTATGGAAAATGCTCTTGCCAGATGTGTGTCCTTTGTCTGGTGTTAGCCGTCTAATTGGAAAATATGCCATAACAGGAGAGGGTGCCATTACAGTGGAAACTGATCTGATACAAAGCTTTAATGGCAACACCTTCATAATGTCAGCCATCAAAAATAATATGAATCCTGCAATGTTCCAGCACTTATATCTTGCATCCACATTTAGTTTGACTGTCCCAGGATTTTGACAACATTCTTTTACCTCATATAGCTTTTATAAAAATAATTTTTCTACCAATACACGACCACACAAATCCCCAGTACTAGATTTAATCTTGGTCAACAACTCATTATATATATTTAGGTTCATCTGATCCTGGAAGATTCAGCCTTTTCATTTTAAATAGAAATGCAGAGAAATGGCAATGTGGAAATAATTTGGCCCAACTAGACTGTCAGTATTAATCTTCCATTCAAGCATTAGATTCTAATCACAATTACCTACCGATTCTCAAGGAAGGACACAATACATAACGGTGAGCTCATCTTATTTGAGGAAGAGTGGGGTCAGAAAAACTGGCACAAATCATGAGCAGATTGACATTAACACTGCAGCAACAGGCTTGAGATTGTAAAACTGGGGAAGAATTAAACATTAGAGACACTAATCAGATAGGATTAGTGACAATTTTATTATCTAACAGAATGCTAGAAATGCAATTTCCATTAATGATTCAGTCAGTGATGATGGTGTGGGAGAGAAGAGAGAGAGTGAAAGACACTTAACAGCACTGATGACTGAAAGACACTCAGAAAAATAACACCGTGAGTCTCATTGCTGTGTTTTCTATTATTAGTATTCATAGGAAAATGCTACTAAAGGCACTGTTCTGCTGAAAGTCAGCCTACTTCATAACCTGCAAGTTTCGGATCATGGAGATGTCTTTGCTATTATTACAAATGACTCATTTTAATGTCCATGAAGTTGGGCTCACTCATCTACACAAATAAAAATTGCAGATAATATTGCTGCAAGTACTCATGCCACGGTCTCTTTTATTATACTTATATTTCTATAATTTAAAAAAAGAATTGTCTAAATGCTATTCGTCTAAAATACACTGATTCCTTTTAATATTAAGCCCTTTCTTAGTGCATATGTGGTGGTTTATAAAATATTACTTTCTTTTGATACCTCTTTTACACCAAAAAACATTCTCTATCATGAATTTTCTTCAAATGAAAGAAAGATACTTCCATTTATATCACACTTTATTAACTTCTCAGGATGTCCCAATCAATCTATAAAACTAATCAATTCCAGCCTCCTGGATTGCCTGGATCCACTACAGTTCGCCTACTGAATCAACAAGTCCACACCAGATGCCGTCTCCCTGGCACTGCACTCAACCCTGGAACATCTAGATAACAAAGACACCTATGTTAGACTCCTGTTTATTGACTACAACTCAGCCTTCAACACCATTATTCCTATGAAACCCAGCTCCAAACTCTGTGGCCTGGGCCTCAGCTGCTCCTTCTGTGACTGGATCCTGAGCATCCTAACCCACAGACCACAATCAGTAAGGATAGGCAACAACAGTTCCTCCACGATCATCCTCAACATCAGTGCCCCATAAGACTGTGCCCTCAACTTCCTGCTATACTCCTTAAATATCTATGGATGTGTGGCCAAATTCTCCGACTTGATTTTCAAGTTTGCTAATGTCACCACTGTAGTGGGTTGGATCTCAAACAATGATGAGACAGAATACAGGAATGAGATAGAGAATCTGGTGAACTGGTGCAATGACGATAATCTCTCCCTCAATGTCAACAAAATAAAGGAGATTGTCATTGACTTCAGAAAGCACAGGTGGTGGAGAACATGCCCCTGTCTACGTCTATGAAGGTGTAGTAGAAATGGTTGGGAGCTTCAAGTTTTTAGGTGTGCAGATCACCAACAACTTGTTCTAGTCCCCCATGCTGGCATTATAGTTAAGAAAGCCCACCTTCTAATTTCTCAGAAGACTAAGGAAATTTGGTATGTCAGCCATGACTCTCACCAAATTTTATAGATGCACCATAGAAAGCATTATTTTGGTTGTATTACAGCTCGTATAGCTCCTGCTCTGCCCAAGACTGTAAGGAACTACAAAACAGTTGTGAATGTAGCCCAATCTATCACACAAATCAGTCTCCCATCCATTGACTCTGTCTACACTTCCCACTGCTTTGCAAAAGCAGCCAGCGTAATTAAGGACCCTATCTTAGACACACTCTCTTCCACCTTCTTTCATTGGGAAAATGATACAAAGTCTGAGGTCAAGTGTCAACCAACTCAAAAACAGCTTCTTCCCTGCTGCCATCAGGCTTTTGAATGGATCTACCTCACATTAAGTTGATCTTTCTCTGCACCCTAGCTATGACTGTAACACTACCTTCTGCACTCTCTCCTTTCCTTCTCTATGAACAAAATGCTTTATCTGTATAGCACGCAAGAAGCAATACTTTTCACTGTCCACTAGTACATGTGACAATAATAAATCAAATCAAATTAAATCAAATAGATTAGTTTTGTAATGCAGCCATTGTTATTTTGTGGACAATGCACTCAATATCCCTCCTTCTCCATCACAAACGTACTGTGGCAGCTATTTCAATCACCTACAGGAATCAACACAGATAAATTTCAATAGGCAGTACATTACAATGGGCAGAATCGGGAGGTTACTTATTAGTGCGTCTTACTGGTTGCAAGCAAGCTCAGCCATCTCCGTTCACAGCAGCGGGATCAGAAAATCTCACCACATGAGCAGCTGGAAAATTCTGTACATTATTTAAAAGGAGCAAATCTTGGTGAGGTAAAGGATTCACAGAGTTGTTACCGAGTAAAAGGAGATCATTTGGCTCATCACGTCTGCACTAGTTCTCCAAATGAGTATCCTGATTTAATGCTATTCCCCTGCCTTTTCTCCAATACCCTGCATGTTGTTTCTATTCAAGTAATCAGATAATGATCTCTTGAATACTCAATTGAACCTAGGCAGCTCATTCCAGACCCAAAGCACACATTATGTGAAAAACTTTCTACTCACTACTTTAAATCTGTGCCCTTCTTTCTCAATCCTTTTATGAGCAGGAACAGTTTCTCTCTACCTACTCTGTCCAGCCCCCCGTCATAATTTTGAACATCTCTATCAAATCTTGTCTTAGATCACTTCTCTCTAAGGAGAATAGTCCCACCCTCTCCAATCTATCCTCATAACTGAAATTTCTCATCCATGGATTATTCTTGTAAACTTCTTCTTCACTCTCTCCAATGTGTTCACATCTTTCCTCTAGTATGGCACCCAGAACTGTACTCAATACTCCAGCTGAGGCCTAACTTGTGTCTTGTATATATTCCAGCTGAGGTCTTGTAACAAAGGGATCATAGAGTACAAATGTACCAATCACTAGAAGTTGCATCAGAGGTTAGCAAAGCCATAAAAATAGCTATGTTATGCTAATCTCGTATAGAACTTTGGTTGGATCACACTTAAAGTACTGCATGCAGTTCTGGTTGCCATATTACAAAATAAAATATAGAGACACTGGGGAAGGTGTAGAAAAGATTTACAAGAACATTACCATCAATATATTACTGTACATATCAGGAAAGAATTGACAGACTCAATCTCTTCTCTTGAAAAAGTAAGGCTGAAGAGTGATCCAATAAAGTGTTTTAAAAATGTGAAAGGTGTTGATAAAATGAATACAGAATGTTTCCTCCTACTGGGACGAGCATAATTAGAATCCATCAGTACAAGATAGTCAACAAGAAATCCGAAAAAGAATTCAAAACACATTTTTTTACCCAAAGGGTATGAATATGTCGGGCTTATTACCACAGAGAGTGTTGAAGTGAATAGTATGGATGCAATTAAGGGCAAACTAGACAGAAATGTTTAATTTTGCTCCTTGTTGTCCAAGGCCCTAAACATACCTTCCAGAAGAAGCAGCAATTCACTTGTTCTTCTTTCAATTTAATCTACAGTATTTCTGCTCATATCGCAGTCTCTTTAACATTGGGGACACTAATTGAGTTGCAAAACACTTTTTTTCAGTCTGCAAACATGACCTTGACTTTCCAATCACTTGCCATTTCAATTCACCATCGTGCTCTCATGCTCATATTTCTGTCCTTGGTCTGCCACAATGTTTCAGTGACGTCCAATGCATGCTGGAAACACAGCACTTCACCTTCTGATTAGGCATCTTGCAGCTTTCTAGACTTAAGATTGAGTTTAACAACTTCAGACCATGAACTCTGTCTTCCAAGAAAAAAATTCTTTCCCACTAGTGCTCTCAGACAGCACTAACCTTTATTTTGCTATTAACACCTATTCTGGACTAAAGCTTTTGTTTTTAATGCTATAATTGCCATTCCTTTTGTCTTGTTTTCCATGGTATCATTGTCAATCAATATCTCCTGCTTTCCATCTTATCTATCCTTGACCTTCTATTTTGCTCCACCTGTTCCCAGAACTAACCTTTTCAACAGTGTAAAATCCAACACAATTCTATTCTATCTCTCTCCAGCCATATTGGGCGAAATCTTGGGCTCATGCTCGCCATCTCTGAAGTTGCTGTTGGGGGCTCAAGATCTTGCAGTCCCCATCCCTTGGCGGTGTCACCAGGTTCACACCCATAATGGGTATGAATCTGTTTTGCATGCAATTACATATACTTTAATATAATTAAAAAATCCTCCTGCCGTAACTTGACCCCTCACCCATGTCTTCTTTACAACAGGTTCACCTTGATGTGGACTTCTCGAAGGGGTCTTCCTAGGGTGTTAAGGCAAGTACAGTCCCCCTGGAGGAAGGAGATGTGGCCAGGCAATGTGCCCTGGCACTGCCCCTTGGCACAGATTGGCACTGCCAGGCTGGGGGAGAGGGGGTAAAAAGATGTTGATGATCGGGGTTGGAGAGGGGGAAGTGCTGATGATCAGGGGGAGGGGGTACATGGTGCCAATGATTAGAGTGTGGGGAGGGTAGCATGGTACTGACTCTGATGAAGGACGGGGAAGAAGTCCTCCATGATAACCTGAGTGGAGGTTTATTCTTGTTCTGATCAGGGCACTCATCAAACATGGTGCCCAGATCTTTGAGCAGCCGGGTTTTGTTGATGAGTTTAGACCGTGTCTCCCTGCATGACGGCATGAAACTAAAATCTGTGGAGAAAAGCCACCGGCTTCTTTGGAGAGAAACTCACCAGTTTTCTCGCCTGAAACAACATTGTACCTTTTTAAAATATTTAAACATATATTTTTGTTTAAGGATGTGAGGAAGAAAGGGATAGAGGATTACCATAATAAACCTTAATGAAGAAAAGTGGAGGAGATCCTAAGAGAACTTAAATGCTGTTATGATCTGGTTGGACAGAATAGCCTGTTTCTTCACTATATATGGAATTGCAGTAATCCAATAAGATTACTTTAGCAGTACTCACTTCCTATCAGGTACAATGAAAACATTATCATGGTAACATCATCATCTTTGAGTTCCTCTCCAAGTCAAAAATCAGGCTGACTTAAGATATACATTGTCATGCCTTTATTGTCGCAGTTTCAAAATCCCAAAATTCACTATGTAACAACATTGTGGGAGTACTGTCTCTACTGCATCAGAATAGACTGCGTCAGTTCAAAGAAAAGTCCCAACACCAATGTTTTAGAGCAGTTGAGAATGGGCAGTAAATATGTCCATTCCATCATTACCCACCCCTGAGAGCAAATAGGGTGGCACAATGGCACAGTGTAAGCACTGCTGCCTCACAGTGGGTTTGATTCCTGGCTTGGGTCACTGTCTGCATGGTTTTCCTCCAGGTGCTCCAGTTTTCTCTCACAGTCCAAAGATGTGCAGGTTAGATGGATTGGCCATGCTAAATTGCCCCTTAGTGTGAGTAAATGCATGAGGTTATGGAAATGAAACCTGGATGGCATTGTGGTCGGTACAGACTCGATGGGCTGAATGGTTTCCTTCTGCATAGTAGGATTCTATGAAAAGGCAGCAAGATCCTAGGTAGAGCAAATGAATGCATGTTTAAGGAATTATATCAGCATACCAACATACCAGCACTCCCTGCTCTTTTTGAATAGTGCCACAGGATCTTTTGCATCCATCTGAGTAGGCAGATGGGCCCTCGGTTTACCTCATCCAAGTGACAGCATCTCCAACAATGCAATATTCACACAGCACTTCAGTAAAGTGCCAGTCTTAATTATATGTGTGAACCTACAACTTTGTGATTCAAAGAAAAGGATTAACAACTGAGAAGGCTGACAAAGCAAGTTTTATAAAGAGGCTATTGTGTGTGTCAATATTTTGTCGGCTACAGAGGGTTTATGAGGCATTAAAATATGTTAGTAGTCATCTGAATAAAATGATCTGATAAAGAATGTGTCCAATTTATTTTATGCTCTTGGACAGTTATTCTCCATTAAATGAGAGTTACTTTTCTCCATTTTATAAGCATCATAAGAGGAAAACAAAGGCCAACACATTATACATTATTGAGGATCAGTCTGTAATAACTAATGGACACCTGTGCACCCAATTACAGCAACTTGTAATAATGGTATTGAATCACCTGCCAGCTCTTTTAACAAATATGAAAAAATCTGAGAAAAAAACACGCAATATTTCAATATAGCTTTGGAATTTTCTTGGAGTAAAACATAGGCCGATTTTGTAACATGACCCTCCATTTTATTGTGAATTAGAGGAAGATACGTGGCCTGTAAAGCCACTTTAAAAATAAGTTATTTTTATGTGTCATGCCCTTGAAAGCCACCAATTGCTTGTCTTTATTATAGCCAGGTGAAGTGAGGTAATATGTTTAATGAGATTTTCAACCAGTAGACATTAAAGGCACTGATAGAGTTAGCAGCATTCAGTTAAATGACTTTAAAAATAAGCTAGCAAGAAGCAATTTACTATATGTGATCATATGTGATGCAGTGATTGATTCAAATAAATGATTCTGATCATAAAATATAAATGCTGATATTTTAAATGTATTATTATGGATTTTAAGGACTTTTGTTCATTTTGGTCAAAAACATTTTACAACAAAGCATCATGGTAAAAGTCATTAGAGTGAAGTCATATTTCAAGAGAATATTTGAACCTTGGAAATATGCAAGTTTTATCAGCTGAAGTTTTGAATGGAAGAATGGTTAGAACACTTAATCATAATCAACGAATGGGGCTAATTCATTGTTTAGACCAGATGGACTGGTGCCCAAATGTGATGCCATGGGACTGTCTGGTTAGACAGCGAACTTTAAGAGAACTTGTGAAAACATAATTTGAACTCTGAGCTAAGCATCTGAAGTTTCTAGGCAACCAAAGTTTGGAGGTCAGCCAAGACAGGAGTTAGCTTCCAGATTTCATGGACTAATAAAATACCATTATGCTGAGAAATGGAATGTAATTGGCCAAAGTTTTTGAAAGGTATTATTGTTGATTTGTGTCTCTTGAAGACGATTGATAGAAAGTTGTTATAAGATGGGAATGATTAATAAGAAAAATTTATAATTGACCTGTTCCTTGAATGTATTATTAGATTCATCGGAGAGGTTCTGTTGCTCTCTGCCAGAGCTATTTAACCTTTGATGATCTCCTGGCAGTTGCTAACGTTACATATTTATTATAGAAAATGCCGGCTTCATCAGTATTGTACTGTTTGAGTTTTCTTGATGGTACTGGTTGTCTCAGTTACCCACCAACACCAGGCATTGTGTGCAACATAAATGTACACAGAAGTATGTGGTTATTCGTCATTGCAGCCCTTCAGCTGGATCTCCAGATAATTGCAAGCAGCAGCCTTTCCAGAACTCCTCTCTATTCTTGTGGATGCTGCCGTTTGTAAAATCCAAGTGCTTTAGAGCTATTCTGAAACAGACCATAGTTCCTTTCAACAGAAATCATTCATTTGATGTAATGGTCATTTCATCCAACCCACTCTCCCTAATTGATTCGGGAGCCCGAAGACTTGATTGACTTTTCTGGTAAAGAACAACCAGAAGACCCACTGATCAGGAGGCCGAGTTCATGATCTGAAAATGATGCCTATCATTGCCCGAAATTAAGGCAGTAAGATTCCACCACTGAATCAGGCAGGTCTGCTCCAAGTCAACACCATCTATGAGTGGGATTCTACAGCCTCACTCATCCCAAAACCGTAAAATCCCGTCTGAGGTCAACGGACATTTTCATTGCCTGCCTTTCGCCTGCTCTGATTCCGTGGTGGGCAGGATAGTACAATTCCGACCGTTATTTTTCTGTTGCATTCCTGGAGGAGCCTCTGGAACATCCCAGAACATTGATTGAATTTCCAAGGCCAACAGAGGAGTTGCTAAAATAAATATGAATTTCAGACGGGGCTGATTATACTGAGAAAGTTACAGGAAGGGAAGACATCATTTCCAGATGGGCTTTATTTTGAATGAAACAGAAAATTAGTCTTGTTTTTGACAAGAATCTTAATGGCTTATTAGAAATTGAAGTGATACCTGGAGATTGGAAAAGAAGTAACATAAATACCAATCTTTAAAAAGGCATAGGGCCAATGTAAGGATCATTATAATAGTGAGCCTAACATCTATTGGCAATTAACAGTTTGAAGTTGTTCCAAAACACAGCCTAAGAAAATATCCTGGTGGATATGGAATTGTGAGAGGAATCAGCATGGCAAGTGTTCTTGCTAACTAAAGTTATTGGAAGAATTGAAGAATCTTGTAAACAACCACAAACTAGTGGATGCAATATATTTTATTTTCTGCTGGCTTTTGATGTTGTTTCACATTAAGGATTAGGGTAGGATGGTGTAGACAATGAGACAAGTTTCTACTGTGATTGAAAAATTGACTAAAATAGAGGGCAGCACGGTGGCACAGTAGTTAACACTGCTGCCTCACAGCACTAGGGACCTGAGTTCGATTCTTGGCTTGGGTCATTGTCTGTGCAGAGTTTGCATGTCCTCCCAGTGTTTGTGTGGGTTTTTTCCAGGTTCACCCTGTTTTCTCCCACAGTCCAAACATGTGCAGGTTAGGTTGATTGACTGTACTAACTTAACTGTAGTTTTGGGCATAAATTTGTGGGTTACAGGAATAGGGTGAGATTGTGTTTGGTACAGTCTTCATGGATCGAATGGCCTCCTTCTGTACTTTAGGGATTCTATGATTCCATGAGAATGCAAACACTGGTTGTCAATTAAACTTTTTTTAACAGGGCCTGTGTCATTAGTGATAAGGATCAATGATGGAGCCATTGCTCTTTGCATTATCTGGAAATGGTGTGTAGCTGAGGACAGACCTAAATTTGGGGATTTTCCAACTGTGGAACTAGGTAGGGGTTGGCAGTGGGCACAAGCTGTTTCTGAAGAGTTTGAATAGTAAGCTGATGAATAGTAAAAAACATTTAATATGGATAAATACAATATGTCCAAACTGGGAATAGAAATAAGCAGTGAGGGAATTTAAAAACTGATGTTGGAGGTGGGGGGAGAAAATGGGCTTTTATTCCTGGGGCTCTGGCATCATTTTTGAGGAAAGTTGAAGTTGAATGAAGTTGTATCTCAATCACGTTACAACCAGTGTTTTGATGAATTGTTTAATTAGGTTAGTAGAGAGAGCTTTAAACTAATATGTGGGGGTGAGGAAGGACATGATAAACTAACAAGAAGGAAGAAGGTAAGAGAACAGAATAGCAATAAAGGAAATGGTTAGCAAAGTTGTCAGGAAGAACAGAGTGGGCAAACATAAGAAAGCAAGGTTAGTTATGAAAATAGTAAGCTAGAATTAAAGGCACTTTACTGAATATAGACACCAGTCACACCAATGTGGATGAATTGGCAGCAAAAGGCATAAACAAGTATGTTCTACTTGCAGGCTGCAAAGTGACCAAGGCTGGGAACTGAAAATTCAAGGGTATTTGGCATTTAGACAAAAAGGAAAAGTAAGTGGGATAATGCTGTTAATGAAGGATGACATCAGTACATTAGTAAGAGAGGATCAGAAGATCAAGATGTAGAATCAGTCTGGGTGGAGCTAAGAAACAGTAAGAGGCAGCAAACTTTGGTAGGAGTTGTTTATAGACCATCAAACAATGGTAATGTAGAGCGTGGCATAAATCAGGAAACTCAAGGTGCATGTAACAAGGATAATACAATAATTATGGGGGCTTTAATCTACATATGTACAGGGTAAATCTAATTAGTACTAATACTGAGGAGGATCAGTTCCCAAAATGTTTGTGTGATGGTTTCCTAGAACAGCATGTTAAGGAATCAACTGGAGATAGGGCTATTTTAGATCTAGTTTTGTGCAATGAGAAAGGGGTAATTAATAATCTTGTTGTAACAGAGCCTTTAGGAAAGAGTGACTATAATATGATAAAATGTTATGTGAAGTTTAAAAGTGAATTAGTTCAATCCAAAACTAAGGTCTTTAATCTAAGTAAAGGAAATGACAATGATATGAGGGGCAAATTGGCTAAGGTAGATTGGGAAACTACATTAAAAGGTACAATCTTAGACAGGTAATATCTAGCATTTAAAGAATTAATAAGTTTGCAATAAATTTACCTCTAAGGTTCAAAAGCCTGTAGGAAAAGTTTTTTGATAATGTCCCACACAAGAGGTTAGTAAACAAAATTAGAGCTCATGAGATTAGGGGAAATGTATTGGCACGGATGAGGATTGGTTAACTGACAGAAAACAGAGAATAGGAATAAGGAAGATCATTTTCAAGTTGGTAGGCTGAATGACTAACGGGAAAGCACAAGGATCAATGCTTGGGCCAAAGGCTATTCACAATCAATATCAATATTTCTAAATTGTTCATACAACTTGGTGTGAATATTGGTTGTGAGGAGACTAGAAGGAGATTCAGACAGACTAATTGAAAGGACAAAACATGGCAAGAACATGGAATTATAATGTGAAAAAATGTGAAATTATCCATTATGATAGGAAAAATAGAAATTCAGGGCTGCATTTGGGGGGTCAATGTCTAGGTCGATGGCGGGGAAAAAACATCTCCCAATGCACTGAATGTACACAGTGTACTGGGAGATTGAGGAGCTTGCGCAATGGCACTCCTAGACTCAACAGTCGGCTTCCTGGTGAGAATAGGCTCTGTGCTGTCCTCTACATTTGGGCTTTTTTTTAACTAAGTGCCATACAATTGTATCTGGGAGCTTAGCCAAAAGAATTGGCATGATTTTTTTCCTATTTTCACATTCATTTAGCACTTAGAATTTTTTTGGTAAGATCAACCCTTTGGTTTTTTTATATTTACGGTCTAGCAGAAATAAAACTGAACTCCCTTTTAAAAGATCAGATAATCTTTGAGCTCTTTTATCTCAGTTTATAGTTTGCTTTGCAAATTTAAATCAATTGATGGAATAGAAATGAAGGAACATTTACCACCAGCCTGTTCCATACACACTGTGGAACATTTTGTGGTATCAAAATCCATTTTGTATTCTGAATTTGCCTCTGTGGCAGGATTTCAACATGTATAATCAAAAGCAACATACTGCAGATGCTGGAAACCTGAAATAAAAACAGAAAATGCTGAAAGAACTCAGCAGACTCATACCAAACTCAAAATATTAACTTTGCTTTTTTTCTCCACAGATGCTGCCAGGCCTGTTGAGTTTTTCCAGCATTTTCTGTTTTTACTTCAATATGTGCAGATTGAGAAATCAGACACTAGGTGGCAGGATCAGCTCAGATAACACTGGAGACCATTCAACTGTATTTAAGCTATTAAGCAGATCTGTACAGGCTCTTTCCTCAGCTGCTTAAAGAATAACTTGTTCTTAAGTTCTCATTTTTAATTTAACACTAATTCCATCTTTAATCTCTCTGCGTTTTAACTTGGACATTTTTTCCAGCAAGCAGTACAAATGAACTAAAGCTGGTGGACCCAACATTCAATGGGCTTTGATTCTGGGAATCTTGTGAGAATCATGTTTCCTTGAGATCTCAGACCCTTGCCATGCCAAAGTACATGGGGAGGGGAAGCAAAAGTTAGACCCTAATTAGTATTGTGTCAGCAGGTACCCACATAACTGGGGGTACATCTCAAGTCTCACCTTGTCCCAGAAGAGTGGTTCTCTGGCAAAAGATTGTTAATAAATAATTTTTAAATTACTTGGAAGCTTCAGGAGTCCAGGGTGGAATCTTGACACAAATTGTGGCCCTGAAAATCTGCAGTAATAGGAGTTAGGGAATCCCAGCTCAAACGCTGAGCTTTGTCAGGCCATATCTTTTGACTCTGTCAAGGTTGCAGGGAGATCCTGTGATTTAAATGCTGTTGGCATCCTCATATTCATCTGGAGTGCTCTCCACCCCCATTTAAAGAGGCTATAAAGTTCAATTGAAATTTCAGTTCTGAATTCTCCAGCCATAACCCTGCTATCTTTACATGGGGTGCAGTGTAAGATGAAGAAGGGATCAGGCAACAACTCTTGATTCCACTTAACCTGGGTTGTAAAGGGTAGCACTGAGAATTGTACGGTGAGTCCCAATGAAGAATGCGTTCATGAGAGTAAGGTACTGTCTTTCCCCAAGACCGCACCCGTGTTCCTGATGATACAAAGCTCAATTCGCAACAAGCCTTTGGGAAATCTGGAGCCAAATAATTAGACACAAAAGAGAAGCCATCTATTTTGCTGTGTACAGATTCTCAGAGTCATCCAGAGAAAGCTGGAAAGAAGACACTCCACAAGTGTTGTTATTCCTGGCAAAAGAAAAGAGCTGTTTTCAAGTTAACCTCCAAGCAGAATGCTGATGAAGGTGGATTTCCTGTTCAACTGAACAAAATTTGTGGAAAGCTAAAGATCAGGAATCATCAGTGGATGCCTTGCTAGTGGAAGTCCATTCGAGTATGCTCAGAAGATTAAGTGAAGGAGACTTTGTTTAAAAGACCACAGGGAAATTCACTCCATTGCGGCAAGGAGAAGAGATCCTCCTCCTTGGATCTCTGGGACAGGTTGGGGATTTTAAACAAAAGATTATGACCCAAATTTTCACAACAATGCAGAGGCTCTCCATGAGGGCAAAAATAGCAGATGACCACAGAAATCCTAAGTCTGGTCCACAAACATGGTACTTCCTACTTTTGTGGAGCAGGTTTAGAGTCAGGCCAGGATTCATGAATACATGGTTTACAGAGACAGCTGACCATTTACATGACCAGCTGTTTTCACTGAAGTATCTGCGCTGTGGACTTTAACTGGCTCAGTAGCACCACTATTGGCTGAGTGCTAAAGGACAAAGTGACTAGACTAAGTCTATGGCAGGTGGTGAGAGAACCAACCTGTTACATGTGTGTGTCCTTGATGGTATTGATAGGAGTGACCACTACGTGGCCCTTGTCAAGACAAAGTCCTAGTGAAACTACAACACAGGACTACTTGCATACCAAAAATGAAAGCAGCATGTGATAGACAAAGCTAAGCAATCCCACAAGCAACAGATCAAATCTAAATTCTGCAATCATGCATAGTGGTGGGCAACAAACAGATGGTGCAGGCTACAGAAATATCTCCACTCTCAATGATGGGGGAGCTTAGCACATCAGTGCAAAAGACATTTGCAACAATCTTCAGCCAGAAGTATTGAGTGGATCATCTATCTCAATCCTCTCCTGAGGTCCTCAGCATCACAGGTGGCAGCTTTCAACCAATTTGATTCATTCCACATAATGTCCAACAATAGCCAAAGCTGTTGGATACTAAAAAAGCTCTGGGCCCTGACAACATTCGAGCAATTGTGCTGAAGACTTATGCTCCAGAACTAGCTGCACATTTAACCAAGCTATTCCGGTTCAGCTACAACACTGGCATCTATCCGGCAATGTAAAACTGCCCAAGTTTGTCCTGTGTTCAAAAAGCAGGACAAATCCAACCCAGCCAATTACTGCCCATCAAGTACTTTTGATTATCAGCAAAGTGATGGAAAGCATCTATGACAGTGCTACTAAGTAGCACGTACTCAGCAATAACCTGCTCATTGACGTTCAGTTTGGGTACTGCCAGGGCCACTCAGCATCCACATAGCTTTAGTCAAAAGATAAGTGAGAATGGATTTGTTTTATATTTTTGGAGAATATTGTGTTATTCTGTAAATTTGTGTGTGTGTGTGTGTGCAAATTTTAATTAAGCTGGGAAAATATTTTATTACTGAATTATTACTGAATAATTATTATTACTGAATTTTTATAATTAAATATCTATAAGGCATTGTTACCTGGGTGGCATTGACTTGTGGGTCTGAACAGTAGGGAGCCTTTTTGGGGGAATGTTTTGAAAGACTCATTTTAACCGTAATCTTGTGTGCTTAAAATGCTTTGCCTTTAATTTTAAAATCCCTTGAGTATGACTGGATTTCAATCTGCTGAGATAAGTGTGTTTTTTCCTCAGTTTCAGAATATAAAAAAAAGTATGGCCCAAACTGAGAATCAGGGAAAGCTTCTATCAGTTGGAATCATCCACAGCATAATGAAAGATAATTGTGGTTGTTAGAGATCAATCATCTCACTCCCAGTATATCAGTGCAGGAGTTCCTCAGGGTAGTGGTCTCAGCCCATTTTCAGCTGCTTCATCAATGACTTTCTCTCTGTCATAAGGTCAGAAGTGGGATACTCATAGATGTTTGCACAACATGAGCATTGGTGACTCCTCAGGTACTGAAGCAGTCCATTCCCAGAGGCAGCAAGAACTGTTCAAAATTCAGGTTTGATCTGACATGTAGCAAGTAACTTTCACACCACGCAAGTGCCAGGCAATGACTATTTACAGTAAGAGAGAATCCAATATTTCCCTTTTGACACCCAGTGGGATTTTCAGTGATAATAATATCACTATCAGCATCCTGGGGATTACCATTGACCAAAAACTGAACTGGACAGGCATATAAATATTGTGGCTACAAAAACAGATCAGAGGCTGCAAATTCTGCAGAGAGAATCCCACATCCTGACTCTCTAAAGCCAGTCCATTATCTACAAGGTTAGGGATGTAATTGATTACTCTCCACTTGCCTGGATGAGTGCAGCTCCAACAACACTCAAGAAGCTTGACATTATCCAGGACATTTGATTGGCACATTATCCATCACCTTCAACGTATACCACTGATGCACATGACAGCAATGCGTACCACTTACAAGATGCACTGCAGCAACCCACTAAGGCTTTTTTGACAGCACCTTCCAAACCCATAAGCTCTGCCACATAGGACAAGGACAGCAAGTACAGGTGCTTTGGTCAACCTTGTTGTCTAATGAGGGGCATACACGCCATGGGTCATGAGAGGACTGCTCTTGGATCTTTTTCGAGAGTATCCTACTGCTTCACGTTGTTAGTGTATGCTTGACCTGGACCATCTGATGGACAACACGACAGCTCAGTGACTATCGCTGTGCTGTGCAGATACATGGATTTGGGCCTGTGTCTGTGGGAGTTTGCGCATTCTCCCCGTGCTTGCGTGGGTTTTCTCCGGGAGCTCCGGTTTCCTCCCACATCCCAAAGATGTGCTCTTAGGCTAATTGGCAAACCAAATTCTCCCTAAATTGTCTCAAATTTGGTTTTTAATCCATAGATTTATAAACATGGACAGGGATCGCGGGTAGAGGTGGGAACACCGGGGTGGCGGCGCGGGCTCGTTAGGCCAAAGGGCCTGTTTCCCGTGCTGTTTTGTTCTTTGTTCTTTGTTCTTTGTACATGGGAACACTACCATCTGCAAATTTCCTTCCAAGCCACGCACAATGCTGACTTGGGATTATATTACTGTTCCTTCACTATGGCTATGTCAAAATACTGGAATGCCCTCCCCAACAACACTGGGTGTACCATGGACTGCAGCAAGTCAAGAAGGCAACTCACCACCACTTTTTCAAGTGCAATTAGGAATGTGCAATAAATGCTGGTCTCTCAATGATGCCCACATTCTGTAAATGGATATTTTAACAACTGAAGGCCAATCACCAAAAGTTGTAGGGGAAATCTTTAAAGACAATAATCTGGAATAACACTGGCACTTAATAAAATATGAGTTAATAAATGGAAGCCAACACCAATATGTGAAAGGCAAAACATGTTCAAGTACCTTCATTGAATTATTTGATGAAGTTTGGAGAGTGTTGATAAGAGCAATGGGATTGATATGATATGGACTTTAAAAAGACTTAATATTTTTTAGAATAACTAAAGTGCACAGAATTAAAGGAGCAGTAGTTGCACGTATATGTAATTAGCTACTGGACAGGAAGCAGAGTACTGGTGAGTGATTGTTTTTCAGATAGGAGATAAGTATCCAGTATTTTCCTCCAAGGATCATTGGTTGGGCCTGTTGTTCTTCTTGATATATAATAATGACCTAAATTTAGATAAATAAGGCATCATTTCAAAGTTTGTGATGACATTAAACTTTACAAATGGTTGGTGGATGTTACCAAAATCCAGAAGAACATACAAGAACTGCTTGCATTGGAAGATAAAATTTCCTGCAGAGATGCATAAAGTGATTCTTTTCATAGAATCATAAAATTGTACAATGCAGAAGGCCATTTGGTCCATTAAATTTGCACTGAATCTCTGACCCAGGCAATATCCCTCTAACCCCATGTAATAAGGAGAGACAACATAAACTAAATGATACAATATGTTACAGAAGCAGCGAGATCTTGGGGTATATTTATACAAGTGTTTGATGGTGACAGATCAAATTGAGAACGCTCCTAAGAAGGTATGCAGGATTCTTGGCTTTATAAATAATGCAAAGAATTTGTGTTGAACCTGAACAAAACACTGATTAGGCCCCAGCTGAAGAATTGTGTCTAATTTTGGGAAAACACCCCTTTGAGAGGGTGCGGAAGAGAACGGCACAGGAGATTAAAGACTTCAATTATGTGCAAAGATTAGAAAAACTGGGATTGTTCTCCTCAAAGTAAAGCAGTTTAAGGGGAGATCAATCTAAGTGTCTGTCAGTAAATTAGGAGAAACTTTTTTCTGGTGGCAGTTAGATTGACAACCAGAAGACACGCATTTAAGAAAAGTGACAAAAGAGCCAGAGGGGAAATGAAATTTTTTTCTATGCAGTAGCTTGTCATGGTCAAGAATGCACAGCTGAAGGCTGGTGGAAATGATTCAGTTGTAGCTTTCAAAGGAAAATTACATAAATATTTGTAAAGGAAAAATTAAAGGCCTATTGGGAAAGAATAGAAGTAGGGACTAATTAGATAGCGCTTCAAACTTGGAATAGGTAAATTGGGCCAAATAGCTTCCTTCTGCAGTGTAAGATTCTATAGCCCTTCTGTTAGGTTTATTGAAGAAAAGTAAATATTGGAGTTGGAAGTATTGTCAAGTGCAAAACACCCACGAGCTATGAAATTCTGATTCATAGAGGATGATGTTGATATTCTTTCCCTTTTCTTGTTTCAAAATTCACATAGACAATGCCAGGTCAGGATGTACCCGCCATTGTTTTTCATCCTTTCTCATTCAAGGTATAACTGGGAGGGGGCACTAAAATCACTTGTCTTCATTATCAGTTCAGCATACCAGACTAATATAAAACTGAAGCTGAAATCTTGTTTTCAATGGGTTTTCCATATATAAATGTAGCATGAGATCAAAAGAGTTAATTTGTTTTCAGAAGGAATTAGATTTATGCTCTCATTATGAAACGGTTTGAATTAGATCTAAAATTGATTGCTATGCAATCTCCAGTGTAGCTACACTCCCTTCACAATTGCAGGCATCAAAATAACATGGTTTCACTAAAAGACTGATTCAATGATTCAATTCGAATGGGACTGCTTCCCTCATACCTGACCCTGATACTTATTTGATTCTATAGGATTAGCTCAATCCTCATACATGACGTTACTTCAAAAATAATAGCTGCAACAAATCATTAATTTTTGAGCCAAACATTGTTAGTGACAGCTTCTTCCAATTCCTCTCATTATTTTTGATACATAAATGGAGAAAATTAGTCATCATGCCCCAGGTGCAAATAAAAATCAAATGTTCCTTTAATTTCTCTGTTTGCTTCCGAGTAAAAGCTGGCTGAAGGATGTGAAAGTGAAATGTTGGTTCGAGGAATGAATTGAGTGCAGTGGTTTTGTCCCTCCATCAGCCTCTTATTGTTATGAAAATGAGCAAGCTGCTTCAGCAACAGGATTAGAAAACATGTTATTTGCATGGATAATTCATCCTGTTCTGATGTATGCCTCTTCAGAGAACATGGTGCATCAAGATAAATTTTAATTTGGAAAATTATATAAAATTGTCCTATCTCCATGATTACAGCAATTACTGACCAGAGAATAAACCCATCTCAGATTAGATTAGAGCTGTGTATTTACAAACAGAATTTTTTTATTATTAACAGTTCATGTAACTGAGTAACCACGACAACTGCTCCCTCCACCATTGGATATCTAGTTCAAGCAGCAGTTGATCCTAATTGGACAGATATGTTTTATGAATATTCAAATGTCTGAATGATTAGAAAATCCATCATTATATTTAAGTCTCCAAATCAAGGTCATGGGAAACCCATTCCTAGAGGTCAGGTCTCTGTGTGACCAGTATTGGGTGCACATTCTCTCCTTATAGGTTCACCATGCATCGGATAGGGAGTGCACACTCTAGAGTCTTGTCCTGAGAGAGTCAGAGGTGTTAGGGACAAGACTCTACACTATAGAGTCTTGTCCTGGGTGAGTCAGAGGTGATTGAACCAGTCATTGAGGATTCAGAGTTGTTCTCCATCCAAGAATGCACATCTGTGGATGATTTCTGAGTAAAGCTGTGCTAGGATTCCCTCTGGCATGTTACACGGACAAAGAGATGGCTGAGACTTGCTGCGAAATGTTTAGATTAGTGCTGATTACAGACAGTATGTACAGAGCATTCACTGTGATGGCTGAGTGTACACACTGCTCATTCAGTCCATGGGCTGTACATACTTACCATTCAATGCATGACTTGTACATAGTGTATGGACCATATTGTGCACTTTGAGAGGTATACAGCCAGGCACTGTTAATTCCAAATAACCCAGAATTCTGCATGCAAAGTTGCTTGATTTTATTTTATTTAAACAAATTAAACATGTTTGAAGTTGAAGCATAACACAAATAAAAAAATTACAGTTACAACATAATTGTCAGTAATTATCAAACAAAAGCATAACAGGGTAAAAATCTCACATCACTCAGTGAGATACCACACATATAACCAGAGGGTTTACAGAACACACAAAAAAAGATAGTTTTGAAAATGAAACAACAAATCTGAACAATCTAAACATGGCAGATGCCAAGTATTAAATATCTCCAAGTAAGAAGTGCAAGTGTAAACACAAGAGAGACTACTGAATACAGAACAAAGATATAAAACAGAATTTAGTTCAGCTTCACAAAATATCTGGGGTCTCGTATCAAAGGACTGCATATTCAGCTGTCCACTTATAAAGAGAATTGTTTTAATGATCTCCTTTCCATTTGAAAGTATCTATTTTCACAAATGGACTATGAAGGATCCTAACGCAGATTTTGCTGGTGTTAGATTATAAATTGGGGACTAAAATTTAAATCTTAATTAACATTTAAGATTTGCAATTCTTCGTCTTCCTTGCTTAATGATTAGTTTAATGAAATTGGGAGGAGAAAACAATTCAAGTTTAAGATTTTTTAATTTAGAGAAACAAATATCTGGTCGTTTGATTATAGCTTACAGATGGCTTCTCTTAACTCATTTTTTTCCATCAAATGAAGTATTTTGAATAAACAATTCCTTCATAACTCTGTCATCTTTTACATGGAAACTTGCTTAAATCTACAGTCTATTATACTCAATGCAGTGAGCAGAAGTTAGTACAGTCACCTGCAGCCCAGTATCTGATATGTGATGTCCTGCTTTTCACTTGGTGATTAACTTAATATTAAATAAGATAGATAAGTATTTAAATGCTATCATTTTAAAGGAACAAAGAGAAGTGGACATACTTGCTGATGTCAATCTTAAAAAGTTGGCAGATCAAATCGATAAAGTCAATTTAAAAGCATGTAGCCTGACTTCATAAACAGAGTACCAAAGCAAGAGAACTGCTAAATAATTATACAGGCAGAAGGGTTTGTAACCAAAGGACACAGATTGAAGATAGTTGGAAAAGAACCTGAGGGATGATGTGAACTTATTTATGCCATAAATTCGGATCTGAAATCCATTGGCTGAAAAGATGGAGGAAGCAGATTCGATAGCAACTTTCAAAGAGGAACTGGATAGATATCTGAAAAACAGAAATTTGCTAGTTTATTGGGAAAGAGTAAGGAGTAAGTCTAATTGAAAAGCTCTTTCAAAGAGCTGACACAGCAATGATGGGTCAAATAGCCTCTCTTTAATTCTATGGCCAAGGTACATTGCTAATTGATCGTTAGGTGGGAAAACTAGTGACCTGAAAATTATGTTTATAATGTAGCCCTCGTTAATAAAGTGGTTATAGTGAGGGCTTGCTCCAGGCTGGGTTTAAACTATCAGCATTTAACCCAGCTTGGGTTTGTCCCTAGCCTTATCCTGTTTATTTTGTACGTCTTGAGCTGTGAATACCCTAGATTAAACATCAGTTTATATTGTTGTTCCAGGGTTTCTGTGTCTCTTATGTTGAAGTTTGTACAATGATAGAATCCCTACAGTTCAGAAGGAGACCATTGAGCCTGCAGCAATAACAATCCCTAACCTCATAACCCCATATATTTATCCTGCTAATCCCCTGACACTAAGGGGCAATTTATCAACCTAACCTGCACATCTTTGGACAGTGGGAGGAAACCACAGCACCCGGAGGAAACCTATGCAGACATGGGAAGAACGTGCAAACTCCGAGGCTGGAATTGAAGCAAGGTCCTTGGTGCTGTGAGGCAGTGATGCTAACTATTGCGGCACAGTGCCACCCTAAGTTGTGGGCTGATAAGATGGGAGTCTGATATGGACGTTCTCTTCTAAATGATTAAACACCATTCCCAGATCCCCCATCTCTGTCTGAACATGCAGTCCAGTTCCACATAGCTTTTTAGGTTTCCAGAAACATGCTTGGGTTTCATTGCATTGGAGTTTATTCCATGAAGAATCAGACATGGACTGACTAAGGCTTCCCACAGGTACTCACACCTCCTATTTATAGCAAAACTAAAGTTGCAGTAAACACAAACTTAAAGAAGCCATGAGTAAATGTATCCTGGAATGCCTGTACATTATTCTACTACTCTCTTCATATCAACATCAGCTAAAATTCCTCCCTCCTCTCCCATAGCAAAATGAGCTTAATAGATCAAGAAAAAAATGATATTGCACCAGACTAAATTTTGTTTTTACTAGCCCAATGTAGGAAACAATGCAGCTACATGGCATATCAGTAATATGTACTTATAACATGATCCATACCAGATGGTAAAATCTAGCAATTATCTATAATACAATATCAGTAAAGCATACTGATGGTAAAAGGTCTATGTGAACACAGGCAATAGTGGTTAGTATTTGATAACCTGGCACTGGACTATCAACTCAGTCAAAGTTCAAATTGTACTGTGATAAGTTGTGAAATTTAATTCAATAAATCAGAAAAGTAACCTATGAAGCTGCCAAATTGTTATAAAACCCAACTGATTCATTGATGTCCATCAAGGAATGGAACCTATAGTCTCTACTCAGCCTGGCCAACGTGTAACACTAATCATTTCACTGCAGTCATTTTGACTCTGGAAGATTGTGTGAAACAGGCAACTGCATGTGATACCCCCCTGTTTTTAATCTTCAATGAAGTCAATGCTATGTAGAAGTGGCTGATCCATTTCTGTCTGAAATAAAACCTCCCCAATGCCAATAAATATTAATTCCTTCAGGGCAACTACAGTCAGTCAACAAATACTACTACAACCCCATTCCATGGGGTTTTAATTTTTATGTCAATATTTTAATGTCAATAAAATCTAAATGCTATCACAGAGTTTCTAATTGTGGCCAGTTTCCTTCGTTAACTGAAATTTACAAAGCCAGGGAGAAGTTCTGATTTCTCCAATTGTCTGGTTTCATGGTCAGTCTGTGTCACATCATGTTTGGTGATGAAAGGTTCCTGTTCAGTCAGTGATGTGCCTTTGAAGTAGAGTTCTTGTTCCTGGGCTAGGTTTTTGCCATGTAGCATGAGTCCATTCTCAGAATTCGGACTGTAAGGTTGTGAATGTTCACTTGATTGTAGTGACGAGAGAGCTAACTGGCTGTCAGCTTTCTGCAGACTCTTTGCTCCGGTATGCCCATTGGCACTGACCTCCAGAATGGAAAGTGGGGTGGTTCTGTTGCTCGGTGTCTGCACAAAGGAACTTGTACCAGACTGTGAATAAAAGTATGATTAAAGCACTAAGAAACATAAAAAGTTTGGGTCCATAGTCCCTTGCTTCCTATTAGGTACCCAACACCTTTCTGTAATTAACCCTTACGTTTTATCTTTGCTCATATTTAGAGATGGGAAGTTGTAGACATTGGAGGGGAGTAGATTTGCCAGAGACATCTAAAATCTTATAAGCTCTCAAAAGAATTCACAGGAGTCAGAATATTTATTCCGACACTAAAAATTTTTATTCTTTTTTTAAAGAACACAAGAGGAATATTTTTAAAATATATTCAACATAGTACAAAAAGATTCAAATTCTAGGGTTCCTTCATCTGCTTTAGACCTTCTCTTGCAATTTCCCAGATCCTCATCTGCCCTGAACTCTTTATGCCCTGTAGTATCAGCTGTGGCACAGCTGGTAGCTTTTTCAACTTTGAGTCAGTAAATTGTGGGTTCAACTCCCAATCCAGGACCCAAGCACTCAAATGCCTCAGTGCTGTAGCGTTGTGATATGATACAAAATCTGGGTCCAATCTGCCACCATCAGGTACATAGAAAAGATGCCATAGCTCATTTTGGAAGAGCAAGAGGACAATTATCCTTCGTGTCCTGACCAAGATTATCTGGTCAATATTCATTGCTGCGTGTGAGAGCTTGCTTATATGCAATTTACAATGGTGGCCACACTACGGAAACATCTCACTGGTTAGAAAGTGTGAAAAATGTTAGATAAATACACATTTTTGTTGTTGTTTGACAGCCAGAGACAGTGGGAACTCGAATCGCCTTGAGCCTGAGTGAGCACTGGCTTCACAGGCTGAAAGGAGAGCCACATGAACGAGTCTAGACAAAGGCAATCTCCAAGGCCAAGTTGCTTCGAAACTTCATCTTCCTCAGACGGAATTTTCCCGGTCATAATGGCAGGAAAATCGGAGCAACGCATGCCGCTCCCTTAGGAACGCTCGACACAGCAATCGCCCCATATTCAGTCATTTTTGGGAATAGTAGTGAGTCGTGCAGGGTGCGGAGTTACTTTGGGTGGGGTGGGGGTGAGCCAGGCTGCCATTTCACAGGGGTGCCCTGATCTCAATGGACCATTAACATCAGGACTCCACCCCTCCCCCCCCAACCATCCTCATCGGCGGCCTCTTCCCAACAGGAATCACCGGCATCAGAATCTTCCCGATGGATCGCCAACTTGCCCCCCTCCCAAATAATGACCCCTGGCAACCTCCCCCTCGTGACCCCCGACATGCCCCTCTTCCCCATTATGATCCCCGACACACTATGCTAGGTGCGGAACTGATTTTTAGACCCGCATACTATTTTCCAGGATTGGCACGATCAAGGTCAAAAAATCGCCCCCACCCCCCTTCATTTCAGCAGGACTACTCCAGAAACAGCAATGAAGGAATGCCCTCTCTGATGGACGCTCCATGGATAACTTACAACTGCCACAGGGATGGGTCCTTGAACAGGCTCATTTTCGGTGAAAATTTTCGGGGGCACCGAAAATGAGCCTGTTCAAGGACCCATCCCTGTGGCAGTTGAAAGTTAACAGTCCATCAGAGATCTGGCAGCCAGAAATCAGAGACTGTATCTCATCCATCACATCATTGTAGGAGCTCGAATGTGGGCTAGCACTGCCACCTGCTGGAATTAAACGTAACAATTTATAGGGGAAATGTTTTGTTTCCCACTTGTGCAAAGTATTTTTTTGCATCTACTCCTGCCTTCTTCTGAAAGACCTCAGGTATCATCAGGTTCTGGCTAAACTGGTAATGTGAAGGTAGCAAAAAAAAACTGCAATGCCAGAAATCTGAAATAAAAACATATTAAATAGAATGGACCTATATTCTGCAGAGTTTAGAAGAATACGATGTGATCTTGCGTAAAACCTTCTGAGAAATTTATACATTTAAGAGTAAATACTGTGAAGCTACTTCTCCTGGTTGAGGAATTTAGAACCAAGGGGTTATAACCTCAGGATAAGAGATTGATCGTTAACAATATTAACTTGTAGGCACAACAGTTCGCTGATCTGTTAATTATTTTCGGGAGATGATCTTACCAGCTCGTCTCCCCGTCCGATCAGTGATGCAAACTGGTAAGATTGGGCAACAAGCAAAAAATTAGAATTGCGCCGGGTTTTTAAACCTCTCCTGGTGATACTGGCAATTGATTGGCCAGCAAAATCGGGTGTAAAGCCAATTTCAATATTCATGACATAATTTAAATCTCATTCATGAGTCCTGTTCTCCAAACTCCCTTAACCTTACCTGTTCACCGGTCACGTATGGTCCTCACCAACCAAGATCAGACATGATAGCCTTGCCAGCGGCAATACAGGCCATTGAAGCCCCAGGAGCAGAGCTGGGTAGTACCACTTGAGTGGTGTCAGCTTGGCACCCTGGCATTGTTCACTGGGTATCATTGGCAGTGCCAGGAAGTGGTGCCATGATGGGGGGGACACAGTGAGGAACTCTTGAGAGTGGAAGTGAGGGGGATGGAGAGAACTCTGCGGTGGAGTGATGGGTTGATCGATTAGGGTGTGGGTTTGATCAGCTGGGCTGGCGATCAGTAGTGGGGCTGGTACTGGAACGGGTGATATCTAGAGTGGCGATTGGGGAGCTGGGGAGGATGGGGGCACATGGAGCTATCAGCAGCAGTTCCCAATGTCTGTGGGTGACAGGACATCTCCCAGTACTCAAGGAGATCGGGGCGCCTGCACAATGGCACACATAAAGCTCAGCTGCCGGCTTCAGTGATGAGATTAGAATCTGTCCCACCCCTACAGGCGAGAATCACGTCCTGGCACTTTTTTTTTAACTAAGTGCCATAAGACTGCTTTTTTTAAACTTGCCCAAAAAACAAGTCTGAAACACTCCGGTTTTCTTGCACTTAGAATGTTTTCATAAAACTCCGCCCCCAATCTTTTCGGTTTTTGTTTTTGGTCACGTTTATTGTGTTATAAAGATGCTGAATGAAGTGCTTTAAATTTAATTTTCACAGATGGTGAATCCAATATTGAAATG
Source organism: Sphyrna mokarran (assembly GCA_024679065.1). Lineage (NCBI taxonomy): Eukaryota > Metazoa > Chordata > Chondrichthyes > Carcharhiniformes > Carcharhinidae > Sphyrna > Sphyrna mokarran. Next base: position 19,225,844 of record JAGIQG010000028.1, on the reverse strand, counting down.
TTATGTGCTATGGTTGGTTAATTGATTGGACTGTTGGATTTACGTTGAATCGTCCTCACCTGTTGTACTGATGACATGCTCTCTCCATTCTCATTTTTCTTTCTGATTCGCGGATTCCAGTGACAGACCAGGCTGTCATTCTGAACACTGTAGTTCTTATTCCCAATCAGCCAATAGGTTTTCATTTTCCCCTTTCCCTGTTGGAGGAATAGACTCAAGCTTATCAAAGCAACTGCAAGGAAACAACCTGAAGCTCATTTAAATGACCTTACCAACATTCCACTTATTCCATTGTACAATGCTGGAGATATTTTATATACTTCTGAATTTGTAGCAAGAATTCTCTCCACTGGCAGTTTTGGCAATTATTCAGACTGAACATCTCAATATCATGAGGTATTTTATGTCTCACTTATTAGTTTACATTTTTCCACCTCTAAACTAGCCACTGAATATTGGTCTATTTGTGGAGGGTATAATGACCAAGCTGAGCCCCTTCCATTGACATTTGTAGCAGCAGACTCTTCAAAGCAAATTGTTTTGCTTGGTCCACTGCTATTAACAAGGTTTTGGGGTCGGACAGAAAGAGGACATGTCCCCTTTTCTTTGTGGTCTGCCACTTTTTTTTCAGCTCACGTCCAACTCTTGAGGAAATGGAGTTTAGCTGCTGGACAATTCTGAGCTTCAGAATCAATAAAGACGAGAAAAGAATTTTTCTGAGACATGTGGTTTAATACACTTTCTGATTATCATCTGAAAACTAAAGCTGGAAGTGTACTTGTCACAAACGTGATCTGTCATATCTTAACTCTCACATATTGACAGTTTGAGTCAGTGTGTATGAGTTTTACGTTCATGGTACTCTGAACATTGAGTGACAATACCATCCCACTTAATGGCATTGTAAGATAGTTGTCCCCAATTCTATAAAATTTGGTGTAGGGAACTGCTTTGTTGTCTCAGTGAATTAAAATAACTTGACTGAAAAAGGAACAGTTGGAGTAAATGTGACAATAAACTCACAGGTCTTTTCACTGGAAATGGAGCAGCTGGATTTTACCTTGAGTTCAGTTTCACCTCGTAGTTCAATTTCATAGGCATCATCCTGTGCCAGAGCAGCAAACGTAACTGAACTAATGTGAATTTTCTGAGCTGCAAAAATGGAAATAGCACATTACATAGTGCACCATGCAGCCATGAAACCGCACCCCCCCCCCCCCCCCCCCCCCCCCCCCCCCCCGCCAACCCCACTTCTGCAGCCACTGAGTACAAACAGCAGTTCATTGGGCTATATCAGATAACAGGCCTTGGTGGAAAGCTTAATTCAGGTTGGAAGGGATGAAGTGAGGCTGGGGGTCAATGGGACCGAGTGTAAGGTTTGCTTACAGCTTTTCTCCACTTCAAGCACTCAACAGAGATCAGGATCCTGAATAAAAATATGCAAATCTATTCAGTCTTGGAAATCACAGTTTAAAAATAAGGGTCTCCCATTTAAGACAGAGATGAGAAAGAATGTTTTCTCTCAATAGTAGTAAATCTATTTCTCCCTGGAGTGCAGTAGAAGCAGGGTCAGTGAATATTTCAAAGGCAGAGGTAGGTAAATTTTTGAGCAACAAGGGAGTCAAAGGTTATTGAGAGTAAGTGAAATGTAGAATTGAGGCTGCAATCAGATCAGCCATGATTATATCGAATGGGAGAACAGGATTGAGAGGCCGAAAGGCCTATTTCTGCTCCTAATTTGTTCATATGTATGAGTCACTCTTTTGGATAACACTATGATTAATGTGTGCAATGCTACTCACAAGCAATGTAATGCAAGATTGTTGTAAAAGGCGGTCTGGAGGCGGTGACTTACGCAAACTAGTGGATTCCATGCGAGATGCAGTATTCACCGTATCTCCAAATAGACAATAACGAGGCATCTTATGTCCCACAACTCCAGCCACACAGGGACCTAGAATACACAATGATACTCACATCTCAACAGCAGTGCTATTCATTCAACTACTCCAGGGTCAGCCAGATGCTATGTATATGCAAGTCTTTCCTTTTCATTATTCTGCCTTGAAACTTTCTGGTATCTCATTGGTATTAGCATTATCTGTTTGAATGATACTGCTTGAAATACTGCTGCTTTTAAGAAACCATTATAAAATAATTAGATTTATAGTGATAGTAATGTAGACCATTATACTGAAAACATACTGAAATTTTATAGAATCCCTATAGTGCAGAAGGGGACCATTCTGCCTGTCGAGTCTGCACTGACCACAATCCTATCCAGGTCCTATTCCCGTAACCTCGTGTATTTATCCTGCTGATCCCCCTGGCATTAGGGGCAATTTTAGCATGACCAATCAACTAAACACACATCTTTGGATTGAGGGAGGAAACCAGAGCACCTGGAGGAAACCCACATAGGCATGAGGAGAATGTGCAAACTCCACACAGACAGTGACTCAAGACCCGAATTGAACCCAGGTTTCTGGCACTGTAAGGCAGCAATGCTAACTACTGTGCCACCATGCCACCCTTAAATAACAAAAGATACTTTACAAGAACTTATATTTAAAGAGGGAAATGATTTTCTTTTGTTATATTCAGTTATTTATGGAGTTAAAGGTAGTCAGGCCTTACTTATTCTGGAGATTAGTTTGACAGAGTTCAGATTGCATAAATTGGTACATAATTTGACACAATCAACTCATGGGTCCTTACATTCTGATGGGTTCCAATTAATCCTTATGATATTAAAATTTTTATGGAAATTGTTCATTCCTTTCCTACAAAATGTATTTTTTGTTGTTACATTGTCCAACTCAGTTGGACTACCACTCAAGCTAACTGGAGTCAGAACATCTCTAACAACAGTTTCTGTTCTATAATTCCAACGATATATCCAGCCTATTTTTGGCCTTTCCTCTATCCTCACTCGTATCTTGTCCACTAGCAATGTTGTCCACAGAGGGATTAACTTTCACATGTATGCTGATGATAACCAGGATTACCTCACCACTACTTCTACCTAACCCTCGGTGTTGTCAGCCTGTTTCCCGATATCCAAATCTGGATGGCCTCCAATTTCTTTCACACATACATTGGAAAACCCAAATCCAATGTTCTCATCCCTGCCCTTGGCTATTCAGCCCATCAAGTCCCCACTGACCATAATCCTATCCAGACCCTATTCCCATAATGCCACATATTACTCTGCTAATTCCCTGACACTAGGATCAATTTAGCATGGCCAATCAACCTAACCCCCACATCTTTAGACTGTGGGAGGAAACCAGAGCACCCGGAGGAAACCCACGCAGACACGGAGCGAACTTGCAAACTTCACACAGAGAGTGACCAAAGCCGGGAATCAAACCCAGGTCCCTCACAGGAGTGTCATTGAAGTTAATCATCAAGTTCCTGAAGACTCCATATCTGTTCTGGAGAATTGGTAACTCATTCCCAGCTTTCACCCTCTGTAAACATCACCTGGTGCCTCTGTTAATGAAGAATGGCAAGAAAGCAGGACAAAGTGGTGACAAAGGAATGATAGTAAATAAGCCAAATGAACAATAGGCAGGAAAGGAGGTAGGAATGTGATAGTCAGGAAATAAATATGCAACAGGTCATTAAACCTCCACTCAGTTAGCCTTCATCTCCGACAAACTCATTAAAGTCTCCCTTTAAAAGACTCCAAATGTACTGCAACCATTGTCACACCCTTTCTTACACAAACACCATAATAACTGGCTTCTGATCTATGCTAATTGTCCTTTCCCAGATCTCAGCAGCACTCTGACACAGTGGTTAGCATTGCTGCCTCCCAGCGCCAAGGACCCAGATTTGATTCCCGGCTTGGGTCGCAGAGAGTTTGCATATTCTCCCTGTATTTGCATGGGTTTCCTCTGGGTGCTCCAGTTTCCTCCCACAGTCCAAAGACGTGCTGGTTAAATGCATTGACTATGCTAAATTCTCCCTCAGTGTATCCGAACAGGCACCCAAGTGAGGCGATTGGGGGTTTTCACAATGCCTTCATTGCAGTGTTAATGTGACAGTAATAAATAAACTTTTAAGGAAAAACTCCTGTCCTGCAGTTCACAGATCACTCCAACACTTTGCCCACACAGCTTATCAACCCAAAGCCTATTAGCTCAGTTGGTTGCGCGGCTGGTTCATAATGCAGAGGAACACCAATTGCACCTCAATTCTGTACCCTATTTTTAACCTTGCTCTTTGCCTGAAGTATGGTGATCCTCAGGTTAAATGACCACCATTCAGCTCTCCCCGTCAAATAGGAGATCAGCCTGTGGTCATCTGGGATAATGGCAAATTTACCATTACCTTTTTTATTATATTTTTAGTGTCACAAATAGGCTTACACTAACACTGCAATAAAGTTACTGTGAAAATCTTCCAGTTGTCACACTCCAACACTGTTTGGATACACTAAGGGAGAATTTAGCATGGCCAATGTACCTAACCAGCACATCTTTTGGACTGAGGGAAGAAACTGAAGCACCCAGAGGAAGTCCCGCAGACACAGGGAGAATATGTAAACACTACATGGACAGTGATCCAAGCCGGGAATCGAACCCAGTTCCCTGGCACTGCGAGGGAGCAGTGCTAACCACTGTGCTGCCCAGTCTTAAATTTGTTCTAAATACTGTCCTAAATTGGTTTTCAGATTGTAGAGTTTTGGGTTAGACAACACTCCTAAAGAACTGAATAGCTTGCTAGACTACTTTACAAGTTATGAAGAGCAACAAGAAAATATTGGACTGGAATACAGTCCCCAACACTTACCACAGATAGTCACTTATATCAGACTTATTGTTTTAATATTAAAACAATTTCATGTTAACCACACAAGCACTAATTAACAAGCACAGTCTCATGCTTTACCAATCAATTATTTTCTATCTTCCATTACAAATTTAAATTAACATCTCACATAGAATACTTAGAATCCTTACTGTGCAGAAGGAGGCCATTTGGTTCTTCGCATCTAAACTGACTCTCTGAGAGAGCATCTTACCTCGGCTCCAATAACAATATGCTCACTGTAAGCAGTGGAGCAATGTAGCCAGGGCTGGTGGGATGGGAAGTATCCTGTTCTGAAGGATGTTATTGAAACAGCTGAGTATTTACCTCAATTTGGTAACTTCCATCATCTGTTTTCTCAGTAAATTTAGTGTCACAAACTAAATCATGTTAGGATTTAAATTCATGGATGGCTAGTCTAATACCATAGTTGTTACTTTACTTAATAAAAACCCTTGATTGTATCCCTTCCCTCATTTGCCAGATAAAAATTCAAACTCTACCAATATCTTGCCAATGCCATGAAGGAAGAGTCAAAGGTAAAAGACAAATTGGTGCCTGCAACCTCACTAGGGAAATAGCATGGACCATCCATTATTTTCCTTTGAAAAAATATAAGAATAGATCAGGCAATGTATTCAGAGAGAGGAGTAACTCAACACCATCTTACAAAACAAAAATATTGTTTAAATAACACTTCAACACATTGAATTTGTTGTGAGAAGTGCTTCAAGATTATTTTTTATGTGGTAGGTGACAGTTATATTCGATGTAAAAGTTACTATCTGTTTTCTAATATTATCATTTATAAACTGCACAGCAAACAAAATGTTTGAGCTACAATGCGTTTGAAAGAATTAGTCAAAGCTACAATCTATAGGGAATAATAGAAATAGAACCAAAGACACAATCTGTGGGGAATGGTGGATTAGAGTCCAAGACATGATCTATTGGGTATCAAGAAGAGAAATAAATTCAAAGGCAAATTTCCTGGAATTATAGATTCGCCACACCTGTGTGAATGCCAGCCCGCAACTGTAGTCTGTCTGTTGGCATATGAGGAATTGGCACCTGTCTTACAGCTGCGACTAGATCCAGGGCCATCTTTGCAATCTCATCAGCATGTTTGATCCCCTTCCGCTCGGGAAGGCCACTTACCACCATGTAAGCATCTCCAATAGTCTCCACCTTGATCAGGAAGAAAGCGAAGTAAATGCAGATTAGATTATAGAACAAATTTGAGTTTTTAGTATAATGCTGAAAAATACAGAATACATGGGGTAACACAAATGGGAGAACAGCTGGGCAGACAACACAATATCTTGTTTTCATATAATGTCACAATATCCTTGACTGCCATGGCTCAGTAGAAGCAATTCTGTCGTTGAGATAGGAGGTTGTGGGTGCAAATCCCACACCAGAGACTTGAGCACCTATTCCAGGTTGACATAAAATACTGAGGGAGTGCTGCACTGTCAGTTGTGCAGTTTTTCAGATGAGATGATGATCCAATCAGCCTTCCCATGTGTATGCAAATTGTTCTATATCAATATTTCAAAGAAGAGCAAGAAAACCTTCTTCCAAATTCTCAAACAATGTAAATGAAACAAATCTGATTTGTGGGACCATGCTATGTGCAAACTGGCCACTGACTGCTGCATTACAACAGTTACTACACTTCAGGAGTATTTAATTAGCTGTAAAATGTTTTTATATATCACCTTTGACAACATTGGAATATGTCAATGAAAGCCTTTTTCTAAAAAATATATAAATTTATCTTAAGTCACTGTAAAGAGGTGTAATCAAAAACCTGATGCTGAGCTAAAGGAGGAAATATTGGGAGAGATGACTTGGTCAAAAAGTTAGGTTTTAATGAAGATTTTAAAGCAGATGGCTTTAGGAATGGAATTCCAGAGTGTAGCATTCAGAAAACTGAAGGAGCAGCAACCTATCGATGAAAAGAAGATGTATGAACAAGAGGCCAGATTCAGGGAAGAAACTATTGGGGATTGCAGTTATATAGGATGTTAAAGGTGAAGTTTAACAATTGTAAATTTGAGGCATTGAAGGATCACGAGCTAATTTACACTACTGAGGGAGTAATGAGCAAATAGAATGTTATGCAGAATAGGACATGGACAGCAGAATTTTAGATGAGGTGATACTTTTGGAGAATGGGAGGATAGTCAGGATGCCACTGGAATGATTTGAGTCTGGAGATGATAATGACAAAGATGACTGTTAAATTCATGGAAATTGACCAGAGAGGAGCATAGATTTAACATAAAGAGCAGCAGATTCAGAGGGGATTTGAGGAAAAGTTTTATCACCCACAGAGTGATGGAAATATGGAACTCACATCTGAAAGATTGTGGAATCGGGAACCCTCACAACATTTAAGAAGCATTTAGATGAGCTCTTGAAATGCCATAGCACACAATCCATTATTAACCAAGTGCTGGAAAGTGGGAATAGAATAGACAGATATTGGATCACTGGCACAGATATGTTGGGCTACAGAGTCTTTCTCTGTGCTGTAAAACTCTATGACACCCAAGTAGGTAACAAAAAATTGACAGTGAGAAAGGAAGTGGATCTACATTGATAAGGGATAGCATAAAGGGTGTCAATATATCAGCATTTACATGGGAGACTGCCAATGTTGGTGGTGGAAAAAGGATCCGAGTGTAATTTTGCAAGGACTTATCAAGATTCATGACTAAAACAGATAAGTCATAGCCACAGAGAAGTATATTGAGGTTGCATTCAATGTACAACCACAACAACAACCCATATCTATGTAGCATCTTTTACATAAATATCCCAAAGCACTTCACAGACATATTATAAATCAAATTATGACACTGAACAATGCAAAGAGATATTAGGTTAGATGATCAAAAACTTGATCATTGGTTATTATGATCATTGACCACATCAGCACTGTGGCCATTTCAACACCACATAGTCTGCAGTGTTGAAGAAGGTGGCTTATCATCATCTTCTCAAGAGCAATTATTTCTGGTCTAGCCAGGAATGCCCATATTCCATGAATTAATACATTTTAAAAATGTTTTAAAGGAGGAAAGCAAAACCGAGGGGCAGTGAGATGTAGGAAAGGAATTCCAAAGCTTGGGGCCTGGGAAACTGAAGGTATGGCCCAAAGAGTGGAATGATTATAACTGGGAATGCACAACACTGACCTCTGACATTGTACAGGTTCTTGGTTAAACCAGCAACTTGGCTGATAAACTGCAACGCGACACAGAATATTATGAGCCATAGTTCATATTGAAGGAAATTAAATCCTTTTTTTTGTTTAAATATCACTTTTGAACATTTCAAATCGTCTCTTGTTGACAATGTTCAGATTCATCCACAAGAATTTAATTTATATAGCAGTTTTAGTACGTCATACAAATGTTATCAGAAATAGTTTTGACACTCTGCCTTTCTTCTTTAAAGCAGACCCCCCCTCCCCCACCCCCCGTCCCTTACAGTTTCCTTCTTTGACTAAGATTTTGGTCACGTGCCAAAATATCTCTTTAGTGACAGAGAGGTAGAGAGAGGAAATTCCGGCTGAATACCCAGACAGCTGAAGGCACAGGGTTGTGAAGCTGCAGGTCACAGAGATAGGGAGGGCCGAGGGAGAATTTGAACACAAGAATGAAAATTTTAAAAGCTTGCATTGCTGGACCGGGAGTCAGGGGTCGCAGGTGAGTCAAGATACGCACATTCGAGGTTTAGAACTGCAGTTTACAGAGGGAAGTAAATGGAAGGCTGATCAGGAGACATTGGAATAATAATCCCATTAATAAGAAGCATCATCTGGATAGATTGGGTAGGGAAAGCCAAACTTTGCAAACCATAAAGATAAATATTTTCCAGGGGTTTTCTCCCTAACCAGCGTATAAATGATAAAAATGGTATTATAAAATGTGTTTATGACACGCTTTATTGCACAGTATTAATGATTACATTATTTATCATTAATCAGCAAAATGCAAGAAGAGAGCTCTGACAATGGGTCATCCAGACTTGAAACGTTGGCTCTATTCTCTCTCCACAGATGCTGTCAGATGTGCTGAGATATTCCAGTATTTTCTGATTTTGTTGCAGCCTACATATCTGATTGGCTACCTTGCACAGTGACCATCCTGAATGACAGACTACTCAGCCAATGAGGGCCAAACCTGCCCCCCCACCCACCCCGGCATAAGCCCCAGTTATTTAGTGGATGTCAAACTAACAGCTGCCATCTTCTGGTTATGTTGGCACAGGATTGTTCCCACTCACTCGTGACAACTACAGTTTGAGAACCACTACACTTGCTGAATTGCTCCTCTAGTGAGTCAGCACAGACAAGACAAATTGAATTAGTCTTTCTATTCTGTAATCATTCTGTGATTCTGCTAGCCCCGGCGGTAGACTTACTTGACTGATCCAGGAACATGTTTAGCTATTTTATTCTATGGTCACGTAACTAACAATATCATGTAACATATTAATAAATTATAATAGAGATTGACATACAACCATCTCATTGATTAATAGCCACTCTCACTTTAATGAGAGATACATGATCCCATTTGAATCCTTTTTAAGCTAATAACCTAAGTTTATTGTTTATTATTTTTCCACTAATTGTTCATCATATCCAAGGCAGTTTGTATCAAGAAATTGCTATATCTTTTCCCTGAATCTGACCAGATCTGATTTCAATTCACTCCCATGAAAAAAGGCCCGCATCTTCATACAGGAATAAGTTAGGGTCAGCCCTGTGAATGGAGATGGTCATAGTGCCTCATGAATGCCATGAGATGCATTTTACCGTGAATCATAAAATCTTCCAGCTAGGAAAGAGGATCTTTGGTCCATTGCATCTGTTGCAGCCATCAAACACCTCTCTATTCGAATCTCATTTTCCAACACTTGGCCCTTAGCCTTTATGCTATAGCTCATCTAAATGCTTCTTAAATATTGTGAAGTTTTTGGATTACAGACTTCCTTTCCTAAAGGAGTTTAGTTAATCAAATTGTAACATTTGAAGATAGTTTCATGCTTCTCATTATTGAGACTAAATTTATTTTCCAGATTTATTAATTGAATCCCCTGGTGGAATTTGAACCCACTTCTCCAGGGCATTTGCCTGAGCTTCTGTATTATTAGTCCAATCACATTTCCATTACGCCACCACCTTCTCTCTATGAATGCTAAATCATCAATGGTCTGACCACAGATTATCATCTTAATTATCCTGATATTAATAATTTTGAATTTGTTACCAGCTTGTGTTGACTTTGTACCTTGTATACGTCATATGATTCGATCCTGGTATCAAAACACATGTACAGATTGTTCAACATCTCCACCACCTGCAGAGGTGTACATGAAGCAGCGATGGTGGTGAATCCTACAATGTCCGAGAAATAAATTGTCACCTGCCAATAATTTAAAACAAAATGTAAATTTGTACTGATGCTAAATGAAAAAGATTGTACCTGTTCCTCAGTTCAATGCTACAACACGCGAACAAAGAACAAAGAAGAACAAAGAACAAAACAGCACGGGAAACAGGCCTTTCAGCCCAACGAGCCCGTGCTGCCACCTCGATGTTTCCACTTCTAGCCATGATCCCTGTCATCCCTGTCTATGTTTATAGATCTATGCAGCTCACTGAACATTCCAACCCATATTGACTTGATTAAAAGAGCAGATCAAAAAGGTGAATAACTCTACAAGAGAGATGGTCTACACCTGAACCAGAGGGAAACCAATATCTTGGGGGGGGAAATTTGCAAAGGCTATGCAGGGGGGTTTAAACTGATTCAGAGGGGGGGGTGGGATCCTGTGTAGTTTGGATGTTAAGAGGGACGAGAATAGGGGGGTCATAGATGAGAACTGTAAAGCACAGCATCGTACGGGTGGAGTAGTGCATGGTTTGAAATGCGTATACTTTAATGCAAGAAGTATTCGCAATAAAGTGGAGGAACTTGCAGCTTGGATCAGTACCTGGAACTTCGATGTTGGGGCCATTTCAGAGACATGGATAGAGCAGGGACTGGAATGGTTGTTGCAGGTTCCGGGGTTCAAATGCTTCAGTCGGAGTAGAGAAGGAGGTAGAAGGGGGGGAGGAGTGGCATTATTAGTCAAAGACTGTATCACAGTGACAGAAAAGAAGTTTGATGAGGACTTGTCTGTTGAGATAGTATGGGCTGAGATTAGAAACAGGAGAGGAGAGGTCACCCTGTTGGGAGTCTTTTATAGACCTCCTAAAAGTTCTGGAGAGGTAGAGGAAAGGATTGCAAAGTCGATCCTGGACAGGAGTGAAAGTAATAGGGTAATTGTTATGGGGGACTTTAACTTTACTAATATTGATTGGAATAGCTATAGCTCTAGCTCGTTAGAGGGTCAGTTTTTGTACAAAGTGTGCAGGAAGGTTTTTTGACTCAGTATGTAGATAGGCCAACTAGAGGTGAGGCTACATTGGATTTGGTGCTGGGTAATGAGCCAGACCAGGTGTTAGGCTTGGAAGTTGGTGAACATTTTGGTGATAGTAACCACAATTCGGTTACGTTCACCTTAGTGATGGATAGGGATAGGCATGAAGCTGGGGGCAGTAGTTATAGCTGGGGGAATGGTAATTATGAGGCCATAAGGAGGGAATTAGGGTGCATATGTTGGACTAGGAAACTACAGGGACTGGGAACATCTGAAATGTGGAGCTTATTCAAGGAGCAGCTACTGCGAATCCTTGATAAGTATGTCCCTGTCAGGCAAGGAGGAAATGGTCGAGTAAGGGAACCATGGTGTACTAAAAAAGTTAATTCGCTGGTTAAAAGGAAAAGGGAGGCTTATGTCAGGATGAGGCTTGAAGGCTCAGTTAGTGCAATGGATAGCTATAGATTAGCCAGGAGGGAGCTAAAGAGTGAGTTGAGGAGAGCTAAAAGGGGACACAAGAAGACTTTGGCTGATAGAATCAAGGAGAATCCTAAAGCTTTCTTTAGATATGTTAAGAATAGAAGATTGGTTAGGGCAAGATTAGGGCCAGTCAGAGACAGCAGTGGGAAGTTGTACGTGGAGCCTGAAGAGATTGGAGAGGCACTGAATAAATATTTCTCTTCGGTATTCATGCAGGGAGATGTAAATGTACTTGTGGAGAACACTGGGATACAGGATTGCAAACTGGGAAGTATTGAAGTAGATAAGGAGGATGTGCTAGATATTCTTGAGGGTTTGAAGTTAGATAATTCTCCTGGGCCGGACGGGATTTACCCTAGGATTCTCTGGGAGGTGAGAGAGGCGATTGCAGAGCCTCTGGCTCTGATCTTCAGGTCGTCATTGGTTACAGGTATAGTGCCGGAAGACTGGAGGATAGCGAATGTGGTCCCATTGTTCAAGAAGGAGAAGAGAGACTTTCCGGGGAATTATAGGCCGGTGAGTCTTACTTCTGTTGTTGGCAAAGTATTGGAGAGAATTATTAGGGATAGGATTTATAGTTATTTAGAGAGAAATGAATTGATTGGGGATAGTCAGCATGGTTTTGTGACGGGTAGGTCATGCCTTACTAACCTCATTGAGTTTTTTGAAAAAGTGACCAAAGAGGTGGATGGGGGTAAGGCGGTTGATGTGTTATATATGGACTTTAGTAAGGCGTTTGATAAGGTGGCCCATGGAATGCTTCTGCAGAAAATGCAGATGTATGGGATTGAGGGTGATTTAGCTAATTGGATTAGGAATTGGCTAGCAGATAGAAGACAGAGGGTGGTCGTTGATGGGAGATATCATCGTGGAGTTCGGTTACTAGTGGTGTACCTCAGGGATCTGTTTTTGGGCCCCTGCTGTTTGTAATTTTTATAAATGATCTGGATGAGGGTATTGAAGGATGGATTAGTAAATTTGCAGATGACACTAAAGTCGGTGGAGTGGTAGATAGTGAAGAGGGGTGTTATAGTTGCAGAGAGACTTGGACAAGTTGCAGAGCTGGGCCGAGAGGTGGCAAATGGAGTTTAATGCTGAAAAGTGTGAGGTAATTCACTTTGGCAGGAATAACAAATGTGTAGAGTACAGGGCTAATTGTAGGACTCTTAATAGTGTTGGAGAACAGAGGGAGCTCGGTGTATATGTGCATAGATCCCTGAAAGTTGGCAGTCAAGTCGATAAGATTGTTAAGAAGGCATATGGAGTCTTAGCTTTTATTGGTAGGGGGATTGAATTTCGGAGCCGCAACGTCATGTTGCAACTGTACAAACCTCTAGTGCGGCCGCACTTGGAGTATTGTGTGCAGTTCTGGTCCCCACATTATAAGAACGATGTGGAGGCATTGGAGAGGGTACAGAGGAGGTTTACCAGGATGTTGCCTGGTATGGAGGGCAGGTCTTATGAAAAGAGGCTGAGGGATTTGAGGTTGTTTTCGTTAGAAAGAAGGCGGCTAAGAGGAGACTTATTGAAACATATAAGATGATTAGAGGTTTAGATAGGGTGGACAGTGATAGCCTTTTTCCTAGGATGGAGAAAGCTAGCACGAGGGGACATAGCTTTAAATTAAGGGGTGGTAGTTATAGGACGGATATCAGAGGTAGGTTCTTTACCCAGAGGGTGGTTAGAGTATGGAATGCCCTGCCTGCGGCAGTTGTAGATGCGCCAAGTTTGGTGGCATTTAAGAGGTTAGTGGATAAGTATATGGACGAACAGGGAATGGTTTAGGTTGTAGGGTCATTGCTTTTTCCTAATTGGTCGGTGCAACATCGAAGGCCGAAGGGCCTGTTCTGCGCTGTAATGTTCTATGTTCTATGTTCTATGTTCTAACTCATCTCCTGGTTCCCCAAACCTATCCACCATCTACAAAATATAAGTCAGGAGTGTGATGGAATACTCTCCACTTGCCTTGATGAGTGCAGCTCCAACACTCAAGAAGTTCAACACTATTCAGGACAAAACAGCCACTTTATGGAACCCCTTCCACAAACGTTCAAACCCTTCATCATAGATGTCCAGTGACAACCATGTGTACCACCTACACATCAAGGGTCCTTAGGCAGCACCTTCCAGACAGACAACCCACTACGATCTAGAAGGACAAGGGCAGCAGATAGCTTGGGACATCACCACCACCACCACCTGGAAGTTCCCCTGTAAGTCACACACTTTGCTGACTTGGAAATATATCACCATTCCTTCACTGTCAGTCAGTCAAAGTCCTGAAACTTCCTCCCTAACAGCACTGTGGGTTGTGATGGAACCTACACACCAACTGCAGCAGTTGAAAAAGGCAGCTCACCACCACTTTTTCAATGACAATTAGGGATGGGCAATAATGCTGGCCCAGCCAGAAAAGCTCGCATCCTATAATAAATTTTAGAAAGCAACATCTTCATAGTGAGAAGTGTAAAGATGTGTAGTTAATACCCAGAATACCAACAATAAGTGCATAATGGGATTTATCTTTTCTAATCTTTCAATAGTGACCTTACATTCTAACGTGCAATGCAAGTGGATTTTAGACAAAGTTTTAAACTTTCCCAACATGATTTCCAGACCGATATTATAGAATCATCGCACAGATGGAGATCATTCAACACCATGCCTGTGCTATCTGTTTGGATGAACATAGAATCTCTACAGTGCAGAATGAGGCATTCACCCATTGAGTCTGCACCAACCACAATCCCATCCAGCCCTATTTCCATAACCCCATATATTTACCCTGCTTATCCCCTGACACCAGGAACAATTTAGTACAGCCAGTCAACCTAACCTGCACATCTTTGAACTGTGGAAGGAAACTGGAGCACTCAGAGAAACGCCACGCAGACACAGGGAAAATATGCAAACTCTACACAGACAGTGACTCGAGGTCAGAATTCAACTCGGATTTCTGATGCTATGAGGCAGCAGTGCTAACCAGTATGCCACCATATCTTTTTTTACCTTTCATCCTCTGACTTAACATGTAGCCAACTACCCAATCCATCCCACTCCAACTCTTTCCCCATAGACCTGCAATGGTTTTGTCCTTTTCATATGTATACTGATTTCCTTTTGAAGATTACGATCAAATCTCTTTAAAACACCCTTTCTGACAGTGAATTCCAAATCTTAACAACTCATCCTTCTGATTCTTCAGCCCATTCTCATAAATCTGCGTCCCTTGGTTCCCGACCCACCCTCCGATGGGAATAATTTCTCTCTGGGTATTCTCAAACCTCTTCATAACTTCGAATACCTCTTTCAAAACATCCAATTCACTTCCGTTGTAAAGGGAATACTGCCACCCTCTCCCGGTAACTAAGGCCTCTTATCTCGGTACCATTTTAGTAAATTATCTGCGTACCCTGTCCCCTTGACAGATCTCCCAAAGTGCAGTGCCTAGAATTGGCACACCAACAAGTGATTTATAAGCAAAACCAAAATGCATCTCTACATCATGACTTCCTAGGTGTGCACTGAGGCCCAAAAATTGATACAATACTCCAGTTGAGTCCCACCCACTGTTTCATAATGCCATTGTTTTTTGGATCCACATCCCTGTCCCTTAAAGCCCGGCATCTCACATTTCTCAATTTGCTCTGCCACCTTCAATCATTTCAAACATCTCAGCAGATCTGACGGCAGATAGAATAGATCCAGGTCTGACCTGGAAACAGAATAGAGCCAACATCTCAAATGATGAAGGATCATCCAAATCTGGATGATCCTTCATCAGGGCAGAAACTCTTTTAAGGTTGGCTTTATTCTGTCTTTAGGTGGAGATGTCGGTGTTGGACTGGGGTAAGCACAATAAGAAGTCTCACAACACCAGGTTAAAGTTACACAGTTTATTTGTATTAAACACCACTAACTTTTGGAACTGGCTGTTCCTCCCACCCACCTGATAAAGGAACAACCAGTTCCAAAGCTAGTGGTGTTTGCTACGAATAAATCTGTTGGACTTTAACCTGGTGTTGAGAGACTTCTTACTCTATTCTCTCTCCACAGATACTGTCAAAGCTGCTGAGATTTTCCAGCATTATCTGTTTTTGTTTCTGATTCCAACTGCCACAGATAAAGCTAAGTAATTTATAAAGTTCTAGCACAGTATCCTTGTTTTTGTAATCATACCTCTATTAGTAAACTCAACTACTCTAATTTATTTCAAACAACTTTAATAACTTGTCCTGACACCATCAAAGATGTATGTCTGTGAATATGGTTCATCTTTATATTTCCATTACTGAATTTTAAGTCACTTAATCCAGTGTAAAGAGTGGTTCATCTCCACACTGACACTAGGCTGGAGTGGGACCCAATGGGGCTGCATCGGATTTCCTTCCTTTGTATGTTCAGTGTTGCTTCAAACACTATATATAATATATAATATATTATATATATATATTATATATATATATTATATTATATATATATTATATATATATATAACTTTAAGATGTTAGTTGATAAGTATATGGAAGAGAAGGGAATGGTTTAGTTTGGAGGGGCATTGCTTTTTATATTGGTCGGCGCAACATCGAAGGCCGAAGGGCCTGTTCTGTGCTGTAATGTTCTATGTTCTATGTTCTATATCCGTGCGATACAGCTTAATTCTGAAGGCAACAATGTACTAATGGCATTAGAAGTTGTGGTTTAAAAGGTTTCCAGTGTTTCCATATATAGAAGATGGCTAGCATCCTTTGTGCTGTTACAGAACTGTTCAAAAAATACCTAAAATCCTCCTGCCCCACCTGGGATACAAAGGGGTGTAAATATGGGGCTTTGTTAATAACTGCCTGTAATTGCTGCATAGATGTTCAAATGACCTAGCATTCTGCTATTAGATTACATCAAGGTAGCTGTTTATTTATCATTCCATATCTGACATTTTTCCTCTATATCTGTGATTGATAATTGGCTAATTATTTGTAATTATTTGGCAAGAATGATAGCCATGGGCAGCTTTCAGATGCAAATAAACGTGGGCCTGTATGGCCACACCTGACAGTAATTTACTGCCCTGAAAAGCTTTAGGCCTGCAATTACAAAACAGCTTCTCCACCTCACAAATCCTGGATTCTTCAAACTCGAGCTTGTTTCAGACTGTGCTGCTGAACTTTGTCCCACTGAATCATGTTGTACTCTGCAGACTCCGAGAAGGGGTATTAAAAATACCAACTTTATATTTTTAAAAATAACCAGAATTTACAAACACTTTTAGGAATTTGTGTACTCATCATGAAATGTTTACATGTAATTTGTTGCAAATATTAATGATGTTTTGGTCCAGACATTGCCGAGACAATTATGGATTTAAACTCACTGGAAACATTTCACAAGGGCACAGAAATGAGAATATAAATGAAATGAAAACAACAACTCGAGCATGTGTCAAGATTCCTGAAAATATTCTTCCAAGGGATTCAGCTACTTAGATTGAATTCAGATTCCACCCTATTATCCTACTGTTTGGTTTAATCAACTGCCAAGACAATGTTTACAATGATCTGGACAGGGCAGACAAATGTTCTCCCTATCCTTCCTAGGTGAACACCTCATTCACCTGATGAAGAGAATAACCTCGAAAGCTTGTGAGTTTACTATCAAATAAATCAGTTGGACTTAAACCTGGTGTTGTCAGACTTCTTACTGTGTTTACCCCAGTCCAATGCTGGCATCTCTACATCATGACTTCCTAGGTGTGCACTGAGGCCCAAAAATTGATACAATACTCCAGTTGATCCCACCCACTGTTTCATAATGCCATTGCCTTTTGGACCTACATCCAAGTCTTTTAAAGCCCGGCATCTCACATTTCTCAATTTGCTCCACCACCTTCAATCATTTGTACACATGCCCCTCTCTGCTCTTTAGAATTACGAAATTTAAATCTCCTAATGAGTTAAAAGGGGCCATGAAATGTCCTTGGCAAATAGAATTAAGGGAAATCCCAAGGCATTTTGTGCGTACATAAGGAGCCAGAGGATAGCTAGGGAAAAGGTAGGTCCACTGAAGGACAAAGGGAATTTACACATAGAGCCGAAAGTGGGTAAGATCTTTAATGAATACGAGGGATATAGAAAACTGAATTAAAATAGGCATCATGAGTCTTGGGAATTCCCTGAGAAGTGTGTAAATTATCGAAAATATTGATGGATTTGTTTTATCCTACAGGTACATCGGTCTGCCTTGTCTAACAAGGGGCATACACGCAATGGGTTGTGAGAGGGCTGCTCTTGGATTTTTCAAAAATAGCCTAGTGCTTCATGTCATTAGTGTACGCTTGATCTGGACCAGTTAATGGGCAACACGATAGCTCAGTGACTATTGCTGTGCGGTGCAGACACATGGATTTGGGCCTGTGTCTATGGGAGTTTGTGCATTCTCCCCGTGCTTGCGTGCGTTTTTTCTGGGTGCTCCAGTTTCCTCCCACATCCCAAAGATATACTCTTAGGCTGATTGGCAGAACAAATTCTCTCTAAATTGTCTCAAATTTAGTTCTAACGCATAGATCTATAATCATAGACAGAGACGACAGGGATCATGGGTAGAAGTGGGAACATCGAGGTGGCGGTGTGGGCTTGTTGGGCCGAAGGGCCTGTTTCCTGTGCTGTTTTGTTCTTTGTTCTTTGCATCAGTATTTACAAAGGAGAAGGATATGGTGGCTGGTGAGTCTAAAGAGGGATACATTGATATTCCAGAGCATGTCAGTATAAAAAGGATGTTGGGTGTTTTGGAAAACATTCAGATAGACAAGTCCCCAGGATGTGATGGGGTCTACCCCAGAATATTTAAGGAGGTGAAGGAGGAAATTGCTGGGGCCTTGTACAAAATCTTTGTATTCTTTTCAGTGATGGGAGATGTCACAGAGAATAGCCAGTGTTTTTCCTTTGTATAAGAAGGGTAACAGGGATCTGGGAAAAAACAGCCTTATGTCAGTGGTAGGGGAATTACTGGGGAGCATTCTTCGTGACGGATTTACTCATATTTAGAAAAATACAAACTTATTAGTGATGGGCAGCATGGCTTTGTACAGGAGAGGTTGTGTCTCACAAACTTGATTGAGTTTTTGAGGAAGTGACAAGGATGATTGATGAGGGTGGGGAATGGATGTTGTCTACACAGACTTCAGCAAGGCCTTCCACAAAGTCCTTCATGGCAGACTGATACATAAGACCATAAGAGGATCAGTGCTGAGACTCCTGTTGTTTGTAATTTGTAAATGCTTTAGAGGAGAAAGTAGCTGATCTGATTAGTAAGTTTGTGGATGACAGAAGGATTAGGGGATGATCGCATTGGGGGGTGCCATAGGATACTGCAGGATATAGATAGGTGGGAGATCTGGACAGAGAAATGGCAAATAGAATTAATCCGGACAAATGTGAGATGATGCATTTTGAAGGGACTAATGCAGAAGGGAAGCATAACGTAAAGGCAGAACCCTTTAAAATACAGAGGCGTATAGATCTACACTTCCCTGAAAGTGGCAATGCAAGTGGATGAGGTGGTCAAAGAGACATTTGGCATGCTTGCCTTCATCGGCTGGGGCATAGAGTATAAAAAAGTCATGTTGCAGCTGTATAGAACTATGGTTAGGGCCACATTTAGAATGTTGCTGTTCAGATTGTCACATGACCAAAAGGATGTGGAGCTTTGGAAAGGGTACAGAAGAGATTTACCAGGATATTGTTTGGTTTGGATGTATTAGCTATGGGGAGAGATTGAACAAACTTTGTATGTTTTCACTTGAAGATTAGAGGCTGAGGGGTGACCTGATAGAAGTTTATAAAATTATGAGAAGCATGGATAGAATGGATAGTTTAATTTTTTTCCCAGGGTAGGAATTCCAATTACTAGGGGATATAGGTTTAAGGTAAAATGGAAAAGGTTTAAAGGAGATATGGGAGGCAAGTTTTTTTTACACAGAGGATAGGTGATAAATGCCTAGAATCCACTGCCAGAGTAGGTAGTAGAAGCAGATACAATAGCAATGTTTAAGAGGCACTTTGACAGATACATGAATAGGCGGGGAATGGAGGAATATGGTCCACGTAGAGACAAAAGTTCTTTAATTTAGAAAGGTGTTATGTATTGGCGCAGGTCTGGTAGACTGAAGAGCCTGTCCGTATGCTACATTTTTCTTTGTTCTATCTTCATTTTTACCAAAATGAATCATTTTGCACTTTGCATTAAGTTTAATCTTTTAGTGTCTGTTCATTCCACCAGCCTGTTTATGGTCCTCTTGAAGTCCAACACTATCCTCTTCACAATTCTCAATATTTCCAAGTATGTCATCATCTACACGGTTTGAAATTGTGCCCTGTACACTTAAGTCGGGGTCATTAAGGAATATCAAGAAAAGTAGGGGTCCTAACAACAACTTCCATGGAAACCTACTATAGACCTTCCTCCAATCCAAAAAACAACATTCTTCATTGTCCTCTCTTTCCTGTCACTGAGCAAATTCTGTATCCATGCTCCATTGTCTCTTTTATTCAAGGGGCTCTAACTTTCCTGGCACTTTTTCAAATATCCATATACACATCAACCACAATACCCTCACTAACCCTCTCCGTTACCTCATCAAAAAAGTCAATCTAATTAGTAAATAATATTTTGCCTTTTGCAAATCTGTGCTTACTGAATCCACATTTGTCCAAGTGATTGAATTTTGTCCCAGATCGTTTCTAAAAGCTTTCCCACCACCAAAATTTAAATTGATTATTGACTTGTGGTTGCTGGGTATATATTTCTACCCTTTCTTGAACTTTTGCAACTTTAAGTACAGCCAATGATCTAATAATTTGTCTTTGTCAATTTTTCATCTATCCATTTTCTCAACGACCAATGACTTGAGCATCATCTTCTGCCTTGGTAAAGACAGATGCAAAATATTCATTCAGTATCTCAGCAATGTCCATGCTTCCATCTATACATTCCATTTTAGGTCCCTGATTGGCCCCACTCCTACTTTCTCCATCTTTTTACTATTCATACTATATGCTTAGAAGACTTTTGGATTCTCTTTTATTTTAGCTCCACTCTTTTATCATTTCTTCAGAATATAGGCAGTTTTTTTCACTTCCTCTCTGAGTCTTCAATAGTATACTTAGTTTTCTATTTGTTTTTCACCTGCACCCTTTTTCTGCTACATTTTGCTGTCAATGGGTGGAATTCCCTGACCGTGCTCACCCCAAAACTGAGGAATCCTGCCTGAGGTTAATGGACCTTTGCATGATCCACCTTCACCTGCTACACTTCCTGTAGCAGGCGGGATGGGAGAATTCATCTTTCCATCTTGTGGGAAGGGAACACCTTAACTCTATCTGAACTATCTCATTTTGTTCTGTTATAGTTTAATCTGGCAACGTTTGATTCTAATTTACCTGGACCAGATCCGTAATCACTAATTGAAATTGGCACTCACTAAACAATACCCCCAGTCTCCCCATCACAATTAATAATTTCTATTTTTGTCATTATTTTTCATTATGCCTCGAAATGTTGGCTCTATTCTTTTTTGTAGACATATTGTATTGAGATTTTCCAGCATTTTCTGTTTTTGGTTCAGATTTCCAGCACCCACAGTATTTTATATTACTAAACCTTATGATTCCATGGTTCCTACTGACACTTATTTGACCAGACCCTCCCCGTTCCCCAGAACCAGATCCAGCAAAGCCTCCTTTCCAATTGGATTGGAAACATACTGATGCAAAAGATTCTCCCGAACACACTTCAAAAATTCTACTCTCATACTGCCCTTTACAATATTGCCATCCCAGTCTCTATCAGGCTCATTAATGTCTTCCAGTATAACTCTTCTTTAATTCTTGCACCTCTCTAATTTTCTTGCAAATGTAGTCTTCAATATTTTTTTCACTAGTCGGGAGTGAGCAGATTGATTTAAACTTGGCCTTGGCCATGCTGGAATGGTAAACTGTGAGAGCCAGGGCAATTAAGCTTCTATGAATATTCATGAAGCCAGCAATGGCTTCAAACATCAACACTGATGAAGGGTCATTCAGACTCAAAACGTTGGTGCTATTCTCTCCACAGATGCTGTCAGATCTGCTGAGATTTCCCAGCATTTTCTGTTTTTGTGTCAACACTAGCTGTCTATCCCAGCTTGCATTAAGGAACAATTGCTTAGATTGTCTCCATCATTAAAAACCATCTGAATCCCAATCCTTCAATGCATCCCTCTGTTTTGGGACAATGCATTCGCTGTAGTCTTACTGTCAGACACACAGTTAATGTTGTCTGAGGTCATATACTGACCTACACAGGAACAGCTTCTTCCCTGCTGCCATCAGACCCATAAATGGACCTATCTCGCATTAAATTGATCTTTTCTATATCCTAGCTATGACTTAACACTACATTCTGCACTCCCTCATTTCCTTCCTATGAACAGTATGCTTTGTCTGTGTAGCGCACAAGAAACAATACTTTTCACTGTTCACTAATACATGTGATGATAATAAATCTAATCAACTGTCACACACACTGAGTGTGTGTGCCCTTACTTGGAGGATGAGGCAGCCCCAGCGAGGTCGATAGCCCACACACACACAGTCCTCCAACTTCAGTGGGAAAAAGTAGGAAAGCCATCCTGAACTTTAGTGAGGCTGGGGAAGGATATTGGGGCTCTTCTCTGAGCTCTGCTCTTCCAGGTTGCAGAAAAGGAATCATGTACTGAGATTTGGATGGCCATTCAGATCCAATTTAAAATTAAAATCTGAAGTCTAGGGCCACAGCCACAGAACAGGGTTCCAGCCAAACTTGCCTTGGTCTGTGGCCCAGAAAGTCAGGTCTCTGCCTCCCTCGGGAGCTGGAGGGTTGCTGCAGCCATCCTGAGTGTGGGACAATAAGAAGTCTCACAGCACCAGGTTAAAGTCTAACAGGTTTATCTTGAATCACAAACTTTTGGAGCAGCTTACTGTGCCCATCCCAGTCCAATGCCAACATCTCCACATCCCGAGTGTGGGACAGTCCCAGAGGGAGGGCAACTCCAAATGAATGAAGTCCTGGATTGTGTGATATTGGGATTGAAACTTCCCTGACTGCAATCTAACGGGATGTTACTGCAGAGCAAGACTCCTATCCCTGAAGAAAGCTGCCATTTACTGGAACTGAATTTTGGTGGGGGAAGGGGGGTGGTTTCTGGCTGTTTCTGCTGATTGAGTGGCCTTTCTTTGCAAGAGAGCTTTGAACTACAAATTGAGCCACTCACTGAAGTTACCTGTTCATAGCTCTCGGCTTCTACATGTTTGTGCCTTCGGAGCTGCTTTGCCACTGACTTGGGTAACATCTGGTGCAGGAGATCTTCAGCCAGGCGCCTCTGCCGCTTCAAGTCTTCAGTGTGCTCCCTCAGGCTCCGCGCATAATCCTGAATCCATTCTGTCATCTGTCTGAAGGAGATCAGCACTATAGGGTAAATGAGACAGGCGGTGCTCAGCAGGGTGATTCGAAAGCTCACCGTAGATAGAATATCCCTGGATTTCCTCCTCATCGAGTGGTTACTGGTGTGAATCAAGCAATCCTGGACATCACTGATCTGCTGAAGGTCACCAAGAATCACATCCCTGTCAGAAGTCCCAGAAACCAGATAGGTGGAAGGTCTGAATAGGCATACTCCCTCATAGTGAATGAAATGGAGTGAGAGATTGATGTTCTTCCTGCAACATCTCTGCATGTTCTCTGACATGAAGAGGGCATGGTTCAGGCTGGTTATGATCTGGTGCCAGACACTCTGCTGGTCGCCTTGTTCAGCAGAGGATGCTGTGGCCTGTGATCTGTGAACCATAAAGATAGACTCCTTGACCCGAACCATCAGCCAGAGTGACAGCACATCTGCCCAGTTCTGGTTTGACTTAGCCAGATCCATGTTCCTTTCCGTATCCCCAAGGGTGTTCAGCAGGTTGGAGATAGTTGATGAGATAAGGATGTCCACCCCAGCCTCTCGAAGTGGCCAGTTTGCAGTCAGACTCTTCGCGCTTTCATTAACAAAGCAATGACAAGTGAATTCTTCTTGTAGACACCCCCACTGATCGCTTTCCATGTTAGCTGCTAGCTCATTGCAGATTGCACTGATCCGGTCCATGATATGGACTGTGTGGGATTGGTTGTTGGGGCTCTCCCAGGAACTGTTCTGGTGCCACCAGATGGAACCGCGTTCTTCCTGAAGCCGGCTGATCAGGTGGAGGAGAAGAATATTCCTGCAGGAGGCCAGCGCCTGCAGCGCATTTTCTGTTTCTCTCCACGCTTCTAGGCTGCTACTTAGGTCAAGGGAAATCGATCCCAGCAGGGCAACCAAGGACAGAAGGCAAGCAGCTGCAATTCGGCAGACAGTGCGGCTTCCTCCAGCAACATGAGTGGCCGCACACCTGCAATACAGTGAACAAGATATCAAATGCTGGCATTTCCACCAAGCCCTCACCGCTTTTACCACACACAACCAGTGAATCTTCACCCGGCCACCCTGACCCTTCACCCAGCCACTCTGCAAACTAGAATTGTCACAGATAGAAACATGTATCTTTACAAAACCATGTATCTAATTTCAAATAAATTTTTAAAAATATTAAGGTGCCACATTCAGGGACAAATGGGTCCATATCAGAATATGTTGTCAACCTGTTCCAGAAACCCTGGTTTATCCCACCCCGATCAAAACCGAGCTTGGGACTGCATCTTAAGTAGTTTCTGCATCATTGTGTTTGTTTCTATCTCTCCGTGTCCTTCTGTTTGGATATGCCTCTATACACACAGTGACTCTCTTACTGCACATGCCTTTGACACAGTGCCATTTACTTCGTTTCCAAATGGTGAAAAACTCGAATCAGCAAAGGTCCAAATAAATTTTTCTCGCGGGGAGGGAGTTGGGGGCGGGGGCGTTGGTTGGGGGGACCGTGCACATAGACCATGACAATATCAGCAACAGGTACGCAATCAAAAAGAGCTCATGGAATGCTGTCCTTTATATTTAATGGGGTGAGAGGGAGCAGGAGTCATGTTACCGACTGGACACAAATCCCTCTCTGGTCAGTCCACATCTGGAGTCACATGTACACCGCAGAAAAAGGCTCAAATTAGCATCAGACCCTTCAGCAGTGATATTCAGGAGTCTTCTAAACACAGAGGGGAAAAGTTTGAAATGGCAATAGAAGATCAATTCTTACTTGATATCAAAGATATCAGAGACGTGAAGCAATGTCTCTTTATCAAGCTACCCGCTCTCTCTGTCTCTCTCTTTCTCTCAGTTATTGCGCACCCACGTCTCACTAGCATTGTTACATGGAAATCTGGGCTTTGATAGCTAATGGAGAAGGTGCGAGAGCGAGTTCCAACCCCACTTTCCCCCTGTCATCGACTTCAGTAGACATGAAATGGGTGGAAGTGTAAACCAGGCGCCCTTTCACTGCCACTCCATTTATACCACTGAGTAAAGTCGCGAACCACCTGCCTGCGCCTCTTTCTGTGTCAGTCTCTATTCTGAGACCATCTTAAATACATTCTGCTACTTTTATTTTTAAAACATGAATCCTCCTGTAGTTTCTGATTCAGATTAAGTTGAAGATTCGGCGGGAGAGTGACATTCACTCCGGTTCCGATTGTGGTCTGGGCATCGCTCATTTCGCACATTTCAGCTATAAATAAATAATTCCGTTTGTTTACTCAGAGCTGGAAGTAGATTATCATGAATTCTTCCCGCCACCCTGGTCCTTCCCGATGCTGTCTATAACTACACTTTCTCTGTTCTTCGTGGACATGTTTTGTGTTTTTAACTTCAATTGGGGGATAAATCATTCTCCCTTAAAGATTGAAGTCCCCAGGAACAATCTGATCTTTCCAAGGTATTCACATCTCTCGAGTACAAACCATTTCTCCCTCAACCCTTTCATCCCTTCTATCTTTCTGCCAATTTCTGGAGTTTTACCTTTGCAGATTTCGATTTTTAAATTAAATTGGATTGAGTAAGGGGTGGAATCTCATACCTGGTCATTATTTCTTGTTGCCACTTTTATTTATGGTTGTCCACAGCCCCGGGGTTGGTTTATTCCGTTAATGAACGGAATCTGCGCCAGTGGATTCTCTGAATGGGATGCTCGGTACAACGATTAATCCCCACCAGAGACCCCGCTCTCCGGGGCTTTCGCCCCCACCGTCCGCTGCCTGTCTCTGGGCTTTGCTCCCAGTTCACACCGATGCTCGCCCTTGTGTCGGTAACCGGAGCCGGTGGATATGCCACTCCGGTTCTCACCCCGTTCCCGATGTCCCCAAATTTATAAACATCAATTTCGATTTGTGGTTACATTTGAGTATCCCAGTCAATTGATAACCACCTCCCCCCCCCCCCACCCCCATCAATATTTTAAAGTTTAATTGCTGTCTTTGCTCTGGCTGTTAGAACTCAGGAGCTTGGACATGGAGATTTAGTTAAAACTAAAACATAATCAAAATACAACTGGACATGTGAAATAGAAAGAGGAAACACTGCAAACGCTCAACAGGTCAGGCAGCATCTGCTGAGGAGAGAATTCATCTTTTCGCTCAATGACCCTAGCTGAGTGCTTCCGGCATTTTCTGTTTTATTTTCGTTAAAACTCGTTTGACCTGGCCTTATACGCGGTGACAGACTGGCGTGGCCGGATTTGGGGCAGTCACTCTATGAAACTGCCCCTGTTTACCTGTAAATGGCACAGAGCGAGGCCGAATCCTTCCAATCCTCTTCTTTCACCTTATGCAGCCGTTTCACTTTCCCTCCCCGGCTTGTTCTGAACTTCCCTCTGCCGGAGGAAAAGGCTTGAACTCCGGAGGAGAAACCGTCCTTATTCCTCCCGCTAGCTGCAGACATTAGCGAAGCAGAGAAAGAGAAAAGGGGAGGGAGAGACTTAATCCATAAAGAGAGGCGATTTCATCCAAATCCAGCCACAGTCAGATCCTCAGGAGGGAAAGCTGGGTCCGTGGAGATAAAGCCAGGGCTCCTGGAGACTTCAACAAAGAGGACCAGAGAGAATGTGGAGACGACGAAAGGGGAAGAAATGGAAACTGAACAGTAGTGGAGTCATCGAGAGAGAGATGGAAGAATCTTCATTCCGCAGCCCTTCCAGCAATTTCCACAACCCCACCTCTAGCCCAGCCTCCCAACCTCTTACTCCCCCCATCGATCCCCTCTCACTCCTCACTGCACACAGTCCCAGCCAATGTCAATCAATATTATCTCAAAACTGCTATCATTTGACATGATTTGCTCACTCAACTATCATTCTTGTGGGGAAACTATTTCTGATCTTTTTAACAAATGATAACTAGTCCAATGGGCCCCAGAAACTAGCTCCCTCTCACCCGGATCTCCATATGTTTATAACCTAGCTGTGCTGCTCCTGTCTCATCTTACTGGCGACCTGTTTCTGAGGTTTTAGCCAGCGGTCTAGGAAGAGAAATCCATTGGTACTTTCCTAAGTAAATGGTCCTGAGTGATGGTGCCATTCGAGCGATAACTGAGACATTCAGTGGCTGATATTTCATTGCGTTGGAACCGAATTTCAGGTGGTGGAGAGAACGGGCGATCCATCGAAACAATCTGCAACAGAGAAACGTGTGACGAATACAAGGGCATTGCAGGGGTATCTCAGGTATATTCCCAGTCTCTAGGCTGTAAATCCACTCTGTGCAAATATATTGCTCCTGGGATGGAATGCTATTTATTGCAAAGGGAACGGAATAGAAAAGTAGGTAAGTTTCATTGCAGCTGCACAGAGTCCTGGTGATACCACAAGAATACTTTGTGGAATTTTGTGGAATACTTTGCACAATTTTTGACCTCATTTAAAAAATATATATAATTGCTTTAAAACAGTTCAGAGAAGATTCACTAGACTCATTCCTGAGATGAAGGACTTTGCTAATGAAGAACAATTGAACAGGTTGGCTTATACTGGTTGATGTGTAGAAAAATCAGAGGAGATCTTATTGAAACAAATAAGATCCTGAAGGGACTTGGTAGGGTGTATACTAGGATAATGTTTCGTATTGTGGGAGAGACTAGAACAAGAGCACACAGTTTTAAAATAAGAGATCTCCCTGTTCGGACAGGAATGAAGATAATTTCTTTCTTTCAGAGTGTCATTAATCTGCAGAGTCAACTTCCCCAGTGAGCAGTGGAGCTTCCATGGAATCCCTACCGTGCAGAAGGAGGCCATTTGTCCCAGTGAGTCTGCACGAACCCCATTCTCTCCCAGGCCCTATTTCCATAACCTCATATATTAATGCTGCTAATCTCCTTGACATTAGGGCCAATTTAACATGGCCAACCAACCTAACTTGCATATCTTTGGAATCTGGGAGGAAACCAGAATACGTGGTGGAAACCCACACAGACACAGGGAGAATATGTAAACACCACACAGATACTGGTGACCTGAAACCAGAATTGAACCTGGGTTCCTGGCGCTGTGAAGCAGCAGTGCTAACCACTGCATCACCATACCATTCCTCAAGGCAGATTTTTGATAGACAAGGAAGTTGAGGCTTATTGGTAGCAGGCAGGAAAATGGAGCTGATGCCGTAACCAAATCAACCACGATTTTATTGACTGGTGGAGCAGACATGAAGGGCTGAATGGCCTAGTCCTGCTCCTTAACTCCTCTTTTCTTTAACCTCTCTTCAGCAACACAATGGCCAATGATTTGTGGTGCTCTGTGTCATGACACCTGAATTGAGACAAGCATACTTGAAATATACTTTCCAACTCCTTTGATGTTCAAATAGAGAAGAAAGAAAATTAGATATGTATTTCTGCAGGTTCCATCAAGCTGACACATAGGTAATGGCAGCCCGGGTAACTCTGGAGACTGCATAAGCTCTAAAGGCTGCAAGTCAACATTCCCCTGGGAAAGTATATCATTAGATGCACTTGGTCAAAAAGTTAAATAATGGTTAGTGAAGTAATCCAATTATCTCTGTGAAATAAAGTCAGCAAACTATTCCAGCAAGTAGTAAAAAGAATTCTGTTAAAGTTGTGACAGGTTAATACTCCTCACCAACATGGGGTGTATTGTTTGGGCTATTTGAACAAATTGTGCTATTTTCTTTAAATTGATTTAATTTTAACCTTCAAGTTATCATAATAAAACAAGGATAATAGCCATTACTTGTCACATCAATCTAAACCCTAGAATTAAATTGCATATTTGTAAGATGAATGCACACAAACATATCTTGAATTCATTCCAATTGTTATATTCATTTTTGAAATCATTTTTATTAATCTTTCATTAAGGAGTGACACAGTGATTAGCACAGCTGCCTTATAGTACCAGGGACCTGGGCTCAATTCAGCTTGGGTCACTGTGTGGACTTTGCACTCTCTCCTGTATCTGCACAAGTTTCTTCCGGGTGCTTTGGTTTCTTCCCAAATTCCAAAGATGTGCAGATTATGTGGATTGGCCATATTAAATTGCAAATTAGCCATAGGAAATGCAGCGTTATGGGGATTGAGGGGGGTGGGGAGGGCAAGGATAAGATGCTCTTTCAGAGAATCGGTGCAAACTTTATGAGTTGAATGGTCTCCTTCTACACTGTAGAGATTCAATGGTGCAGACTGGATGAGCTGAACAGTTCCCCTCTGCACTGAAGGGATTCAATGGTTCTAAATATGAGCAAAAACTAACAAGCAACACACCTGAACAGTTCCGATTGGTTAACAGATGTATTATAGCTCATGTTATTTTAAGGACTGATAATATCTACTTAACATGAAGTAGCACAATTAGTTTAATATACATATAACATAATAAATAATGTTTTTACTTACAGATGCCCTATCACAAGGAACATCTCAAAGTGCCTTAGGTAAATTATAAGATACGCGCAGCAATTTTGGATGAGCATATAGGTGGAAGCTATTCAACCCCTTGACCTGCTCCATGATTTAACCAGCTCATGACTGATTTTCTACCTCAACATTATCTTCCATCACTTCCCTGTATTCTTTGATCATTGGTATCCAGAAATTTAATTCGAATCAACCTCTGCTTTGAGCACACTCAGAGACTGAGCCTCTAGCCTTCTGGGGGAGAGAATTCCAAAGATTCACTACTTCCCTATGGAAGAAATTCTTCCTTATCTCAGTCCTAAATGGGCTACCCCTGGAGCAAATTCATAGAGGGTGCATAGTGGGAGGTGAGCTCGGAGAGCAATCACAAATACTTTATAGTTGTGTATTTGCCCTAGAATTAAATTGCATACTTATAAAATGCACTCACACAAACATTTGTTGAATCCATTCCAGTTGTTAGAGTTATAGACATTTACAGCATGGGAAACAGGCTCTTCGGCCCAACTTATCCATGTTGCCCATTTCCTTTTAAAACTTCTAAGCTAATCCCAATTACCTGCATTTGGCCCAGATAGAGTAAGCTTGGATGAGAGGGAATACACTAGGGAGAAGGAGGTTCCGAGTGGGCTTGGAGGTCTGGACTGTGTCTGTTTCAATGCGAGGAGCGTAATAGGAAAAAACGGATGAACTTAGGGCCTTAATGTTTGCGAGGAACTTGGATGTGGTTGCAGTGACAGAGATGTGGTTAAAGGAAGGGGAGCAGTGGCAGCTGAATATTCCTGGGAATATTCCTCTATACCCATCTTACTCATGTAATGTCTAAATGCTTTTTAAAGGAAATGCTTCTACTTCTACCTCTGGCAACTTGTTCCAGCTACTCACCACTCTCTGTGAAAAAAATTGCCCCTCTGGACAATTTTGTATCTCTCCCCTCACACCTTGAACCAATGCCCTCTGGTTTTAGACTCTCTTAACTTTGGGAAAAGATATTGACCATCTAGCTGATCTGTGTCCCTCATTATTTTATAGATCTCTGTAAGATCAGCTCTCAGCCTCCTATGCTCCAGCGATCACTTATATTCACCGTTGAAATCAGTTTTTTAAAGTTTTTTTTTAGAGGGGCGGCACAGTGATTAGCACTGCTGCCACACGGCACCAGTGATCTGGGTTTGATTCCAGCTTTGGATGACTGCCTGTGTGGAGTTTGCATATTCTCCCCATGTCTGCGTGGATTTCGTCTGGGTGGAATAAGGGCCAAACTCGAATTGGGATTGAAACGCCAATTCTATCTCTGTACCGCAAATGCACCCGATTGTCAGCAGGTCATGAGAAGAAGCTGCTATTTAAAAGCTTGGAGTATGGAAAATGCAACACAGCAAAGTTCTCTGCCGAACCTATGTTTTTATTGATCAAATCTGCAAAGTGGACTAATCCCCAACCACTTAATTAATTCTGTTACATGCAGTGACCCATCCATTGCATCATTCCCAATCTGTTTGTAACTGGAATTGAATATTCATACTGTAGTGCAATTGGAAATCAGCTTGTTTGTTCTAACAGTGCAGCATTTTACTGAAGGTCCTTTTGATGTTCGGAAATGGAGAGGTTGAGGAACAGATAGCCCAGCTGAGACCTACTCATATTCAGACAAGGCAGTGAGCTGCACACAGGGAAAATTAATGGAGTCCAATTGCCTAATTCCATCAGTTTTGCTCAGATGCAAGCTGCACCCATCCTTCACTCCATCCCACCCCCACCCCACTTTTTTTAG
The DNA here is from genome assembly GCA_024679065.1 of Sphyrna mokarran. Classification (NCBI taxonomy): domain Eukaryota; kingdom Metazoa; phylum Chordata; class Chondrichthyes; order Carcharhiniformes; family Carcharhinidae; genus Sphyrna; species Sphyrna mokarran. The sequence continues at coordinate 19,194,438 of JAGIQG010000028.1, read as the reverse complement.
TTTTCTGAAAAATTTGTCACTTCCTTTATGGTTGCACTTCATTCCTATGTTCCTGATCTTTGGGCACCTTGAGAAAATGGAGGACCTCCCCATGAGCCTGCTCCTGAGTTTAGCCAAGTTGTCCATTAACAGGCCCAGGCAGCAGGCAATTGAGGGGGTCATCCATCCTTACTGTCTGCCCCTTTTCTGTGGCTATGCTTGCTGCCAGCAGTCGCTGGAAAGGCAACACGTGGTATCTGCCAGCATCATTGAAGTTCCCATGCCTGATGGGCGCCATAGGGACTGGGGCATTTTACAATCGTTTCAATCACAGTCTGTTTTGATGTCTTTAAGTTTCCATTGAGATTCTGTTTGCATTGATACAGCATTCCCTTTAAGCGGATGCATTTAATTTAGCCTCCAGTTTGATGATTTAGTTTATTTGGTTAACCAAAGGAGGTGCACAGCATCCTGGCACTCAGTTCAGCTGCACCCCTGCCACTTACATAGCACAGAATCCTTCTACAATTTCAGTTCGAGCCCAGCTAGAAGAATGTGCTCACTTTGGGATCCCAAAAATGTAATGTTCAGGCACAAGTTGAGATTTACTGTGATATTGCCAAAACATACTGCCAGAGTCACACTCAGTCTGAAGCTTGGTCAGGGGTGATCTCTGAGGGAGGAAACAAGAGATGATTTCCACTGATGGATGAGATAATAAGAGGGAGACAAAGTGAAAGAATTAAAGACAAAATTAAAAAGCCTAGGGGATGGTTAGAATGTGGAATTCTCTGTCACAAATCTTGTTAAAGCTGAGTCCATAAACTCCTTTAAATGTGAATAGGATCATTGCGTGACAAGAAGGAATATTAACAATTTTGGGGAGAGAGCAGGAGAATAGATTGACTGGGTTATTTATTTGGAAAAAATAAATGGAGACTCAGTTGCTATAGAGTAACATTCATGAATAAAAAATAATTACCTGATTGACATGAATTAGGCTTATATTGGATTGGCTGTTTCTCCATCAAACACCCCCTCTCCATCAAAAATATATTGCATTTGTAGAAACAGCACGGGATAAATACCCGCTGTTCAAATGTGAAGGAGAGGAATGTTGCTCAGATTATTTTTTAACATTTATTCCCTGCATAAGAATTTCTCCCAATTGAAAGAGTCTGGGGAGAAATGCTGCTGCATAGTCATTACTGACAGTGTTCAATACATGATATTGCAGTGGGCCTAAAACTGGCATAAGACCGGAGTGCAGTGGGTCCAGTGCCAGAGTTGAAGTGTGGCGGGGTCGGTGTAGGAGTGTGGTGGGATCAGCGTGGAAGCGCGGTGGAGTCAGCACAGGAGTCGGAGTGCAGTGGGGTCAGCGCGGGAGTGTGGTGGGATCAGTGTGGAAGGTGCAGGATTGCAGTTTCTTGTGGTGTGGTTTCCTGTTGCTGAGAGCAGGAACATTTGGTCAGTGTGGAGCTGCCCTGCCTCCTGGCAATTTCAGTAAGCTCACAGTCTGTGCACGGGGATCCTGACACATCCTCCTCATTCTGAGACATCTGCTCCTTAAAACCACAACACATTGAATTAATTTCTCGGGGATGTGTTTGTAGGAATGGTTTTTTAATTCTATTTTCAGTTCAGTTCATGCTCCCTGTCATTTTAAAATAATCCACATTTCCCCTCCTTCCTGTTATTGTTAAATATCATTTGACTTGTTTCAGTTTTCATTACAAAGGGATAGATAACAAAGTCAGATGTCATCATATAATCTAGCTTTAGATAATCTTCATTGTTGTTCCTTGATTTTCAGAGCAACTGCATTACAGTATTAATGTAAGCCTACTTGTAATACTAACAAATAAACTTTAAACTTGATTTAATAGTCACATTTCTAACCCATTCCTAACTCAGTGTTTAGAGCTTCTAATATTTTTGACATCCAAGTCATTTATATAAATTGTAAAAAAGTTGAGGCCCAGCACTGACTGCTCCACATTGGACACCATTTGTCATATCCTGACAATCAGACACAGACTCATTTATGTCAGCGCTGTTTCATATTAGCTAGCCAATTTTCAATCCATTCCAATACATTATCCTCTACACATGAGTTTTTATTCTCTGCAATAATCTTTGATGCAGTATGAGGAAATGCTTTTAATGTGGTAAATGGCTAGGATTTGGAATGTACTGCCCAAATATGAGGCGGAAACAGATTCCATCAAGAACAAGAGCAAATTGAATGGGAAGCTGAGGGGAAAATATTTACAGGGTTGTGGGGGAAGTACATCAGATCAGCCATGGTCTTATTGACTGGAGCAGCAGGCTCGAGGGGTAGAACAGCCTAATACTTTTCCTATTATGTTATGTCAGAACTGTACAAGACAATGTTAAATCCACATTTGGAGTACTGCGTACAATTCTGGTCGCTCTGCTGTAGGAAGGATGTCATTAAACAAGAAACTGCAAAAAGATTTACAACTTGTTCCGAGGACGGGAAATTATAAGGAGAGGCTGGATAGGCTGGAACTTTTTTCCCTGGAGCATAGGAGAATAAGGGGGTGACCTTATAGAGGTTTATAAAATGATAAGGGGCATAGATAAGGTGAATTGCCAAGGTATTTTCTCTAGGATAGGGGAGTCTAGAACTGGAGGGCATAGGCTTAAGGTGAGAGGGAAAGATCTAAAAGGGACCTGAGGGGCACCTTTTTCACATAGAAAGTGATGTGTACACGGAATGAGCTGCCAAAAGAGGTGGCAGAGGCAGGTACATTTAAAATACATTTGGACAGGTACATGGATAGGAAAGGTTTATGGGGATGTGGGCCAAACGCAGGCTAATGGGACTAGTTCAGATTAGGAAATCTGGTTGCCATGGACAAGTTGGGCTGAAGGGCTTTTTTCAAAACTGTATATCTCTATGACTCTATCTTATCAATGCCTTCTGGAAATTGAAGTACTGTACACCTGTCCAATCCTTTATCCACAGCAAATGTGACTTCTTTAAAGAACTCTAATAAATTGGTTAAAATGACTTCTCTTTCACAAAACCATGTCGACCCACCCTGATTTTGAACTTTTACAAATGCCCTGCTGTAACATCCTTAATAACAGCCCATAACTTCCTGGTTCCCCAGCATTGTGTTTAGAGTGTAGCTCAGTGATGCACTGGGAATCTCTCCAGGAAATTTCCACATAACAGGTTAGAATCATAGAATTTCTATAGTATGGGGAAAGCCATTTAATGCACTGTAATTGTCCAGAAGTATTAACTTCCTCTTGGGAATTGCGCTGGGCTGGAAATCATCCAACAGAACCAAATTAAATCAGCAATTTTGGATGGTACTGTTTGTCATTACTTAGTAGTTACTCTGAAAGAAGGAAAAAATCACTTCTAATTCCAGAGTAACTATTTGAAAACCCAAAGACTCACAAGGGATACCTTGTATGCAGATAAGTCCCAGAGAATCCTCCTCACCACTCTTACCTCTGACCTGCCCCTCACCCTGATCCCTGCCTCAAAGCACAACTCATCACCACCCCCCCCCTCCTCCCCACAATGACTTACCTGACCTGGATTCTCTCCCCAAATTTATCTTTTCCCTTTAACCATCTCCTTTATAACAAACAGTGCCATAAACAGGGGCCATTCTTTCCTTCCCCGCACCCATTACTCTTCACCAGTGTGGTCAGGAGTGTGTGCTTTGCTGCTCCTGTCTCACTCAGCCTGAGGGATGAAGGTAGAATAATATAGGTTCTTTGGAATTTCAGCAAGAGTAAGCCCACCCAGAGTGATAATCTGCCAAAGATTGTCACTCAGAAAAAGTTACATGCCAGCAGCCTCTAACATTTTCCCTCTGATAGATGTTAGGCTAACTGGATCTTAGTTTCCTGTTTTGTGTCTTCCTCCTTTTTAAACAAAGGAGTTACATTTGCTATCTTCCCATCTAATGGAACCTTCCCCAAATGTAGGGAATTTTGGAAAATTGAAACCAATGCATCGACTATCTCGGTAGCCATGTTTCAAGACCTTAGAGTGAAGTCCATCCAGACCAGGAGATTTGTCAACCCACAACCCAACAATTTGATCAGTGCCACTTCTCTGGTGATTGTAATTTTCCCTGAAACCAAAAGAGAAAATGCTAGAAAATCTCAGCAGGTCTGGAGCATCTGTAAGGAGAGAAAAGAGCTGCCATTTCGAGTCCAGTCATTATCCCCCAAGTTGCTTCCTTCCTTCCATTTCCTGATTTACAACTGTTTATGGGATGTTACTTGCATTGTTTGTAGTGAAGACAGATGCAAAATACCTTTTTAATTCAGCTGCCATAGCCCTATTTTCCATTACTATTTCTATCGGACCACTGCTCACTTCATTAACTCTTGGCTTATTTCAATGTCTGCAGAAACTCTTCTGTCTTTACATTACTGGTTTAGTTTTCTCTCGTACTCTGGTTTTCTCTCCTTATCAATCTTGTTATCATTCTTTGATGTTTGCTATCTTCTTTCTAATCTTCTGACCTGCCACACATCTTTGCACAATGTTTGCTTTTTCTTTAATACTATCTTTAACTTTTTTAATTGGCTCCAGAACTAAGAAATTACCTCAAAAACATTCTATGAACACATCTGTGCTACCTTTGTCCAAAATTCCCTGATTATTGCAGTAGCTTTCTGTACTATGTTATTACAATTAGAAGGCCTGTACACCACTCCCATAGTGACTGTCTTTATAATTTCTCACCTCAACTCAAACTGTATCTACATCCTGGTTTTTTGAATTTACATTCCCCCTCTCCAATGTGTGAATACCATCACTGATTAAAGAGCTATTCCTCCAAAGAGTCATCTGAACTCGAAACATCAGCTTTTTTCTCTCCTTATAGATGCCGCCAGACCTGCTGAAATTTTCCAGCATTATCTCTTTTGGTTGCGCCTCCACTTACTTTTAACTTCCTGTCCTGTCTAAAAGCCAGAAATCATTCCATTTCTAGGTCCCAATTTATGTCATCCTGTAGCCATGTCTCTGTAATAGCTATCCAATTGTACTTACTAATTTCTGTGTTCATCTGTTTACTCAGAGCCTTATGTTTTGGCCTTTTATTATTTTGTAGCATTTAGTTCTATCTGATTTATTCTTTGTTACAGAGTGTCATTTTGAGTACAAAGTGTTCTTATAAACCTTTTGCATCATTGAGAGTTGAGCGTGTTTGAGCTTTGAAGTCTTAGCATTTTCAGTCTAGTGTTCTGTTTCTAGTTGCTCCTGTTGCATGGTTCTTACTGTTGCTGAGTTATTACTGTTTACAAACTTCATTATTTTATTATATAAAGACTATTTGACTGTCTTTACTATGGGTTCAAGTTACCACATTCTTAGATTTGTACTCTGTTCCTCCCTGTCACAGTCTGTATATCATTTCCCATAACAGTACCCAACTCTCTTGCCTTATCTCTATACTTCGGTTTACCACATCTTCCCAAATGTAATCATTTGACACCACATCCCCCCCCCCCCCCCATTCAGTTTAAACCTCTCTCAATTTCCCTGGTTATGTGGCTTGTTAGAACATCATGTAATTCAGCCCCCACTTCCCTTGCTACAGGTGCCCGTGCCCTACTAACCACAGCCCACTTCTCTCACACCAGTCTTTGAGTCACACATTCAGTTTTCTGATCTTATTTTGTCCATTTCCAGTTTGCCCGTGGCCAGAGTAATAATCCAGAAATTAACTTTGAAGTTCTGCTTCTTAATTTAGTGCCAAGCTCCTCATGCAACGCAGAACCATTTATCGGCGCAACTCGTGGGCCAAAGGGCCTGTTTGTGCTGTATTGTTCTATGTTCTAGAACCAATTTCCTGTTGCTGGTCCCACATGGACCACAACTACTGGATCCTCCCCCTTCCATTGCAAGGCCCTCTGCAGCCCTGAATGGATGTACTGAACCCTAGCACCAGACAGGCAACACAACCATCTGGACTCTTGCTCCTTGCTACATTGAAGTGACAATCCCCTATTTCTATATTTTTATGTATTCTCCCAACTGGAATAGCTTCCTGTACTACAGTAACATTGGTTAATCAGCTTATCCACTCTGTAGCCCTCACTCTCATCCAAACAAGCTGAAAGAACTTTAAACTTATTGGACAAGTACAGAGGCTGGCACTTCTGCCTCAACTACAGGAACCCATCCTGTCCCTGACGACTTTCCAAACCAGTAGATCCTATCCTAAGGGGTGTCATCGCCTCCTGAAACAAAGCATCCAGTTAACTCACCCTATCTGAGTGTTCATCATAGTGTTCACAGCTCCAGCTCAATGACTTAGAGTCGAAGTTTCTCAAGCCACATACACTTACTGAACATGTGCTTAGATAACACTGCAGTCCATGAGTTCCCACAGCCTTGACTCATCACCTGTCCTGCTATGTTTACGAGCTTTGATTAAGGACATTTTATTCAATTATTTATTTCCTTTTAGATATTTGTTAACCTGATCACAAACTTCAGTACTATTTTAAACCTTTCAAAAATAGACTGACCTCTTACCGGATATTTACCAGATACTTACCAACAGTTCACTTCCTCCCATGTAGTACAGCAGAAACCAACTGCTATAGGGTGAAAAGTTAGAAAAAGCTACAGTACCACCTGCACTTTCTCAGCAAATTCCTCCTTCTCACCAACCTTCCACATACCGTATGAAGTCGAACTCAAATGCTGGTTGCACAAAAAATGCCTGAATTTACACGTTCTGAACTACATGCATACAAAGTGCTGCATAGTGGCACAGTGGTTAGCTCTGCTGCCTCATAGCTCCAAAGATCTGGGTTCGATTCCCAGCTTGGGTCACTGTGTGGAGTTTGCGTGTTCTCCCTGTATCTGCATGGGTTTCCTTCGGGTGCTCCAGTTTCCTCCCACAATCCAAAGATAATCAGGTTAGGTGCATTGGCTATGCTAAATTGTCCTTAGTGTCCTGGGCTGCAATGGTGAAACGAATTAGTGGGGTAAGTATGTGGAATTATGGAGATAGGGCCTGAGTGGGATTATTGCCAATGCAAATTCAATGGGCCAAATGGTCTCCTTTTGCACTGTAGGATTTCTATGAACAAAGGTCAGTCCAGTTGAGTCCAGTTACAGCAAAACTAGGTCAGTTTTCTTAATTAACCCTTTCAGCTGCTGCTGGTTAGCTAGCACCCCACCTCACCCCACCCATCCACACATATACACTTAGGCACCTGGATGAGATTTAAAGGTTAAACAGTTTGCGCAAAGTTAAACACAGATACAAACAATATTAGATCTTTTTCTCATCAAATTTCCAGACTCTGTTTTGAAGTCACATTCAAGTACACTCCGCTGTTAGGAAGGGAGCTCCAACGACAGTGAAGAAAATGGCAATACAATTCCAAGTCAGGATGGTGAATGACTTGCAGGGAAACATCCAGGTGATGGTATTCCCTTGTATCTGCTGTACTTGTCCTTCCAAATAGATTTGGTCATGGATTTGGAATGTGTTAAGGAGGCTTGGTGAGTTCCTCCAGTGCATCTTGTAGATGGTACACATTTGATGCCACTGTGCTTCAGTGATGGAGGAAGTGAATCTTTGTGGATGAGGTGCCAATCAAGTGGGCTGCTTTGTTCTGGGTGGTATTGAGCTTCTTGAGTCTTGTTGGAGCTGCACACACCCAGGCAAGCGGAGAGTATTCCATCACACTCCTGGCTTGTGCCTTGTAGATGATGGATAGGTTTTGGGGAATCTGGAAGTATTCGATGTTGTCGAGGAGAATACGTATGTAGTTCAGAACAATGTTGGTGAGGAGAATACTCAGATACTAGGCTATTAGACTAGATGGGATTGAGGTTCATAACAAGAAGGTGTTAGCAATTCTGGAAAGTATGAAAATAGATAAGTCCCCTAGTCCAGATGGGATTTATCCTAGGATTCTCTGGGAGGCTAGGGAGGAAATTGCAGAGCCTTTGGCTTTGATCTTTAGGTTGTCATTGTCTACAGGAATAGTGCCAGAAGATTGGAGGATAGCAAATGTTGTTCCTTTGTTCAAGAAGGGGAGTAGAGACAACCCTGGTAATTATAGACCAGTGAGCCTTACTTCTGTTATGGGCAAGGTTTTGGAAAGGATTATAAGAGATAGGATTTATAATCATCAGGAAAGGAATAATTTAATTAGGGATAGTCAACATAGTTTTGTGAAGAGTAGGTCATGCCTCACAATCCTTATTGAGTTCTTTGAGAGAGTGACCAAGGAGGTGGATGAGGGTGAAGCAGTTGATGTGGTGTATATGGATTTCAGTAAAATGTGTGATAAGGTTCCCCACAGGAAGCTATTGAAAATATGGAGGCATGGGATTGAAGGTGATTTAGTGGTTTGGATCAGAAATTGGCTAGCTGCAAGAAGACAGAGAGTGGTGGTTGATGGGAAATGTTCATCCTGGAGTTCAGCATAATGGTATACTGCAAGCATCTGTTTTGGGCCAATGCTGTTTGTCATTTTTATAAATGACCTGGATAAGGGCATAGAAGGATGGATCAGTAAATTTGCAGATGACACTAAAGTCGGTGGAGTTGTGGACAGTGGAGAAGGATATTGCAAGTTACAGAGGGACACAGATAAGCTGCAGAGCTGGGCTGAGAGGTTGCAAAAAGAGTTTAATGCAGAAAAGTGTGAATATTGGGGTAATGGTAAGTTACTTGATAGTGTGGATGAGCAGAGATCTCGGTATCCATGTGCATAGATCTCTGAAAATTAGCACCCAGGTTGATAGGGTTGTTAAGAAGGCATACAGTGTGTTAGTTTTTATTGGTAGAGTGATTGAGTTTTGGAGCCATGAGGTCACGCTGCAGCTGGACAAAACTCTGGTGTGGCCTCACTTGGAGTATTGCGTACAATTCTGGTCACCACATTATAGGAAAGACTTGGAAGCATTGGAAAGGGTGCAGAGGAGATTTCCCAGGATGTTGCTGGGTACGGTGGGAAGATTTTATGAGGAAAAGCTGAGGATCTTGAAGCTGTTTTCGTTAGAGAGAAGAAAGTTAAGAGGTGACTTAATAAAGGCATATAAGATGATCAGAGGATTAGATAGGGTGGACAGTGAGAGCCTTTTTCCTTGGATGGAATGGCTAATACGAGGGAATATAGCTTTAAATTGAGGGATGATAGATATAGAACCGATGTCAGAAGTAGGTTCTTTACTCAGAGTAGTAAGGGTGTGGAATGCTCCACTTGCTACCGTAGTAGACTTGCCAACTTTAAGCGCATTTAAACAGTCATTGGATGATATTAGAATAGTGTAGGTTAGATGGGCTTTAGATTGGTGTCACAGGTCGGCGCAACATTGAGAGCCGAAGGGCCTGTACTATGCAAAATGTTCTATTACTCATCACAGGATTCCTAGCCTGTGACCCATTCTTGTAGCCACTGTATTTATCTGGCTAGTCCAGTTAAGTTTCTGGTCAATAGTAATCTCTAGGCTGTCCAAAGTCAAAATGTTGTCCAGGTCTTGCTGCATTTGAACACAAACTACTTCAGTCTCTGTGAAGTTGTAAACGGTGGTGAACATCTCCATCTGAGTTTACGATGGAAGGAAGACCAATGATGAAGCAGCAGATACCTCACCACTGTGCCTTTATTCACTGAAAGCTTAGGCTGCTTGTTGACAAGTTTGTTCAACTGCAGAATACATCACAGCAGATCCTGACCTTATCCGAACAGTGGTAGGGTGGTTAGCACCGCTACCTCACAGAGCCAGGGCTTCAGGTTCAATTCTGACCTCAGGTAACTGTCTGTTGAAGTCTACACATTCTCCCGGGTGCTCAGGTTTCCTTTCACATTACAAAGGTGTGCAAATTAGGTTGACTGGCTATGATAAATTGACCCTAGTGTCAAGGGGATTACAGGGTAAATATGTATTATGGGAATAGGGGCTGGGTGGGATTGTGGTTGGTGCAGACTCAATAGGCTGAATGTCCTCTTTCTGTATTGTAGGGATTATACGATTCAAATACCAATGCTGTCTGACAGAAGGTATTCAGTACTGATCAAGAGCAGAGACCCTGTCTCATTCCCCCCTCCCTAACCCAAGGAAACAGAATCCAACGCAAGTTGACTCAGGATGGATTAGGGAATTGAATTTTTGATTAAAGATTTCAGCTACTGAGGAACCGAGAATGGCTCTTTAAATGTCCATGAATGGTAGCAATGTTATCATAATGGTGATTAAAATGGAATAGGATTATGAGCTTGACGTTATAGAAAAGGAGGGAACTCTGGTCATTGTGCCTGAGAAATTCTAACACTAAATCGTGAGCCACAGCCTAAGGTGGGATGTGACAACAGAAAATGGTAACTGTGGACATTTTCTCCAGCATCATTCATTGAAACGTGTATTTGACACTGAAAAGTACAAGAAATATTTAAAAGCGAACATGAAATATTGCAAAAAAAAGCCACAACATACGCTGTGTTCCAGTTCCCAATCAATCCAGAATTGAAGGGTCATTTGTCACAATGAGTTTATTTCAAACTGTTAACAGCTTTGTTAGAAAAATCACCCAGCAATTTCACCCCATAACATTCACTTATCAGAAACCATTCCCAGCAGTTCTCTCCCAGAAAGACAGATTTGAATCTAGAACGAAATGGTTGTGCGACCAATTCAGAAAAGAATTCTTTTACCCATCTCAAGGAATTACACCATCAATATCATGCTGGAAAACGTGAGGTGACTTTCACTGGAGATGACAATGAAGCTGTAGTTTTTCCAGATGGATTTCTATCTGGAATCCCAGTTCAATGTCAACTATGATCAATTAAAGCCATACAAAGCAAGAGCTTCACCGCAGATTGTCTGATATCCAGTGTCTAAATCAATTTCACATTTTTTAAACAAATAAATTAACACAGTGCCCTTTATTTATTAAAGAAAGGGATTTGTTTGTAGATGCAGTCTCACCCGATGCTGATAGCTGCATCACCTTCTAATCCTCTGAACCAAGAGATGTTAACAGCCACACAAGATGATGAAAAGGGGCAAGAACAATTTCATCAAATTCTTATGACATCCTGTTTAATTGACAAAGAAAAATCTGTGAAACTATCACTCTGCAAAAAGCAACTCACCCAAGCCACAAGTCAGGATCCAACAGGAAAGCAGATCAGAACAGACAAGGGAATAGCTACTATGATGACTGCAGCCGTCAGTAAAAATGATCAAAGTCATAACACAACAGGGCAATAACAAAGGATGATACAACTGGAATAGTAACAAAGATTGATAGTATTAAGATAGCAATAATGGCTGGTACTATGATTCAGAGCAGCATCAGTCAATGGTACAAAGCATGAGGGTAGTAACAATGGATAACATTAACAATCAGAGCATACAGGACAGAAACAAAGTATGGCAGTAAATATTTAGGAAAATTACAATAATCAGGGGATTAAACATTTGGTGATAATCAGGAAAGGAACACTGGATATTAATAATCAGGGCAGTGAAAAGATTTGTACTTTTCCACCACACACAATTCTATTAGCAGGAATTTGTTTAGCCAATCTGATCCCAGGTTTTGCAGATCTTCTTTGTAAACTGAGACAAGTGAGCACAACAGGGGAAGATGAGCGAGAATTTGTCCATCTTCTTCTTCCTTAAGGTGAGGACCTTAGAGGCAGCTGCCTGAAGAACAGGCTAAGGGACTGGGAGGGAGGAAGCCTGAGACTCCAGCTCTAGGAGCGGACAATGTAAAGATTAAGGCCCACAGACAGTTGGGTGGAAGGAAGATCTTGCACCATCCTTGATATTAAGCAACTCTTAGGCATTAAAGTGAAAAACAGTTAAAGTGAAAAATAACATTCCTCCTGTAAATGAATCCTAAGGCTGGCTTGATGGTTAATTTGGTTCTAGTTAACCACTAGCTACTGCTAAATAAACAGGGCCAGCGGTATGTAATATGTTGTTTAAATCAGTCCGATCTGAAGTGTGAGTATTACTTGTATTTCACGGAGTTCAGGGTGTCTTTCAGTAATACAAATGGCATTTACAATGTACCTGCCTGGCAGAAACTGTTGCCGTTCTTGGGCAAATACATAGCCTTTTATTCTATGGTTCACCAGGAAGTGAAAGAAGAGGCTAGTTATAAAGCCACACAGGCAGAGCATGATTCCATTTACATCCTGGAACAACAACAACTTCACAGCAAGGTTCAGTAGTGTGGTAATGGCAAGTTTAGGGTGTTACATTTATCTGTCTGATTAGTTGTAATATTTGTGCCTCAGGTTGGGTTTATAGGACACACAGCCTCTGTGAAATACAGTGAATATAAACACAGAACATCAACACACCAACAGAGCATAAATAAATCAATATAAACTCACTCAACTGACTCCACCAGTTAAAAGCATCCACATCATGCCCAAGAGCCCATCCCTCAGCAAATACTGACCAAAGGGACAGTGCCTCCCCAATATGGGTGAAACTGTCCCGGAAAGAGTGATGTTGATAGAGTTGTCCTATATCAGCCACCCTCTGGTAATCATCCAAGTGCTCGATCATTTGTGAATGACATCAGGCTCATGCATCAAAAGAGGCAGTAGTGAGGACTGGCTATTCAGCTGTGGGGGCATCACATGCGATGATTGAGCCTGTTATTTCCCATTAGCCACAGGTACTGGCAATCATAAACAGAAATTCCAGGGGCTGGAGAATGAACATGGGAACCTGATGTGCTCTGTGTCTTGGCAGCTCACTTGATGAACTCACTGACACCCAGCCTATCTACTCTCAGTCTAATTACTCACCCTTTCACAGCACTATTCTTTTTCAATAAAAGGCAAAGTATAATGGTTTAGATTTTCTGAAGGTTGATTCTTTCATCAGGTAGTAAGGATATATAAGATCCACTCTCCTTGTTACATAATCAGTAATCTCCAATGCTCAATTGGAAGAGCATGATTGGTTGCAGGGTCTATCATATTCCCACCTGCAGAAAACAATGCAATAATAGTCCACCCACCTTAAATCTTATCTATATTATGAAGAACAGATTAGAAGGTGCCTTAGGCATTGTGTTCATGTAGATGAATTTACTTTCCCAGTTTATGTTGAAATTTTAACTGATGATCTTCTACATTCCATGAAGAATTTCCAGCAAAGTTTTGCCACAGGAAATTGTTTCAGAGGCTGGAATTGTTTGGGATTTACAACAGTTAGGTTTGGTGAAATTCAACTGAATTCCAACTCAGGCCAGGCTGAAGGAATGAGCAACTGAGCTGGCTCAGTCAGTCCCAGACTCAAGCTATATACACTCAGACTCCGATCTGCATTTTTATCCCCAGGCACACTGAAAATCCTACTACTCCCCTTAGCTCCAAGCCCACAGAAAATCCCATGGCTCATGCTTAGCCCCAGGCCCACTTAGACTGCCTCAATTTGGGCATTTCTTCAAATCAATTGGAAATTATTCATCTCATTGGAACTCTCCCCTTACATGAAATTCCCCCAAAAAGTCACATCCACGGAGCAGAATGTGTCTCCCTCACCTACACCTTTGCGTTGTCACCAAAAACACTCAACAATAAGCTGGGATGAAGATACTGTGTTAAGGAGCTACTGTTGTTCATTTTTCAGTGGATTACAATTGAACCAGGCGCACACAATCTCACAAGCACAAGCTTTGATTTTACTCAATCTAAAATTTGTAGTGCAAACTACAAAATTGATTTAAGTCACTCAGGAAACATCCTGTTCCAACTCTGAATCAGCACCTTTTGGGTTGGCAAAAAAGGTGACAGGTTTCATCAGGCAGAGAAATAAAAAGTCCATCTTAGTACCATAGATTCACAAGTGCTCCCATCTCACAGAAAGATTAGAAGAGTCAAAAAGCAGCTTGGCTCCCAGCTAAGAAGCAGAGAAAGGGATCCCGCAGTAGATTTATACCTTACTCCTGAATATAGGCTTGGCGCCCGGGCCACAGTACTCATTGTAGATGAGCTTGAAGAGGAAGAGGTGGAACAAGGTGATGAGTGATGCCACACTAAACCAGAAGAGGAAGGGGAGGCCAGGATACTGTTCAGCCATGTGATCCTCATGAGCAAGGATTGCCTTCAAATGGAGTGTATGCCTCAAAGCCTGCAGGTGAGTCAGGTCAGTCGAGATGTAGAGCAAGGGTGTGATGGGCCGTGTCACCATGACAGGAAACATGTGCCCTTCAAGTTCAGAGGTCAGTTCTACCGGGTCGTTCATGCAGCCTGCCTCGCAGCCATAGAGTTTGACCGGCTTGTCCTGGGGTTTGACGGAGACGTGGAGAAAAGGCTTGTTCTCTCCATCCAGTAACACTGCCAGGTTGATGAGATCTTTGTTGTAATGAATCCCACGGAGCAAGTAGCTGTTGTGCAGGACGGAGGGATCGGCTTGAAACTGGAGATGGTTTTCAGTAAATTGGAGGCCGCCGAAACTCATCACCATCCCTTGGAGCATACCGTGAGAGCCAGCTGCCACCAAGCTTTTGCAACCACGTTTCTGCAGTGTGAGTCTCCACAGATTGGAGAGCTGCAGCAAATGAGGAACATCAGAAATCTGCTCAGGCCATAGGTTCTCTGCATGCATTGTGGCATGACCACTGAAACAATGATCTGCATAATTCAGGTTGGCCTCCAGCTTCTCTCGCTCTTCGGCCCCACTCTGCAGGTCCAGAAGAGGAGCAGCTGACATGGAAAGAAGATAGAAGAGTGTTCTGTTTACAGTCACGCTGGAAGGGGTGTGCAAATCTGTGATCTTCTTCATCTCCACACCTGGAACAGAAAGAGGTAGCTCACCTTGGACAAGCTTCATTCTCATCCCACCAACCCTATGCTATGCATTAAGCCAACACACAGGAGAAGCTATTGCACCTCTGGTCAATATAAACCAGACCAAGATCAGGGAGTTAGCAAAGGGAGTGAGAGAGGAATACAGTAGCGAGAGGGGAGTGCAAGACAGAGTGTTACAAGATTGAGAGGGCAGTAAGAGGAATACACAAATAAAGGCAGGTGCAAATGAGAGGAGGGAAATTGGGGTGTGCCAGGAGATGGGTTGAACAGAGGGATGAATAGTTCAGGAGATGGAGTAAGGAGGAGGAGGAGGACAGTAATGGGTGAAGAGTCAAAAGGAAGGCAGGATTGAGAGAATCATAGAAACATTAAAGCTAGGAGCATGAAGAGGCCATCTGGCCTTTTGAGCCTGCTCCACCATTCATTATGATCATGGCTGCTCATCCAACTCAATAGCTAACCCTGCTTTCTCCGTACAAACTTTGAACTCATTCACCTCAAGTGCTTTATCCAGCTGCCTCTTGAATACATTCAACATTTTGGCACCAACTACTTCCTGTGCTAATGAATTCCATAGGCTCACCACTCTTTGGGTGAAGAATGTCTCCTCACCTCTGTCCTAAATTATGTCCTTAATCCTCAGATGTGACCCCTGATTCTGGACTCCTCCACCAACGCGAATATCCTCTCTGCATCTACCTTGTCTAGTCCTGATATAATTTTATAAGTTTCTATGAGATCCTCCCTCATTGGTCTGAATTCCAGCGAAACAATCCTAACCTCGTCAACTTCTCCTCATATGTTTCCAGAGTCTCAGAAGCAAGTTCCCGGAGTAGTACCAAGACTACACCAACTATGGGAGGTGGTGGCATAGTGGTATTGTCACTGGACTAATAATCCATAGACCCAAGACACTACTCAGGTTCAAATCCCACCATGGCCATTGGTGAAATTTGAATTCTACAAAAATCTGGAATTAAGATCTGGAATGGTGATCATGAAACCATTGGTCGATTGTTGAAAAAACCTATCTGGTTTGCTTATGTCCTTTAGGAAAGGAGATCTGCTGTCTTTATCTGGCCTGACCTACAAGTGATGCCAACCCCACAGCAATGTGGTTGACTCTTAAATGACCCAAAAGCCACTCAATTCAAGGGCAATTGATACTGGCCCACCAATGACACACACAAAGAACAAAGAACAGTACTCAAAGCCCATGATGATGATACCTAAACTTAAAAAAGTTCTGCCTTTATTTGGTCCATATGCCACTATTCCCTCCCTATTCACGTATTCCATCCAGATGCCTCTTGACTGCTACTAACGTACCTGCTTTCACCACCTCCTCTGGCAGCGTGTTCCAGGCACTCACCACTCTCTGCATGAAAAACATCTCCCTTAAACTTTACCCCCCTCACCTTGAACCTGTGCCCCCTTATGAGTGACACTTCCACCCTGGAAAAAGCCTCTAGCTAGCTACTCTGTCTATGCTTCTTATAATTTTGGAGACCTCTATTAGGTCTCTCCTCAGCCTCCCTCTCCCCAGTGAAAACAATCCTAGTTTATTCAACCTCTCCTCTTAGCTAATGCCCTTAAAACCAGGCAACATTCTGGTGAACTTTCTTTGCACTCTCTCCATTGATTCTACATCTTTCTGGTAGTGTGGCTACCAGAACTGCACGCAATATTTCAAATGGGGCCTAACCAAGATGTTATAAGGCTGCAACATTATTTGCCAACTCTTGTACTCAGTGCCCTAGCTGATGAAGGCAAGCATGTCATGTGCCTTTTTAATCGCCTTGTTCATCTGTGTTGCCACTTTTAGAGAACTGTGGACAACCCTCTGTATGTTATTATTCCTAAGGGTTGTCACTTATAGTATAATTCACACCTAAATTTGATCCTCTAAAATGCATCACTTTGCCAGATTAAATTCCATCTGCCATTTCTGCCCAAATCTCCAATTAATCTATATCCTGTTATATCCTCTGACAATTCTGGCAACTCCACAAATCTTCGTGTTATCTGCAAACCTTACTATCAGACCATCCACAAAATGCCTTTGACTGATTTGTCTATTCTCACCTCAGGCCCCATGTATCAGTTTACAACCAAATGTCACAGCACTAAATTTTGCATACAGATCCAACTGCTTACTGATGGAGACAATGTCCAATTTCAACTCACCTTTAACAGAAACACAGAATCAAACAAACTCAACTGAAACTGATCAACAGCTCAATGGAACAAGAGTAAAATACTACAAAAGCTAGAAATCTGAAATAAAATCAGAAAATGTTGGAAAAATACACAGGTCAAGTTGACAGCGAAAAAGAGTTCACACTTGATATCATCCTTTTGATATTCTAATAGCTAAATAAATCACATTTCTGCAGAAAATAAATAGAAATCAAATTATTTTTGAAAAGCTGATGTCACACAATGGTATCTCACTGGCCCTTTTGTCATGAGCACTGATCCTCTTTTTCACGGGCACAATGGCTGTTCTGCACAATATTGAAATATTAGTGGGGTCATAGTGAAGACCAATCTTATCCACACTTTGTAGCTTACCTGAGATTATTAAATCACCCCAAACCTTCTGATGTTCACGGTACAGTTCTTCTGCTCCCATCCTCAGAACTTCAGACATTTCCACTTTTGCCGCATCTCTCAGTTTACTGAAAGATTCTTCCAACTTTGTCAAGTCCACTAGTTCGAGTGTATAAACCACTGACACCACATGTTCAGTGAATTCAGACTTTGCTGCTAACTGCAGCCTACTGGCCACCTTCTCAGTGGCCACCACTACCAGAATGGTTTCCCTCTTCTCTGTCAGAACTCTCCCTGATAAGAGGAGAAATTCCTTGTCATTGTGCTTCTCCAGACTGGAGGAGAATTTGCTTCCAATGATGGATGACTTGCTGTTGACTTCAAAAACTGTTGCCCTGTCACTAGGGTTGGAGATATGAATTCTCTGCAGTATGAGATGGGGCCTGCTCCGATGCACAATTACATCCTCACGAAGGGTGACACACTCCCGGGACTTGTGGGATAATCCAATCTGTATACACTGAAACAACCTAACCAAACCCTCCTGGAAATGGACAAGAGCAGCTCTGGATACTGAACGATCACTGAGTGATTTCAGAACTACCAATGGTACATAGTCTGTCAAATGGATGGCAGCAAGCCCTGAAGCAGGAGATGATGCCACCCAAAGTTGATTGGCGAGAACATCCACGACAAGATGACCATTACCAACTACAGCTGGGCCAGATAACTGACTCGAGCTGTCTCCACCAATCTGACTCATTAGGCCATTGCTGTTTTCTATAGCTAGCTTCCATCGTTGGGTCTCTACCTGAAGACAGCTGTCTGTTACTGTTCTGGGGTCCTCAGAGCCAGGGAATAGTTTGAACCCACCTTCTGATGCTAGATACCAGTAAAAGATCAACAGGATACTCAGGCCTGCCAACATTCTCCTGGCCCAGCTGCTAGACAGCAGCATTGGCAACCCCTTCAAACGCTGCTGCAGCCACATCCTTAGGCCGCTGGATCCTTCTCTTCGTCCTTTCTCTTCCAGCTTCTAATCAAAATGTCAACTGGTCCTGAAGTGTCTCTGCGTTTCTGTCAGCTCTCATGCGAGGGGCAAGAACGCAGGAGAAAAGCACATCAACAAAGCTTTGTCGTTATATCTTAAGTTCTAATGTTTCCTTCTCTCCACAATATGCCAATTGCACTATTTACAAGAACAACCCTATAATTTTACCTTCTGTGTTACTGTCTTTTTATTCCCCTTTTTTAACCTGTTTAAAGTAATTCTTTTTTTGGACTGATTACAAGGCAACAAACTTTCCATCACCCACTCAATGATTTTAATTCCTGATCTATTATCACCGTCTTTCCCTGTTCTCCCCTCTCTTCCCTTTGTCCCTCCCACTCTGCTCCTCCCTCTGCCTGTCTCACTCCCCTTCCCTCCCTCTCCTGTCTCCCTGTTCCTCCCACCTGTCGCTCCTCCCTCTCTCTGTGGGCTCACTCTCCTGTTCTCTCTCTCTCTCAGTTTATACTCATCACAGTTTCTCTGTTTCTATTTCTCCAGCATTTCTCTCTTGATCTGTTCTTACTCTTTCTCATTTCTCAGTATTTCCAATACGCCGTCTTCTCTCTAACCGCAGGTTTTCTATATCACTCAGTCAGCCTGTCTATTTCACTCCGTATCTAATTTTACTTTTATTCTTTCAGTCACCCCTCCGCGTCACCCTCACAGGACATTACCATCAGCTGGATTTGCTGCCATCAATCAGATATACCCGGAAGTGTCGCGATATCTCGAGTCTATTTTGCGACAGCGGCGAAGGAGCTGGCAAGAGTTAGGCCCCACCCTCCCAGGAGCTGGTCCCGCCTTGGATCAAGCCGCATGCGTGGACCGAACCCCGCCCCCCGGGACTAGATCCCACTCCGGGCCTGGCCCCGTCCTGGATCAAGCTCCGCCTCCCGAGAAAAAGCCCCGCCCCTGGACTAAGCCCCGGGCCCGGCCACTCCAGCTCGAGAGCTAAGCCCCGCCTTCAGACCGAGGCCCGCTCTGGATCAAGCCCCGCCCATCTGATCAGACTACGCCCCCATTTCCCGAAGGTCAGGGCTTTGGCCCCTGCTCAGAAGCAGAATGTGACCAGAGCCACATTGACTGATCTGTTGACTCTTGCTATGCACATTTCCATCAGCATTTTATCTGCTCTCTCACTGGGCAGTGATCAGAGCAGCAATCATGGCTGATGTCCCACCTCCAATTGTCAAGAACAACCAGGGCCCTTGACCACTCTCCAGTGACCACTGGAGTAGAACGAGTGCAGATCTGCTCCCTGGGATGCAGTGATCAGAAACATGATCCCTGAATGATTTCACTGCTTCTCACCCAGCGGCCATTCGACAATGGTCAAGATCAAGAATATGGCCAATTTCCCTTCTAAGCAGAGGGTCATTGGAAAATTATCTGGGGCAATTCTCTTCCCTCTCACCCGGTGATCACTCGACAATAGGGCTAGGAAATCTGGCTGCCTCCCCCTTTCATCCGGGGGTCATTAGACCGGAATCAAGAGCAGGGCCCTTGCTGTTTTCCACTAACATTGTTCAGGATTGGGATCCTGGCTCGTTTTGCGTTTGATTAATAATGGGGAGTAACAGCACTGGAATGAACAGAGGATTAAGACAATGAGCTATGTCTATGTGCATGCAGAGTGTGTTTAATCTGGGCACGGTCCGTGTGTACGTGAGTGGGGGATGTGGGGGGGCAGTAAGGAAATTGGAAGAGGGGCTGGCCTGTTTAAAGTGACGCGCCGCCCTATAGAAGCTGATGCTGTGTCTCTGGGCCCAGTTTAAAGCTCTAACAAGAAAAGTGGGAAGAAGGAGGTGAACACAGAAACAAACGCGGGTCTGCCATGGGTCGTACTCTCAGAGTTTGCTCGCTCTTTCTGCTGCTGCCGATCCTGACGCTGATGTTATTTTTCCAGTTGTCCGATTGTAAAAGTGAAACACGGGGAAATCCCGTCCCGAAAGGTAATCCAGGGACTGTGGGAGGAGGGGAAGAGGGTCTTTGGAGAGGGATAGAATGAGACACTGGGGGGGGGGGGGTGGGATGGGGGATTGAGAAGGGTATCAGGATGGAGAGGGTTGAGGAGGGAGAGGGTAATAGAGAAGAGGGGTGTTGTGGGAAGGGGTGTTAGAGGGGGAGGTGGGGAGGGAGAGGGGGAGGTGGGGAGAGGGAAAGGGAGGTGGGGAAGGAAATGGCGGAGGGGAATGGGGAAAGGGACAAGGGAGAGGAGGGATGGGAAGGGGAAGCAGGCATAGGGGAGGGGATAGGTGACGGGATGGGGGTTTAGGGGATAGAGGTGGGAAAGGAAGTTAGGGGTGAGGGATAGGGGAGGAGGAGAAGATAGGAGAAAAGGGACAGGCGGGATAGGAGAGGAGGCGGAATTGGGATGATGGGAGAAGGCTCAGCACCAGAATGAAGCAACTTCACTTGAACTAAATATTAGATTGGTGGTTAGGTTTACAGATTTGTTTGTCTAGGGGCGGGGGCGGGAGGAGATGAGTGGAGATGCTGACGTGGAAGAGATGGAGGAGCATTTTCCCAAAAGGCTGAGAGAGCAATGGGAGGGAGCGAGTTGCAGTGGAGTCTGCAGTTAATGGACCGAGAGCAGCGAGCAGTGAATGCCTTTACCCTGAGGCTGTGGGTCCGGAACAGCAAGCCCCCCGCCCATCTCCACTCACTCTGACTCCTGATTATCCCTTTAGCTGAGGAAGGGATAATTCCAGATTCCTTCGCTCAGAGGCCGATTTCAGTCAAATCTCCCACGCTGTAATGGAATGTGATTTACTGGGAGAACATTTATTAAAACTCTGATTCTGCATGCGCCCCCCCGCGCCCCAACAAGTTGAGTATCCCGAGATTTGCAGGATACTTGTCCCAAAATCTGAACCACTCCTTCCCTCCAGCAATTCCAAACTTTTAGTACAGATTTGGAGAAGGAATTGAAAGTAGTTTGAAACGAAGGGAGACTTTGAGAACAAAATTGGATAGAGTGTGTCACCAGGCTGCTGGAGTGCCGATCCCCAATTAATTGAGAGACTTTTCACAGAGTTTCTTCTGTTTTCTTTTGATGGTGTTAGGATCCCAAACTGCGTAGTCCCTTGAGACTTATAGAATCCTACAGAGGCCACTCGGCGCATCGAGTCTGCATCGACCAAAATCCCACCCAGACCACATTCCCATAACCCCATGCATTTATCCTGGCTCGTCCCACTGACAGTAAGGGGCAATTTAGCATGGCCAATCCACCTAACTCGCACATCTTTGGATTGTGGGAGGAAACCAGAGTACCCAGAGAAAATCTACGCAGACACTGCTAGAATGTGCAAATTCACACAGACAGTGATGCAAACCAGAAATCGAACCCGGATCCCTGGTGCCACTGTGCCACCTACACATTTTCATTCATTGCACCTAGTTTGGCTGGGGCAGGGCTGGGGGAAGGGGGGATGAGTGGAGACGCTGATGTGGAAGAGATGGAGGGGCATTTTCCCAAAAGGCTGAGAGCAATGGGAAGGAGCGAGTTGCAGTGGAGTCTGCAGTTAATGGACCGAGAGCAACAAGCAGTGAATGCCTTTACCCTGAGGCTGTGGGTTCGGAACAGCAAGCCCCCCGCCCATGCCCACTCACTCTGACTCCTGATAGCCCTGTTTACTTTGCCACTGCTTCTCATTGTACAAAGCTGCCCAATCTTGCTGAGAGTGGTGCAAAGTGTTTGCTTTACCTATTGAAATAATTACTCAGCAAATTGCTCTGGAGTGGGCCTCTGGGCACTAGAAGAGCTTTCTATCATCACAGTAAGTGAAGGCAATGGCCTAGTGGTATTATTGCAAGACTATTAATCCAGAAGCTCAGCTAATGTTCTGGGGACTGGGGCTCAAACCCCATCACAGCAGATAGTGGAATTTAAAATCAATTTAAAAAAAGGGTGGCACGGTGGTTAGCACTGCTACCTGACAGTGCCAGGAAACCAGATTTAATTCTAGCGTCAGGTTGCTGTCTGAGTGGAGTTTGCACCTTCTCCCCGTGTCTGCATGGATTTCCTCTGGGTGTTCCAGTTTCCTCCAAAGATATGTGGGTTAGGTTCATTGGCGATGCTATATCAATCCTAATGTCAGGGGATTAGCAGGGTAAATATGTGAGGTTATGGGAATAGGGCCTGGGTGGGATTGTGGTCGGTGCAGACTTGATGGGCTGAATGGCCTTCTTCTGCACTGTAGGGATTCTATGATACTGGTGACCATGAAACCATTGTCAATTGTTGGGGGAAAGAAAACACATGGTTCACTAATGTCCTTTAGGGATGGAGATTTTTACCTGGTCTGACCTACAAACTCCAGAGCCACAGCAATGTGGTTGATTCTCAAATGTCTTTTGAGAATCTGGACAAGACATTGTCCAGAATGTCTTCTGGACAATAAACGCTGGTGAAGCTGTGATGTCCATGTCCCACGAATGACTTTTAAAAAATTACTAGATTATCGGAGCCAGTATCACTGAGCCAGCCTTGTTTAGATAGTTTTGGAAGCAATTGGATTTCACAAACTGATCATTTTAAAAAATTTGACAAACTCAGTTGCGTCTGAATCAATGGATTCCTGGTACGTGAGTTCATGTTACACGAGGAGAAATGAGTCTGACTGGAAGACAGCTATAAAGAAAGTCTCATGCATATGTGAGATCAGACTCTTTCTGCACAAATCAAATTCACAGCTGAATGAATATAAATATAATGTACACAATCTAATTTACATAAAAAACATAAACATAAAAGGTGCTTATTTTGTAAGACTTGATCTGAATAAACTTGCTTTCATAGCGATATTCTTTAGTACACCAGCCTGTCCTCTTCTCATCCTGTTCTAGTGAGCCCCAATGCAAATTGGAGGAACAGCACTTTACAGCCTTCTGGGCTGAACATTGAGTTCAACAGTTTCAGAGCATGAACTCTCCCCTCCACCTTCTTTTTCATTTATTCTTTTTCATTTTGTTTCATCTCATTCATCCATTTTATAATCCTTCTTTCTCAGTTCCATTTTTTCATTTCTCCATCCCAGCTCCCCTTCTTAGTCCCTCTCCTACTCCTTCGGGGCAATTGCCACATTTCTCAGGCAGTCCTTAAATAATCTGTATCTCTATTCTGCCATTCACACATTCTGATCACTTAATGGATATTTTTAGCCTTTTGTATTCTCAACCTTCTGTATTCTTATTTATCTTTTTTCCCATTTCAATCCCATTCACCTATCCTCAAAGTATAAATCTCTGCTGACTCACTTTCAACTATTATCTTGTAAATTGAGTTTGTGTCTGTAAGTGCCCTGTTTGTGAACACAACTCTTCATTCACCTGATGAAGGACCCTGAGACCCTAAAGCTAGTGCTGCCAAATAAACCTGTTGGACTTTAATCTAGTGTTGTGAGACTTCTTACTGGACTCTCTTTCCTCTCAGCTCTGATGAAGATCATCTAGATTCAAAACGTTGGCTCTATTCTCTTCCCACAGATGCTGCCAGACCTGCTGAGGTTTTCTGTCATTTTTTGTTTTTTGTTTCAGATTCCAGTATCCTCAGTATTTTGTTTTTATCCTTCAACAGTCTGCTCACCAGTCAGTCCCCCACTGCAAACTCTCCCAAGTCAGTCTCTCCATATATAATTCCTGTCTAAGGAAATACTGGATTCACAATAGCTCAGAGGACAATCATGTTTACCTCTGAGGACAAAAATAATGAGTCCAAGATCAATTCCAGCAAATAGAGTGTGTAATCTAGGTTAAAATCTCCCAGAGAGGTACTGAGGGATTGCTGTATTGCCAGAGATACCATGTTTAAATGAGGTGTCAGCCTGGCTCTCTCACTACCCTGAGCTGGATGTTAAAGATCTTATGGTAGTATTTGAAGAAAAGCAGCATCCTGGCCAATATCTATGCTCAGCCAATATCAGAAAAATTATTTGGTCATTATCAAATTGCTATTTGAGAGACTTTGCTGTTTACAGTTTGGCTGCCATATTTCTTACATTATGAGAGTGACTATACTTCAAAAAATAACTAAATTGTCCATCAACTACTTTGTAATATTTTGAGGTTCTGAAGGCACTATAGAAAAAATAACCTTTTTTACTGTGGGTTACAGTGGAGAGTGTGGGCTACAGCGGGAGGAAGTTTGGTGTCTGTCAGTGATAGTGGGGAGAATGTGGATTAGTATCTGTGGGTTACAATGAGGAGGGTGGGGCTTGTGGGGAGAGTGTGGATTGCAATGGGGCTAGTGAGGGTTAGAGTGGAGCTTGTGGAGAGGGTATGGGCTGCAGTAGAGAGGGTGTGGGTAGTGAAGACAGTGTGGGTTGCAGTGGAGGGGTTGTGGGTTGCAGTGGAGGGGGTGTGGGTTGCAGTGGGGGGGGTGTGGGTTGCAGTGGAGGGGTTGGGTTGCAGTGGAGGGGTTGTGGGTTGCAGTGGAGGGGGGTGGGTTGCAGGGGGGTGGGAGGGTGTGGGTTGCAGTGGGGAGGGTGTGGGTTGCAGTGGAGAGGGTGTGGGTTGCAATGGGGAGGGTGTGGGTTGCAATGGGGAAGGTGTGGATTTCAGTGGGGAGGGTGTGGGTTGCAATGCGGAGAGTGTGAGTTGCAGTGGGGAAGGTGTGGGTTGCAGTGAAGAGGATGTGGGTAGCAGTGGGGAGGGTGTGGGTAGCAGTGGGGAGGGTGTGGATTGCAATGGAGAGGGTGGGGTTGCAGTGGAGGGGGTGTGGGTTGCAGTGGAGGGGGTGTGGATTGCAGTGGACGGGATGTGGGTGGAATGGGGAGGGTGTGGGTTGCAGTGGGGAGGATGTGGGTTCAGTGGGGAAGGTGGGTTTGCAGTGAGGAGGTGTGGTTTGCATGGGGGGTGGGTTGCAGTGGAGGGGGTGTGGGTTGCAGTGGAGGGGGTGGGTGCAGTGGGAGGGTGTGGGTTGCAGTGGGGAGGGTGTGGTTGCAGTGGGGAGGGTGTGGGTTGCAGTGGGGAGGGTGGGGTTGCAGTGGGGAGGGTGTGGGTTGGAATGGGGAGAGTGTGAGTTTCAGTGGGGAAGGTGTGGATTTCAGTGGAGAGGGTGTGGGTTGCAATGGAGAGGGTGTGGGTTGCAGTTGAGGGGGTGTGGTTTGCAGTGGGGAGGGTGTGGGTTGCAGTGGAGGGGGTGTGGATTGCAGTGGACAGGATGTGGGTTGGAATGGGAGGTGTGGGTTGCAGTGGGGAGGATGTGGGTTGCAATGGGAAAGGTGTGCGTTGCAGTGGGGAGGGTGTGGATTGCAGTGGAGGGGGTGTGGATTGCAGTGGAGGGGTGTGGATTGCAGTGGAGGGGGTGTGGATTGCAGTGGAGGGGGTGGGTTGCAGTGGGGAGGGTGTGGGTTGCAGTGGGGAGGGTGTGGGTTGCAGTGGGGAAGGTGTGGGTTGCAGTGGAGAGGGTGTGAATTGCAGTGGAGAGGGTGTGGGTTGCATTGGGAGGGTGTGGGTTGCTGTGGGGAGGGTGTTGGTTGCAGTGGAGAGGGTGTGGGTTGCAGTGGGGAGAGTGTGAGTTGCATTGGTTAGCTGTGGGTTGCAGTGGAGAGGGTGTGGATTGCAGTGTGGAGGTGTTAGTTGATGTGGGAGGGTGTGGGTTGCAGTGGGGAAGGTGTGGTGCAGTGGGGAAGGTGTGGGTTGCAGTGGTGAGGGTGGGATTGCAGTGTGGAGGCTGGAGTTGATGTGGGGAGGGTGGGGTTGCAGTGGAGAGGGTGTGGGTTGCAGTGGGGAGGGTGTGGGTTGCAGTGGGGAGGGTGTGGGTTGCAGTGGAGAGGGTGTGGGTTGCAGTGGGGAGAGTGTGAGTTGCATTGGTTAGCTGTGGGTTGCAGTGGAGAGGGTGTGGATTGCAGTGTGGAGGCTGTTAGTTGATGTGGGGAGGGTGTGGGTTGCAGTGGGGAAGGTGTGGGTTGCAGTGGGGAAGGTGTGGGTTGCAGTGGTGAGGGTGTGGATTGCAGTGTGGAGGCTGTTAGTTGATGTGGGGAGGGTGTGGGTTGCAGTGGGGAGGATGTGGGTTGCAATGGGAAAGGTGTGCGTTGCAGTGGGGAGGGTGTGGATTGCAGTGGAGGGGGTGTGGATTGCAGTGTGGAGGCTGTTAGTTGATGGGGGAGGTGTGGGTTGCAGTGGGGAGGATGTGGGTTGCAATGGGAAAGGTGTGCGTTGCAGTGGGAGGGTGTGGATTGCAGTGGAGGGGGTGTGGATTGCAGTGGAGGGGGTGTGGATTGCAGTGGAGGGGGTGTGGATTGCAGTGGAGGGGTGTGGTGCAGGGGAGGTGTGGGTTGCAGTGGGGAAGGGTGGGTTGCAGTGGGGAAGGTGTGGGTTGCAGTGGAGAGGTGTGAATTGCAGTGGAGAGGGTGTGGGTTCATGGGAGGGTGTGGGTGCTGTGGGTAGGGTGTTGGTTGCATGGAGAGGGTGTGGTTGCAGTGGGGAGAGTGTGAGTTGCATTGGTTAGCTGTGGGTTGCAGTGGAGAGGGTGTGGATTGCAGTGTGGAGGCTGTTAGTTGATGTGGGGAGGGTGTGGTTGCAGTGGGGAAGGGGGTTGCAGGGGGAAGGTGTGGGTTGCAGTGCTGAGGGTGTGGATTGCAGTGTGGAGGCTGTTAGTTGATGTGGGGAGGGTGTGGGTTGCAGTGGAGGGGGTGGGTTGCAGTGGGGAGGGTGCGGGTTGCAGGGGAAAGTGGGTTGCTGTGAAGAGGGTGTGGGTTGCAGTGGGGGAGGTGTGGGTTGCAGTGGGGAGGTGTGGGTTGCAGTGGGGGAGGTGTGGGTTGTTGTGTGGAGGCTGTAGTTGAGTGGGGAGGGTGTGGGTTGCAGTGGGGAGGGTGTGGTTGCAGTGGGGAGGGTGTGGGTTGCAGTGGGGAGGGTGTGGGTTGCAGTGGGGAAGGGTGGGTGGTAGTGGGGAAGGTGGGGTTGCAGGGGGAGGTGTGGGTTGCAGTGGAGAGGGTGTGGATTGCAGTGGAGAGGGTGTGGATTGCAGTGGGGAGGGTGTGGGTTGCAGTGGGGAGTGTGTGGGTTGCAGTGGGGAGTGTGTGGGTTGCAGTGGAGAGGATGTGGATTGCAATGGGAAAGGTGTGTATTGCAGTGGACAGGGTGTGAGTTGCAGTGGAGAATGTGTAGATTGTATCTTTTGATTACAATGGGAACACGTGGGCTGTGAATTACTGTTACCTTGTTGCAAACTCACTGTTTGCATTGTTTTCTGCAGAAAATCTTTTGGTTTACACAGTTGCCACGAAAGAGACAGACGGTTTCAAGCGATTCATGAGATCTGCATATCTCTTCAATTACACAGTTAAGGTAACCAATTATTCTTCAACTAGCAGCACTAACAGCCAATGAGAACAGATAATTCAATCCTGATAAATGTGAGGTGATGCATTTCGGGAGAAAGAACGTAGGGAGGAGGTATATGATAAAGGGTAGACCTATTAAGAGTATAGAAACGCAACGGGACCTAGGAGTGCAGGTGAACAAGTCTCTGAAGGTGGCAGAGCAAGTGGAGAAAGTTGTGAAGAAAGCATATGGTATGCTAGCCGTTATAGGAAGGGGTATAGAGTCAGAACTGGCCTTTAATATTGGAGTTGTATAAAACGTTGGTTAGACCTCATTTGGAATACTGCCTCCAGTTCTGGTCGCCTTACTACCAGAAGGACATGGAGACTCTGGAGAGAGTGCAGAGGAGGTTTACCAGGATGCTGCCTGGTATGGAAGGTCTGAGTTACAAGGAGGAGTTAGCCAAATTGGGACTGTTTTCCTTAGAAAGATGTAGACTTAGAGGAGATCTAATAGAAGTGTAGAAGATTATGAGGGGTATAAATAGAGTAAACAGGGTTAAGCTTTTTCCTAGGATGGACTCAAATAGCACGAAGGGTCACGGGCTTAGGGTGAGGGGGGTAAGGTATAATTTGGATGCTAGAGGGAGTTTTTTCACACAGAGGGTGGTGGGGGTATGGAATGCGCTGCCAAGTAAAGTGGTGGAGCAGGCACTCTGGAGTTATTTAAGAAATACTTAGATGGGCACATGAACAGAATGGAAATGGAAGGGTATAGAAAACTGATTTAAAATAGGGATCATGAGCCTTGGGAGTCCCTGGGAAGTGTGTAAATAGATGATGATATTGATGTACTTGTTTTATCCTACAGCTACTTTGGTCCACCTTGTTGTCTAACAAGGGGCATACACGCGATGGGTTGTAAGAGGGCTGCTCTTGGATTTTTTTTTCGAGAGTATCCTAGTGCTTCACGTTATTAGTGTACGCTTGACCTGGACCATTTGATGGGCAACACGACAGCTCAGTGACTGTCACTGTGCTGTGTCAGATACATGGATTTGGGCCTGTGTCTGTGGGAGTTTGTGCATTTTCACCTTGCTTGCGTGGGTTTTCTCCGGGTGCTCCGGTTTCCTCCCACATCCCAAAGATGTGCTCTTGGGCTAATTGGCAAAACAAATTCTCCCTAAATTGTCTCAAATTTGGTTTTTAATGCATAGATCTATAAACATAGATAGGGATCACGGGTAGAGGTGGGAACATCAGGGTGGCGGCGCGGGCTCGTTGGGCTGAAGGGCCTGTTTCCCGTGCTGTTTTGTTCTTTGTATAAACAACTGATGTCAGAGGTCAACTGGTTCGGTTAATAATGCAAAATGTTTCTCTGTCACATTAAATCCTACTTGGCTCATGGAAGGTGTTATTCTTTTAAGCATAGTGTGTTATCTGTATAACGTTTCTCATCAGGCAGTAAATTTTCTAATAACTAGAAGCTGTTGTCAACCCAGTCGCTCACTCAATTTTTAAAATTCCGATTGGCTGGTTTGCTCTGGGATATGAGGTTGGGTAAGAGATGTTTTCCAAACTGATTTATCAGTGTTAGATAAATGTAGGTTCCAAAAAAAGTGTCTGTTAGCTTCAGCTAGTTCAGAAATGTGCAAACTACTGGGAGTAGGCTTTAATTTTAAACCTGCAACAATCCAGTATGTGCTGCCAAGAAAGAAATCTTAGCTAGGCTGTTGAGAAAACATAGGCGCACTATGAAAAATTGCTATTTGATTCATCATCTTATGTTTTGAGCACAAATCTCATCCCCATTGGAATAAAATACAACATTTCAAAGCTTGGCCCTTGCATCCTCCCTCCTCCAACCAGGGATCAGGAATAAAAGAAAGCTCAGACACCTCTACTCCCTTGATAGGCAATTTCTAACAAGTCTTAAAAAAGCGTCAGAACAAATCTGCTGGCCTCTGCTCAGTGCCAAATCCTGGCACCCAATAACAGAATGGCTTATTCTTGGCCTAGCAGTTGAAGGCAATATGGAAATTAAGTTATGACAAACATCTCTGACAATAATAGAAAATGTTTATTAGCAAACAAGGCCTTCAGTGAGGCCAGCACTTGCGTACTCAGGTTAAACGACTAATTTAAATCTTAAGTTAGTTCCATAAACACTGTGTTCCAGCCTTGGCCACAGGATGAAAATAAGATCCTTTCAATAACAAAATTCCAAAGAGCAAGATACGGTGAACTATAACTATTACATTTTCTGTGTGAATCAACAGAACACCTTGCAATGCTTTGCACTGTATTGTGTTTTCACTTGTGTGCAAATAATTAAAGCTTGAAAGCCTGAGTACTCTTAGTACTTAGTGTTGCTGTACCTAATTTGACTATAATATCTAGTATTGTTTGCACCCAGATATTCAACAGTAATTTAATCTAAGTCTCATTTCAGCTCTGGATGTTTAACGATTGAAGTTGTTTCTCTTTGTGTTCCTAGGTATTGGGTCTGGGTGAGGAGTGGACAGGTGGAGATGTGTCAAAAACCTCAGGAGGTGGACAGAAAGTACGGATGCTCAAGCAAGCCTTGAAGCCGTATGCCACCGAAAAGGAACTGGTTATTCTGTTTGTGGATAGGTAGGGTGTTGTAGTGTGGGGCTCTTCCAGCACAGGGTGGGGCTGTGACATTAATCTCCCAACACAGGATGAGCTCCATCTACCCTCTCAAATGCATGTCAATGATTCCAGGGTAAAAGAGCATGAATGTTTGTCACATTTTGCCCTGGTGATAAACATCTAGTCAACATCACTAAAACAAATGATCTGCTCTTTGCCGTTTGTTGGAGCTTGCTGTATGCCAATTGGCTGCTGTGTTTCCAATATTACAACAGTGACTGCACTTCAGAATCAGTTAGAAGCACTCCAAGGTAGTGAAAGGTGCTGTTTTAATGCATGTCTTCCTTCCTTTCACTGTCTGATCTTGTCATGTTTTGCAGCTATGATGTGATATTTGCTTCAGGACCTGAAGAATTACTGAAGAAGTTTCATCAGTCAAAGCACAAAGTGGTCTTTGCTGCTGAGGACTTTATCTGGCCCAATCGTCACCTTGAAGTTCAATATCCTCATGTACGGGATGGCAAACGATTCCTTAATTCTGGAGGTGAATTTCATACTTGTACAGAGTTCAGGTTCTGAGTTATATCCCTATGTAAAGCTGAGTATGTATGATGTTATGCATGAAACAACTTCTGTTTGTTCAGAAACGTGTGTACTCAAGCTTCTATGTGTGAATGAGTTTATGTGTACCTTGGAAGTTAATGTATACAGGTCTCTGCATTCATGTGCATCTGTCTTAAGATAATATCTTAAGGTTTAAATCTAACCAATTTATTTGTCTTAAGTGCATATTTAAAGCTGCTTTGTTCTTTGTTCCAATCCCTCACTAATGTATGCTGGAGATAGGATCAGGATTATAGTACAAGCATATTATGAAACTTCATAATTTCTTTTGGGAATCATAGGATTTATTGGCTTTGCTCCAAATATTTACCAACTTGTGGAACCCTGGGATCTACAGGACAAAGATGATGATCAACTCTTCTACACGAAAACATACTTGGATCCGCAGAAGAGGGTAAGGAATGGGAGGGAATGCCGAAAGTGTCATAATGGTTTTGGTTACAGAATGTGTCTGTTAAAGAAGTCTTTGTCATCTTCTGTATATTAACAGCAAGTCTTTATTAAATACTTGTAACAATATACATATATACAATAGAAGGTACAGGCAAAGAGTTATCTGGCCAATGCCATACTGACTCTAGCTCTGGGTCATGTGCCTTCTTACATCATTGAGTACTACATTCAGTCTTACATTAACCCTGTATATATCACATCTTTATACTACATAGAGAATAGAATTCAGTGGGTAATAGTGGAACATTACAGTCAGTAATATTATAATCAGTAACTCTGTTCATTCATGCAATGAGATCCTCATGTTGATGTTTGTCCTTTTTCCTGCAGATGAGTTTGAATATTACCCTGGACCACAGGTGTCGGATATTCCAGAATTTGAATGGAGCACTGGGTAGGTGAAGTTTGGGACCCTGATGCTGCTCGCTGTCATTTTGGGGTTTGCTGAATCACAATCAGGATTTGTACAATAAGGCATCCAGTCAATGCACCCAAACAGACAAGCAATGGGTCCTAATCCTGAAACCAGAGCACATATATTTGTACAATTATATTTCACCTCATATTCAAGATTCGTTCCAAAAGCCAGTGACTCTTGGACAGTAAATGTCATCAGGAGTGACCTCTCACAAGTAAATGTCATTGTGGCTGCCTGGGATGCTGGAATAAAATTTATTCTGTCAGTCAAGTTACCAATTCGGGCAGTGCTGTCCTGGTGCCAGTTACTGAAGGTTACAGCAGACAATGGAATTTGGCTGCCTATAAATGATGCCTGTCAGTGAAGGCTGAGATTGCAACATTCACCAAGCATGTTCTCTCCCCTCAACATACAGAAAGCTAAATGCAGAAAACAGTAGAGATAAATAGTGGGACAGACTATTAGGAACTTAGGAATTAGGAGCAAAGTAGGCAATTCTGCCCTTCGAGCTTGGTCTGCCATTTACTCAGATCATGGCTGATCTCTTCTTGGTCTCAAATCTACCTCCCCACTTGTTCCCATATCCCTTTAACCTGTTTTTTAATCAACTCCTATTGAACCCATTTAGTGATTCAGACTCCACCACACAATGGGACAGCAAGTTCCACTAATTCTCTACCCTCTATGAGAAGTAGTTCATCCTCATCTCAGTTTTAAATCTACCATCTCTCAATCTGTACCTCTGACCTCTTGTTCTAGGTTGCTCCACAATGAGAAACTTTTGGTCTATGTTTACTTTATCAATCCCTTTTAGTATTTTATATATCTTGATCAGCTCTCCTCTCATCTTCCTAAACTCCAGTCAGTATAAGCCCAAATTGTTTAATCTCTCCTCATACGTAAAGTCTTTCATTCCTGGAATCATTTGTCCAAGTTTCCTCCCATAGCCAATCTCTGAATTTTGTGTGTTTCCACACAGATTTCTGGCACCTGGATGGTTTGTTCAATTTCTTTAACTCTTAAGGAGGTGGCTTTAATAACTTATCTTCAAGGGGAGTAAATAGAATTTACAGGTTAAGAATGAAAGTTCCTTCCTCAGTGGATGAATTTAGTTGTGTACAGACATTCTCTTATTTGCTTGTCACTTTGTGATTGGCAGATGATGTGGTTCTGAAATTTGAGGACAATCAAGTGAGGGCACGAAACATGGCATTTAATTCGTTGCCTGTCATCATCCATGGAAATGGCCCCACAAAGGTAGGTATGGCACTGTGGTCATGATCATAACCTCATTACAGACCATCTAGTGAAATTCTAACACCCCACATTGTGGCATCCAATTGGTTCACTCTTTTTATTAATAATTTATACCTCATGTCTCACAACACTTAAGATGGAGACAAAGTTAACATTTCAAGTCGATGGAAGGTCATTGATCTAAAATGTTAACTTTGCTTCTCGTTCCAAAGATGTGATCAGTCCTGCTGAGCATTTTCTGTTTTTATTAAAGATTTCCAGCATTATTTTGCCTTTCTACTACTACTGACAATGGAGTCAGGGCTGCGAAAGGCTGAATGAGATAATTATAGGAGATGACAATAAAATGGGGAAGATAGTGAATAGGCAGCTTGCTTAATATTCTACTAGAGATGAAATAACAAAAATCAAGAAGGATATTACAACAGTTAAAACAGAAAGAAAGGTGATACCAAATAAATGTAAGGGGAAAAATGCCTGGATTCAGATGGAATGCACTGGTGTAGACTTGAAATTTGAGGGACTAATAGCCACGTATAAGCATTTAATTGAAATAGTATAATGTAGGATGACTGCAAACAGAAAATAATATTGCAAACATCAAAGAAAAAAGTGGAATACAAGGAACTGTATAGTAGTTTGCCTAATTAAGAGGTAGAAAAGATAGTGTAATCTTTTCTAAAAAAAATGAAATAACGTAACATCCAGATTCAGAAAAATACCATAGCCTGAATTTTCAGGATGGCAAACACTCAGCGTCCATTATCAGCGATGGACGCATCCCTGTCAACTCTGACAAGCTAGCTGCCATTTCATAATTGAGCATTGATTGGTAGCAGGGGGATCTCTGACCACACTTGGACAGAAGTCCTGCCTCGATTGGCCATCAGCTCTCCATTGCGCGTAGGTATGGTGCTGCAATGGGCAGAAGAGGGTCTACAGCTCCATGCCTGAGATTAAGGGGTCCCAGGAAGTCGAGGGAAGGGGAGGTCCTAAGAATCACAAGATGGGCAATTCACGCTACCACGTATGCAAAATGGCCAGAACATTCTGGTCCCCTTGAAGGAGAATGCCTCCAATTTGAAGGAATCTTCTGATTGAGTCGTACCACCATCCACTATCCGTTCAAGATTGAGGCTGAGAAATTTTTCTGTTTCCCACCCTCAATCAGCAGGCACCTGCCAGCCTAAAAATGAGGCTGAACAAGAAAAGTCCATTAAGTGTAAAATTCTGGCTCATAAGTCATAATCCAGAGAGAATTTCTATTGGCAGATTATACAATAGAACCAGACAGTACAGAAAGAGGCCCTTTGGCCCATTGAGTCTGCACTGACCACAAACCCACTCAGGTCCTACCCCCACATCCCTACATATTTTACCTACTAATCCTTCTAACCGAAGCGCTCAGGACACTAAGGGATAATTTTAGTATGGCCAATCAACCTAAGCTGCACATCTTTGGACTGTGGGAGGAAACTGGAGCATCCAGAGGAAACACATATATGCATGAGGAAAATATGCAAACTCCACATAGACAGTGACCCAAGTGGAGAATTGAACTCGGGTCCAAGAAGCTGTGAAGCAGCAATGCTAACCACTGTGCCGCCCAATTATGTTTTACTAATCTTATTACTTGTTGAAGGAGCAACATCAGACAAGGGCAATGCAGCAGTACACTTTGATATTCAGAAGCTCACAGAAGACAAAGTATATAGAGTCAGGGGCTTGAAAGCAGAAAGGTTTTAAGGTTGGATATAAAACAGAAAACAGAGACTCGATAGTAGATGAAGGAAGTTTCTCAGGTCAGCAGAGTAAGAAGTAATGTCCATGGGGATCTGTGCTGGACCTGCTCTTGTTTACCATATACGTAAATGATTTGACTTGAGAATTGGAGGAATAATCTTAAAAGTTATAGATTATACCAAATTGGGGGAGGTATGACTCATTCTTAAGAAGACTGAACAAAAATGCAAATAAATGTAAATAGGCCAGCAAAGTGGATGATTAAATGACAAAAGCAATTCAATTATAACAAAGTGTGAGATGATTAATTTCAGTAGGAGGAATAAGAAGGCCACTTATTCCATGGAATATAAGAAACTATATGAGGTGGTGGAACAAAGAGCTGGAAATACAAATCACTAAAAATAGCTACACAAATGAATGAGACCATAAAGAATGCAAACAATATATTTATGTTCAGTTTGGAAGAACAGAATACAAAAGCAGGGAAGTAAGGTTTAAGTTATATAAACTTCATACAATTACACATTAAGTATGAGTGCACTCCTGATCTCCATACAACTAAAAGCACATTGAAGCATTGGAGAAAGTGTTTGAAAGAGTTACAAAGATGTTCCCAGTTTTGAGGGAATACAACAATCAGGAAAGATTAAATGGGCTGGGACTTGTAGCTGGAGAGGACAAAATGAAAGGGAGATCTGGTACAAATATTTAAAATGATAAAACTGTTTGGTAGAGTTTTGAGTCATACTAAATGGATCAATTTTATCAGAAGAGCCAGCTATGCATAGGTTAAATGATCTCCTTTTGTGCTGCAATCCTATGTAATTCTGTCTATGTTATTACTATTATCTCACTTTGTTATCATGCTCACTCACAGGACGGGATTTTCCAGCTGCCCTCACCCCAAGATTGGAAAATCTCATCTGGGGTCAATGGACCTTTGCATGGTCTGTGACCCATCACTACAATTCCCCTACCCATGGGGGTGGGAAAATTCCATCCATATGTTTATTTCCTTCTGTGACTTTATTCTCTTACTCTTTCCATCAATCCACTGTTACAATTTCACTTAAGTCCATCACCTTTCCTGCCACTCATTCTATCACTTTTTCTATCTCTCTGCCATCTCTCCACACTTCTTTCTCCGTCAGTCTCAAATTCTCAAGTTGTCTCCTTTCTTGCTAATTCTTTGAACCATGGCACTTTCTCTGATGCGGTCATTCTCTCACTTGTTCACACTTTTTGCCTCTACCTGCTCCCACTCTTATCTACTCTTGTTTCTACACCCTCTCACTCATTCACACATTTATCCCTCACTTTCATGACTTTATTTCTACTCCACTCTTACGTACTACTCTCTATGCCTGCTTCTCAGTCATTCACACACTCTATCTGTTTTGATCGGGTTATTCTAACTGTTCAAATTCTTTACTTTTAAGATGCAGCTGAACTATTTGGGGAACTACATTCCAAAGGTTTGGACCTTTGAAACTGGCTGCACAGAATGTGAAAAAGACACGATAAGTTTGGCGGAAAAAGAGGTAGGAGATTCTGGTCCCTTTTCTTTATTTGTTGCACAGGTACAGCTGAGTGAGCTGAGACGGGAGGTATTTCCTCCTCTCCACAGTGTCAGTATCAGCCAGTCGTGGGCCTGAGGCTGACAGTATTGATGGCCCAGTGTCACCTAGGCCTTATAGTATTGGTGCTGCAAGGCCAGTGGTCTGGAGTAATTTATTCCTGAAGTCTCCACGCATAACCCAGCTCTGAGATTATGTCTGCCAATGAATTGTATACTCTCAGGATCTGCAGTTCTGATTTGCTGATAATTGCAAAGACTGATGGGTAATTTTATTATTTATTTGATTATTTTTCTCTTGTTTAGGACAGTGAGTTTCCCACCGTCCTCATTGGGATCTTTATCGAGCAGCTGACACCCTTTGTAGAAGAATTCTTTGACCGTCTTGTGAACTTGAATTTCCCAAAGAAGCAACTCCGAATCTTCATCCACAACACAGTGAGTACTGGGGCGTGTGTCAGCCCTGCTACCTCAGAATCTGACTCTTCACTCTTATTGCAAAGTGAAGAAAATTCTAAACACCCCTCCTCTTCTTTACTCAATTACTTCTGTAACGATTGCCTGATTTTCTAACTGATTATATAGTGTTGGAGGAAATTCGGTATCTGCTGGAGTGGGATTGCCCAATCTGAATTTGTTGCATAGTGCTTAGATATTCCCTCTGTTGTTTTCTGTATTAACAGCAAACTTATCATGAGCAGCATGTGTGGGCGTTCGTAGAGGAACATGGAGACATGTATGAGAGTGTGAAAACAGTTGGTCCTGATGAGGAAATCGAGAATGCAGATGCTCGGAACATGGGGATGTGAGTAATTAAGAATGGAAATTAGGATAGAGTCTCATGTCATCCACTCATATGACACAATATCTGCTGTTACTCAGTGGATAGCAGTCTGGCCTCTGAATAAGAATGTTGTGGATTCAACACCATCCCAGAGACTTGACCCCATAATGCAGGCTGGCTGTTACTTTCATGTGTACTGAGGAAGTACAACAATGTTGCTGAAACAGATTAGCTGGCCATTATCTCTTTGTTATTTGTGGGACCACATGTACAAATTGGCTACTGTTTTCTACATTATAAAAGTGACTACAAGTGATTTACAAAAATTGCAGGTTCCCCCCCCACCACCCCCCCCAGCACTCCCCACACACACCCCCCCAACCTTTATTTAGAAGAAATCTCATAAAATTCTACCCTTGTCTCTTTCCCCTCCCTACATCGTATATACCCACCACACATAACAGGAATCATTCCCAAAGGGGCTCTCCAGAAGACTCAGCCATTTGTGGACGGGAAGCTGGTTACATCACTGGCAAGGGGCAAGAATAATTAGAAACAAGATCTCCCCTTCTCCCCGCACCCGGCGAGTATCTGATTTCCTGACCCCTGTGAGATTTTGTGTCCATGTTGTCATTTATGTTCATGGCGAATGCACTTCCCGATATTACTGATTTCTTCTTATTGGTGTAGTAGTAGTTTATGGATGTATAAGTGTGTGTATTATTGTGCCATGCACATGTGTATGCAAACATATACACATTGATTTTGTGTGTGTGTGTGTGTGTGTGTGTGTGTGCTCATACATGCATATTCAATCCTGACTTTGTGCTCCACCATCGATGTCTGTCCCTTCAGCTGCCAAGGTCCTTAGTTCTGGAATTTTCTTCCTCAACCTCTCCATCTCTGCACCTCTCTCACTCTCTGCTTTTCCACCTCTCTCTCCATCCCACCAACTCTCTTTCTGTCTTTATCTTCGCCTCTCTCTCTCACTTTAATATGCTCCTGAAAAGCCGCTTATTTTGCAAAACTTTTATTACCTGTCCTATTTTAGATGGTCATTTATTAGTCACAAGTAGGTTTACATTCACACTGCAACGAAGTCATTGTGAAAATCCCCTAGTCACCACACGCCAGTGCCTGTTTGGGTACACTGAGGGAGAATTTAATATGGCCAATACACATAAGCAGCACGTCTTTCTGACTATGGGAGAAAATGGGAGCACCCAGAGGAAACTCATGTAGACGTGGAGAGAATGTGCAGACAGTAACCCAAACTGGGAATTGAACCTGGGTCCCTGGTGCTGTAAGGCAGCAGTTACAACCAATATGCCATTGTGCCGACCCATCCTAATATCCCCTCTTTTGAGATGCTGGCAAACTTAATATGTTTTTGCTTCTGTGAAACACCTTGGGATGGTTTATGACATTTGAAGCGCTGTATAAATTTAATTTCTTGTTGTTAATGATGCAATTGATTGTTTGAATTGGAATTGCTGTTTTGCCAAGCTGCAGTATCATTCTGTATGATTGTCTGACCTTAGTGACCTGTGCCGGCAAGATGTAACATGTGATTATTACTTCAATGTTGATATTGAAGTCGTACTGCAGAATCGAGACATCCTGAAAAACCTCATTGAACAGAACAGGTCAGAGCAAACTCTTCACACCCAGTCCCTTTTCTGTTAATTTCTAGTTGGTTTCTATCAGAAGGATGGACGGGAGATATATGTTAAGGTATAGAAAATATAGAACATTAAGCGTACAGATTGAGCAGCCTGCTTCCAGTTCCCTCTATAGTTGGAACAAAATACAACCTCGTGCAGAAACATCAGAAATCCAGTTTAACATCTTCAAAAGAGAAAGCGAACATCAAAACAAACTGTCACCTGATTAATCCCTTGTATGTGAACTTAACAACAGTATTGGATTCATCAACATTATTCATTGGACATGGATGTCACTGGCTGGCCAGTATTTATTGCCCATCTCTAGTTGACCTTCGAGGTCAGTTGAGAGTCAACCACATTGCTGTGCTCTGTGTAGGCCAGACTAGGTCTTCCCTAAAGAACATTAGTGAATCAGATGGGTTTTTTTAACAATCAACAATTGTTTCAAAGTCATCAGTAGATTCTTAACTCCAGATTTTTTTAATTGTATTAAAATGGCACCATCTGCCATGACTGGATTTGAACCCAGATTCCCAAAACATTAGCTGAGTTTCTGGATTAATTATCTAGCAATAATACCATAGACCCTCGCCTCCCTCAAGATCACGGGTGAGATTCTCCGGTCATGTTTGTCTAAAATCCAGACTGTCAATGAAGTTTCATATTGTCTGCAACCTGTCAGCTAAAATTCCAGTGGCTGGCGGGATTGGAGAATTCTACAGAATGAGGGAGAATTTTCCTAATCTCAATAATTAAATATTCCTCAGTTGTTTGAGGGTCATGTTCACGCTGGATTACAAGGCCATGTATCCAAAAGATCCATTCTGGACTAAGATTTCCCCCTGCCCTTCCCCAGTGCCCCTTACTGAATGGAAATGCATTAAACAGCTCTCTCAGAGTGCCAACTGAAGCCTCTAAGTCTTAGCCATGGAGTGAATGTTTAGTGTGCCACTCATTAACAATGATCCTTTCCTGGAGTTAAGGTGAACGGGAAGCATCCTGTACTTACATATAAATGAAAATGATCCAAACTGCAAACCATGTATTTCAGGCAAAAGTATAAATAGCATTTATTGTTGACACACAGAAATAAAAATAAATCTGCCGAATAAAACTAATACTATAATGTTCAACAGTACTGTAAAGCTTTTTCAGGAAACAAAGTAACATAACAACTTCAATTCTCAGACCAATTTTTGGAATCCTATAAATAGGCGTTTTTGATACAATTGTCTTGTATTGTTGGATTATTCAATTGTTTTCCTTTATTTATGAAAGTTTATAGTGCTCACTGAAGAATTGTAAAGGTTGTTTCATGCAGAAATAGCCCTCACTGTCTAATGAATTGTCATGAATGAACTTGGTCTTGGTAGATTGATACTGGCTCCAATGGTCAGTCGGCACAAGAAGCTGTGGTCTAACTTCTGGGGAGCACTGAGTGTTGATGGATATTATGCTCGGTCAGAAGATTATGTGGATATTGTTCAGCGACGGAGAATGTGAGTACCAACCTTTCAAACCTCTTGAGCTCATTTTCACACATCATGATATTGTCAATCAGCCCTTGAAGACACAAAAGTACTTCGATAAACTGAGAAGCCTTGTGTCCCCTCTTTCTGCGTGTCATTCTGATAGTGGCGCTATTTACTCTGTGGAATTGTATTTTTGGGTAGCATTTCGTTTTCATTGAACTGATGGACGCTGAGGACTAGAATCTATTGCACATTGGACCAAAGACTCTGACACATCCTAGGTAACACAACTTTATCAAACTGGCTTTGGGAGTCGAATACTCCCAGCATCAATCTTCTTGAGGTTTATTGTGAACAAGTTGTCATTTTGCTGCTGATTACTTGCAGATCTGTGGGTAACTTGTGCCCAGATCCACATCAAGCTCATTCTTCATTGTAAGATTGCTGCTGGATTTAGATCCGTTTAAGATTCACTTCTCATTGGACTACTCTAGCTGGATTTATGTCCACTCCAGACTCAATCCCTTTGGATCATTACAGCTCGACTGGATCAATCCAGATTTACTTCTCATTGAAACATTAGAGCTGGATTTAAATCCATTCCAAACTTGTTGGGTGGGATTTTACAGCTTTACTCGTCCCAAAACTGTAAAATCGTGCCTAGGGTCAATGGACCTTCCCATTGCCTGTCTTTCGCCTGCTCTGATTCCTGTGGCGAGCAGGGCGTTAAAATTCCAGCCATTATCATTGAACCTCCAACTGGTGGAGAGTATTTTCGTCCCATAATTCTGGGAGAGGTTTAAATCCATGTCTCAGAGGTGAGCAGAGATCTTGGGACTTTGCCATTCCTTCATCATCACTGGGTCAAAATTCTGAAAGTCCTTTACTTCAGCATTGTGGGTGTAACTACACTGCACAGACTATAGCGCTTCAAATAGGCAGCTCACCGCCACCTTCTCAATAGAAGTGAATGCTGGTCTTGTCAGCTTTGTCTATATCCCATGAATGAATATTTTGTTTGAAAAGGACTGACCCTGCAGCTGGTGGTTTCACTGTTAATTGGCAGTGAGGAAATGGAGCAGTTTCCCGATGGGACAACATTGAAACCATTTGCAGAATGATCATCATTCAAAGAAACTGCAGGCAGGCCACAGGGCACCAAATAGGAGCTGATTCTGTGACTCAATACTGGTGCACCTTTCAGAAAAGACAGTCAGTTGGTTAATGTGGCAATGTTTTCATTGTTTTCTGAGATTAATGTGCTCTCTTTCCCTGCAGTGGTCTCTGGAATGTTCCGTACATTTGCAGCGTATACCTGATTCAAGGCACTTTGCTTCAATCAGTCCTGACAGAGAAAGATCTCTACCATGCTGGAAAACTGGACCCAGACATGGCTTTCTGTCATAATATCAGAGAGCAGGTGAGAGCTGTTCCTGTTAGGGAGAGATTGAGAGTGGGGAATGCTGATGAATCCTGTCTGCTTGGCAGGAATTA
Source organism: Sphyrna mokarran (assembly GCA_024679065.1). Classification (NCBI taxonomy): domain Eukaryota; kingdom Metazoa; phylum Chordata; class Chondrichthyes; order Carcharhiniformes; family Carcharhinidae; genus Sphyrna; species Sphyrna mokarran. The sequence goes on along the minus strand of JAGIQG010000028.1, from coordinate 19,152,662 downwards.
GACTTTCTAAGTGTTGGGATTAACCTATGCTTTGTCTCTGCAGGGAATCTTCATGTACATCACCAACATGCTTGAGTTTGGACGCATTCTCTCTGTGGCAAACTATCATACGGACCACTTACACAATGATCTATGGCAGATATCTGAAAACCCACAGGTATGTTAAAGAGGAGTTGGGGGAGTGGGGAGGGAGAAGTGGGGTACTTGGTGAGAATCAGACCCTTAACAGTGAAGCAGGGCAATGGAAATTACCTAGTCTGTTGTACATGATGGGATTGAACCTAGTAGGCCTGAGTTACCCCAAGGTTCCAATCCGGTCCTGTGTTAAGTGAAGCAGGATACTGAAGTGTGAAACAATCTCTGGTGTAACTCATGGCCTCTAAAAGTGTAGGGGGAAGGAGGAAGAAATATTATACTCCAGTTCATTGATCAAATAATTCTGCTGCAAATATTGCAATATTTGTGTATTTTCCTTTTAAAATTACCAATTGAAATCTTATCAAAGTGTAATAATCTGATGTAAAAATCCAGAGTTATTTTACTGATCCCTGACTAATTGTTCAGGGCAATATTGAAGGTCCCAGTTACTCAGTTTGACACATAGACTAAAGCAGTGAGACACCTGAAGTAGTAGTGCCACAGGTCCTGTTCATTCTCTTTTGTGATGTGTTATAGGATTGGGAGGACAAGTACATTCACAAGAACTACAGCTCAGTCATTGGAAAAAAGATGATTTTAGAGGTAAGGGCCTGCTGTGTGAGTGAGTGAGTGCTTTAGTTATTGCAGAACCAACACAAGAACTCTGGGTTCTTACTGATTCAGTCTGCAACTGAAGCTAATCATTGACATTGCTGTAATGCAAAGTGTCCTTGGGAGGGGGAAACAAGTGTACTGAGATCCAGTTTTACTGCACGCTCACAGCTGAACGCTGTACAGAAGTGTGCAACTGGAGACGACAACTCATTGCGAACTCTTGAGTTTTTGTTAGCACTCAAAGGGACTTGTAGTTTTTAAAACTGTGTGTGACGCTTGTGTAATGTCATGTGACACTTGTGTCTAATGGTAACATGCAGCCATATGCACTCCAGCAGTTGGTCTGGTGATGGTCTCTGTAAATGTGCACACAGTAACCTACAAGCATCGTGCAGCTATAAAAATCCACATTGTTCGAGTTGTCACAAATGGTTGCATGCTATGTAGTTAGCACTGCTGCCTCACAGCACCAAGGACTCACGTTCAATTCTGGCATCAGGTCACTGTCTGTGTGGACTTTGCACATTCTCCCTGTGTCTATGTGAGTTTCCCCTGGATGAACATAGAACACTACAACACAAACAGGCCCTTCAGCCCACAAGTTGTGCTGATCATATCAGTATCTACCAGGCCATAGAACTATCTGTAACTCCCAATCCCATTAAATCCCATGTACTCATCCAAAAGCCTCTTAAAAGACCCCAGCGAGTTCACTTCTACCACCACTGACGGCAGCCAATTCCATTCACTCACCACCCTCTGAGTGAAAAACTCCGTGCGTTTCCTCCCACATTCCAAAGATGTGCAGGTTAGGTTGATTGGCCAGGCTAAACTGCCCCTTAGCGTCAAGGAACTAGCACTGTAAATATGTGGAATGACGGAGATAGGGCCTAGGTGGGATTGTTGTCAGTATAGGCTCATTGACCCAAATAGCCTCCTTCTATGTGGATTGTATGACAGATTTGAGCTAATCCAGCTGCATGAATACTGATCAACATGATTCAGCACACAATAATGCAGGAGACAGCACTTCAACAGGCTGATTGACAGGTGACAACAGGGTGCTTGGTGTAGATTCCTATTCATATACTTCACAGTTGTGTTGTTTTACAGCCTTGTCCAGATGTTTACTGGTTCCCTATTTTTACTGAACGAGCCTGTGATGACATTGTTGAGGAGATGGAACATTATGGACAATGGTCAACTGGAGACAATCAGGTGAGAGCATCAGAGGTCAAAGGTCAAGAATTACTACTGTACATCTAAACACAGTTTCTAAATATTCTACACATTCTCTCCATCTTTCCCCAGGATATTCGGATTCAGGGCGGCTATGAAAATGTACCAACTATCGACATTCACATGAATCAGATCAATTTTGAGAAAGAATGGCAGAAGTTTTTAAGAGAATACATTGCACCTGTAACCGAAAAGGTCTACCCAGGCTATTACACCAAGGTAAGTCCTACTGTCCAGTTCATATGCTCCAGTCCGTTTTGTCATTGGACAGTTGTTTCCTCCTGCAGTGCTGGGGTAACACAACAATCAATATTAATATCCATTCAAATCCAGTGATAGAGGGAAGGTGGGTCTACTTTAATCACATCCAGAGACTGGTAATATTACAGGGACATGAATCAATAGGTCAAGATGGTGATTGCTCTGCCATTGAAATCGTGAACAGCCGAATTGGCTAGAATTGGAGGAGCACAAATATCTCAGAAGAGATTAGACAAGGAGTGATGAGGAAATGGAGGGATCTGGAAATGAGAATGGGAATTTTAAAATGGCTGAAATGGAAGTCAATCTATATTAGTGAGGACAGAGGCGATGAGTGAATGGGATTTGATCCTATTGGGACGTCGGAAGCAGAGTTGTGGATGAGCTCAAGTTTATGGAGGATGGAAGATGGGAGGTTGGTCAGGAGAACACTGGACAGGTCAAATCTAGAGGTTAAAAAAAGGTACGGATGATGATTTCAGCTGCAGAGATGGGTGATGTTATTGATGGTGGACAGTCTTGGTGATGGAGTGGATCTGTGACCACAAAATTCAGCTCAAATCCAGATAGAACAGTAAGGTTGCAAGCAATCTGATTCAGCCTCACAAAGTAACCATCGAGGTGGGGGGGGCGGTGGCGGGAAGAAAGAGACAATGACTTTGGCTTGCCCGATATTTAGTTGCAGCGTATTTCTGCTCAATATGTCAATAGGTAAAATTAGAAACATTGGAGGAGTTGAGGGAAATGGTGGTGAGGTAAAGCTGAGTTTTGTCAGCAACATGTGAGAACTAGTGTTTTTGGGTGAAATGTCCAATCAGCAGCATATGGTTAAGAACCAAGAGTGGGCCAAGGGGAGATAAATTGATTTTTATGATGCTGATCATCAGGTAACACCACATGCAAATGACATGGCTTCAAAGAGGTAGAGGGAGTTTATTCCTACAAAGACCAGAGGTCAACTTCCTGTCAGTGTTCCTGAGGGATTAGTGACTGGAAGAACTGATTGGAATAAAATGGACTGAAATGTGATGAAACTATTTAAAGCAATTCCTAACGTCTTTAACTACAATTGTTTAAAAATTTGACTAACGGAGCAGTCAGAGATAAAATGTTTCAGTCTACACATCAGGTGGTGTGGACTTAAATGTGGACATTGAGGTCTGAGGTCCAAGACCTGAGGTTTGAAAGTAAAACTTGTCACAGAACATGTACTGCACGGTCTACAGCAGCTATACATTCTGCTAAGGCACCATGGTTAACAAAACAAGTTAAGAGATTGAACAAAGGAGATAATTTATAAGGATGCTAAAAAAGTAATAGACCTGAGCGTTGGGAACAATTTGGAGACTAACAAATATGACAAAGAAACTGATAAAGAAGGGGAAAAGATAATGTAAACACAAGCTAGTGAGAAACATAAAGGCAGACTGTAAAAATTTCTTTCAATATGTGAGGAAGTAAAGATTATCCATGACATATGTGTAGAGACAGGAGAATTTATAGTGGAGAACAGAGAAATGGCGGAGAAATTAACAAATTATTTTGTGTCTGTCTTAATGGAAGTTCAAATAGTCCCTGATGGGATTATTTGAAGCAGAGAGATTGAATAAACTGGGCCTGTATTCTTCAGAGTTTTGTAGAATGAGAGATGATTTCATTGAAATTTATGAAATTTTTACAGAGTGGACATAGGTAGGATGGAAGAGTCTTGAAGCAGAGGACATGATCTCAGAATAAGAGCAGGCCACTTAAAGATGGGATGAGGAGGAATTTCTTCACTCTTAAGATGGTGTATCTTTAAAATTCTCTATCCCAGAAGGCCATGGAAACTCAAGTACTGATTATGTTCAACACAGAAATCGATAGGTTTCCAGAAACTAATGACATCAAGGAATGTGGAGCTAGCTTGGGAAAGTGCTGTTGAATAGATGATTAGGCATTATCTACTTGAATGGTTGTGCAGGCTTGATGAGTTGAATGGCCAACCCTTGTTCTTGTGTTCCACACCTTTCCAGGAACAAAGTTAACAACCCTAGTGAGACACATTCCTGAAAGTTTCATTACGCTGACTACTAGACTCCAAACATCTCAAATGGTCCAGTAATCTTTTGCCAAATCTGGTAGCAATAAAAAATGTTCAGATATTTTGAAAAAAAAGACATTATTTAATGGCTCTGTGATTTTTCTCCCAATGTTTCTTGCAGTAGATCAGGAGGATCTCGTGCACACACCATTTAACAATTTGATAACGTTCTCAAGGTCTGGATCAAGTGTGACGTTCGGTCCTTAGAAGTGGTAGGGGAGGTGGCAGTATCTGTGAAGTTGAATAAAAGAGGTGGGGGAGAAAGAAACTGTAAAAATAACAGAGAAAACTAATTTTCAAACCATTTCATTTACACATTAATTAATAATTTGTGCTTAGGGACACAAAACAAAGAAACAGGGATTAAAATGGACCTGTTATAAAATGATTATAAACTGTAACAACTGATGACTGTTAACGCCATGGTTACTAATGCTGGTTTTGTTTCTTCCATGTTAAACTTCTGCCTCCCAGGCGTTCTCGTTTCTGAACTTTGTAGTGAGATACAAACCTGAGGAGCAGCCCTTGCTTGAACCCCACCATGATGCCTCAACCTTCACAATTAACGTAGCTCTAAACACGGCAGGAGTTGATTATGAGGTAAAACGAATTCCGTCTTGCTGGAATACAGCAGGAGGATTTGCCTGTGATGAAGGAGAGGCCTGGGTGCTGCTCTATGCAGAAAATGTGTGAGGCCTAGGGTGTCATGTGACAATGGAGATAACTCAAAGTCTAGATGGAGTCAGTGCCTGGGGATATAGATTAGGCTTTAGTGCTCTCTACATCTGCTCTATAATGAATGCTGCATGGTATTGCTTCACAACCCTTTTCTTTCTTGCAGGCTCTCTTTGACCTGGCCTTTGTAGTTAGGTATAAACCTGATGAACAGCCATCTTTAATGCCACATCACGATGCTTCTACTTTTACTGTAAACATTGCACTCAACAAGGTTGGAGTTAACTATCAGGTAGGTTGTATGTCTGGTGCTAGAGAACAGGCCTATCTGGTTCACTCTGTACTCGAGTACAGAGCGGGTTTCATGGGCTGTTCCATGGAGCATACACTGAATCAACGCATGGCTCTGATAGTTACACTGGCGTGAACCGAGTGGTCTCCACTGGAAAGTCCTCAGAGTTTGGTAAATCAATTCTTTCTCTTCATTCTGGTCTTGCATGTTTCTTAAGGTATGTTTGAGCTGTGGAATGTTCCAAATTCAGGTGCATGGTTGCTCTAATAATTAACAGTCAGTCCAGACTGAGATCAGATATTTCAACTAATAATGGTCTCTAATACTGAGGGAAAGGTAAGGATTTTTTAAAACTCAGCTATGGGATTTATTTCAATATATTTCACTACATTGTTGATAAGAGGATATTGCTGGATACTCATATTTACAATATTACTTTATTTACGTCTTACACAAAGATTTGTGAGATTTTCACTGACTCTGGCAGGGACAGTCTGAATCAGAAATCTTCACACCAGTTATTGATTTTGGTGTCAAGTTAAGCTGATTCCAGAATGTCCCCTTGTGTTTAGCACAGACAGTGTTACTGATCCCAATGTCTGTGACTGAATTGCCTGCGACATTTGATGCAGTTGCAAAGTTTTCTGATTTATTCCGCAAACAAGAACTTCCTTGAACCAACTCTGCATTTTTCACCCACTCATTCACTATTCTCAGGCAGAATTCACATCGACTAAAGTCAGTCAGGTTTCCTGAGATGGCAGGGTCCCTGCTGAAAAAAGCAAATCATGTATTTATCCCTGATTTTCATTTTCTAATATTTACTGTTAGTGTTTAATTCTGGATTGTTAAGGATTCAATTTGTGCTGTACAGGTTAGATCACAAACCACCTCATTCTGTCTCTGTGTCAGTGTGCCTCTGTATCTGGGACTGTCTGTCTGCCAGTCTGTCAACCTCTGTCTGCCAGTCTGTGTCTGGACTTGTCCATTTGTCTGTTTGTCCCATCCTTCTCACTGAAGGAGGTATTTTGGACAGGTGGTAGGACCTCTCCCTACTCCAGCAAACCAGGAAAGTAAGGTTGAGCTTGAGGCTCTAAAAAACGTTAACAGCAAAACCCCTGAGTTTCATTTTACAATTAAGGCCCAATGTGCCCAAGCTAGAAATAAATGGGTCAGATATTGTCATTTCTGGTGTTTATTTATCAGGAGTTTTCTTAAGGAGAATGTTAGTTTATGACTTTAAATGGTTTAACTTTTAACCATTTAACTTTTTAAATGATTGCCAATTTCTCAGGCATGAAGAGGAGAGAATCATTTGAGTTTATGGATTGAGAGTTGCTATGTTATGGATGGTTACAGAGTGGGATTCACATTCTGTGTCTCTTTGACCCCCACCACAGTTTATCTTCACCATAGATGGATGAGAAATGGAGTCAATGGCCGCATATCAGACAGCCCTGGGACCAAGTGAACAGTTGCTTACTCTGAGACCAATTGATTCTCCTTTAGTGATTCTACATGTGGATCCAATGCGGTGTCTCTGGTGAGAGGCAGCGTTATTGGAAATGACCTTTGCACCAAAGCTTCAATGTCCAACCCCCCTTCTCAGAAGAAAAAAAATGTTTGGATCAGAATTTTTATTTCCCCATTTCACTGATGTCCAATTTTAAGGTATACAAAACCAGTTCAGACGAGTATTCCTATTTTCCTGTTTTGCCGTTTTTCCCTGACTCCCAGCCAAATCCCAACCACCGTGTATCCACTTGTGTGTATTGTAGAGAGGATGTAATATCAGAGCCATCTTTACAGTCAGATCTCTGTTCATGTTGAATGTTAAATATTATTTTCCCATTCTTTTATTCTGTGATTAATTGTATTGTGGTGCTATATGTGTGTGTTTGTGCTACTGACTGTGTGCTACAAGAATGAGGAGTGATGTTTCAGTATCCTGTTGACAGTGAGCTTTTAAACATAAGGATTCTTGAGGTCTCATCATGATTGGGCCATTGTGTATTTAGCCTTTATTCTGGTGTAATAGCCCATTGCTGTGATACTGAGACTTATTCTGTCTTTTGCAGGGAGGTGGCTGCAGGTTCCTCAGGTATAACTGCTCCATCCAGGCTCCTCGGAAGGGCTGGGCCCTCATGCACCCGGGGCGACTAACGCATTACCACGAGGGTCTTCCTACCACCAAAGGAACACGATATATTGCTGTGTCTTTCGTTGACCCTTAATTATAAAGTGCTTAGTATCTGAATGTGTGCAGTGGAAGCTGTTACAGACTATTTGTGACATGGTCTGACCTTGCTCAGAATATTACAGCAAGGACAGCCTATGCTGCTGCTCTGTATATTATGGTTCATAGAATTCTCCAAGTGCTTAGTAGAAAGAGACAGTTACACTAGCTGCAGTTGTCAGTTGTGAAGTTAGTTTGAGAATAACCAAACCCCAAGTGAAATATATGTAACCTGTAGGTTTTAGCAATTATACACTGCCCCAGCCCTTCAGTAACCAAACCATTTGTAATCCATAGATTTTACAGAAACACAAGCATCCCCATCCTATAGTAACCAGGCCACATGTAATCTGCAGATTCTATAAAAATACAGGACAATGATATTCAGAACTTATAATGATGGACATACCTGGCTACCCAATTCAATTTTTAGTTTGAATTGGCTGAATGCAGTGAATCTAGGGGTGAATCAGGTTCCAGCTCTGCCCAAGTCCTGCGTTTCAATCCAGATTCCATGCTGCAATTATCGCAGACAGGGTGACAGAAAGGTCGCTGTGATTGGCCCTGTGTCATGTGAATCCCACTGGATGTGTGCTTGCACGCATTGGTTTTGGACAAAATGAGTCTGGCTGTGATGGTTTAATTATTTGCCAACACTCTCATTTGTGGAGCAGAACTTGAAATATCAGTGTCCTTTGGAGAGGAGGTGAGGAAAAGATGGCTGTGCAAAACTAGGTTCAGTATTGCTTGCAGGGATGAAGCAGGAACTTGAATGTGTACTCATCTTGACTGGTTGTAGGGGATTTTAGAATTTAAACTAAGCCAGTAATCAGGGAATTGTGGAAAAGCCTTTTCAAAGAACATGAAATTGCAGCACATATTGCCCCTCAGAACCACTGATGCATCAGTTCTAAGAGGAAGAGTGTTACTTGGGAATGAAAGGATGTGGAAAAAAGACAAGGAGTTGGCTAAGTGGCCGCTCCTGTCTCTATGACCTCTGCTAGCTAGCCTCTCAGCAGAAGCTTTTGGTATTTAGTTTGTAGAAGAAACCTGTGATCTGTTGCTCAGCATTAACACAATATAATAAGCATTTCACATATTCTGTCATACATTTCATGTCTTTGCCAGTGGATCTTCAGCTTATTTGATATTATTGGTGATTGGAGACTCAGTAATTGCAACTGTCCGTTTTGTTGTTTTGTCCCATCATAAGAGCCAATATTTTTTTCAGCCAAGGTGTTAGAGTGACAGAAGTGAAGTCAGGCTCCCTATGTCCCAAAGAAATACAGTGTTGCTGCTGTGCTTACAATATTACAGTTCTAATATTCATGCCATAAACCCGTAGCCTGAGTGAACAATATTAGCAGTGCTGGAACTGCGTTTAATGGGTGGTGATGCCAGTGTGGCCCTGCCAGAAAACCAATATGTTTAGGGGAGTAGGAGGGAATTCAGTGAGCAGATAGACCAGGGGTCCTCTTGGAATTTTGTAGAAACACTGTAAAGGGTCTGAGGATCAGTGGTGCTAAAAACCATCCCTTCCCAATTCTTGTGGCCAGATTTCAGTACTAAAGTGTTTTTAATGTTCTATTTTATTTCCTACTGTGTTTTATTGAGCATTCACAAAGCAGTATTCCAGTCCAAATCTAGAATAGTTCTGACAAATATATCAACATTTTTTGAAAAAACAGCTCTATTTTAGGGTGGGGCTGTATGACCACAACAGATAGCATAAACTATATGCATGCTGTAATTTGCACATGGACACTCAGCAGTTTATTAGAAAGCCAATAAAGTTTGATTGGAGAAGGAAAGTGGAGAAAGAGCATGTGGGTTCCTTATCCTATGATTCATACGATGTCAAAATAAAAAGATTAAACATTTTCAGTGTTTTTTTTTGCTGATACAATGGTTTGGGAAAGTTGTATCATTGCTAATATTCGCCTGCAGTAATCGACAGTGAAGAGTAACCCTTCAGTTTCTATGCTAGGATCACCAATGGATTGTGCAGTCCTAAGTAATGTGGACTAGCTACAGAATGGTACCAATTCAGGAAAAACTGCTGTATGTGATCAATGTCTCGGAGCAGCTGTCACCACATTGTGCTGCTCAAGATACTAATGCAGCTTGCGATCACAGGCTGTGTTTGGAAAGACATATTTGAAAGTGGGCACCTTGATTTATTTCAACGCCATTTAAAGCGTAATGTTCGGCATGGGCTGTTTGCTGAAAAATCCAGCGATGGTTTGCCTCCACCTCTTAACTTTTAGCTTTGAGCTCATCTGAATCATTCTAACCATGTAATTCAGATAATTGACATATTTCTTAGTCACAAGCTCAAGGAGCTTATATTCTCTGAAAAGAGACCCCACCATAGGGGGTACATGGTGTATGATATGGTGAGGACTCTTTCCAGAGTTACCATAGAGGATACAAGTAATCCTGGAAGCATCTGTAAAATCAGGAAATGGAAGATAGGGAGGAACTTGGGGAAAATTACAATCACCAGAGAACTGGTACCAAATAAACTGTTGGAATGAATCCCTACAGTGCAGAAGCCTGTGGAGTCTGCACCAAACTCCTTTCCTATGCTCATAACCCATGTATTAAGCCCACTAATCCCGCTAACCTATACATCTTGGGACACTTAAGGAGCAATTTAACATGGCTAAATCATCTAACCTGCATATCTTTGGACTCTGAGAGGAAACTGGAGCACCTGGAGGAAACCCATGCGGACACAAGGAGAGCATGCAAACTCCACACAGTCACCCAAGGCTGGAATTGAACGCAGATCTCTGACACTGTGAGGCAGCAGTGTTAAACACTGTGCCATCGTATGATATTTGACAAGTGCCTTGAGTCCTGACGTATTTCATCCTAGGATCTTAAAAGAAGGGACAGGTGAGATCATTGATGCATTGGTTTTAATTTCCGAAAACTCCCTAATTTCAGGGAAAGGTCTCTTAGATTGAAAGATAACAAATGTAAGTCCATTATTCTAAAAGGGAGGGAGACAGAAAGCAAGAAACCATAGGACAGTTAGTTCAACATCTGTTGTAGGGAAAATGTTGGAAGTTAAAATTAAAGCACCTACAGCAAGGCATTTGGGTAAGTTCAAGGTAATCAGGCAGAATCAATATAGTTTTGTCAAAGGGAATCACGTTTAACCAACTTAATTGGTTTTTTGAAGAACTAACAGGTGCTATGGATGAAAGGGAACCAGTAGCTGTGTTGTATTTAGATTTTCAAAAGGTGTTTGTTAAAAAGGTAATTGCATAAAATAAAAGTTCATGGTATAGAGTGTAACATATTGGAATGGATAAAAGATTGACTGGCGAACATGAAGCAAAACGTAGACAGAAATGGGTGTTTTTCAAATTGGCACCATATAAGGGTTAGTGTGCCACAGGCATCAGTGTTGGGACTGATCCATTTATAATGTATATAGATGCTGTATATAATGTATGTGCAGGATATAATGTATACTGATCCATTTATAATGTATATAGATGCTGTATATAATGTATGTGCGGGATATAATGTATACTGATCCATTTATAATGTATATAGATGACTTGGATAAAGGGATGGATGGGATGCTTGCCAAATGACACAAAGAAAACAGGGAAAGTAAGTTGTGAATAGAACATAAGAACCACAGAATCCCTACAGCACAGAATGAGGCCATTCAGCCCATCGAGTCTGCACTGATTATCTGAAGTGCATGTTATTCTAGCACACCCACCCTATTCCTGTAATCCTGTGCATTTACCATGGTTAATCCACCAACCTACGCAACCTTAGAGATCAAGGGGTAATTTAGCAAAGCCAATCCATCTAATCTGCACATCTTTGGACCGTAAGAGGAACACCCAGAGCAAACACAAGACATAGACATAAGAAAACATGCAAACTCCACACAGTCACCCATGGCCAGAATCAAACCTGGGAAGTGGATCTTTGAGGCAGCAGTGCTAACCACTGTGCCATCATGCTAGGTGGAAGCTACAAAAAGATATAGATAAGTTAAGTGAATGGGCAAAGATTGGCAAATGGAATATAATGTGGAAAAATTTGAAATTTTCTAATTTGGCTGGAAGAATGAAAGAGAAAGATTATTACACTGTTGAGAGATTGTGGAGTTCTGAGATACAGCTCTGGCTGTCTTGGTATATGAATCACAAAAGCTCGTGTGGATGTAAGCAAGTAATTAAGAAAGCAAATAGAATCTTATCATTCAAGGGGAACTGAATACAAAAATAGAGAGGTTATGCTTCAGTTGTACAGAACACTAGTGAGACTACATTTAAGCTTGATATCAGTCATAATAAAATTGGTGGAGAAGATTTTTAGGAATAGGATCCATATACATTTGGAACTGAATGATCTTATTAGTGACAGACAGCACGGTGTTCTATGAGGAGAATCATGTCTCACTATTTTCATTGAGTTTTTTTGAGATGACAAAATGATCGACAAGGGGAGAGCTTTGGGTGTTGTCTATATGGACTTTAAAGCATTTGACAAGGTCCCTCATGGCGGGCTGATGCAAAAGGTTAAATCACACTGGATCATTGGTGAACGAGCTAAATGGATTCAAAACTGGCTTGGCCATAGAAGACAGAGGATAGCGGTGGAAAGGTGTTTTTTGAATGGAGATCTATAACTAGTGGTGTTCTGCAGAGATCTGTGCTGGGACCTCTAATGTTTATAATATATATAAATGACATGGAAGAAAACATAGCTGGTCTGATTAGCAAGTTTGCGGATGATACTAAGATTGTAAGCTTCACGATGACGAAAACAATGACTGTAAAATTTATGAGCTTGGAAATCTAAGAGTCCATATTTTATCTTATTATTGTGTAATCCTCTGGAGATAAGGGTTTCACCCTTTGCTGGTCTGGATTTGCAGATGTGTTGGTTGTCGTACTGATATTATATCCCATTGGCCATAATTCTCTGAGCCCACTAGCTCCTGGCAGGAATCACAACAGCCTGGAGAATCAGGCATTGGCTGAAAAACGGGTTTTGCACTAGGCATTGGTTGTTATGGAAACTGTTTTGGAGTGCAATAGAATTATACACGCAGAAGAGGCTCTTTGGCCCATCGAGTCTGCACCGACACGCAAGAAACGCATGACCTCCCACCTAATTCCACTTATCAACACTTGGTTCATAGCCTTAAATGCTATGATGCGCCAAGTGCTCATCCAGACACATTTTAAAGGATGTGAGGTAACCCATTTCCACCACGCTCCCAGGCAGCACATTCCAGACAGTCACCACCCTCTGGTGTGACACTAGTGTACCTTAAAGAATTTTTAAAAACCATATTCTCTACACTTTGCAAGTTTTTTTTAGTTTTGCTGAACTGTCTGCTAAAAATCATTTTATTGCTGCTTCAATGGTTTAAATAGGGTTTTATTTTTACTCTGGGCCTCAGGTACTTTCTGGGATTTTTAATGGGACAATGGCTTTGCTGCATCTGCCTCAGTACTTAACGCTGACAACTCTCAGTTTCCGGATGCAATTTTACAACTCATCCGCTTCATCCTGGACCACAATGTCTTCACCTTCAACAACCAGTTCTTTCTCCAGACACATGGAACAGGTATGGGGACTAAATTTGCATCTCAATAGGCCAACATCTTCATGCACAGGCTGAAGAAGACTTCTTCACCATACAGGACCTTCAACCGATGGACTCATGGTGAATAACTGAAACAACTGTGATGACATCAACAAATTCCATCCCACTAGCAGACTCACCATGAACTACTCTCCGGAATCAGTTGCATTCTTGGATACACGCATCTCTGTTAAGGTTGGTCACCTCAGCACCTCATTGTACCGCAAGCCCACAGATAACCTCTGATTGCTCCCAGTTTCTCCAGCTTCCTCCCTAAACACGTTAAAGAAGCCATCCCCAACAGACATGCTCAGATGAGGATCATAACAGACACCTCCAGACACTGAAAGATGCCCTCATAAGAACAGGATATGATGCTCAACTCATCAATTGACATTTCTGATATGCCACACCAAATTTCGCACTGATCTCCTCAGAAGACAAGCACGGGACATAGTGACAGAATACTCTTCGTCGTCCAGTACTTCCCCGGAACGGAGAAGCTATAACATCTTCTCCGGAGTCTTCAACATGTCATTGATGAAGACGAACATCTCGCCAAGGCCATCCCCACACCTCCACTTCTTGCCTTCAAACAACTGCACAACCTCAAACAGACCATTGTCCGCAGCAAACTACCCAGCCTTCAGAGAACAGTGACCACAACACCACACAACACTGCCAAAGCAACCTCTGCAGGACAATGGCAGATCATCGACATGGATGCCATCATCTCACGTAAGAACATCATCCATCAGATACACGGTACACACTCTTCCTACTTGGCCAAAGTTATCTACTTGAAATGCTGCAGGAAAGGATGTCCCAAGGCATGGTACATTGGGGAGATCATGCAGTCACTATGATAACGGATGTATGAACACCACTCGATAATCATCAGGCAAAACTGTTCTGTTCTTGATGGTGAACACTTCAGCGGTCACAGGCATTCAGCCTCTGATCTTCAGGTAAGCATTCTCCAAGGCGGACTTCATGACATCTGACAGCACAAAGTCACTGAACAGCAACTGATAGCCACGTTCTGCACGCATGAGGATAACCTCAACTGGGATCTTGGATTCATGTCACACTATTTGTAATCCCCATGACTTGCATGGACAGGCAAAATCTCACTTACTGTACACATCGCTAACCTATGCTTAATGCTACCTCCACTCACATTGTCTGCACCTCGCATTCTAATCAGTATTCTGTAAGCTGAATGTGTGTCTTTACATCCCCTGATTGTGATCAGAACTCCTCACTCACCTGATGAAGGGTCAGAGGACTGAAAGCTAGTAGCGTTTGCTACCAAATAAATCTGTTGGACTTTAACCTGGTGTTGTGAGACTTCTTACTGTGTCCACAGGTGCTGATGTGGACATGCCAGCGTTGGACTGGGGTATACACAGTAAGAAGTCTCACAACACCAGGTTAAAGTCCAACAGGTTTATTTGGTAGCAAACGCTACTAGCTTTTGGAGCACTATTTCTTCGTCAGGTGAGTGGCTCTTACTGTGTCCACAAGTGTTGTCAGATCTGCTCATTATTTATTGTTGTTATTTTATATTTCTAGCTTCCACAGTATTTTGCTCTGTATGATTAAATAAATACAAAACCCCATGGCCAATCTCCCTTGGTTTACCCAGGCTGAAGCGCAGGTTGATGACGCTGTGGGAGGGTTGTCGCGGGTTGATGACGCTGCGGGAGGACCGTCGGTTGGGCCGCGGGTGGAGAAGCGAAAGCAGCGGCGGCTGTTGGTGAGGCAAAGCCCCGGCTAGAGCGGCTCAAATGTAGGTCTGATCCCAGCTGGAGCGGTTCAGGTGCAGCCCCAGCCCCAGCCCCGCCGACATCGGGTAAAGTGTGTGACTGGGCCGGAACTCCGAGCCGTGGCGCAAGGTCACTGCTCTCCGCCGCCCAGAGCAGTGGCGGAGTCCCGGGTCCCTCCGGGCTCATTCCCGGTGATAATTCTATCCTCGATCCGGGATCAGCTTAAAAAGGCCCCGAATCCCAACACCGGTGCCTGGACTCTGGAACCGTTTCCCTCGTCCATTCGTAAACCCTTTCCCATGTTCCTATCCGCTGGGCACTGCCTCTCCCCCAGCATGGGCACTGGGGCTGGGCCTGACCCGCGCCGCCCCCCCAGCACAGGCTTTGATACCCCTCCACTCCTCCCCCGCTATGGGCACTGATATCCCCTCCCCCACTACCAAATGAAACAAATGATCTGATTAAATACTGGGCAGTTCGTCACTTAAGAACATAACTAGCAGCAAGAGTAGACTACCTGCCCTCTCAAACCTACTTCTCCATTCAGTAAGATCATTGTTGAGCTTTTCATGGATTCAGCTCTACTTACCTGCCTGTTCACCATAACTCTTAACTTTGGTAGTGTCTGCCTCCCCTTCTCCCAAAGTAATGCCAACTAGGTTGTCAGTGACAATAGGAAGCTGGATGCTGTGTGACTGCAGAGTTTGGTTTAACTACCTCACATTTTTTCTGGTTATTTCAGTGCCATGTCCCTGATGTTCTCCCGCTCACATCCTGTTGTAGTTGGTAAGAAAGACAAGCGTCTGATGGCTGAGGTTAATGCTTCTCCGCTCAAACACTTTGTCACAGCCAAAAAGAAAATCAATGGAATTTTTGAGCAGCTCGCAGCCTACATCAAGGAAAGTGCTGCATTCCTTAAAGGTGGGTAGAAATTTTTACATGACGGGGAGGGCAGCGTGCACAGACATAGCCAGTCCATCCTGGGTATAAGTGCGATGTACACTCTATTCAGCTGGGGATGTGGCAGCCACACTGTGGGCTTTTCTGCACCTGTTACATCACCTCAATTCAGGAATGTAGCACACCAGCACTTCCCCAACTCCCTTCACACCCTATTCACATTCCGTCTCTCCCCATAGCTGTGTGCAGGATAATCAGTCCAGTCAGGAAATAGGCTGTGGGTTACAACGTGATGCAGTAATGAAGAGTTCACTTTAGAAATCAGGTGGACTGCTGAACCAGAGATTCAAACCCGGCACAGTGATTAGCACTGCCGCCTCACAGTACTAAGGATCTGGATTCGATTCCTGGCCTGGGTCACTGTCTGCGCAGAGTCTGCACATTCTCTCCATGTCTGCATGGGTTTCTTTGCGTGCTCTGGTTTTCTCCCACAGTCTGAAAGATGTGCAGGTTAGGTGCATTAGCCATGTTAATTTGTCCCTCAGTGTACTCAAAACAGGTGCCGGAATGTAGTGACAATGGATTTTCACAGTAACTTCAGTGCAGTGTTAATTTGTGACACTAATAAATAAATTTTAGACAACAAACTTTAAACACACAATTGTGCAGCTTCTTTTACCAACCCTTTGCTATAATTTCCTGCTGCCCTGAGTCTGTGCCTGATGCTGGCCTCCTGTCAACTTTGCCGTGTAAAATGGCTTTTCGGGTTCCGACTTCACAGGCTTTGTAAACAGGAGATATCCCAAGACTGTGTGTGTGTGTGTGTGTGTGTGTGTGTGTGTGTGTGTGTGTGTGTGTGTGTTGGTGGGGTGGGCGCTTGTATTTAATGAGATTAACTTTGCTCAAAACAAACACATAACAATAGTGCAAACACACGGAATATCCAGAATCACACTCAGTGCCTCAGTAACTGGGGACTGTACAGCTCTCTGGGACTCCAATTACTGAACCATGTGTAAGCACATCCACCTGTCCTCCATACATCATAGGGACTATCTTCATTTCCAAACGTGGGCGCTGCTTCAAAGCTAGGCTACTTTCCAGAAATCCATCAACTGGATGCCGTAGCTTGATTCCGGTTTTTTTGCCATTGCACAGAGACATACCAGAATGGAGAACTGGACCCAATCACCACAGAGGAACAGGTGCTGGAGGTGACAGGTTATCTATCGAAGGTTGGGGGGATCAGTGAGGTACTGGCGCGACGGCACATGAAGGTAGCATTTTTTGGCAGGTAGGTCATGTTCCACTACGTGACTGTTCCATCTCTATGTTCGGTATCGCTCCTGCTTCACTGAGGATCTTTAGAAATAAGAATGGGCATTCAACCCATCAAGCCTGCACCATCATTCAATCCGTTTGTGGCTTAAACTCCGCTTTCCTGCCTGCTCCATCCCCATCAAAAATCTGCGTTAAGTCAGCATTAAGTATATTCAAAGGCCTGGCTTCCCCTTTCCTCTGGGGAGGAGATTCATATTGTGAGACTTGTGAGTCCCTGGTCTCGGATCAGTCCCAGTTGGTCTCCAGTAGTTCCCAAATTATTTCTGGGCTCTCCTGCAGATTGCTGATGGTGTCCCAGTAAATGTGACAGCGTTCGTGAGTTTTATACCTTGAGCAAGATTGAGGTTTGATGTTGCTCGGCTGATTTGTTTGTGAGTTCTTGCTAATGCTGGTTCGAGGGTGCTCTGCTCTCGGTGCTGTGGTTCTGTGGTGCAATTCCCAAGCTCCTGTTTGTTCCTTGGCACAGTGTCCGCTCTGCCAATTTGTGCGAGGTTAAAATGCATTTTGTTCACAGGACGAGCAATGGAAAAAGCAGTGTGATTAATGCAATGCTGTGGGATAAAGTGCTGCCCTCGGGAATTGGCCACACCACCAACTGCTTCCTACGTGTGGAGGGTTCAGATGGGAACGAGGCGTACCTGCTCACAGATGGATCTGAGGAGAAACGAAACATCAAGGTTAGACAGTTGACACCCTTTATATGGTAACTATGGGACCTATTTCCGTGTGTGTCAGACCTGAGGGCTACGTTCAGCTGTGTAAAGCAGGCTGAGAATTTGGAGTGAATGCCTGGGGCATGGTTGAGGAGCGCATGAGCAATGAGTTTGGGGGAGGGGTGGTTTCCCCTATACTCTGTTTAAACATGACTGAACAAATTGTTCTTTTTATGATCCTCTCTACGTCCACCTCTCTGAGTTATGATGGCTGATGTTACAGCAGCGTTACAGAATGAGAACAATCGTGGCATTTCTAACCCCTTCCTTGCCACCAATTTACCTGTGGTTTGATGTTAGTCCAGTGAAACCAGGATGGTCCCTGGGCTGTCCTTGTGCCATCCTGATGAGCTGAATCTGAGCTCGGCAACAACATGGAACAGTTCAGCTGACCTTTAGTAGCCCTGGTGCCCAAGTTAGATCTGAACTGAGAGAGAATGTGTGTTGGGCTCTGAAAACCAAACTCTACTGCCAGATGTTGACTTAGAGCTGAAGTCTGACATAAGATTACCAGAGATAGAAGGAGCACACGGGGCTAAAGAAAATGAATTTTATCATTTAAGAAGCCTTTGTTAAAGAGTTTCTTGTGTCTCCTACAGACTGTGAATCACTTGGCTCACGCACTTCACCAGGATCAACAGCTTACCGCGGGTAGCCTTGTTTCCGTCATGTGGCCCAAGATGAAATGTGCTTTATTGCGTGATGACCTCGTGCTAATGGATAGGTATGAGAGAGTATATTCAACCTCGCTGTACCTACTTGTCCTGTACCTTGCTATTAATGAGCTCCTCTCTTTTTTTTGTTTGTCCCAGTCCTGGGATTGATGTAACCACAGAACTGGACAGCTGGATTGATAAATTCTGCCTGGATGCTGATGTGTTTGTGTTGGTGGCAAACTCCGAGTCGACATTAATGCAGACGGTGAGTGAGCGAAACACTGATGTGTACAGGCAAGAGAGAACAAGCCCTGTCAGATACAATGTGTAAGACTTGGTTGCATTTGGGCAGATGTCAATAATTCAAGGATGAAGTTTTACCTCTTGGTTTCTGTTTCAGGAGAAGCAGTTCTTTCACAAAGTCAATGAGCGATTGTCACAACCCAATATTTTTATCCTCAATAACCGCTGGGATGCTTCTGCTTCGGAGCCTGAGTACATGGAGGAGGTGAGCAGTGTGTGGTAGACGTTTTGTAGAATATAGAACACTACAGCACAAACAGGCCCTTCGGCCCACAAGTTGCGCCGATCATATCCATACCTACCAGCCCTATCTATAACTCCCAATCCCATTAAATCCTATGTACTCATCCAGAAGTCTCTTAAAAGACCCCAGCAAGTTTGCCTCTGCCAGCACCGACGGCAGCCGATTCCACTCACTCACCACCCGCTGAGTGAAAAACTTACCCCAAGTCTCCTCTGTACCTGCTTCCCAGCACCTTAAACCTGTGTTCTCTCATAGCGACCATTTCAGACTTGGGAAATAACCTCCTTGTAAATCTCCTCTGCACCCTTTCTATAGCTTCCACATCCTTCTTGTAGTGAGGCTACCAGAACTGTGCACAGTATTCCAAGTGGGGTCTGACAAGGGTCTTGTATAGTAAACAGCTCTGTGAAGGGCTGTATGCGGTTCTGAGTGCACTGTGTGGACTTAATGGAGGGATGAGGAGACCAGATGTTTCATCTGCTGAATTCTGAAACTGATTGCATTTGCAGCCAAGGAATCATAGAATCTTATATTGTATCTATTTGAAGGCGCTATTTGAATTGTCCCTTTTCCTTGCTCTAGACACATAGCCCTTAAACTTTCTCCTTTTCAGGTATTTATTCACTTTTCTTTTCAGCGTTCCTAATGAATTTATTTCAACCCTCTTCCTGATAGTACATTTCGCATCAACTAGCTGAGTTTCTAAAAACATTACCTTATATCACCTCTGATTTTTATTTTGCCAATTACCTTAGATCTGAATATTAACCCCTTTGCCACTGGAAGCAGTTTCTCCTCACTTATTCTTGTAAAACCTCCTCTGCCTTCTTTGTCCAAAGGAGAATAATGCCAACTTCTGAAGTGGGCATCTTGGCATCGAATGTTATAATTGGGACAGCAGCTGGAAGCTCCTTCCCAGGGGAGTCAGCAGACAAACTGACAGTGCCAGGGGAATGCTGATGGAAACATGTCTGAGTCATGTTGGTGTCTGTGAGAATTGTCAGTCAGTTTGATTGACCTGCACACGCTCTGCAGTGATTACAGGGTTCGCTAGGGCAGTACCCAGCACTGGCTGGGCCTCATTTATTTTGTGTTTTTTGACGCTCGATGACCTGAGCATTATTGAATATGATGGACATCATGCGTTGCCTCTTTTATGACGACAGGTGCGTCGGCAGCATATGGATCGCTGCACCAGCTTCCTGGTGGATGAGTTGGGAGTGGTGAATCGGGCTCAGGCCACAGATCGCATCTTCTTTGTGTCAGCCAAAGAGGTTTTGAACGCCCGCATCCAGAAAGCACAGGGGATGCCTGAAGGAGGTACGAAGGAGGCAGACAGGATGGGTGCATGTTTACACCACTGGTCAAAGGAATTAGGTTGTAGTGAACTGTATTTCTGATCAATAGAATCTTCCAGCACAGAACGAAGCCAGTTAGCTCGTTGAAGGAACAAATCAGTTAGTCCGGCTCTTTTTCCCATTGCCTGCCAAATCTTTCTGCAACAGGTATTTATTCAATATTCGCTCAGGTTTGTGGTTGGCTGATTATCCACAGTGAATGACGTCTGACGTATCCTCAAAGGTCAGCAGATCACTAAAGCCAGATTATAAAATAGCATAAAGCTGGGTAAGGATCACAATATTCTTGCTTGATTTTAAGATCTGTATGCAGGATTGTGAGAAAAGCTAGCTGGCTATTCCACTGAAGAGGGCAGCATAATCAAACCCAACATAGACAAATGCAATCTCCAGTGGGATCATCAGATACTGCAGCCAATTGATAACTCAGCCCAGACTTGGGGTGAAGTCTGCTTTAAAAATCAGAAATTAGTAGATTAAAATATTTGGATTAAAAGCAGCTGTCTGACTTGCACACTATGTTTCTTATGTTTATAGAATTATAGAACCCTACAGTGCAGAAAGAGGCCCTTCGGCCCATCGAGTCTGCACCGACCACTATCCTACCCAGGCCCTACCCCCGTGTCTCTACGTATTTTACCCGCTAATCCCTCTAACCTATGCATCCTGGTTTGCTAAGGGGCAATTTTAGCATGACCAATCAACCTAACCTGCACATCTTTGGATTGTTGTGGATATTTCCCCAGCCCTGACTCTGCCAGCATAAACTGCGATGGCCTGAACCTCCGGTCTCTCAATAGGAACATAGGAATAAGGAGAAGAAGTAGGCAAATTCAGCCCTTCAAGCCTACTTTGCTTTTCCGTCAGATTATGGCTGATCTCTCTCTGGTCTCAAATCCACCATCGCGCCTGTTTCCCATGTCCATTTATCCTTTTTTAATTAGAAATTTATCTATCTCCTTCTTTAAACCACTTAACAATTCAGACTCCACTGTGTTATGGGATAGCAAGCTCCACAACTGAGAGAAGTGGTGTAGCTCATGCTGTTTGTGTGTTATGAACAGGTGGAGCACTGGCTGAGGGGTTCCAGGCGAGAATGTTTGAGTTCCAGAACTTTGAGCGACGATTTGAGGTGAGTCTGTGGCTGGATAACGGAGCTGATTGATATCTTTCACTGAACGCTTTCGTCTGCTGTAAGTGCATTCAGAAAATTCTGATAACTTTGATCTTTTAATTTTTTATTTTGCTTAATGCTTTTGAGCAAAATTCATTTCTTTCTGAGTTCTTGCTCTATGGTTGAAGCTCTTTCTTGCCTTATCTGTCTACCCTCTTTCCTGAATACTCTGCAGGAATGTATCTCGCAGTCAGCTGTAAAGACTAAGTTTGAGCAGCACACAGTCCGTGCCAAACAGATCTCAGAAGCCCTGCGACGAATTATGGATTCGGTGCATGTTGCTGCCACGGAGCAGAGGTGCGTTTGTTGATGCATCAACAAGCTGTCTGTTTTATAACACCCAACATCTAATTGTCCCGTTGAATGGGGAAAACTGGGGACACTAGGAATGTAAGCTACCAAGATCTAAAATGGAAATCGCTTTTACATTAGAATAATACCACTCCTACGGACCCTCACCCTGACGGTTTGGGATTAGCTGAGATTGAGACTGACCTTTAACCTTGTTGCAGGGTGCATTGCTTGAACCAAAGAAAGGAGCGAATGGATCGATTGGAGTTTATAGATAATCAACTGGACCTACTGACCCAAGATTGTAAAGGCAAAATCAAACAGATCACGGAGGAGGTGGAGCGGCAGGTGAGAGTGAGATGTTTGATTAGCTTAGCTTTCGGGGACAGTGAGTGTAATGTACTGTTCACTGGACAGTTCCTTGTCCTGTGAGGTTTTGGATTTGCTTCTAAGGCTGGCCTGGCTGCTGTTTGATGCCATCTCCTGTGTCTCAGGTCTCCAATGCAATGGCAGAAGAAATCCGCCACCTTGCCACATTGGTGGATGATTTCCAGATGGATTTTCACCCCTCACCGGTGGTGCTTCGAGTCTACAAGAGTGTGAGTATCAGTGTCGGAAGGTGAACAGGTTGATTCCCTGGGCTCAGTTTTCCCACATGTAGACACACACACGTGCACATACACACACACTCTTCAAAAAGCTGGTGTGAGAAATAATTATTGGTTTCAGGAATGCTGGCCGAACAGTTATTTTTATTTAAAGCATTGTATGCGACTGGAGTCTGCTTGTTAATCCAGTCCCCTCGCTCTCTGCTTATTTAGTCCCAATTCAGCAGGTGGTCACAACAGAAAATTAACCACAGTTCCTTTATTGGAAAGTTTAGTGAAGGATTGAGGATGAAGAATGAGAGGCTGGGACAAGTAAATTGGGAGGCAGTTGCTCGGTGACACCAAGTTTGGCTTCTAAAATTGTATAGTTTATAGACAGAAAGTCCAGAGAAGGAATGAGTTTGAGTAGGAGATGAAATGAATCTTGAACTCAGCGCAGTGAGAGTGTGAGAAACAGAGTATGTGCGTGTAGGACTGGAGAACTGAAACTAGGAATGAACAAGAGCCAAGTTCAGAGGGTTACCAGTCTTAACATGATCAAATTGGAAATCATTGTAGGAACAACGCTCAATGGGAGAAGAGACTCCTATAATTTATGGGTAGCACTGCTGCCTCACAACGCCAGGGACCCAGGTTCAATTCCGGACTTGGGTCACTATTTGTGTGGAGTTTGCACGTTCTCTCCATGTCTGCATGGATTTCCTCTGAATGCTCTGGTTTTCTCCCTCAGTCCAAAGATGTGCAGGTTAGGTTAACTGGGCATGTTAAATTGCACGTTAGAGTCAAGGGAGTGAACAGCATAAATATGTGGGGCTAAGTGGATAGGGCTTGAGTGGATTGTTATTGGTGCAGACTCGGTGGGCTGAATGAGCTTCTGCATTGTAGGGATTCTAAGAAATCTAATAGCAAGGAACAAGGAGATAACTGCATTAAACTCCTCTGCAGAAGAAGTAAGACTGGACTTGGGGCCAAATCTGAAGGAGTTGCTTCAATTCAACGTTAGTGTAGGCTGTCCTTTCTCTTCATTCTTCCACCTTCTGCCATAGCATCTTTATCTTTGTTTCCGTCTTCACACAGGAGCTCCACAAACACATTGAGGAAGGACTTGGGCGTAACATGTCTGAGCGTTGCTCTGTCACCATTACAACCAGCCTACAGAAAACACAGCAGGAAATGATCGGTCAGTGCTGAACATTAGTCCTTTCTCAATATACTATTAGAGAAGTGTAAGCAGTTACAGATAGGTCTTAGTTAGTAGCATTGAACTTTGCTACTCAAAGTGCAGCTTTAAGCTCAAGGCTGAAAAAATGGGCAGCCCGGTGGCACAGTGGTTAGCACTGCTGCTTCATAGTGCCATGGACCCGGTTCAATCTCAGTTTGGGTCACTACCTGTGTGGAGTTTGCACGTTTTTCTGGTGCCTGTGTGGGTTTCCTCCCACAGTCCGAAAGACATACTGGTTAGCTGCATTGGTCAAGTTAAATTCACCCTCAGTATACCCGAACAGGCACCGAAGTGTGCTCCTGGGGATTTTCACAGTAACTTCATTGTCGTGTTAATTAAAGCCCACTTGTGAAATAATAAATAAACTTAAAAATTAAACTTACAAGTCTCCAGTGCTGCTACTTGTCCATCTATTCTGGCAGATTTTCCTCACTGAAGGACCTCAATGAACTGAATGTGTTTTTGCAACAATTGATGATGGTTTCACCTTGAACATTATGAAGACTAGCTTTTTTTCATATTCTGGATTTTATTAATTGAATTTAAATTCCACCAGTTGCCATGGTATGATTTGAGTCTGTGTCACACATCCAGCTTACATAACTAACGTGCCAAGACAGCATCAACATCAACGTGGTAGAGAACAAGGAGAGGAGACCAAATGAAGGAGACAGAGAGGTGGGAAGATGGAAGGGGTTAGAGGATGTAAGAGACCACACGGACAGGCAGAATCAATCAACTGCTGGACCCTGGGGGTGGGTGGTGAGCAGGATGGCTGAGTGATTTGAGACATGACCATGCGTAAGGAGCACTCTTGGGAGGCCTTTGGTTCCCAAAGCTCTTGGGCCACTGGGGTTTTCCTCACTTAATCACTGAATCTGTTGTAGATTAACTGAGAGAGATCAGTTATTGTGATTAGGCAGTAAGCCCTTGAAAAATCTAGTGATAAGTAGAACACCAACTAGATTGAACATGGTCTTTTCTTGCCTAGATTTTTGACTTTTCTAATGAGAATTCCATGTGTTTGGGAGCGGGTTTCTTGTCAGTGGCACTGATGGATGAATAGAGGCTGGTGCAGGGTGAATGTGTCATTGGTGTGCTGGGGGAGAGGCAGTGTGTGGAGTCTGGCAGAGTGGGTGCAATGTGCTGTGTCGGGCGTATGGATGGTGTGCAGGGTCTGTGGAGGAGTGGTAGTGTGCAGTGTCCGGGGGAGGTGGGAATGGTGTGCAGAGTCTGGGGGGAGGTGGGGAGGGAGTGGTGTGCAGGGTCTGGGTGTGGGGGATTGTGGTGTGTAGGATCTGAGGGTAGGGGGGTGGTGTGGTGTGCAGGGTCTGGTGTAGGGGAAACAGTGTGCAGGGTCTGGTGTAGGGGAAACAGTGTGCAGGGTCCGAGGGTGGCAGGGGAGCGGTGTGCAGGGTCGGGATGAGGACAGTGTACATGTGGTCTGTAGCCTCTTGTTAGGAATCTTGAAGCTCCTTTTCATTAGATGATTTCTTTCATTCCCCCTCCTCACCCTCCCCTTCCAGACAGCCTTCAGCCTCTCTTGCCACCCACAGAGAGGGGCCAGGTAGACGTACTGGTGCCTCGTCAGCGCTTCAGTCTCAGTTACGACCTGAATTGTGATAGACTGTGTGCTGATTTCCAAGAAGACATTGAGTTCCACTTTTCACTCGGATGGACGATGCTCGTCAACCGCTTCCTGGGCCCAAAGAATAGTCGCAGGGCACTGGCAGGTTACAACGACCAGGTAAAACAAGAGAAACAGGTTATCTGCTCGTTATTCTATACGTGGTTTTCAGTTTTTAATGAAGGCTGATGGATAAAGATAGCCTATGGGATATATTCCCTAGCTTTATATTTGTTTCATTGGTTAGAGGGCCTTGGGTTCAAGTCTAATCCAGAGGATGGCACTTGCAACAGTGCTCAATTCCCTTAGTACTGCACTTCGAGTTTCAGACTGGAATCTGTGCTCAAGTTTTTGGAGTGGAACCTGAATTCATGAACTTCTGACCCAGAGGATAGGATATACCACTGAGCCCTGGCTGAGATTGGTGGCGATTACTTCCTCTGTTACTTTTCTATAATCTAAGTGGTGCATTGGGCGATTTAAGATTTAAATCACAGCTGGTGTTAGGCTGTCTGATTTTCACCGATTCTTGGTTTCCTGTGTCTCTAGGTCTCACGGCAACTACCCATTACGCCAGTCAGTGCCAGCTTACCCTCCTTACCCCAGGGGTCCATGACCCAGGAAGAACTCATGGTTTCTATGGTAACGGGATTGGCTTCGTTAACTTCGCGGACATCAATGGGGATAATCGTGGTCGGGGGTGTGGTAAGTGATAGCTGTTTACTCACCAACATCTGATACACTGATCTCTGCCAGATCGTGCTGTCAGCAGTTGCTGGGGAAGCAATGGAGGTCTGAGCTAGGCAATGGCAGTCGTTCTATGTAATCCAGTGCTGGTGCATTGGAAAGAAGGGTGTGGCATTGCTTGGCGTCACAAGAGCGTTGGAATAGGAGCAGGTTTCGGGAACCTAAGGGAAAGCAGTAACAATTCATTTGGCAGCTGATCTCAGTTTCAGGTCTTTCCAAACCCCATCAGAACGAAGGAATTACTTTAGAAGTGCGGCCATTTTTGTGTGGACAAACGCAGCAGCCACATAGCTCAACAAGATCCTAGTAACAAGTAGATATGTTAAACTGAGGTCCTATCATCTGAAAGAAAGGTTCTGCAATCTTTGTTTTGTATTGAGTGTTGGCATGTACCAATATTCTCTCTAGAGAGTTGACTCCACAACCTTCTGACTGGAGAAGGGAGACTTTGACCACAGGGCCACACTGCCTCTCAAACTTACTCAAGTGTTTGTAATGCTGGTGGGAGTGTTGAAAGGCCACCGATGGCCCCCTCGTTCACCCATTCCACAGCAGCGGCTCGAACTGTAAAATTGCTAAGTGACCTGATGGAGGCTTTTATTATCAACGGTTACTGTGTGGTGATGGATTATTTCTGTCTCATCAGTGTGAGAGGAACGATGGCCCAGAATTAAAACAATCACCACAAATGAAAAGAGACAGTTAAGTCTGGAGTATTGTGTACAGTTTTTGGTCTCCTTACTTGAGAAAGGATGTACAGGCACTGGAGAGGTACAGAGGAGATTCACTAGGTTGATTCTGGAGTTGAGAGGTTGGCTTATGAGGAGAGACTGAGTAGACTGGGACTATATTCATGGAAATTTAGAAAAATGAGGAGAAATCTTATAGAAACGTATAAAATTAAAGAGGGAATAGATAAGATAGAAGCAGGGAGGTTGTTTTCACTAATGGGTGAAATTAGAACTAAATGGCATAACCTCAAAATAAAGGGGAGCAGAGGAACTTCTTCACCCAAAGGGTTATGAATCTGTGGAATTCCCTGCCCAGTGAAACAGTTGAGGCTACGTCGTTGAAGGCAAACATAGATATTTGAACAGTAAAGGAATTAAGGGTCAAATGGCCTCCTTCTGTAAAAATTCTGTGATTGTGATTTCTTGCCCTTGTCTCCAACTGGGTGCTACTGTAGGTGCCTCATTCTTTGATGAGTGCCTTTTGGGCCTCCCTTTGCTGAGTATAAATAAACAGAAAAACTGCAGCTGTCCTAGAGATTTCCAGGGGCTGGGCTTGGAATAGAAACATAGAAAATAGGCCCTTCAAGCCCACTGCGCCATTATTTATGATCATGGCTGATCATCCAACTCAATAGCCTGATCCTGTTTTTTTTCCTCATAACCTTTGATCCCATTCGATCCAGCTGCATCTTGAATGTTGTGACAAATTAGATAAATCAGTGTTTATGTATGATGAACAGTGTAAAGGATTTGGAGAAGTCTGACCTCCTCGTCTGATTATGTGTCAGGTGTGGAAAGCAGTGGGCTGGCGGTTGATTGCATTGAGTGTGGGGATGTATGGCCTCCTGTACATATACGAGCGGCTGACCTGGACAACCAGAGCCAAAGAAAGAGCCTTCAAGCGTCAGCTGGTGGATTATGCTGCTGAGAAGCTACAGCTCATTGTCGGTTATACTGGATCCAACTGCAGCCATCAGGTGCAACAGTAAGTGAGGGAGTGGAGTAAATGTTGGGTGTTGAGAATGAGCTAGGCACCACCTCCCCTCCTTTTTACATACTCTGCCGTTCGCAAACACAGGCTGCTCCCTACAATCAGAAATATTATTCCCCTCTGATTTTCGAGCACTCTTTTTGCACGCTAGCCCTGGCCGGTGGCACCAACTCTTCCTGGAAATGTGATTCAGGGTCACCAGCCTATTATCCCAGTATCACCCGCTGTCAGTCTCAGAAACCAATGACTGTTCTTCACATGTAGGACCAGATAGTAAATTTTGATTGGATATTCCATTACAAAAGACATTACAGTGAACCCAGATCTGACTATATCTCGATTTGGAACTTCTAGCAGGGATCAGCGGATACAGATTAGTGGCTAGATCTTGATGGATTTGTCTGTTCTCCCCAGGCGCCGTGTGTTGCTTTAAGTTATTGTTGCAGTAAATGTAAGGATCTATGTTTCTGTGCCTCCCTTTCACTTCTGTTTCCATTCCTTTCTCTGCAGGGAGCTGACAGGGACATTTGCCCAGCTCTGTCAGCAGGTGGATGTGACACGGCAGAACCTGGACGAGGAGATTAAGGATCTGAATAAGAAGATTGAACTGCTGGACTCCTTGCAAAGCAAAGCCAAACTGCTCAGGTGGGTGCCAGGATGTTGGCAAAATTGGTGGCAAATGTTGACAGCTTTGGGCTCAAAAACCGGTTGCCAGAAGTTTTCTGCTGTGTGTAGAACTGTTCCAAAAGACTCTTGAGTTTTGAGTTCAGGTTAGGTTAAAATTACATAATGGATCCCTGATTTGACATTAAGTCTGCATTAGTGGGGGAAAGAGCATAAGGAAGCCAGACTCACCAAGGGGGCCTGATGGCAATGCGGCCTGGGAGACAGTTGCCGCCTCAGAACAGGGAAGCAGTGCTGCAAGAAGGTCAATGACCTCATCCGGGTAGAAAGGGTGAGGGCTTAATTCCATCTAGCATTTTCCACCAAAAGTCCTCCAAAGTCCTCCCATCCCCACTCAGCTTTGAATGAAAATGGCAATGCAGAATCTCTGGGAACTGTTGTGGGGTTTGAGTATTAGGTGTCGTGCGAAGCATGGTGTACTGATTCCTGTAATTGTTGTGACTGAATGTTACTCTTTGTAGGAACAAGGCTGGCTGGCTGGACAGTGAACTGAACATGTTCACTCACCAGTACCTGGAGCAGAGCAGATGAGAGTGACGCGTGCAAACTTGGAAGATGTTTCTACTGCCTGAGACACAAATGCAACACTAACTGTCACACTGGTGGAGAGGAGGGATTGTTGGAATATTCATTTCTTTTCAGAATAATTTATAAACTGTTGACAATTGATTTAAAGCTATTTGGGACTGAATTAATGCTGTGACTCACTGAGCAGTGTCTGACTTTTTACACTTGGTGAATCGCAAAGAGCAGCCAACAGGAGACCGACCGCCTTTTACGTTTTGGTTCAAACGCATCTTGCAGCTTGGGCTTGTTGACCTGCAATGGACATTGGAACTTGTCACATTGTGGGACACATTACTTGATCTTTCATAGTCTGAGCTGCATGATGCAGGGTAACGTGTGGGAGACTTCAGTTGTGATTGGCAGACCATTCCTTAACTATGGACAAAACATAGGGTCCTTACTGAGAGATGGGAGTACATTTGTATTTTGACTAGAAACAATTTAATGGGGATGGGGAAAGAGCTTCTTAATGATACATCCTAAAATCACCCCTATCCCCTCTCCCCACACCTCCCAACATGATCAGATCTCCAAATTACAAAGTTTCACATGTCAGGAGTGTTCACTAAATCTGATCAGAGATGATATATGGCATTTTCTATTGTTCATTTTGAAGATAATTTAAACTGCATGCCATGACTGAAAAATAAAGCCAAGAAGTCCTTTAAAACCCCCAAGTATGCTGAATATCTGCAACTGGTATATTTGACACCAACTTGGAATTCAAAAGATGATGTTTCTGGATTGTCTTTTACTCCCAGATCATTCTGATATTTACAATATGAATTCTAATCTGGGTTTCAGAGAGGTCACAAAACTTGAAACATCACAGTCTGTGCTACCTTCAACTCCTTGATTAGATTTCTGTCTGTAACTTGCTCCTCAGTATTCTATATGCAGATACCCTGAACCCCATTGATGAGATTCCAGTACTCACTCTGGGTATCTGTTTCAATCGAGATACTTATTTTTAATTAATCTGTACTCTGAATTGTTGGTTTGTGTTGACAGAGGGTAAGTCTGAGCTGAACATGTATGTAATGAAATTCCCAGTCTGTCAACCAGGGGTACAGAGAACAAGTTGGTAACATAAGGACAACTGAAATTCAAATCTGAGTTGATTTGGTAATGGGCTTGGAAACTTGGGAAATATTTCTGTTGTGTAAGAAAGGATTGCCTGTGATTTAAACCACTAGATATTGGGAAGTGCTAAGGAAGAATTCCAGTAATACTCTTTGTGAATTGCATGCGTAACTTTCACCCCTACCCTCTGCTTCCCTTATCAGTCCAGATTCAGAAATGTTTGGAATGATGAATAAGGAAGTATTCGTGTGAGAAAATTTCTTCATTTTATGAATGACAATTATGAAAGGTTCAGACATTTTCTGTAAATGTAAAGACCAAGGATGATGAATACTCGTGTCTGTGGAATGTCTGTGCAATGCAGTGCAAAGTGTATATGCTGCGAGAATTACATCGTTTGCATCAACTCTGTACACTATCAAAACTCAAGACTCCTGCTGTGTTGTTCTCATGGTGACCTTTTACTCCAACTTTACTGATAGAGGAAATCCTTTACCCTGAACATTAGTAAATTCTATGTTTTTTAAATCGTGCAGTGTACTGGGAGCATTGAGAGCTGCGTTCGTTTTGAACCGGTCAGTTTTCATTGATGACAAAATGCTTTAGGTGCATCATGAATAACTGATTTGACTGTCAACTATGTCCCCAGAACCACAACACTATATCTTTCTCTTGATTATTCAAGCAGAAACAAAAGTATTTCACACACTTTTTAAACAGGCTTATTTTGTGCTTATGCCTTGATTTGACTGAGGCTTATATTCATAGTTTTAAACATTTAAATATATTGGAAACAATAAGAACTAAGAATTCTGGTAAATATTAGTCAGCATCTCAGAGAAAAGACTGGTTAAAAATGAAATATTAAGCATCTTAATGAAAATTAACTTGCTGTCTATTTTTGTTGTTTTCTAAAGAATGAAGTGAGTGATCCAGGTTGAGCTGCATTCCAGTTCTGTCAGGCTTGAGCCATTGCACCAAGTGGCAACTATTAGCTATAGATGATGATCCGAGGTCTCAGTGCTGATACTACCATGTAATAAGGCAACTAAATGGGTCTGAATCTTGGTACTTTTGATCGTACCCATTCAGTTGGATTTTTTTTCAAAGTTAAAGTGCACTTTATGTTTCTGCTGCTCTTAGTCTCAAAGTATTTTTTGGTTAAAATTTATGCAAAGATCCCTCTGTGATGTACTGTTCTTGTCATCTGATACCTGGGACTGGACTTGTGTAAAATACACAGTGAAATAAATTAATTTCAAAAAGTTCCTCTGTCTCAGTTGCCCATTGCTGTGCTCTGAGCATTCTTTGATTTCTAGGTGGAGGGGGTTTGAAGCAAGAGTCAAGGGACTTGGGCAGGGAAAGTAAACCTAGCTACTGACTGACCGGGGGTGGCATAGTGGCACAGTAATTAGCGCTGCTGTCTCACGTTCTCTCTTGTCTGCATGCGTTTCCTCTGGGTGTATGGTTTCAAAGAACAAAGAAAATTAAAGCACAGGAGCAGGCCCTTCGGCTCTCCAAGATTGCACTGACCGTGCTGTTGATTTAAGTAAAACCTCCTATGCTTCTGGGGACCATATTCCCTCTATTCCCTTCTCGTTCATGCGCTTCTCAAGATGTCTTAAAAGTCACTACCTTATCCACTACCACTACCTCCCCCAGCAAGGAGTTCCTGGCAGCTACCAATCTGTGTAAAAAAAAAAAAATCTGCTCGTACATCTCTTTTAAAACTTGCCCCTTGCACCTTAAACCTATGCCCCCTAGTAATTGACTCTTCCACCGTTGGAAAAAGCTGACTATCCATTCTGTTCATGCCCCTCATAATCTTGTAGACTTCTATCAAGTCTCCCCTCAACCTCCATCGCTTCAGTGAGAACAAACTAAATTTCTCCAACCTCTCCCCATAGGTAATGCCCTCCATACCAGGCAAGATCCTGGTAAATCTTTTCTGTACTCTCTCCAAACCTCCACATCCTTCTGGTAGTGTTGTGATCAGAATTGAACACTATATTCCGAGTGTGGCCTCACTAACGTTCTACAAAGTGTCAACACGACTTCCCAATTCTTAAACTCAATACTTTGGCCTTGTTGACTACCTTAACTTTAAGAACATAAGAAATAGGAGCAGGAGTAGGCCATCCAGCCCCTCGAGCCTGCCCCGCCATTCAATAAGATCATGGCTGATCTGTAGTGTTTCAGTACCACTTTCCCGTTTTCTCCCTGTAACACTTAATTCCCTTGTCAATCAAAAACCTATCCACTCTTGACTTGAACATATTCAGCGAGGAAGCCTCCACCACTTCTTCGGGCAGAGAATTCTAAAGATTCACCATCCTTTGCGTGAAGAAACTCCTCCGCAACTCTGATCTGAACCGTCTCCCACCTAATCTTGAGGCTGTGTCCTCTAGTCCCGCTATCTTGGCTAAGCCGAAAGAGTCTCTCAACCTCTACCCTATCCATCCCCTTCATTATCTTATACGTCTGTATAAGGTCTGTTCTCAGCCTTCTAAACTCCAAAGAGTACAAACCTAGTGTATTCACTCTCTCCTCATAATCCAACGCCCTCATTTCTGGTATCAGACTAGTAAACATTCTCTGCACTCCTCCAAGGCCAATATATTCTTTCTCGAATGCAGCAACCAAAACTGCACACAGTAGTCCAGCTGCGGCCTCACTAGTACCCTATACAGCTGCAAAAGTACCTCCCTACATTTATATTCTATCCCCCTAGCTATAAATGCCAACGTTGCATTCACCTTCTTAATCACCTGCATACTGTGTTTTTGCGATTCGTGCACAAGGACCCCCAGGTCCCTCTGCACAGTTGCATACTGCAGTTTTTCACCATTTAAATAGTAATCCTTCCTACCATTATTCCTACCAAAGTGAATAACCTCACACTTGCTAACATTATACTCCATCTACCAGGTCCTCACCCACTCACTCAACCTATCCAGATTTTGCAGGCTTTCCACATCCTCCACACAATTTGCTTTTCCATTCATCTTTGTGTCATCATCAAATTTTGTCACCTTGCACTCAGCCCCTTCTCCAGATCGTCTATGTAAATGGTAAATAGTTGAGGCCCCAGCGCTGATCCCTGGGGCAGTCCACTAGTCACCAGCTGCCAATCAGAATAGCACCCATTAATACCTACCCTCTGCTTCCTATTCGACAACCAATCCTCTATCCAATCTAACCCCCTACCCCCAGCTCCCTGCACCCTAACCTTCTGCAGCAATCTTTTCTCTCACAATCCGAAAGACATGCTGGTTATGCTAAATTCTCCCTTGCTGAAGTGTGGCAACTAGATAATTTTCACAGTAACTGCATTGCAGCGTCAGTGTAAACCTACTTGTGATACTAACGAAAAAACTTTAAACTAGGCACAGGTTTTGCAAGAAAACGTGAAGAAATTTGGCCTTTTGGCATAAGCCAGCTGCTGTGGCCTGCCAAGCCAGTTCCTGCATTCAGGTTGCACGTCTAGTGTGTTACTCTCAGCTCCTGTTCGTACACAGTGATTAGCACTGTTGCCTCACAGTGCCAGAGACCTAGGTTCAATTCCAGCCTGGAAGACTGTATGGAGTCCCAGATTTCCTCTGGGTGCTCCCACATTCCAAAGATGTGCAGGTTAGGCAGATTAACCATGATAAATACATGGGACAAAAACAGAAAATGTTGAACAAACTCAGCTGGTCTAATAGCATCTGAGAGAGAAAAGGCAAGAGATGCTGTGAGACCTGCTGAGTTTCTCCAGCAATTTTTGCTTTTGTTTCAGATTCCCACATCTGCAGTATTTTATCCTTATCTTGGTAAGTAATCCTGGCGAAGGTGCTTTTTCAAAGGGTTGGTGCAGACTGGATGGGCTGAATGGCCTCCCGCCCTATAGGGCTTCTTCTGATGGGTGGTATCTGCCCTTTATTGCAGCGACCGATGAGGAGTCTGCGTTTGGTGACGGACAGCTTTAGTAGTCTATCAGACAACAGCATGTGTGACCATCCAGCCAATCAAAGCGCTGTGCTGCGCCGCTCGCTTCGAGGGCAACAGCGGGAAAGAAACGGTCAAATGGCGGCCTGAGGGAGAGGAGGCTTCGGTGTGAGGAAGGAAGGAAGGAGGAGGGGACGAAGGGGCTCTGTATGAGGGAACTCGGTGTGAGGAAGGAAGGGAGGAGAGCTCGGTGAGCTGAAGGCCGTGGAAATCCGACCCTGGAGCCGGCACTGCTAACGGACAGCCTCCTCCCTGGTAGTGAGTGGCTAAACCCCGACTGTCCCAATCCATTAGGGAGGTTGCTGATTATTCCAGATTATTTCGGGGTTAATCGCTGGGGTTTTCACAGTTATTCTTTATTCTTCTAATCCTGGTCTTTCACAAACGGACTGCGGAGGCTGATGTCCCAGTGCCGCACTGAGGGAGTGCTGTACTTTCGGCGGTGCCGTCTTTTGGATGAGGATGTTAATCTGAGGTCTCTGTCCCCAGATACACTGTATTTAAGGCAGGGGAGCGAATTCTTGGTGTCCAATCGATGTTTATCCTGCAATCGATATCTGAAAACAAATTGCTTAGTTTTTATCACGTTGTTGTAGGGCGTAGCTGTGCTCAACTTGTACAGAGTTTAGTGGCTGCACTTAAGTGTATCACTGGCTTTAAGACACTTTAGAACATCCAGTGGTCATGAAAAGCGCTGCTTAAAACGCAAATTTTATTTGCAGGAAGTGCTGAATTACCAGTTGAAAGATGTCGCACTCAAACGACCTGCAGCTTCTTCGAGATCAGAACAAACGTTTGCTGCAGAAACTGAGGGCGGAACGTCTTAGAGCTCCATGGCAAGTGCTCCTGCCCTCTGCGAGTGGCGATGGAACCCGTTTAACTGACCTCAACTCAGGTCAGTTGAGATGTGCTGTAGACTTCCAAATGGACAGCATTGGTAACAAGTTTGAGGTAGGCATAGGTTTTAGTAAGCTAATAATGAAAAGCCTGCATCTCATTTTTATTCTTCGGTGCAAATACTAACCATATTAGCTTTTTAAAAAATATTAATGGTTCAACACAAATGCTGTGGTATGGAGATGCCAGTACTGGACTGTAATAAACACAGTAAGAAATCTCACAACACCGGATTAAAGTCCAACACTTTATTGGGTAGCACAAGCCATTAGCTTTCAGAACGCTGCTCCTTCATCAGGTGAATGGGATTTCAGTTTGTAAACAGAGTATATAAAGACATAAGCTCAATTTATAAAATAATGGTTGGAATATATCAAATGCTCCCAGGCAGGAACAGCACAAGTTAAATACAGAGTAAAGTTCCCTCTATGTCATCTCATCAATCATGTCTGGGACAGCACAAGTTAGATACAGAAAATGTTTCCAGTTCTATCTTGCCACTATCCCTCTCTTGATCCTTCTACACTAATTGTCCAACATCAGTAAACTGAAATTTTCTCCAACTACATTTCAGAAAGTGAGAAGCAATTGCTTTTGATCTTTACCGTAAACTCTGTTTCCTATCCATTGACTCCAGTCCTTTCCTTGGATATTGTCACTCTCCATAAACTTGAGTTAATTCAAAGTTTACTGCCTACGTGCTATCTCACGTCAGGTCCCCATTCCCCATCAACACACTAACTTGACACACTAACTGCACAGATGAGCACTATATTGATTTTAAAATTCTTATTTTCAAATCTGTATATTGTTGCTTTCCTCCCTGTTTCTAATCTCTACCTGTCTCTTAACCTCTTCCAGCCCTAGTGCCCTCAGATATCTAAGCTCCAACAATTCTGAAGTCTTATGCATTCCTGATTTTAACTATTCTACCATTGCCTTCACTTGTGTAGGAGCTAAGCTCTGATGTTTCCTTCCAAAATTGCTCCGTCTCTACGTTCTCTCTAACCTGCCTCTTTGACCAAGCTTTTAGCCATTGGCCATAACATCTCCTTATGTGACTCAATCCCATATGTTTCATAATGTTTCTGAAACACTTTGGGGTGTTTTGCTTAGTGAAGCAAATACTTCAATGAAAGGTGCTTTGTAAATGAAAATTTCTGTTGTTCATTGATCTCACAGCTGCCACCCTCTGATCTCTAACTGAATTATCAAATAATCTGGATTTTGTTTTATTCTTTTGTGGGACGTGGGCGTTGCTGGCTAGGTCAGCATTTATTGCTAATCTCTAGCTGCCCGTGAACCATTAAGAATCAGCCACATTGCTGTGGATCTGGAATCACATGTAGGTGAGGTAAGAATGGCAGATTTCCTTCTCTAAAGTCAACCAGATAAGTGTTTATGACAGTAGATTCCTAATTCCAGACATTTTTTATTGAAGTCAAATTCCACTACCTGCCATGGCTGGATTCAAGCCCAGGACCTGAGAACGCTAGCTGAGTTTCTGGATTAATAGTCTAGTGAGAAAAACACTAGGCCATCCCCCCTCCTATTCCAGTTCTTTTCCTGCAACTAGTGGTGCACTAAGGCTGACTTTCTGTTTGCATAATTCCAGGAATAGTTTGATGCCAGAAGCTTATAGCTTGTTTCTTATTATTCAGCATGGCTGACCAGGTATCTCTCCTGCTCTTAACACAGGCCATTGGTGTATTAGAAGGATTTGCACGTTGACACATTTAACCTGTTTGGCTGTATTACGAATGCACCTTCTTTGGCATCGCGTTCTGGGTGAGGCACAAACCAGGTGTTTCTGGCTCAGAGGCAGAGATGCTGTCATTGTGACATAAGATCTCCTATCTGGATATTGCGCTGTTTGATTTGAGTTACATTTTCTCAGCTTGTATATTCAATTGTGGGTC
Organism: Sphyrna mokarran; assembly: GCA_024679065.1. Taxonomy (NCBI): domain Eukaryota; kingdom Metazoa; phylum Chordata; class Chondrichthyes; order Carcharhiniformes; family Carcharhinidae; genus Sphyrna; species Sphyrna mokarran. Next base: position 19,115,679 of record JAGIQG010000028.1, on the reverse strand, counting down.
TGTACCTGTGAACTGGATTTGAATTCAGTGTTTAAGGCTGCTTATTCCCCTGTGTTGTCACTGACCTAAACACAATATCCTGACCTCTTTCAGCACCAAAATGGCAATTCACTGAAGAATCCCAATTTCAAGGACCAGGTTGTTTCAGAATTATCAGGACAAGAAGTGTATGTTGATGGATCAGAGCAGCCTGGTGAAGTGGTTGTGACTGAATTCCAAAAGAGAAGGGAAGCATCTCCTACAACACTTTACAGTCCCTTGACACGCAGAGCCAAGAAGCAAAGCTGGAGACTTGGAGCAGGAGATGGAGTAGATGTGGAGCTGCTTGACTGTCCTGAAGCTGAGGCCAGAACGATTCCCAACATTGAACTCAACTGTTCTTCATCTCTAGCTCTATCACCGAAAGGTAGTGTCATTCCATTGGAGACACTGAGCTGCAAAAAGGGCAAACTAAAGCTGCAGCCCAGACCTAGAAGCGTTCCTTGCAAGCTGCTGACTGATGACTATGTTTCAGAACAGCTTAAATATTCAACACCTTTTACCAAACCCCCTTCTGCCCTGAGGTTAACGAAAGAGCCTGAGCCCCCAAATCTGTGGCAGTCAAGCACAGGTGGAGCTTACGACAAGGAAAACACCCCTAGGCATCATTCCCGTTTCCTGCAGTCCCTTTGTGAGGACCCAAAGACAAGGTCGCCTCTGTATCTGGACCAGTTGTTGGATGAAGGCAATGATCGACATAGGGAGCGGTTTGTCAGAGACACCTGGAAGCCAAAGTCGATCCTCTTAGAATCTCACAGTAAGGTGGCAAAGGTAAGAGGCCTTCCTCATTTACTACTGGCATTTGATACTCCAGCATTTCCTGGTTAAGTACTTCAGAGCCAAGAGCATCTGTAGAATCAGTTTTTACATCAACAATTGGAGTTATAGTGGGTTGAAGATAACCAGCTACATTGCTAGCCAGAGTGGATGGATATAGCAAAGTTACAGAGTCAGAGTGGAGAGGTAGAGGAACCTTTATCGGACAGGGAGTGAGCCTGGAATGACCTCAATAGCTCCTCAATCAAAGATTGCATCAACTGACTTTCTCCTTTTCTCTTTGTCACTGTTGGGTACACTGTACGTTGAGATCTGCACAAGTCATCACTACTAGTGGAGTGGAAGTGGTCTGTTTGTTGCAGATCTACTTTTGGTCAATGCAGCTCAGATTATTAAATTTTCCTGCTTAATTCACAGCCGGATGACATGGGTCAAGTCACATTCCTGTTTCCGCAAGAGGAGTCTAGCCTCAGGGCAGAGGTTCAGGCGAGACGACCTTTATTGGGCTACGATTGGATAGCAGGTAACGTGCTGGGCTACTTACAATTGTCTTATGTCTTTAATTGCCCAGTTGGCTGAGGGGCAAGTCTATGTGTTTCAAGTGATCTTACTTTTGCACTGGCTGATTTTGCTCTTAATTTCTCTTGCTATGTTGTGTAAGCTCTCTGGAGCACAAAATCATTGATATTTGATTGCTGCTTTGTGCTTAGGCCTGATGGACATTGACTCACCAATGTCAGAAAAATCCGAGCAGTATTTTATGGAGTTGCAGGACTTCAGACGGGTGAACAAGAAAGAATGTGTGCACCAAGAGTATATGGAGTAAGTGCGAGTTAGTGGTGTCAGAGGATGAATGTGTGTGTGCTGCAGAAATAAGCAATTGCAAGAGTTCAGGTAGTGTGCTAGGCCCATTCATTTTCAACTGCTTCATCATTGACCTTCCCTCCATTATATGGTCAGAAGTGGGGATGATGATTGTACAATGTTCAACAACATTCATAACTTCTCAATACAGAAGCAGTCTGTGTGCACATGCAGCAAGACCTGGACAGTATTGCTAGGCAATGACCATCTCCAACCAGAGAGAATCCAACCATTGTCCCATGAGATTCAATGGCATTACCATAACTGAATCCCCAACTATCAACAATCTGGGACAGGGTTACCTTTGACCAGAAATTGAACTGGATCAGCCTTATAAATACTGCGGCTACAAGAGCTGTTCAGAGGCTAGAAATTTTGCAATGAGTAACTAGCTTCTCTTTATAGCTGAAACTTTTCAGCCCAGGCAACATCCAAATGAATCTCTTCTGCCTCCTCCCTACTGCAATTTCATTCTTCCTATAATTGGTGACCAGATCTGTATACACTTCTCTAGTTGTAGCTTGACAAGTGTTTCAAAGAGCTCCATCATAACCTCCTTGCTTTTATATTCTGTGCTTGGCTAATAAAAGCAAGTAGAAACATAGAACATTACGGCGCAGAACAGGCCCTTCGGCCCTCGATGTTGCGCCGACCAATTAAGAAAAAGCAATGACCCTCTAACCTAAACCATTCCCTTTTCATCCATAAACTTATCTACTGACCTCTTAAATGCCCCCAAACTTGGCGCATCTACAACTGCAGCAGGCAGGGCATTCCATACCCTTACCACCCTCTGGGTAAAGATTAGTATAATATTATTATAGGTTAGTTATTATAGATTATTATTATTATTATTATATTAAGATTAGTATAATATTAGTATTAGTGGTTAAGAAGTATTCCTTCTTAACCACCTTCTGCCTTCACAGATCTGTGGCCATTCAACCCATGGTCCCTCTATGCTTTCTAGCCTCCTACCATTCATTGTGTATTCTCTTAGCTTTTAGATCTCCCCAAATGCATCACCTCATACTTTTCAGAGTTAAATTCTATTTGTCAGCACTGTGTCCATCTGACTAGCTTGTCTATATCATCCTGTAAATTTAAGGATTTCCTCCTCGATTTTTGCCAAGCCATCAATTTTCGTGTCATTTGCGAACTTTCTGTCATCCTCCTACTTTCATATTTAGATTATTAATGTATATTGTAAACAACAACAGACCCTATGGTACACAACTGAACACCATCACAAAAACAATCTTCAACCATCACCCTCTGCCTCTTGCCACTAAGCCACTAACTTTGGATCCAGTTTGCCAAATTGCTCAGCATCCCATGGGCTTTTACCTTCTTGACCAGTTTCAAAGGCTTTACTGAAGTCCAAGTAGACTACATCAACTGCACTGCCCTCCTTGAAAAATTCAGTGAAATTCGTTTGACGTGATTCCCTGCTGACGGCTATGCTGATTGTTCCTGATTCATTCTTGTCTCCCCAAGCAGAGATGACTTCTTTTCCTCAATATTTTCCCTGCCATGGAAACAGCACTGCTTGACTTAGAGCTGTGATCACCATTCCTTCACTGTCATTGGGTCAACATTTTGGAGCACCCTTCCTAACAACACTATGGGTATGCCTACAGTAAGAAGCCTCGCAACATTAGGTTAAAGTCCAACATGTTTATTTGTCAGCACAAGCTTTAGGAGTACTGCTCCTTCATCAGGTGAATGAGGACTTGTGTTCACAAACAGGCATATACAAACGCAATTTACAAGATAGTGGTTGGAATGTGAGTCTTGACAGATAATCTAGAGTTAAAGGCATAGACAATGTAAGTGGTGAGAGGGCCAAACAGAAGTTAAAAAAGTGTGGATTGTCACCAGCCAGGACAGTTAGTGAAATTTTGCAAGCCCAGCCAAGTTGTGGGAATTACAAATAGTGCGACATGAATCCAAGATCCTCGTTGATGCCATCACTATGTGTGTGGAACTTGGCTATTAGTTTCTGCTCAGCAATTCTGCGTTGTCATGTGTCGTGAAGGCTGCCTTGGACAATGCTTACCTGAAGATCAGAGGCTGAATGCCTGTGACTTGTTCCCCAACAAGAAGAGAGCACTCCTGTCTCGTGATTGTTGAGCAAGTGTACCTACACCACATGGACTGCAGCAGTTCAAGAAGGCAGCTCACCACCATCTTCTCAAGGGGATGGGCAATAAATGTTGATCTAATCAATGATGACAACATTCTGAGAAAGAATGAAAAATAAACCTTTCAACATAGCTTTGTTTTCCATGACTGTCCTTGAGGACTGCAGTGAAAAACCATTTTAATGAGCAGGAGTAGTATAATTTAAAGATTCATGTATGTGAATCTTTAAATGATATTCCTCCTGTCGTTAAAATGGTTTAAAGGAAAAAGATTGTTTAGTTGATGATTACATGGCCAATTGTTTGTGCTACCATCTCTTTTAGTCAGTCTTGGTCTCAATCATTCTGCTTCATCTGTGCTTATATAAAAAAAGTTATTTTTTTTTTATTAAGCAACACAGCACGGGAAACAGGCCCTTCGGCCCAACGAGCCCGCGCCGCCGTCATACCAAATAGTAGCAAATACATTATCCTATTTTAATATTCCTATATAATAATATATATATTATTCCTAATATGGAACATTTTCACCATAGGGACAATTTGTTTCCCAATCAGCCTAAGAGCGAATTTTTGGGTTGTGGGAGGAAACCGGAGTGCCCGGAGAAAACCCACTCAACCACAGGGAGAACGCGCAAACTCCCGCAGACACCGGCCCAATTCCAAGTGTCTGCACAGCCACATCGATAGTCTCTGAGCTGTCATGGTTCCCTTCAGATGGTCCACATAAAGCACTCATTTACGACATGAGGTACCAGGCAACCCATGAATCAACATCCAAGAGCTGTACCCGCACCACCTTCCAAATGCATGCTCAAAGTATGGACCGAATTACCTGTGGAAAAAAGCCGTAGTTAAACAGTCCTAATATATCCCTCTATCTGCATCCCGCTCATGTGGCTGTCCAAGAGACCCTTAAACAGCCCCAGCGTGCCTGCTCCCACCACCTTACTCGGCAGTGCATTCCACACCCCCACTACCCTTTGTGTGAAAAACTGCCCTCTAATATTCGTCCTAGACATAGCCCCCCTCACCCTATGGCCATGACCCCTCGTCCTATCCATTTCTAAAGGTGGAAAAAGTTTACCTCCATTTACTCTATCGATACCCCTTATAATCTTATACACCTCTATGAGATCCCCTCTAAGCCGACGTCTTTCAAGGGAAAACAACCCCAGTCTATCTAATCGTTCCTCATAGGACAGTCCTTCCATACCAGGCAGCATCCTGGTAAACCTCCTCTGCACTCTCTCCAAGGACTCCACATCCTTCCGATAGTACGGAGACCAGAACTGGGCGCAGTAATCCAAGTGAGGCCTAACCAAAGTTGTATACAACTGCAACATCAAACTCCTACTCTTGTATTCTATACCCTTTTCTGTGAAAGCTAACATACTATACGCCTTCTTTATCACCTTCTCCACCTGTGAGGACACCTTCAGAGACTTGTGAACCTGCACCCCCAAGTCTCTCTGCGTCTCTATACTCCGAATAGTTTTACCTTTTATCCTATCACTCTCTTCTACATTTTTCCGGCCAAAATGCATCACCTCGCATTTATCCGGATTAAATTCCATTTGCCATCTTCTGCCCAGTCTACCAGTCTATCTATGTCCTGTTGTATTGCCTGGCACTGCTCCTCTGTACCCGCCAATCCAAGCATCTTAGTGTCATCAGCAAATTTGCTGATCTCACCACCTACCCTAACTTCCAAGTCGTTTACGTAGACCACAAATAGAAGAGGACCTAGTACTGAGCCTTGTGGCACTCCACTAGTGACAGGCTTCCAGCCGGAAAAAGAGCCTTCCACTACTACCCTCTGTCTCCTCCGCCCGAGCCAGTTCTCGACCCATCTACATACCCGACCCTGTATCCCATGCGCCTTCACCTTCTCTATCAGTCTACCATGAGGAACCTTGTCAAACGCCTTACTGAAATCCATGTAGACGACATCAACAGCATGTCCTTCATCAACTGTTTTTGTCACTTCTTCAAAACATTCCACTAGATTTGTAAGACAAGACTTCCCCTTGACGAAGCCATGCTGCGTATCCCTGATCATATCGCAGCGCTCCAGATGCTCATACATCCTGTCCCTAAGGATCCTCTCCATTAGCTTACCTATAACTGAAGTCAAGCTCACCGGCCTATAGTTCCCTGGGTGATCCCTCTGACCTTTTTTAAACAACGGTACTACGTTTGCTATCCTCCCGTCCTCTGGGACCTCACCTGTGTCCAAGGAAGAGACAAAGATTTGCGTCAGAGGCCCAGCCAAGTCTTCCCTCAACTCCCTTAGCAGCCTGGGGTAAATGCCATCAGGCCCTGGAGCTTTATATGTCTTTAAGCTGCCTAACCGCCCCAACACCTCTTTCCTCGTAATCCTTATTTCCCTCAACCGATCCTCAACTTTGTCAACATCAGGCACAGACATCTGTCCAGTCTCCTGCGTGAATACCGACGCAAGGTATTCATTCAGGATCTCCCCCATTCCCTCAGGCTCTAAGCATAGATCCCCTCCTCTGTCCCTGAGAGGTCCAATCTTGCCTCTCACCATCCTTTTGCTCCTTACATAGGTGTAAAATGCCTTTGGATTTTCCTTAATCCTACCTGCCAGAGCCACCTCGTGGCCCCTTTTTGCCTTTCAAATACCCCTTTTAAGATCCCGTCTACACTCTCTATAAGCTTCCAGCGCTGTCTCAGTCCCTAGTTGCCTAGATCTAATGTAAGCCTCTCTCTTTTTCTTGATCAAGTCCTCCATCTCCCTGGTAAGCCAAGGTTCTCTAATCCTACCTTTCCCATCCTTCCTCCTTGCCGGCACGTATCTTTCCTGCAGAGAGTTTAGTTTTCCCTTGAAAGACTCCCACATGTACCTCGTCGACCTGCCCTCAAAAAGCTTATCCCAGTCAGTATCTTTAAGATCTTGCCTAATCTGGCAGTATCTAGCCCTCCCCCAGTTAAATACCCTCCCTTTTGGGCCAGTCTCGTCCTTTTCCATTAATATTCTAAAGCAGACAGAGTTGTGATCACTATTTGACACCTGCTCACCTACCTCGACATCAACC